>CM029599.1:79101228-80301228 GCA_017311375.1 Mytilus coruscus | reverse complement strand
AAGGTTTTGGTTGGCAAGCAGATTGAAAAATCGTTGAAATCTCGTTAGTCTCGGAAGCCTTTCTACCGCTGCATTTAAATTTCATTTCATTTAAATACCGAAACTATGGATTTATCAATCGAATTTAATTATTTTCAATATTAAACAAAATCCGACATATTTCTTTCTTTAAGTTACAGAATGGTATCCAGTGGCGGGATTCCTTTTGATTGAAAAATATATATTTTTTTATAATTTACTAGAACACATTATAGTAGTCTGAGATGTACATAACTGCATACATTCGGTTTTTATAACTTTAAATATTGAACAATAACCTTAAATTTAAGATCTTCCCGAAATTAAATCAAGATTACCATGGAAAAATCTTATTGACGACCATTGCAGGAAAACTCGTAAATTTGTGTTTCGCCGGAGACTACTGCTGTTCGTGTAATGTTGGCTGCCAAAAAACAAAATCCTTTAATAAAAAAAAAATAATAAAGAAAAAATCAAACTTTTCTTTTGCTTATGATCAAGTTTGATAAATTCCATCAAGGTTTGACAAAATATTTCAAACTTTTAACATCTTAATCAAAGATTGTACCTATATGGGGAAGATTCGAAGTTTTACTCTTAGATTGTATTGTAGAAGCTTCTCTAGTCTTCCTGAAATTCCACGAAGGTTTGAAGAATTTAATTGATGTTTAAACAGTAGACCGTACCTAAATGTTAATTCCAAAAAGTCAATCTATCAGTAAAAATGCGGAAAGGGAAAATATATGTAGGTTTTCAAAATTTTGCCCGACGAGAAAGCTTAAGTTCAATGCATGTTGAACAAAGAAATTATTGTCTTAAATTTAACCACAGACGGTGTTTACGCCGCCGCCAACGGAATATGGGATCGCTGTTTTGCCTTTGCAGGCGAGACAAAACATGTCCACAGAAAGAGGAGGACTGCAATTTTTTTTTACGTGTCTTAAATGAAATCTGATGACGTAGCAGAAGTATGAGAGTTATCCGCAGCTATGAAAAGACAACTAGAAAATGATATGGAGTACACAATTCAACCACGGGACACGCTTTACTGCATTTTAACGGCACATGGTAAGAACTTGGAAAGATAGTGGAGTCTAGATAAAAGGTCCCATGAAACTCTAGGAAATAACAAACCAAAGGACCAATCCTTGCATTGCTTTTCTCCATATTGACAGTACATGAATGATGCATCATATTGCCGAAGTCAGATACTGTCTGGACGAATATTGTTACAATATCAACACAGTTACTGCTAGGATGGTAAATATAAAACGATCACTTCCATGAATTTTCTTTGTAATTCCAATTGGGTTAAGGTTTTCAATAGTAGGTCCAAACATAGCCCAACTGGAAGAAAACTCACCAAGTAATGTATGCATGGGAATCAGACTCACATTGCACAACTGCATTACCAGCTAAACAATTACAAAGAAAGACATAAAAATGGATAAACAAAAAGTTGATTTTTTTTAAGTTTAGGAAGACGGATGACGCATGAACCAGAGGTAAACAAATAAATTGCTTCGCTGAGCGCAGCGGATACGACCGCAGAGGGCCAACCCTGAACAGTTGGGGCAAATATGGACACAATATTCGCGCTTGATACAGGTCTGAATTTGGTTTGTAATTAAATATTTGACACATAATAGGTTTCTGACACAGAAGAACTTAGAATTGGTTATTTGAATTTATAATCAATTTTTTGCTTTTGTGCAATACACTATGCTTTTGTGAATTGACCCCCCCCCCCAAAAAAAAAATAAATGAAATTTTACCCTTTTTTTGCTTTTGTGCAATACACTATGCTGTTGCGTATTGACCCCCAAATAAAATTAAAAAAATCTTTTACCCCCCTCTTAATTTTTAAAATTTTTTCCACCTTCCCCCTTTCCCTTTTTCCAAAAAAAAAATATTTCTCTCAAGATATGGTCATAATCCCAATTCAAATTTCTAATGGAGTTTGCAACCATAATTACCCATTTAAATACATCATAAAAGTCTTAAAATAGAAAATGACATATGGCTAAAATTAGTATTAATTAATAGTAACTTCTAAAAATAAATTGACTGCTATAAATCACCAAAGACATTCTACATTTCTTTATACATAATTTACAAGCAGTGTAAGGCAGGAAATCGAATCATACACAACATTTTACTTTAAATGTGTTTGGATTACCTCCCTTACACTGCTTTTAAATTGTCTTAATTAACCATTAACCAGAAAACCCTTGTTTTCCCCCCTTTTTTGTCCCTAATTCCTAAATGGTTTGAGCCATTACCCCCCAAAGTCAATCTTAACCACCCCTTTGTGGTATGGAAAGTTGTGGTATAATTTCAGAGAGATCCATAACCTGTTCCACCAGTTATTGTCTGGAAACTAGAAAAATGTTTATTTGGGCCCCTTATTCCTAAACTGTTGGGACCATAACCCCCAAAATCAATCCCGACCTTCCTTTTGTGGTTATAAACCTTGTGTTTAAATTTCATAGATTTCTATTTACTAATACTAAAGTTATTGTCCGGAAACCAACCGTCTTCGGACGACGACGACGAAGTGATACCAATATACGACCGCAAAATTTGTTTGCGGTAGTATAAAAATAAATTGCATCGACACGGTATGAAAACACAGGCACTTGTCTCTGAAAAAAATAATTAATATACCTTAATATATTAAGGTATGTAGGAATTTTTTCAGAGACGAAGTGCCTGTGGATGAAAAGGGTTTAAACAATGTCTACCTAACTGTAAATATGTTGCATGAACACAAAACACCAGTAGAGAAAATGACTGAAGTATAGATAACTAGTCAGTGACTGTAGGCATGATAGGGGATCGATTGTACTTTGTGCCATGTGCCCCCAAAAAAAAAAATGAAGCTTATACAGCCGAACGTGTACGATTGTCTAAGTGATCCAACTGTAACTAAACAAACTTCACTTTTACAGCCTCCTACAACAAAAATATGCGTCCATAGGACACAATGCTCGGCTAGAGCTATCACATATCTGTTCAATGAAATAGAAAACCTGGTACAAAACCTTTAATTTTGGATTTCTTTTACAAAGTTCAAATCATACTCAATAAGTGTACTATTACTAAGTAGATGTGACAACTTCACAGTAAACTACATTCAACCATAATTTAACCTGATCAATGAACCGTGAAATCTGGATTAAAACCTTCGTTTGGCATACATAAAAGTCCACATCATTATGAAGCTGATGTGACGACAATTTGATGGTTATCTATCTTTAATCAAAACATTCACCTGATATGGGACGGGATGACCATCAGATGAACAAATAGAGGCAAAGACTGGAAAACATTATGCCACATACGATCATCGGTAGGGCATAAAATGGTAACATTTTCAGACATTGACTTTTTGTATATGAATGAAATGACCAAAATTGCAACTGCCAATACAATTCAACTTGGTCAAATGTCTAATCAATGAATGATTTGGTAAATGACAAATTGATGGCTGTTGTTAACTAGCAAATACAATCATTTCTTATGCATGTTAATGCAAAGTACAATGAGTTAATTTCAATGCGGAAATGAGTGAATCTTTGATTCTTTCTTCCATGAAAAGGGAACCCTATAAGTATCTATGTCTCTGCATTACTCTTTAAGTACAAAATACTGAAAGGTGGCTAATGATAATACATGTATAATAAATATCAGAATACAAAAATAAAGCTTTCAATTTGAAACATTTTATTGATAAACCAGATGGATTGGAATTACATGGATGGTGCCAATACTTATCCTAGCTCTAGGTAAACTGTATGGTCTATTCTAAACATCCATTACTCAGTAACATTTACATGTATTTTTTGAATCACAGTAAGAAGTTTCATGATGGAAGATAAAAGCAGATTTACCTTGCATATGAATTAAGGAATTTTAAAATATGTTTTTTCAATCATCTCTGATATAAGCCCTCAAGGTTATTTGAAGTAAATGAATGATAATCTATATATATATATTGAACATTGACTTATGCATACGAAGATTAATGTGCATGATCGTTATTATTCATCGCAATATTATTTTTTAAAGTAAACACCTGTTACCAAGTCTTTAATGAAATTCCTTGATATGAACAATAATGGTCTTTAGACTTTGTATGAGTGTAATAATCCACAATTCAGTTAAGTGCAGAATGATTTTATTAAAGTAAACATGCGTAACAAAGACTTGTGCAATTCCTTGAGATGAACAATAATCGTCTACACAAATCATTCAATGTTCAGGATTTTTGAGACATGCATACAAATTGGATATTTTCTACTAGCTTTGAGTTAGTCCATACTAGAGACATCAAAGAGCCTATCACATTCACCTCCTATTAAACCATGCATAATATTGAATAATTATCTTTAAAATTTTACCAAAAGCATGGTGCTTATGACAACTCCATTTAGATAACATTTGAGTTTTTTTTTTCCAAAACTTATGCTTTAAGAAAAGAATATAAAGTTTTATAGACCAACTTAAGACGATTGATAACAGATGCCAAAGGATAGTAATAGCTCACACTTTTCCTTTTGTATGATGGATGAAATTGATAAAAGCTTTGTAGTTTTTGTATTCCTTAAAGAACAAATGAATTAAGTCCACCATCAATTTATAATTAACATGGCAACATGGCCTTACAACTTATAACCCTGCTATATATCTTTTACTAAAATAGCCGTTATCATACCATGAACTAGTATTTATTGATATATAATGTGCAGGATTTACCGTATTTATTGCTGCATGATAACAGATGCATAAGTAAATGTGAGAAAGCATAAAATCAATTTTCTTGTCAAAGCTTGTATAAGGCAATACATACCAGTCTAGCAACTAACCAAACTTTAATGTGTAAAATTTCTGCAGATGCTTTTACCATAGGGACAGAATGTTGCATATCTGTAAATTTTTGGTTAATAGAAATTGGGTTTCATTGAAATGTAAAAATCCAAAATAACATTCTAAATTTATAGCAAAGAATGCTCAAACTGGTGCTAGGGTCAATCATGCAATGATGTGTGCTTTTTCTCTGTTTTGAAGGTCTCTACATGACTTTTTCTCTGTTTTGAAGGTCTCTACATGACTTTTTCTCTGTTTTGAAGGTCTCTACATGACTTTTTCTCTGTTTTGAAGGTCTCTACATGACTTTTAGATGCATGGATAACATGAGTAAAAGTTCTGTTACTTTGACTTGGTTTTGTCAGGTCAGTGTATGGATTTCATGTGATGAATATCTATGCACCATATCCTATCTGTTGTATTATTGTAAGAACTTTTCTTTTGGAGGAGTTAAAATATCATGGTTTTGTCTCTAAATATGATTTCATGGTATTAATTATTGTGGTTTCTTGTAGGTAAAAAGTAGTTTCTTACGGTTTTTTGTTGGATAATATCTATCTATAAAATAACGAAAAAACCCATGAAAAACTTCTGATTTAAGAGTATTTTTATATGTTAAAGAGATATCAAACTGATAAATCTGAAAGGGTTTTTCGATTAAATAAACATATAGAACACAATTCAAGTATGCAATAAGAATGATTTTACTTGGTAAACATAATTTTAAAAATCTTGTAAACTGCAATGTGAACACTATATAGATTCAACTCGTCTACTAACATTTTACATGGAATTCCATACAATAACAAGCATCTTTAACAACTAACAACATATTACAAGTAAACTTGTATATACCCATTGCTTTAAGAAATTAATTTTATCATCAGTAATAGAATTATATTTGATAACCCACTTTTCTACACATTACATTCCTCACTTCATCATCTGCTAGTAACTCATCACTTATATGAAAAAAGAAAATTCTTCTGTAAGCAATTATGTAACTAAAATGATATATATATTCACACGAAATTTTTTTGTCCAAGTATAGTACTTGCTAATAATAGTGAGGAAAAAAGTATTTTGAGAGTGGTATGGGAACTCTATAAATGAAAAATATATTATGGTTTTCAAAATTTTACATGATTTTTATAAAGCAATGGGTACTGTAATATGTATATTATCTTAACAATATTAAAAGTTAATGTTAATATTTACAACAAAGTAAAAATTTCTCTGAAATCCTGTTAAAGACATTTAAAGAAATTCTTTAAATTTTAATGTACAGTAAATACTATAAAGTCAACTTATTTCTGTATATATCTATGATTTATTCAATATTTTTCCACAGAGAATCAGGAACATGCAGAGAACGTCCAGATAAGTCTGTAAGGTCTTTATGTAATTAATCCATAACAGAAAGAACATAGCACTGTTTTAATTAAATTGAATTTTTCCACTTTGAATTACACTTAGCATCTTTTAGTTGATGACAAATAATAATCCACTTTGATGAAATCTGAATTCACTTTTCTATATGAATCACTTAATTTCCAGAAATTTTTAGTCCGACTCACATTCATCTAAAACTTCAAAATCACTTCCCATATCCATGCTTATACCGCTTCCTACACTGGCAGCATCTGAAATAATTTTTTGATGAGTACAAATTTTTGAATCTAAACAGGCCATCACCCAGGGCAACACATACTTTTATATCATCTTTATTGTCCTTGCTTTTTATCTCTGCATACTTTTAAAAACACTTTCAAAACTTTCAAAAAATGAGTAAAAGCAGTTTGCTTCTTCAATAAACTGGAGTTTTGCATTTTCACATGACAGCTGTCTGTCATTTTATAAAAAAAATGAACAAAATCTCATTACCAATTTTAAAACATAATTAACACTACTCTATGGACCAACCATTTCTTTTTTAGCATAAAGTAAATTGCTTCGACGAGTGCAGCTGGATACGACCGCAGAGGTCCAACCCTGAACAGTTGGGGCAAAAATGGACACAATATTCGCGCTTGATACAGGTCTGAATTTGGATTGTAATTAAATATTTGACACATAATAGGTTTCTGACACAGAATAACTGTAGTCAAAGAACTTAGAATTGGTTATATGATTTGAATTTATATTCAATTTTTTACTTTTGTGCAATACACAATGTTGTTGCAAAGTGATTCCCCCCAGCCAAAATTTTTTTTTTATCCCCGCACCCTTTTTTTTTTTACACAAAAAAAAAAGTATTTGAAGAAATTTTCTTTTTAATTTCTGAAATCTTGAGAAGAAAAAATTATCCCCCCCACCCCCCTTCCCCAAATTTTTTTTTACCCCTCCCCTTTTTTCCAAAAAAAAATTAATATACCTTCATCAGCATTAAATAGTAACTTCTAAAAATAAATTGACAGCTAATCACCTCAAGACAATACAACATTTCTTTAAAACAAACCATTGTAAAGGAGGTTAAAATAATTCATACTAGAACTAGCAGACAACTTTGCTTAATTTAAAAGCAATGTAAGGGAGGCAATTCAAATACAACATTGTATTTATTATCTTTTTAATTTAATGTTAATTAAAACAAACAAAAACAAATTTATAGCCTAAGGACCAAAATTTGGACCAATTTGAAAATGGGACCAACAACCAAATACACAGTTAAATTCAGCATATGAAAAATATTGTAATACTAATAGCATGAAAAATTGTAATACTTATAGCAAAAAGTCCCAACATAAAGAATCAAAGCTTTCTCAAAATCAATAAAGAGCAGTAATCCAAAAATACTGTTCTCTTCTATATACTGTAAAATATCATGAATCAATCAAATGCTATCCCTTATATAATGCTTAATGGTCCAATATCTATTTCATAAAGATCCAAAGACCAATACTTAAGTAATTGTCCATTAACCAGGAAACCATTGTTTTTCCCTCTAATTCCTAAACGGTCTGAGCCATAACCCCCCCCCCCAAGCCAATCCTAACCATCCCTTTGTGGTATGGAAACTTGTGGTACAATTTCAGAGAGATCCATAACCTGTTCCACCAGTTATTGTCTGGAAACTAGAAAAATGTTTATTTGGGCCCCTTTTTGGCCCCTAATTCCTAAACTGTTGGGACCATAACCCCCAAAATCAATCCCAACCTTCCTTCTGTGGTTTCAAACCTTGTGTTAAAATTTCATAGATTTCTATTTACTTTTACTAAAGTTATTGTCCTAAAAACCAAATGTCTTCAGATGACGATGACGTGATACCAATATACGACCGTATAAAAACATTTGATATATTTACAAAATAGAGCAGACATATTGAAACTGTGAAAACTTAGGAAAAGCTCTTATTGAAAATATTTACTTTGTTATGTCAGGGCCTTAAAAGGAGCAATTTACATGATATAATGAAATGAAAAGAATGTAGAAATATGAATTTTGTATGATTGCCATGGAGACAACTATCAATAGACTAAAGGATAAAGATGTGAACAATTATCATGCCATTGTAATTTGAAATATTTTTACCCTACATGTATTTACATTTATTCCATTTTGGGGTAGGCCAAAACACATGGATTTGATGGGTTCTTCCATTTTTCAAATGAACCAGATTAACTAAAAAAAAAACAGACATAAATATACTCACCCTCATTTTCTAATTCATGTAATTCTTCATTATCAGTCTCATTTCCATCCAATGTTGGCATTACAGCCAAATCTTGATTTAAGCTACTTTCACTAGTGTGTACAGTTAAACTGATATCAATACTTTCACTACTATCCTTTACATCAACATCCTTTCCAAGGTCATCTTTTTCAACAATTTCCTGGCTGCTCGATTGGTCATCTTTTTCAACAATTTCCTGGCTGCTCAGTTGGTCATCTTTTTTAACAATTTCCTGGCTGCTCGGTTGGTCATCTTTTCTAACATTAACATGGCTGCTTGATCCAATATCACCCTTCACTTCTATTTTTTCAGTCACTATTTCTGCATCATTCTGTTTAGTTTTAGTTTCGTCACATTTTTTAAGCATGGAATGAACAGCTTTTTCTGGTGATTCAATGCGTGACAGACTGTCAATTGCCTCAAGCACAACATCTATTTTGATTTCACTAGTAGAGCTTCCATTGTCTGAGTCCCTAGTATGATCCTCTTGCAAGATTGGTAAATGATCAATATTGTCTAATTCTAAATGAACTAAATCAGAAACACTGCTATTTTTATTGCTTTCAAATGAGTCAATTGATACAGATAAATCAGATTTCAAATTTAAATTGAATGTTTCTAAATTGTCAATGTTTAATTCAAGACAAACTGGTGTCTTTGACTGATTATTTTCACTTGTCAAGTCAGAGTTATCAGATAATGAAACCATCTGCCCTTCTGCAATGTTCTCATCAGGTTGGTTAATGTCAGAGGTTTTCTCTAATTCTATTTTCTTGTCTGCAAGTTGACTACTAAAATTTTCTTGCACTTCTTCATTGCCAGAGTCCAATGAGTTGTTACTGTCTAAATCATCATTATGTTCTTCTACTGATTCACTTAATCTTTCTAGAGGAACTAGCTCATCCATTTCTAAAGGTATAATGTCACTATCATCAATATTAGATTCTGTGCTAGTTTCCATTGCTATTTCTGTTGATATTTCTGTTGATGTTTGTTCTTCATTTGCTGAAACAATAATTGCATTCTGTTCATTATCATTGTCTTGTAACACTTCAAATCCTGAGATAAGCTGGTCCTTTTTTGTATTAACCACATGCACAGTTTCAACTATTTCTGATACTTTCTGATGTTCAGGTGATAGTAGTTCAGGTTTTGTTTCTTGTTCAGGAGTTTCTTCACTCAGTGTCTTATTATTTCTACCAGACATGCTGTCAATTTCGTCTGTATGTAAGGATTCAGAGAGGCTATTTTTTTCATTTTCAGTCTCATCCTCACTATCTAAATCAATTATTTCAGGCTCAGTAACAATCTTTTTCTCATCACAGCTGTCAATTTCTTTTTGAGCACTTTCAATTCCACTTGTAGTATCTGCAGATATATTCGTTTTTGTTTCAACAGTTTCAACAATATCTTCCTCACTAGCTAATGTTTCTGTTTGTATTACTATGCTTGATTGTTCCATGTTTGGTGATTTTGTGTCATTTTTTGTCTGAATAGTAAAAGTTGTTTCTTCTCTATTTTGTTGGATAACACTTTGAGCACTCGCTTCTTCATTTAGCACTACATCTACTTCATTTGCTTCTTCCTCCTCATTGTTACCAGTTTGTTTTTCAGTACCTGATTTCTCACTTGGATCAATAATCACCTCTACATTTTTATTTTGGTTTTTAGTATGTGAAATGAAAGTATTATCTATCAGCATTTCTGAAGCATTTACAGGAATAGCTAACACTGTTGTTTCCTCATCTTCTTGTTTTTCAGTATGCATTTTAGCAGCTGACCGTCCTCTTCTTGGTGTTCTTTTTAAAGTATCTGGATCTGTTTCTTCTGTATTTTCATCAGTTTGATTCTGATCCTTACCGTCAATTAGTTCTTCCATATTTTGAATGTTACTTGAAACATCAACAGCTTCCTGGTTTTCTTTAGCTTCTATTTGCTCAGTATAAATATTCTCTATTTCATTTTGTTTTTTTGCATCTGATCTTCCTCCTCTCCTGGCACTTCTCCTTGATCCACCTCTTCCACGCCCTCTGCCCCTTTTACGCCCTCTTGTAGATTTAGCTGGAATATCCTCCTCTTGCAATGAATCCTCCATTGATGAAATGTCAGTTTTAGAAATTTCTTCTGATGTGTCAGTACTGTCTTCAACCTTGTGTATTGTATCCATTGTAATTCTTTCAACTTCATTCTTAGGTTCAGATAGGAGTTCATATTCTGATGTGGAATTTTTATTTTCCTTGAATTTAGTTTCAGAATCTTCCGGGATTTCTTCTACGTCATCGTTTTTAACAGACAAATTATCACCAGCCTTAGTAGCTTCAATAATTACTTTTGACTTTATGTCATTACCAATTTCCTGTAGTTTTGTTTGCTTTTCAATCTCCTTACTATCTCGTTCACAGTATTTCCCATTTTCTGCATCTACATTAAAACCAGAAGCTTCTACAAGGTTGTTACTTTTTTCTTCTTCTTGGATCCTCTTACTACCTGTAGCCACATTTTCAACATTCTCTGAGCTCAGTTTTGAATCAACTTGCTCTTTTATAGTTCTGTCAATGCTTTTTTCACCTTCATTAGTTTTGTCAATGATATTTTGTCCATCTTTCTTATCATCATCATCTTTGTTAAAATCACCATCTTCAGTATCAGAAATAATTTCTAGTTCCATTTTCTGCATTGTGTTATTCCCATAGACACCTCCCACTTCCATTTCCTCATCAGAATCACCAACTTGGTCAACAACATTTGCATCATCATTAAAGTCAAAATCAGCAAAATCGTCAACTTCACCAACTTCATCAACCATCATTAAATTACTTTCCATTTCATCGCTGGATATATTTTCTAGATCATCATCATTATTATCTATTTCAGAGTCACTGGAGACATTTTCTAAATGTTCCTGAATGTCAGATACAAATTTCTCAGATGAACTTGAAATATTTTCTAATTCAGGATCAGAAAAATCTGATGCACTGTCTACATTTTCATATTTTCCATTTCGTTCTTCATCGTCTGAAATAGAGACAATATCAACTTGTAAGTGTCTTTTTGGGACATACTTAGTTCTTTCAGCCTGTTTACTTTCCATGGACTTTCTCCTAGCTGATCTAGTTTTCTTAATAAGTGTACGATTTTCTGGTTTTAATTTTTTTTTATTACTTTTGGTCTTAATTTTGGATGTATTTTTTATTTCCTCAATTTGTTCTGGATTAACATCATGTAAATTACTTAACTCCCTTGTTCTCAGTGCTGCTTTTGGTGCTGGTATCTGAGATGTTCTATGTGTCTGAACTACTTCTATTACATTGTCATCTTTTTTCTCAGTAGTGTCTTTTACACCTAACACTACTTCAATCACGTTTCCTTCATTTTCATCAATTATTGTTACTTGGTCATATTTTTTGCATCAGCCTTTTTAGGTCTCCTACGACCTTTATTTGAAACATTTTGACTAACGGATAGGACTTCAATTTTAGATGCTTGAACTGTATCATCAACACAAGTGGAGTCCGATTTTTCATATGTAGATTTTCCATCTACCACAACAGATAAATGTTGTATTTCTGCTGATTCATCATTTGCGTTCACATCCATATGATCAGTTCCAAGTTCAGTTTCTACATCAACTCTCTCTACAGTAACATTTTCTTCCTTTGTCTCAGACATTTCTGTCTGTTCATCTGCCCTTTCTATCTTATTTCTTGTCTTTGTAGTGTCCTCATCACAACTCTCATCAGACTGAGAGTCAATTGAAATGACAACAACATCAGAATCCTTTGCCAGTTCCAGTGGAACTGGTTCTTTCTCCTCTATCTTTATTATATTCTTATTATTGCTTTCTTCCTCATCAGACATATATGTGACATTGGCTTGTGCATCAATTTCAACCAGGTCATCAGCTTTAGTTTTCACAATCTGCTTTTCATCAGTTGCTACAATAATTTGTTTATCATCTGAGAAAAACAATGTACACATTTCCTCAGAAGTGATTGTAGCCATTTTCTCATTCTTTTCAGTAGGTAAAGATAAATTTTGAGATGGAGGAGGTGGAGGTTTGATCTCAACAATAGGTTCGGACTCATCATTGGTAATTGCCAACATGTCTAAATCTTTCTTTTCCTCGTTGATAATGTTTTTATTTTCTTCTTTCTCTATTTCTTTCTTTTCATCTATTTTAACATTTTTATTTTCCTCTGTCATGTTTTCATTCTTTTCCTCAGCCTCTTTTTCAACCTTATCTAGCGTTTCTTGTTTCTTTGCTTGCACTTTATCAATTAAACTCTGTGCAAGAATCATTTTCCTTTTTTCTGAAACAACTGGTATTTTTTGGTTTTCACCGACAGTAATAAAGTCATCAAGAGAAGGTGGTTCATCATTTTCTACTGAAACTTTTCTTACTGATTCAACTTTTGCTGCTTGTTTTTTCTGTTCTTTAGAAACAGGGTTCCATGGTGGTAAAACAGGATTTTTCTTTGGCGGAGGGGTGGCTTGTTTAGGTTTAATTCCAGTTTTATTTAGAATATTTATTTGTATTTTTCCTTTCTCTTTCTCCTTTTCATCTTCATTTTGTCCATTTTTGTTTTGTGTAGTTTTCTCTTGTTGTTTACTATTAATGTGTTTGTCCCATATGGCTTGCATTTTTTTCTTTTGCTCAAGTTTTCTAGCCTCTGCAGCAGGATCCCTTTCCTTGGGTTCTTCAACTTTTTTTGACACATCCTGTTTTTTCACTTCCTCTTTCTTTGGTAAAGTTTTTTGTACTTTTTTCTCCTCTTCTTTCATTAGTGACACTCCAGCAGCCTTATCCAGATTTAATCTCTGTTCATAAAATGGGTTTTCTTTCAGGTAATCCTAAAGATAGAAACATAGATAATAATTTAATCAATGATATAATTATCTTATTATTTCAGGTTTTCCTTTTTGTTCAGTTTTGATTTCTTAAAATTTGCAAAATATTGAATTAAATAAATGAAAATGATGGTTATAGGATCAATGAGAAGGAAAACAAGAAACATTGTTAACCAGAAGAACATTTTTTTCTTTATTTTTTTCTTTATCTCAATTCTACTTATTCTTATCATATAAAATGAAGATTGTTACCTAGGGGACTGTCACCAACCACTTATTAACTTAAAGATATATACTAGTCTCAAAAGTAGACAACACACAAATGACAGGCATTTTAGACTAGTGACAACCCAAGGACGATTCCTCACAAATTGAGAGAGAATTCTAAATAAAGTTGGTCAACTGTAACTGTTTGGGATGAATCAAGCCTCTGATACAGTACGGGTAGAGACTTATTACTATAAATAACGGACTGGGACATGTCGGAAATGAATAATCCGACTTTTTTATGGTAGGTAGTATGGTCATTAATCAACAGATCCAGGTGTGAACGGTAATATAATTGTCCTTTCATCTCAATCCGTGCTACTAGATTATTACGCTTCACTGATTTCAGAATCAGGTTACCTGTGATTTAAACCTCTCAGTCACTTTATTGATTAGTTCTACATCGTATTTGACATAAATTTTTACAGGTGAAGTACTGGAGACAACTTTGTTTTAATAAAATAGCCTATTTTTAATTATGGCTTTTATATTTCAAATGCTGTTTATATTCCTCAAAATATTTTTATGATCCCTGGTTTTTTTGTTATGTATCTTTTCGTATTTGTTGGCATACAGTTTTAAAATATTTTCTTTTTATTTCTGGAAGGTTATTTTGTTTTACTGATTTATTTTCCACGTAAACCCATTGATTAGCAGAATGATGTGCAAAGTGCTGTTGCATACTTTTAGTTTGACAACACTACATTTGTATTTAATTTTCAGTCTCCGTTTGGTCAGTTTTCAAATAAAATAATTACAGTGAGCAATACTTGAAGACTAGTAGTTTGGTGATTCTTTATAATTGTGAATTTACTTTTACTGTAAACAAATATTGTCCGAAAGTTGGTGATATATAACTAAAGTAGTACGCAAATAATAACACTAGAAGAAGATAATGATTCTTCTCGGAATCAGGTTTATTTTGATATTTCTGTGTTTGTTAAATATGCATGAAATAATTGCCACTGACATGAATGGACATTAAAACTAGAAGCATTCAATCGTTTGATGACCAGTTAATTAAATATTTTCTATTATTTGTAGTCTAAAGAAATGCAATTACTCCCATTTAAATAATTTTATGGTGCTGAGTTGACTCTTAATTGCATAATATTAATTTATGCACAATGCATGTGAACTTGTATGTTGTATTTTTGACACCAATCTAAAAAAATATTTGCCGTGAAAAGACAATTCCATGATATCAGTGATCAACAGCATGTGGTTGAACTTTGAACTTGACTTCACTCACAATACAATGTTGAATGCTAAAATAGCTGGGATTAATTTTGTCAAATGCACGTGATTTTCATATGGCGGAAATATCGTAACAGTTAACACAGATGACCTTACTTGACCGACCGTGGGAAAATCCATTCGTGATTAAATTTGATACGTAATGATTGGCAGTATTGTGCGTTAGTTTTGAGGCTCTTGATCGAGATCCATTAATAATTGATTTACCAGAATAGAAAATTTAATCCTTGTACATATAAACAAAACAAGCTGTAGTCTTCTTTAACTATTTTATTTATTATATTATCAGTCAACACCCAGATTCCTATTTAAATAATTTATTCGGACACCTCCTTTAAAGTTCGGAAATTATACAATTTAATACATTTATTCTGTTTAAGCTGCCGCCGACATCGATATCCAAATCTGACTGACTGCACGAGCTTTAGAATGGCTAGAAATACGATGCAAAAGTAAAGACGGCTGATCATGACTAGTGTAAAACTTTGATCTTCGTGTATTGATTGACACAATTCGTAAAATATGTTTATAAGAAACACGATTTTCATTAAAATTTCAAACATGGAAATAGAAAGGCAATATCTTTGTTATAATACAACGAGTGTCAACAAATCTGTTATTTCCATTATATGTAAATTTATTGACAAACAAAATTTAAAATAATGCTGGGTCATAGAATATTGACGTGCATATGAAAAGTTTTTTTTTACATAAAAACTAGGAATCGAAAGTATGAAAGATGATCACGGCGTTATAAATATAAATATTGTAAAAAAAAACCCAATTGTTTCAAAGAGATTATCGGGAAATATATGTCAAAATAGAAAGCACGGATGATCTGGCTGACCAAATTGTTTTACTTGCGAGAAATGATTAACAGGTATGAATAGACGTAGAGGCTCCGACGGGGAACGTGGTATCGAAAGGAAAATAACAGTTTATTCACAATGCCTATATTCAATTTGTTTATATACTTTATAAATACGATATGTTGGCCTTATACTTAAAATTGTGTTTCTATTAATAACATAAAGGAACAGGACGTTAAAAGGGGGAAATATTGTAACCATCAACGAAAACTCGTATAATCTACGGGATTGATGTCTCAACATTTTGATTAAAACTTCGATTGAAAACAGTCCTGGTTGTTATAATTTTGAATAAAATGGAATATTTGCGGTTTACAAATACAAATAGTTTATTGGCACAAACACAATTATTATAATTGGCAACACATTTTTACAGTACATTGTTAAAAATCGTCTTTTTTTTCATTTTCAAGTTAAAAAAAAGTTGATCCCATATTCATGATATTAAATTTTTACTTTTATTGTAATTTTTTCTTTGAATACAAAACGATATTTTACATTTATTATCTATCCTCCATAAATACTAAAATATCTGTACAGGTAAAATTTAATTCTAATCAAGCTGGTACAGATTGATTTACGACCTTCCACTCGGATATTGAACAGGTTAATATCACAGCAGGTGTTAATTACACTGAGACAACTGTCCGACCAGTCTGACATCTGGACGGATTAAGACATCCATAATAATAAGTCTCTACCCGTACTGTAGATGATCATTACCATAAAATTCCACTAACATTTGACACCAACAAATTTAACAATTTCAGATTAAAGACATTACTATTTTTACCTTTATGGCATCACAGTCTAAATATCAATATAACAATATGCACAGAGTGTCACAAGACCAGTCAAAACAACTCATTATTTTTCACAGATAAATTGATCACACTACCCCCACCCCAATTGCTCCGTTTCAATTCATTCTTCTTTCATGATAAAGTTTTCTTAAAAACATTAAGATTTGGATTACAAACAAAATTGATTGACTAGAAGTGTAGGTATACAGTGCTATAAACCTTAATATCCTGTTGCTTCTCCAGTGAAACATGAAAAATATAAAACCTTTCATCAATGTATTCAACCATCAACCTTATACAAAGAATATTTACATCTGAGGTCATATCCTATCATTTTACCTTGGGATCAGTGAAAAAAATTGGGCTCATTGGTTAACATTTTTAGAAAGGCAGATGCATAATATATAAGTTTCGTCTTAATTTAAACTATAAGTACAACTAGAAAGATGACATACATTTTTTGCTTATCTTCTTAAATCATAAACAAGTAAAATCACTATAGAAATGTTAAACTTACCTTTGATAGATAACTGTACATACACTTAACTTCAGTTGCTCAAACATAATTTTATCAAACATCATTGGTATCATCAAAGACAATAGGAGCTACCTGTGTAGTAACATTAATTGCAATAATGAAAGAAACCAGGTGGTAAACATGTAATGGTAATCAAGCAACTGAAGTTAAACAGTATATTCAGCCTTACCTGATACTTAAGATAATGGTTTTCAGTTTTAATGTGATGTTCAGCACTGATATCATCTCCAGCATGTTCTTTACACAAAGTACAATAATAACCTTTGGTAGCCATGAAGAATTCTTGTCCTGCAGTTAAAAACACATAGATTTAAACTTTTGATACAATATAATATTTCTATGGGTGAAAAAGGGATGCTTTGATGTAAAATAAATAGAAATCACAGAAAACCAAATTTCACCACTGCTGCAGGTACTCTGCAAGGCTATTTAAATGAATAATGATTGATTCAGGTATTGTAAAGGACCATTTAAATAAATGTAAAGACTGGTTCAGGTATTGTAAAAGAGAAAGGATCATTTAAATGAATGTAATGGTTGAATCAGGTATTCTAATTGACCATTTGAATGACTGTAATGATTGATTCATGTATTTTTAAGGACCATTTGAAATACTGTTTGTTTCAGGTATTATAATTTATAAAGGACCATTTGAATGATTGTAATGATTGATTTATGAATTTTGTATGACCATTGAATGCCTGTAATTGTTAATTATGGCATTCTGTAAGACCCTTTGAATGACTCTTGTGATTGATTCAGGAAAATGTAATACCATTATGTTCTCATTTTTTTAACATAAAATCAACAGCAAATGATACAATAATTTCTATGAATCTTGCTGAGAACAAAAAGATTCATTTATACCACGGGAAATGATATCTTTGTAATATTGTAAATATGCAAATGAGTATGTAGCTTGTTGAATTTCTCTGCTAATCTAAACCTATCCACAAATAAAATCCTTTGACATGTAAGAGACCATTCACAATTAGAATAACAAACTTAATTTGGTTAAATCCAACAAGAACAAAATGTAGACTGTGTAGTGATCATTGTAAGTTCAAATATGATAAATATATGTGTCCAGGACACTATGCCTCCCACCTCCAACTATAATATTTTCTGTAAATCAGTAAATCCCGAAATCTGGGTGAAACCCCCTAATTTGGCATATATTTCAAAAGTCCACATCATAAAAGAACACTTTAGTTTCTAGTTGATATGACCTTAACTTCATATTAAATGCCTTTGAACAAAAATTTTAATAACCAGTTACAGAAAGATTGGATGGAGGGATGAACATACAGATGCACAGACAAGAAAACTCCATTATCCCAACTATCCTAGGTGAGCAAAAAAAATAAAGTGGACTTAAATGAAACACTTAATTGAACTGTCTGATTAAACTTTCGATACTTGCTTGGGCATCCATATTGCCAAAAACAAAATGTAAACTTGACACCCAAGTCATCATTAAACACTAATGTACCAAATATAAACCTCAAATCTTATCTTCAGGCATTACAAAAAAAATCTGGATGAGTCCAGTTTCAAGGACTGTAATTCAGCCAAAAGAAGGTCCACTGGGACAAAATGCAAACTTTGTCAGTAAGCCATTTTTATATACTAAAGTTCCAAAAATTAGATCAATGTCACATAAAAAACAGACAGACACTGGCAACCCTATATGTGATTCCAACTTATTTGCATGTGCATTTCTTGCAGACTAATACAATTTTTGTAATGGTAAATGATAGTGATTAATAGGTCTAAGTGATACTTAAAGAAACTTGTAAGGAACATCAACATCATCATTAAGACCAATTAAGTTACTTAATAATATCTTTGTGGACCATTATCTCTAGAATTTATATACATATATATATATATTACACAAATTAAAATTTATTTTATTAGTTCTCTGTTCTTACTAATCTGAGCTGGTTTCCTGTATCAAGTATTCAAAACAATTATTTGGCCAAAATCAAAATTCTTTTCAGATAAAATGTTGACTGTTCCATATTCAACATATCTTAATCTTTTCCAAGACATAACTGGTAATTGTCTCTTCAAATATTTAGCACAAACTTTAGAATAAAGTGTAGAAAAATCATATAATGCCATTACAATTAACCTACAGATAAACACATTTGCCTGAACAATTCCCCCTGCAAAATGGACATAGATAAAAAAAAAAACATTCAAGCCAACAAAAGGGAAGTATTAGATGTAAATATAGTCGAATATGTCACCAGCTGTTAACATCTAAGTTCCTGTTGACACAGTCACATCTCATTGTTTATGATTGGAAATTGACAATATCTCAGAATAGCAGTTTTAACTGATTTAAATGTTAGTGTTAAAAATGCAAACCGTCAATAATGTAATAAAATAAAGAGCTGATGAGTAACATATCGAGGGCTAATTTCATTCAAGAAATTATATGTTTATATCAATATTGATGAAATGGATGTATCACATTTTTGTTCACTGAGCACTGACTCCCAATGGCCAGGTTGCTATTACACTATACCAGTTTTCTGAAAATTTGAATAAAATATTTTTTAAATAAATCAACTGCTATTAATCAGAACAAATGTAGAAAACAAAGCGGGAGTGTTTCCGTACGCAACTATATAAAGAGTTTTAATCTACTTAAACTCATCCCAAAATACCACAAACACCTATATACTATAAATAAAAAGCCTTAAATAGTAAGTTTTTTTTCATTTACCAATACAAAACATTGATCAACAATATAAACATGTACTTTTTTTATCAATGTGCAAAGTTCCAACATAAAAAAAAAAATAATTCTCATACAACTTTGTCAAGGCATAGACCTGCACTGTCTATTTAAATCTTGACATGGTCAATGTATGTCACTGTGTCAGTCCATATGTTAAAATCAAAATATGGATTAATTTTCATTGCCTTGAAAATTAAGTATTTGAATTTTCTCCAATTTTACTTCATCACTAAAACAATGTCAGTTCTTACTGCTTGTAACCCTGGTGTTAAATGGAGGAGAAAAATTTGAAGATAAGGGAAAGACACAAATGATCATAACGAGAGCTTAATATCTTTACTCTACATATATACTTACACCAAGATGTCTTTAAATGAAATTGAATACCCTGCATTTATCATGCTTTTCAATAACATATGGTCAAATCACTGAAAGACCCCCTCTCCAAAATTATGAAAAATTAAAATAATATCTAGGTGTAAATTAGAAACAGCCAATTGGGCTAACGCCCTCATAGGTGTATCTAATACATGTACTATCTTCCTGTACAGTTTTTTCTGCTGTCTGACTGACTGAGAATTACATTGTGGGTAGTCAAGGTCGTTAAAAAAAAACCTTATCATTGTGTGTCTGAATGGCAAATTATGTTTCAGATTTGAGATATGCTGCCTTTTGTACTATCTTACTTCTTAATAACAAAAAAAATATGTGTATTTAGTCTGATTCAGTCTAATTTCTTAATACTTAGTTGTTAGAATGTCTGATTTGAGAAGTCTCTGGTGTCTAAAACTGTCAACCTGTCTGTGCCCTATCTGCTGTCCATTGAAAAGGGACAAATGATTACACAAATATGTAACCCTGTGATACTGACACACACACAACCATTGACCATGCAGGTGACAGTACAAAGGTTGTACAATATATCTGTAGATTCTGCGAGACCTTTTATTGGAGTTACTTCTACTTTCATATCTTCCTTGTTGTCAGTTTTCTCATTCATTGGTTTTTGAGTCTTCAATTCTTCTGGCAGCCATGGCCTGTCATACTTGTTAACCAACTGGAAAATAATACAAATCAGCTATCATTTAATGACAGCTATTTATTTATAACAAATGAAAAAATAAAATTACATATTCATTTATATTCTATCTGCTTTAATTCTTTTTATGAAAATGTCTACATGCTATTTCAAATCTATATAAATGTATTACTTTTAAAGGATAAATCATAATATTTAGAAAAAAAAGAAACTTACATTTTGATGTTTTTTTCCATGAAGATGTTGCAACATAGATGTCAAACTAGAACATACAACATTACAGGTACGACACCAATGATTTCCTGGATCAAAGAACTCATACTTTATCTTCTTTACTGGTTTTATAGGTTTGTATGTATCCTAAAAAGATATTGGTAAGACTTAAAAAAAAATTCATACATGTATGCATGTGGATTAGATACTTCTGCATTCAATATTCCATCTAAATTCAGATTGTATTATAAAATGATTAAATGTTAACATTCTATCATAACTGTGTTACAATTGTTGAAATAGCAAAATCCTAGGTATGTCTTAACCACTTCCCAAAATGTATATTTCTCTGTCTATGTGGATAAATATCCCTCACTTAAATGTTAGCCTGAATATACTGCTAACACCTATAAATGTCAGAGCAATATCATACTAAATATCCATTACAATGGTCTATAAAGTAACTTCTTTAGTTTATAATCAGATTTACAACTATTTATTCAGAAAACTTCGGAACACATTTAAATTCTACAGCATCTATGCTCCACAAACTACTTGAAATTGAGTATCAAAAATAAAGGAATCCACAGTAAATGTGAAATCATAAACTAGAAATTTCTGATCCAATTTGAGGAAATAAGATGTTCAGTCAAATTGCTCTTGAGGAATCAGAGCATAAGCAGCAAAATCTTGGCACGTAATACGGTAAATATAGAAAAAGGATGCTTGTGTTAACTGTTAAATGTGTTTTGAAAACTGGGGTATAATTAAGACATTTCAGTAACTTAAGCATGTTAAGTGGAATCCCAATGCTTGCTCTATATTTAAATCAGACATTAGTATAAGGTCCTAGGTGAATGAGTCCTCTAATTTGCGTCTAGCTTTTCCTCATACACTTTCCACAAAATCAATTGTAACTAGTAGTCCCCCAATTATCAATGATTTTTTTCAGATTGTTTCAAGTTATTTGGAAAAAAAGTTCAAGGATTTGAATTCAAGTATAAATTTGTAAATTATTATCAGAGTAGAGAGTTTTCAATGCAAATACATTGTTTTAACTACCAAAAAAAGCTATTATTCTTATATTTAACATCTGATGTCATGACCATGACATTAGTTAGGAGGAATAAACTGTTATCACAGAGATATGTCTCGCCTTTTTGTAATTTTGATAATGCAAATGTTGAAATTAAAATAGCAATACTTTAACATGTAAGTTATGCAAATATTCAAAGTCGATGAACCATGACTGAAGGTACATGGCTAAACAATCTCCATGGAATGAGATGTGCCAATGCTAATAAATACAACTGCATACCAAATACCATTGACTTATTATAAATCGTTCCCTTTAAACAAACCTAAACACAAACATTAACTTGTAAACTATGTAAAAGTTTCAAAGTCAATGAACCATGATCAGGGGTGGGGGCTATATAATCTCCATGGAAACCATACTTGCAAATGCTGATACATTTGCATACCAAATATCATTGACTTAACATTAGCAGTTCATGTTAAACTGATCTAATCACAAACTAATACATGTAAACTAAGCAAAAGTTTCAAAGTCAATAGACCATGACTAATGCTTATACAACTGACACCAATTAACATTGGCCTACCACTAATGGTTCCCTTGAACTGACCTAATCAAATAATCATCCATGGAAATGAGATATGCCAATGCTTATACAACTGCATACCAAATATCATTGACCTACCACTAGTGGTTCCCCATAAATTGACCTAATCACAAACTAATACATGTAAACTATGAAAAGTTTCAAAGTCAATAGATCTTGACTGAGGGGGCGGGGCCAAGTAATCTCCATGGTAATGAGATGTGCCAATGCTAGTACAACTGCATACCAAATATCATTGACCTACCACTAGTGGTTCACCATGAACTAGACCTAATCACAAACTAATACATTGTTGACGCCGCCGTTGCCGATGCCGGAAACAGCATACCTAAGTCTCGCTTTTTGACTTCGTCAAGGCGAGACAAAAAGTGCAAAAATGTATTTATATTCACATTCATTTTATCTGATCAAACAAAAATACAAGCTGAAACATGTCATAAGTGAGTTAATGCATGTCAATAATTAAATTATTTTTTTCTATGGCAGATTTACTTGAATTTAACAAGTGTTTACAGATCTAGTTTTGACTAAAATTTGAAATCCACTACAAAAAGCTTTTTTCTTGAAATAAAATATAAGACCAACTTTTTAAAACCATATTATCATGTCAATAATTGTCTTTTAATACCTCTCTTTTTATAATCATATAACACAAATGTATTCATTGTAATTTATAATTGAAACTGCTGGGCTGACTCTAAGGAGTATTAATGTATATTTGTAACACAACTACTTACCTTTGCTGGAGTTGATTCAGGTACAACAGTCTTAGGTTTTTGTTCCTCTACCTTTGGTGTCTCCTTTTTTTCTGTAGATGATTTAGTTACAGATGAAGATCGACGTTCATCTTGTTTAAGTTTTTCTTTTGAACCAATGTCATCTTTTCTTTTTGCTGTATCTAACTTCTGTTTTTCTCTGACGCGATCATTATATCTTTTGTCTGTTCTTGGTTTTTTAGCAGATGATTCAGTTGCCAATGGAGATTGCCTGGTAGCTGATGATTCACGTGATCTTTTCGGGGTTGAAGGTGTGTCTTCAATTGAAGCGTCACTTAAAAGTTTTGCTTTCTCTTCTACTTCCTGTTTCAGTTTGGTAATTTGTTTAGCGATTTCATCCTGTAGAATGCTGTTTTGCATTAGTATTGGATCTTTATGTCCATCCTTTTGTCTTCTTCTCTTCCTCATTAGTTCATTCTGTTGTTTACGTAAGGAAGCTAACTCTTGTTCTAAAATTTTCAGTCTCTGTTGAACCTGCTCCTTCTCTCTTACCAATTTCTCTTTCTCTTTTGGTGTAAGGATTACTTTAGTGATAACTATTTTCAGTTTCTCACTACTAGCCTTTGGACTTGATTTCTCAGTTATAGGCTTTTTCATTAGAGTTTTTGTTTTGGGTGGCAATACAGTTCTATTTGAACTTGTGGTTGTAGAACTGACTATATTCTCTTTTGATTTTCCCTTTTCTCCTTTTTTAACTTTTTTAATGACTGTTACAGTCTTTGTTTCACTTCTCTTCGGGGGGTCATCCATTTTCTTCAGTTCTACAGTCTTCAAATTAGACTGTTTCTTTGGTAGTACTTTTGCGGTTGTTGTAAAAGTGTCTTTCCCTTTGGATGTTTCTACTGATTTGAACGAATCCTTATACGATCCCGATGTAGGTGGAGGAACTCTATATGGAGAATATCCAGGTGGATATCCTGGAGGATAGCCTGGAGGTGGAGCACTATAAGGAGGAATAAATCTAGTTCCATAGGTTGGTTGACCAGGTGGTGGTCCCCACATACCAGGATGACCAGGGGGAGGCATTCCATATGGTGGTGGCCCTGTGTAAGCTGCAGGTTGGGGAGCAAAAGAGGAAAACCCAGATACTGCATATGGTGTTGTTGAGACTGCAGTACTTGTTGTTGGATATGAACTGGACACTGTAGACACAGCATATGTAGCAGCTGGTGGATATGAGCTAGCTGGGACTGCATAAGGTGGTGATGGTGGCTGAGAGGCTGGTACAACTGCAGGTCTACTTCTATCATCACTATAAGACTCTCTTAAAGGTGCAGGTCTACTTCTATCATCACTGTAAGACTCCCTTGTGTAACTCCTGTCACCTGAAGGTATAGAATCCCTTCTTTCCCTAGAAGATACAGTATCTATTCTTAATTTAAGTTTGTCACTTGTAGGTGATGTCATTTTTGCCTCTCTTAACAAGACATCAACCATGGATTCTTTTTCAAATCTATTTTTCATGGGGAAAAATTCTTTTTTTATATCATCAGACAGTTCTCCTCCAAGAAAAGTTGATGCTTGATCAATACCATACTGATGAATTTCTTCTTTTGGTTTAATTGGGGTTGGATGTGCCTTTTCCTGCATTCGCTTTGACATTTCAAAATCAAAACCAATAGACTTCAGTATGTTTTCTATAGTGGGATCATATTTGGCTTTTTTTTCTGTTGGGGATGTGCTTTGTGACTGATGACCTGAAAAAGATGCACTAGTTGAAGGATTTGTCTGTCCTCTTTGACTTGTAAAAATACTCAGGAGATCCGATTCTTTCGTAGGCAACTGCTGTGGAGTAACATGTCCTCTGTAATCTCTTTCTGAGGGATAATCAGACTTTTGTTGATCAAATCGTGGAGGGTATCTATCATCTGATCTAAACCCTGCTTCAGAGGGTCTTTCCTCCTTTGAATAGTGAGTATGTTCATTAAGTTCTCTTCTGTCATAGTAGTTTTTAAGTTTAGATTCTTTTTTAGCTTTGTCCTCACTATCATCACCATAGAGAAATCTCTCCTCATCTTCAATATCCATATATGAGGACATTCCTGGTAGACTAGATAACGATTTTGGTGATATTTTTTGGTGTCCTTTTTTACCACTGGCTGTTTGCCCTATCGAATCTATTTGCTTAGGAGCTCCATATGGAGTTGATGGAAATGGTGCATTTTTGTCTGAAGTGAATGCAGGTGGATCAGGAGCACTCTTCTTCAAAATAGATTTTAATGGTTTAGTATCACCAGATCCTGGTGCAGTCTGTTGTGATTGCACAGAACCGTATGGATTTGGGGATGAGTAAGCTCCTGAATATGCATGTGAAGAATGAGAATCTGGAATTCTGTATCTACTCACAGATTCACTTTGAGAATGTGTGTCCTGTGAATATTCATCTCTGACATAGGATGATTTGTCTCTTTCATGTTCATGTCGTCTTTGATGATCATATGAATCACTTCTTCGTGAATGGTCATCATATCGATCCACCTTATCTCTACTTCCATGATCTCGCCTGTCTCTCTCATTACTATATTCTCGTCTTTCACTGTAGCGATCATGTGAGTCATGTCTTCCACGTTCACGATCTTTTCTATCTCGGTCACGTGATGATGATCGTCTATCTCGGTCACGATCATAAGAACTGGGCTTCCAATCACGTTCATATGAATCAGATTGACCATGATCATGAGAACCTCTATGAGGTGAGCGGGGACTTTCATACCTATCTCTCCTAGTTTGTCTTTTGTCACGTTCATCACCAGATCCACCACCATACAACTCATCATATCTTTCATCTGAATGATGCTTCATGTCATCATATGACTCATGTCTTTTAACTGGTGGTCCAAGCCTACTTGAGAGTGGACTTTTGGATTTCCCTTCTTTGTATATTTCATTTCCAACAGTAATCCTTAGAGACTCATGTGAAGGTGACATCTCATCTCGCTGAAAACAAAACAAGAATTTCAGCTTATCAAATGCCCAAGTTTATTAAAAATGAATATAATCATCTTGCTTAAGCTATAACGAACCTACACGTACTATTGTTTCTTGCTTTTTACCTGGTTTCTATATGAATATGAAGTATATTCTACTATTTTCTCAAACAAAAGTTGACAAAGAAATATCTGTACGTATTTAACATAGGAAGAAACTTTTTTCTCCAGTTTCAATAGCCATAAATGAGCTGTGTTATGCATCACTGCATTTTTATAGACACCAAAAGACAGTAGTTCAATATCTCTGGAAAATATAAATTGGAATTTTCAAAAATAAAAAGGGTGCTGACTATTACCAATCCCAACTATAATAAGATTAAGTTTCAAGTAAATCAATCAAAGCATAGTCAGGTTAACTGATATTTTCTTTTGTAAATGTAGAAGTTGATAAATCTGTTTGCAAGATCTTGAGTACCCTAACACAAAGGTAAATGTTAACACTTATACAGGACTCCGCAACAGTAATGCTTGTCTCATACAAGAGATAAATTTTGTTAAGACATTTTAAGACCATGGGTGCAGATAAGGATAGCTTTAGTTGCAATCTTTATTTTTTTGTTGTAGAAGAAACAGTCTTTGTGTCAAGTATAATGAAGAATGTAAGGCTGCTGATATTTTTTGTCAAATCATTTTTGACCCAAATTTCACTCTGTCTGTAACCCAGGATTTCCCCAAAAAGTTAAGCCAGCTGGACATCCTCCCACATGTTTCAGTCTTTTTTGTTTTTGTAACTCATTCCTGCCAAACAAGAAAACCATTAAGGGGATTTAGGTCAAGGAATGGAATCACAATACATTATACAAATGTACATGTAATTGATTACTACATATTTTATGTGGGTTATCAGAGTTCTTGAAAAGTGGCAGCCCAAAAATTTTGACCACCAAGATTTTGCTTAGGACAGACACAATTTGGTATTTAGCATTAGAAATAGTAGCGAATACCAGCAGATTTTCCTCAAGGACCCCAGGGAAAAAGATTTCGAGAACTCTGGGTAATGTTGGTTCCATTAACTGACAGATTCTCAAGCATTTATATTGGTTCCATTCAAAATGAACTGAATGAAAACATCTTATCTTTAACATTAAAGCCAAACTCTTTTACCAGAAATCTTCAGTTGTATTTTATGGGATAAGTATATTTAATCTGATAAGGTCATTCAGTTATGGTATAATAGAAGAAAACCAAGCTTATATTGATGATGTTTATTTTAAATTTTACGTTAGTTACTGATAGCTTATATTATTTACAATTAAAATCTTTAATCAAAAACTTGATTTGTATTAAATGAATATATGTGTTAGATTATAAATATAACAAGAGGTGTAACTACAATATACATATTAGGGAAGGAAGATAATAGTATACCAGTACCAAAAAAATATTTATAACAGGAAGTCAATGAATTAAAAGCATTTATTTAGTAATAAAAGCAAGTTTGTATGGTGTCAATCAAAATAAATATATGTATGATCAGTTTATGCCTAACACTCTCAGCTTCTGTCAGACAATTATACCAAATAAGTCATGTACATATATGTCTGATACAGTATGTCTGTCTGGACCGTCCAGTCAACACAAATTGCACAGACTGTATGATACATATTGTAATGAATTATTTTACTCAATTATGTGTCCAGTTTATCAACAAAGGGAGGTTCCAATTTACATTTTACATGCATCTGACAGTTAAATGAATAATAATTCTTCTATTTGTGGAAAAAAAAAATTAATTCCACTCTAAGACATCCAGTTTTCTACTCTGGGAATTATAGCACCTGTGACCATGGTACGATGAGTCTATCGTTTCCATAGCGCTATATTGCAACCATTATGCTATCTGAATAGATTTTACAATAAAATGTCATATAATCATGATAATTGAGGTGATATAATTTTGGGAGAAAACACTGACATCCAAATATAAATAAATCATAAAGGATTCCCCAGTAGTTAATGTTGACAGCCAAACACTTAGTCCATATACATTTCAACTACAACTGTATAAGTAAAATATGGATAAAAAGAGACAAAATTTTTTGCTACTCCTTGATCTTGAGCATAAAATAAATTTTCATACTGAACTTCCGTAAAATTTGATGGACCCGAATCTCTGGAATGTTTGATTTACCAGACATTCAGGTCTGTCTAATTTTAAGTAGTTCGGAATGAATATTTATTTCATACTCTCCATAGTGGAGGATCTTGGGAAACAGGGTTCTCACTAGGAATTTTTCATGGTGAGTCCTGGGACTCATCACTTTTAGAAATGGTGAGTCCCACTGAATTTTGATAAGTCCAGGTTGCATTTAATTTTTTGTGTCTTAATGAAATATGACAATTAAAACTAAAACGACGCGTGTTGGATTGGTAGTTTTTATTATATCAATAAAATTTATGATCTCTTAATAGTTAGTACAACATATATAACAGACTTGGCTTTCTATGTCCATCAATTCTTGGTGTAGTGGATCACTGACTCTTGGTCTTTTACTTGGAACTGATGAATCAATGTCATCAGGTTTCTTTTTGAAGAAGGACTTTAACTTTGACTGACTCATTGTGATACTGATGTCATTTTGTTAGACAAGCTAGTACCCAGTTCATTATTATTAATTGATTTTAATTATATTAATTAAATAAGGAACTTGTTATCTTATAATTGAGTTAATAATCACTTTGATGTTTTTATCATTATAATTATTATAGTCTTTAATAAAAAACAAGCAAATCTAAAGTGAACACTGTTCATGATAGAATGATTTTGGCTTTAATCATTTTTTAATTCCGATCTGTTTCAATTTCAAAACATTTTTCACCTTTGTTTACGATCGCGATGTTCAACATGCACAATACGAGAAAATGTTAAGAGTAAAATTATTTTTAACCGTAAAATTTTTATATCTACACTGTTCTACGATCTATTTTATGCATAGTAGTAACAGTTATAAAATATTATATCATTTCATTTCACATTCTCAAACAATTTACTTTTTGTTTCAATCGATATGTACGTGATGTCCAACACGTGGAAATATTCACGCTTTTCAAATAATCGTAAAAATTTTAAAACATCGGTGACTTTTACATATATATATTTATTAATTAGTTTGAACAGAATTATTATACTTTTAGGATGAAATACGTTTAATTTAAAAAAATAATTATCAGTCAACAAAAATATTAATCTACGGTATCACGTAAATTTTTCAACATCGACTTCCGGTTTAGTTTCTTGTCAACAATGTCGGAGATCATGAATCTCTAAGGCAAAACGATGTGTTTGGGACTCAGGCGATACAATGCGGACGCGTCCCAGGGACTCACTGGTTTCAAAAATGACGCGTCCAGCTCGACTTTCATGCGTCCAGGACGCGTATACGCCTCTTAACGAGAACTCTGGGAAATCAGGTTAACCACTAGGTCATCTCATTGGAATTGTAACTTATATATTTTATCATTATTTTTGGAAAAATTTTGAACCAACAAGTACACAAAAAATGGTAAAGTTATATATATGCAAAACTTTAATCGAAGATTTCATCATCATGGCAAAATTAGATCCATTGATTGGAAAATTCTCTCTCAAAGTCCAGCAGAAAAAAAAATTATTTATGCTTTTGACGTCATAGGAAGGCGTCACAGCAAAAAATTAAAATAGCCTTTCAAGACATGCAGGATGTCAGAATTATTTGGACTAAACAGACATATTCTACAAGTCCAACATAACCCATACTTAGGCCTACAAATTTCATAGGACCTAAAATGGACTACCTATACTCCAATGTAGCGAAAAAGGCAAACTCAACACTAGGCTTCCTGAGAAGGAATTTGAGGTATTGCCCACCAGAATGCTAGAAAACAGCATATATTTGGCTGGTCAGGTCAACAATGGAGTATGGAGTAATAGTATTTGACCCCTACATATCTACAAACATCAACAAGCTTGAAAGAATTCAGCGACAAGCTGCAAGATTTATAACAGGAGACTACAAATCCAGAGAAGATGGTTGCATCTCAAATATGCTCGCTAAACTGGAACTACAAGATCTACAGACAAGACACTCAAGCCAGAAGCTAATATTTCTGTACAAAGTGGTTGAGGGACTGGTTCCTGCTATAAAACCAGTTGAATATTTAAAAAAAGCATGTCCAAAAAGAACAATTACTGCCAAAAAAATTTGACAACTACCAGACAATAAATATTGTGGAAAAAACAAGTTAAGAACAACACAAAGTATTTCAGATTCAAACGAGCAAAACACCATAATATTCAAACTCATTTTTCGTGAAAACCGTGATCATGGTGATCGAGTGGAACCACCTTAAAGACACTGTAGTGAGCTCACCGAGCGTTGAGAGCTTCAAAGCTGCTCTCAAAAACCATCCATAAATCGACGGCACTCTCTCTACCGTTGTATTGGTATCCACAACGTACTAATACAGATGTTGCCATTTATATGAATATTTGCACCATGACAGCTATCATGATAAAATATAAAATTTCATTTTTCATCACTGTTAATTGATACCCGATTTTGGGTATATTATGGGGACATTACGGTAGAAAAATCATTAAAAAAAAAATCTACTAATGAACTCAAAATCATTTGTAACTTTTTTTTTCTAACTTTTTTTATTTTCCTGCATTTGTGCAGAAATCTTTTTCTTTCTTCCTGTCTTGTTTGACACAAGACTTTGAGTAAAATATATATTTATCAGTCTATAAAGTATATGAAGGAGTACAATAACAATTTTATTTTAATCATTCTTTGAAATGAAAAAACGTTACCTGATGATAGCTTTTCTTTGTTTACACTGAAAATGACGTCACAACTGATCAACATGGGAAACGTTTCCTTATTTCCATTTCTATTTCAACTGATTCTGAATTAAAATGATGCTTGAATTCAAAAAATTTATACGGACTTCATCCTCTTTCACAGGTAACGCCTACCTCATACTAGCCATAAATGGAGAAAGCACCCATTTATGAGGATCTTCCCAAAAGTTCTAACCTGTTCAATGAGAATGACTGATTTGAGGGAAAACTCAAAATGTTTCAAGCGTAACATGTATTTTATATTCAAATTTGTTGTGGACAACTTCAATACTCAGCTGAGAAAGGGAAAATTGGCTTTTGAAAGAGCATATATATGCTTATAACCTGGGGTCCAAGACGTTCCAACACAGGCCTCTTCGATACAGGGGAGCGGGAACGATCTCGATCATAATCATCTGGTTGTCTTTTCTCTTTGCGAGTTGTTGCAGATATGCCTCCACCTTTGCTGCTAAATTGACTTCCTCCTCGACCTCTACCTTTTCCCATAAATACCATTTTAACACCAGAATTTGCTTGCAGTGGAAGGTAACTCGCACCTAGATATATTTTGGTAGAGCGCATGCGTGTATCGTAAACTGCAATGTCGTAAATTTTCATTGATATTATACATATTAATAATTAGCGTAGCAAAATTTCTGTTAATGCTTCGCATCACATGTTTTTTTAATTGTGGTGTGATATAGACAATCAACAATAATTAAAGCTATCTTTTGATTGACAACAATCATCAAATGGTCGAGGAAAATGTGGCCTTCTGGGAGTGGCGGTGAAGTCAAAAGCAGTAGACTCATTGTCTGAGTCAGTGTTGTGTATTGATGCTGTTCAGTAAAGGATGTAAATAGTGATTGTAGATACACTCGTTGTTAATTGAATTCCTGCAATGTCCTCGGCTTTAGGTGGCCCTGGAATGTCCCACCGTGGTAAGAATTGCCAATTATTGTTGAAGTTATTTTCCATTTGAAATAATGAAAAAAATATTTCAGTTTGATGAAGGATTACAACCAAATGATTTTTTTTAAAGACTGCACATGTTTCCGAGTTTGGGTTTTTCTTATTTATAATACATATCATTTTGATTAAAAAATGATTTTGCTTTCTGTGAGTAAATTAAATTCAAAATTGTGACATTTAATGATTTATCATGATTGTTTCTTTACAATTTATGAATTCAGAATTGTACAATATAAGATGGGAATGTACATTTTTAAATAAAAGATGATTACCTCAAAAGGTTAAGCGAGACAGTATATTTAATTCTAAAATTACTTAAATAAACCAGCTATTTTATACCTGATTAGTAGATAGAGCTTTGAAGAGAAACTACAAATAATATGAGGCAGGCATTACCTGTGAAAGGGGACGAAGTCTATATAATTTTTTTTTTTAATTCAAACATATTTTAAGTTCTAAATCTGTTAAAAAAGAAGGAAATACCGTAACGTTTCCGATTTTGGTTCTGTTGTTAGGGATTTTAGTTGTGACATTATTTTAGTTATGACGTCATGTTCAATGTAAACAAAGAAACGCTATCATCAGGTAACGTTTTTTCATATCAAAGAATAATTAGAAATGAAATTGTTATTGTGTTCCTTCCTATACTTTACTGGACTGATAAATATATATTTCACTCAGTCTCATGACAAACGAGACCGGAAGAAGGAAGTAGATTTCTGCGCAAATGCGGAATTTAAAAAAAGTGACAAAAAAAAGTTAACGATTTTGAGTTCATTAGTACAATAAAAATTTCGGGAAATTTTCCCGATTTTTTTTTTTTTTTTTATTGATTTTTCTACTGTAATAGGGGACTTTGTCCCCTTATAAAAATTAAAATGATCTGACAGCAAAATGCTTTTTTGTTGTAAGACAGACAATCTGGTAAATTCACCTGAAATTATCTGTCGACTCCTTATTAGTGTTAATGACCTAATGATGATTTTCTAACATTTTTGTGTTTTTTTTTCCGAAAATATAGTTAAGGGTAGACATGGTAGAGAGAGTGAGAGAGAAACTGTGAAAAAAATAAAAGTTATCAGCAAATAGACGTATTTACACTTGTATGCAAATTTGTCCGCCATTACGTAAAATCACACAGGTTCCCGTAAACTTTCACATCATAATTCAAAACATTTGACGTCACAATTAAGAAGTGATTGTTGCCTGACGTCAAAAGGTTATTCGGAGTAGATCTTAGGTCATTCGGAGGCAAAATATAGCTAAATACCAAAAGTGTAAATACATTTATTGAGATATACAAATGAATTAACATGGCAATTGTCATTGAATGATTATTTTTACACATTTTTTGTGGAAATTTAAGGGATAGATAGAGAGAAACTGTAACTACATAAAGCATAAATGATCACCAAAATAAGATAAACAGATAAATTAATGTTACCAAAATCATTAGTCTACTCTTTTTTATGAGTTATTGCCCTTGAAAGACAATTTTACCCACTTGATAGAATCTGCAAATAGCAAAAATTAAAAGCACCTGTTGTTTTATGTTTATTTATTATTTTTCTGATTGATTTTTTGGGATTTCCCATAATAAAAAAGAGAGCTTGCCATACATGTACATGTACCTACATTGTAATAAGAGGCAGGTGTTACCTGATGAGCTCCTGAATGTTGTTGCTGCAGGTTCATCATATTTTTCAGTAAATGAGTTACACAGCTTTGCAAATTGGCAGGAAATCCTATACTATACTCATTTATCATGTTTCATGAAAAATCCTAAAAGAACAAAAGCCTATCTCGCTCTCTCACACCAGATCTCATTGTAGCCAGGTTGTTGAAACTATATTTTTTAATAGTACCTCTGGTGTGACCTAATAGGACACTTATACCATTTATGTTTTCTTAGGGAGCATATTAATTAAAGAGGGTAGTATTTTTAGTAGTCACAGTCCTTTTTTATTCATTAAGTTATGTGTCAGGAGAATCTACAATTCAGAATTTTGCACCATTTAAATTAATAGAGTAATGGAGGCCACAGACCCCTGACTAAAGGCAAATCACTTGCAAAGTTGGCAAGTTTGAGTGCAAGTAACCCTTTAAAAAGTTATTTACAACCCTGTATTACATTGTTTACAGTGTACATTTGTAGTGTTACATGTTATGTGGACCAGCAGATTTTTGAAAAGCAGCTTTAATCATTTAATCCTTCGGTTGTGCTGAATTTTTTTCTTGATTTGATTGTTTCATATTTCTGTAATGATTAAGGGACATTTACATGTAAGAACTTGGCACATATACAAAAAGTATATGAATAGAACATTGGTTCACATGTTGAAAGTTTCCTTTAAATGTTCATCTTATTTATCGTTTTGGGGTTAACTGTTTCATTGGCAAAACTTCACACATCAGATCTTATTACTAGTACATGAAATAGTATTTTATAAGATTGTGTAGATGTTAGAACCTTTACCCTTTTTGACAATTTTTTTTTAAACAAAACAAAAACTGAAAGTAAGCCACACACATAGTGTGGGTTATAGATTTAAAAATGATTCAACTACAAGTATCAATCAGTTTTCCTGCATTTTACCATGCATTATGTAACATTCTTGTTTTATTTTCAGGGGCCAGGCCTGAGGATGGTGTACGTGATATGATTATTATTAGTGATATTGATGAAAATGGGATTAATATCAATTTAAAGACAAGATACAGAGAAGATAAAATATATGTATCCTTTTCAAATCTTAATACTTCATCTTATTTAATGTAAGTTCATCTCAACAAAGTAAACAGGAATTATTGTACGATACCCTTTCTGGCCATGAGCAACCACAACCATGTAGATACTGATTGACATTCAGTTATACTTTTTGCAATGCAGTTGCATATTGCATATCATAAGATGAAAGTCAAATGTTTTTGACCCACATCTCATGCTCCACTTTGCATAATGGTTAGATACTGTGAATTTAGAAGTTATTGCGATATAATTTAGAAATTGCAAGAACATCAAGGTCCGAATAATAAAAACTCGTATTTATAATTTCAGTAGTGATTTTCCGTAATAAAAAGTTTGCAATCGCATAAATAAGATTTCCCATTTTTGCCAGGGTCAAGGATTCGCAATGATAAATGCATGCATGAATTTCTGAATTTACAGTATTAAATATTAGTCAATAAAGGTCCAATTTCAGATCTGAAAAAAGCTAAGTAACCTAAGTGAATGTAAGTTTTTCATGCAGCCTCCAAATAAAACTAGGTCACTCTGTCATAATTTGCAGGTTTCTTTTTCAGTTAAATGAGTATCTGCATCCAACAAGATTAAATGACTTTCACACTTCACCATATTTCAATCTTAATATAAAAAAAAGTTACATCTTAAGTTTATATCTGAGTTCAGATCTAGTTACTGTGTAACATACTGACATCTAACTAGGTCTGTATAACTTATTAGGTCTTTAGTTTTCCAACAAAAAAGGCCACCCTCTACTTTAGTTCATGTCTCTCTATTTCTAATTCAGGTCCTACTTATTTTGATGTAAAGTCTTAAAAATATCATTTTATTAGATTGATGGCTTTTGTTTAATAAGTAGTGAATTTTGAAGATACCTTGATTTTTGATAGGACATTTAAAAAATTTTTACTGTTGAGATTCTTGCAGTGACTCAGGATGTTTTCCTTGATCATTTCAGATGATGCTTTCTCCTTTACCTGTAACCTATATCCATCTCCATAATTGTAAACCCTATCAAAGAGGGGGGGACATACCTTGGGATCAATTTTTATAATAGCTGTCAGATTATTCTGATCCTCTCTAAATATAAATTCATAAAGGTAATATATCTGCCAAATATGAATTTGTTTATAACATGTCTGATTGAATAAATGGATATGAACATTTGTATATATAAATGTTACTAGGTTGTTTACAATGGTAAAGTTCACTAACATAAAGAATTTAACATCTGTTGGCCTCCTTGATGAAGATTGATAAAGTCAGCAGGAAAGCACATGCTTGATTCATAAAAATATCCTAAGTATTGGCTATAGTCATCACTGTGAAAGGCTAAACACATTGTAGTGTATATTTCATACACAACGAATTGTCCATTTAAAGTTAAGAAGGGACTTTTATATAATAGAATTACCTTAAAATTATACTAAATTCCTAATAGTACATTTGTGTAACTTTAATTTCTTGATGTGTCTGTGTGACCCACAATAAATACCTGTGTACTTATTTGACAGTCACATTGTAATTAGTTGTAAGAATTTTGTAATTGAGAGTCAATAATTTGTTATAAGACCCTTAAATATGTCAAGTTGAATTTGTTTGACCTTAAATAAGTATGTAGCATATATAGGTCTGTATGTCAGACTGATGTGTTCAAATGAGTAATTAGTACAGAAACACCAAAATTCACATAAAATATTTGTAAATAAAAAAAATTAAACGAATAGCAACAACTAAAATTAACAAACAACAAAATATTTTTACACGTACATTATATACAGTTTACGTTTTCAATTTAAAAATATGATCTGGAGCTTACATTTTTCAAAGAAGAGTTCTTTGTTATATTTCACATCTAAAAGACGAAAATTTGCTTGTAAGAACATAGCTATATATTAGGTGTACACAAACTCAAACCAATGAACATTTGTTTTTCTCAATACTCCCCCATGTTTTAACACTGCCATTGTATGACGTAAAAGCAGTGTTACTAAACACAATGTTTTGTACTAAATACTAGATAATCTATGATATACATCACCATTTAAATAGATAATCTAAATCTGATTATATCTTTTTAATGCTTAATACAGATTTTACATGTGATACAGATGAATTGTATAAAGATAATTAAATCCTGAAATCATAGTTATTTAGTTTATCCTGAACCAAAAATTTGTCAAGATGTCATGACTCCTGAGTTCAAACAGTAAATCTCTGTTGTCAAAGATCACCAGAAGCAGGGACAAATCTTTTGAGACCACTAGACTCAGTAGACCAAACTCTATTGAGATTACTAGACTCCTAGCCCAAATTCTGTTCAAAGTTTGATACAAGTTTCATTCTTTGAAAAAATTTCTTGGACTATTTGCTGCAATGATTTTATTTGGGTCATACATGTAAGCATTGTGGTTTGTCCATTGTTATACAGTTATAATCTTAGCCTTAATTGTTTTGTACATATATGTATTTGATCACACCTATCTATTTTCTACAGTGTTCATTTTTTCACAATACATTTACTTAGCCAAAAATTCATTTCTATATTATATTTATATAAATGACTGGATTTTGGAAGTTATGTTTGGTCGTAATTATACCCTCTGTCTCTCCTTTTCTCGAATAAAAAAAATATCAAGAAAAACTACTGTTAATGTTATTTAAAATTTATACATATACATAAGGAATTAACTTTAAAAATTGTGTTGTTATCTGAAGTACTAATCTCATGACCTGTTTAAGGAAATAAACATTTTTTTATTATCCTTTTACAGTAAAACTTTTATTAATATCAGGATGTAAAACTGACATTTTTCCTATTGGTGGTGTTATTTAATTAACTCAGTAAGAAAGCTCTTTTTGGTTTTAGATAGCACCAGTTTTGATTAATTAACTCAGTAAGAAAGCTCCTGGTTTTAGATAGCACCAGTTTTGATTAATTAACTCAGTAAGAAAGCTCTTTTTGGTTTTAGATAGCACCAGTTTTGATTAATTAACTCAGTAAGAAAGCTCTTTTGGTTTTAGATAGCACCAGTTTTGATTAGTTAACTAAGCTCCTGGTTTTAGATAGCACCAGTTTTGATTAATTAACTCAGTAAGAAAGCTCTTTTTGGTTTTAGATAGCACCAGTTTTGATTAATTAACTAAGTAAGAAAGCTCCTGGTTTTAGATAGCACCAGTTTTGATTAATTAACTCAGTAAGAAAGCTCTTTTTGGTTTTAGATAGCACCAGTTTTGATTAATTAACTAAGTAAGAAAGCTCCTGGTTTTAGATAGCACCAGTTTTAAGCTAACTGGAGAGGGTTTAATTAGACCTCTGAATAAACTGTTCCATTACATAATTTGCAATAAAGATTAAAAGATACAGTAAAGTTGTCAGAGATGACAACAAATATAAAAGTGCATACATTAATAATATAAATCTAACCAATAGCTCCATTTCAACACTATTCATACTAAAATGAATACAATTTTGTTCTTTGCTTGTTAGTACTAATATGATTAATTAACACCATGTACAAGTAAATAAAGGGTTGCATTATGACATTACAGCAATTACTATGTAACAACAGATACAATAGCTTAATCATTTAAATACTTAAATAGGAGTATACAATACCAATATAATGTAAATTAGAAAAGCAGCACAATTTTACCTTCAACAATGTTTTTTTTTTCTTTCTATTTTTACTTTTTTAAGCTCAGATACTGTTTGTGCAACATAAAATTGATAAATCTGATCTAAGGAACACCCTGTGTATTGTTGAAGTTGAAGAACGTACAAGTTGAGATGTTTATAAAAAAATCTCAAGAATTATTCACTTAAAAATGCTTAATGTTACAACATTTAGATAAATGCTTTAATTTACATTATAAACATTTTGTGCAAACACCATTTTTAGGCCCCCTGTTTAGTTTTTATTTAGAATAGGTGACCTTAAAATCAGCAAAGATAGTAACAGTTAATGCCATGCCAATTAACACAAGAAGTGCTTAGGGACATGCAATAACAAATTCTTTATAATTTGTAATAAAACACAAAATTTACATTTGTGCATGACAACAGACATGACAGAGGATGTTATCCATTCTAGATATAATGTTTTGATATGGCTTATGTAAAGTTAGATATCAGCGTTTTAGACCTAAAGGTTATATTTATCATAAGGATTAAATAATGATGTTTAAATTGACATTAGAATTTATATCCATAACAATATTCCTTAGATATTTTCATTTGCTTCAGTAGAGCCCATTGACGAAGAATATAAATGGAATAATTTTGTTTTATCATAGAAATATCCATTTCCTGATGTTTGTTACTCTTGAGGTTCAGCTTTTTCTTGTGCATGTATTTCCTTTCAGTAATTATTGCTGTCAGTCATTTTATGACAATGCTTAAAGAACACATGTAAATACGGTTTATAGCCTTGAAATAAATCTGAAACACAGCACTTGCAAAGTGGAAGTTTAATTATTTGTCACTTAACTTTTTCTAAAGGGTAGAAACTAAATCTTTTGCAGAAATATCAATAATTAGGTTATCAGGAACATTGGCATTATGACTCATGTGTTTTTACCTGACCAGGTAAATCAATGTCATACAGCTGATAGTTACTTTCATGCTGCCTATTTATTTGTAAATCATCTCAGCAGTCTTTTCATGATACCAGATGGCAGATAAAATGTACAACTTTTTTTGAATAAGCTAGTGGATTATTCCATTGGCAGTCTATTTTAATATGCAAAATTATATAAGACCTTTCAGTTTATTTAGTCCATTTGAAATGTGCAAAAAAGTACATTGTAATTTGCAGCATGATATTGTTTTTGAAATTCAAGGTCCAAATAATGGAAATCTTCTTGTGTATACCATGGATACTCAAAAAGTCAGCAGCCAAAATAGATTTTCACTGAGGTTATTTTGACCACTGTTATATCAGTGATTCATCTATCAGAAATAGTTTTATTGAGATAAAATAAAAATTTATATCTATAAATTAAACAAAATAATTATTTCAAACTTTAATAGATAAGTTTATGGAAAAAAATGACATCCCTGCCTACTATTTCCTCCAAATGTTTATCAGTATGAGATATCAGTATGGTTGTTTTTGTGAGAGAGAACTTAAATGTTGACACATTATGATGAAATATGAATTAGCATTTTTTATTGTCAATTCCAGACTATTTTATTCTTTTAACTTGTTTATTTGTACTTCTGATATATTCCTTAACCTGGCACAAGACTTTTACAGGATCTATATTGGTAGCAGTTAACCCATATAAACAGTTGTTAATATATGAACAGGTGAGGAGACACATATAAAGAACAATTTTTATACATATGTCATATTTATGTCAATTTGAGAAGTCTTGTTATTTATGAGAACCAAGAACTTGTGTATTTTGTGTCCTTTATAGTAGACAGTGTATCCACCTCGTCTATATAGAAATAAACCAATAAATGGACAGGACTTTAACAATTCCATGTATGGTCATCTGTCACCTTCTAAACCATTGTAAACCTGAGTACTTAGGCCATTGGAACCTAACTTGGTCTAACTTACCTCATATGGACTAAGGGTATTGTTTTAAAATGATTGAATGATTTGTGGTTGGAATCATTAAATCTTAAAGGGTCATTTGCTACGAGATATAAAAAAAATAAAATATGATTTTTTTTTTGTTCAGTCAATGCAAAAACAGTGAAATAATAATTTGCTTTTAGCAGCCAGTGTAATTCAATTTTGTCAAAATAAGCTAATAAACATCGCTAATGAATTATTCACTTGCACCTCATTGAAGCCGTATTCATGTGACCTTCTATTCAACCCCTTAGCTAGAGATGGGTTATGCATAAACAAGGCTTGTTCAGCTATTAAAGGGAAAAGAATGTCAACATTGAAAGTGAAACAAGGGTAAACCATTTGGTTGACTGATTTTATCCACAAAAACTCATATTTATAACGGTAAAAACGATGATTAACATATTTGTTTAACCTATAATATAAAATCAAACAGACCTAGAAAAATCCAGTTGCACATAGTCGCTATCTATTTATGTTTATATCGGGTTATATGACTGTCATCATTCTTCGAGGTCACCTTGATGGTCAATGGCTTCTAGACTAAAATAAACACAAAATGAAGATACATATTATGGAGTCCATACATCGTAAATTGTTTATTTTAGACTTTTTAGAATTCATATATACATTTTAGTATGTTATAAATCTAATATGAGAATTTGAGTCAAATCCTTGAACATGAATTTGACAGCTAATGCCCCTTTAACATGTAATGGCAATGAACCTTTAAAGATATTTGTTCTTCACTTGGTCTTCATATAGAATCATTTATATTGTATCTTGTTTTATATAGAATCATTTATATTGTATCTTGTTTTTAAATTGTAAAATGAAATGGCAGCCTTCTCTGTTCATTGAACATACATAGTAACATACACGTAGGGTTAAAATACAATTATTGGAATATTTCGCTGCAAGAACAAGACCTTTTAGAGTAAGTATAGTTGTGCTGTCATGCTACAGGAAAAACAGTTATGAAGCTTCTTGGCAGTTTTTTTCAACTATTTTTTTGCACATGTATATGATTTTATGATGTGCTGGATTTTGGCGGAAAAGCAAATCAAGGGTAGCTGTTTCTTAACAGAATACATGTTTACAGTTTCACTAAAAAAAGTGTTCTTTTTGGAGTGTCTAGTTAAAAAGTAATAAAGTAATATTCATAAATCAAAGTGCATTTATGTAAAACATGGCTTTGTATACAAAAGTTAGTACAGTACTTGTAACAATATATACATATCCTGTCTGTATACATGATAGACTTATGTCATTCTCATTCAGATTAATCTCAAATTTCAAAATTAAAAATACTCTGATTGATTGTTATTTGTTTGCTTTTTTCTGCTAAGAGCTACAAGTGCTTATGGACTTTAATATAAATTGCAATTGAATAATTTGTATTCAAGTGTAAAATTACAAAATTACATTGTGTAAACAGGAAATAAATAAAGGTGTCCTTTCACAATCAAAATACTAAAAAGGATATTATAATTAATCATAATGAACTGAATGGTCTTTCAGAAGAAAATATTAATAAGCACAAAATAAAAAAAAAAACAATGGTAAATCAATTATTGATTTAGTCAATTTGTATTTCGGTTGTATTGAATCATTGGTTAGAACTAATCACATTAATGATGTATTATTTATTTGTCACATGTCTCCATCTGTGTTGACAAGAGTTTTCATGTCTCCACCGGTATGGTCACATTGATTTCTTATCTTGGTCTGGTCTCACATTGATTACTTCAGGATATTGATGATGCAATTATTAATTAAGTTATACACAAATATTGATATTATAATTTATAGCATGTGATTCAAAATTTAAAAAAAAACTGAAAATAAGGAGATATGGGATGAACGCCAATGAGACAACTTACTATCCACCAAAGTTCAATTGAAGCAGATGTAAGCAATTGTCCTTTTAACAATGAGAAAACCCCATGCCAAATAGTCCACTATAAAAGACAATGATATAAAAATGTGAAACTATTCACTTGAGAAAACTAACCTACCTAATTTATAACAAAACAATTTACAAACATTATATATGACAGAGATAAACAAATGCCAACCACTGAAACATGTATTTGGTTCAATGATAACTACATCTTACAAAGAATAAATAATATAGTTTGAAAAATATCAGAGCTACACAGCAAGTTATTCATTCTTTCTAGTCTTATGTTCCAAGTAATTTACATATAAGGCAAATAATGCTGTTCAATTAACCCAGGTTGATGGAATAGAATGTAAAATTTGACATTTGTTTCTGTCAAGCTAATCTGAAAAAGACATCTCCTAAGTATGAAATCGTTCAAATTATAATGGCATATTGTTATTCTAAACTGTTTCCCAAAATTGATCGCCCTGAAGATCATAAAAACATTTTATTAAAATAAAGTATGTCAATAAAGGTTTTGATTTTGTAAATATTGCGGTATTTTTAACGACCATTCTGTTAAAGAACAAATTCCTGGATATTTTGATAATACTGAGCTCCCTCTTATTTGTTATATTTACAAGAAATCTACCCGAAATATGTGTTTAATTATAGCCAATTGTGTAAAGATGTTAATATCAGTGAAAATACACCTACTTCATGTAATTGTAGTAATTCGAATACATTTATGGACCCATTTCCCATGTTGTAACAGGAGATCTTAACATCGTTCAAGACCGAGAGTTAAAATCATTCCTCAGTAAAGGACCTAAATATCGTCCCCGTCAATCATTAATTGGAATGAGTGTCGTAATATCATCCACGACTCACTCCATACTTACTGTTTAAAATGGATAAACGGAAAAAGCTGACAAAAATCTTTGGACTCTTTTTAATTCAGTAATGAACATAGTTGATATACGTATTCAACATTTTAAAGAACATTTTACTCTTAACAACAACCATAATAAACCTATTTCGTATCAAACATAAACTTAAAGAACTAGCCAAGGAATTTGTTTTTGTCCCGGCCGATAAAGCTGCTAATAATATCATTATTGTTTGACGAAAATTTTACATTGAGGTCCTGAAAAAGAAATCACCAATTCACCAACATTCCAACTGACTCCATTTTCAGAAAACGACATCTGTAACAAACATAAACTTTTAGCTACCTCTTTACAAGCAGAACCAAATACAATGAAAGTCCCAACTATGTACTGGCTTCGAAGCTACATAAAACACCTTACAAATATAGATTTATTTCGTCTTCAAGCCATTGTTCCACTACTAAATTGTCTATTCTTCTTACCAGTTCACTTGGTACAATCAAAACCTGATAATAAATTGTTCAAATAAGGCCTTTGAAAATAGTGGAATTAATTACTTTTGGAGTGTCAAAACTCGTTGGAAGTACTTGATAAATTGCATGCTTATATTGGTGATTTTGAATCTGTTCAAAGTTTTGATTTTTCTACCTTGTATACCACATTGCCTCACATTCTCATTAAGAAAAATTCACACACCTAATTAAATGGGCATTTAAAAGTCAGAATGTGAATACATATGTTCTAACTCTTTTAGGTCATTTTTAGTAGCAATAAACAAAAGAAATATGTCAATTGGACATGCTTTGATACTATATCTGCCCTTGAATTTTTACTAGATAATATTTTTGTTCGCTTTGGAGATTCCGTATATCGTCAGGTTATCGAATTCCAATGGGGACTAACTGTGCACCACTTATTGCGGACCTGTTTTTGTATTGCTATGAGTTACAATTTATGACTAAAATCAGCAAAGACCCATCGAAACAACATCTGATACAAAATTTAATAATACTTTTAGATATTTGGATGATATATTGGCTCTCAATAATGACGACTTCAGTATGTATACTAAAGAAATTTATCCTGTTGAACTTACTTTAAATAAAGCTAATACTAACAATGACCACTGCCCTTTCCTCGATCTTGATATCCATATCATTAACGGAAAGCTTAATACAAAAATTTATGATAAAAGAGATGATTTTCATTTCCTATCGTTAATTATCCATTTTAGATGGTGACGTTCCTTGTCACCATCTTACGGTGTTTATATATCTCAACTTGTACGATTCGCTCGTGTATGTAACAACGTTTCAGATTTTAACGAAAGAAATTTATGTATTACTGAAAATTATTACACCAGGGTTTTCGATATCACAAACTAGTCAAAACATTTACTAAATTTTATCATCGGTATAAGGACATCATTCGTAAATATAGCTCAACATGCAGACTTCTTATACGTTCAGGTATTTCACATCCAATCTTTTATGGTAATATTCTTTATAAAGCACTAAAATGTCAGTATTCACCTCAGAAGCTAACAAAACCTTTAAATAGACTTATTAAGAAGGATATAGTTACGATACTGTTGTCAGGTCATTAAAGATTGCATATTTTGGCTTTAATATTGATTCACTTATAGGGTCTTTGCATCGGAACTAAACACATTTATTTAAAACCAGTTGTTGGCATGACACGGGTTATGCTCTTCTCATATATTTTATGATGGTATGATACTAAACCCTAACGGGAGGGATTGTGCCTGATATTCATATGATGAAGACATAATCTTTCAATCAGTTTAATTGAGGTCTGGAGCTGGCATGTCAGTTAACTGCTAGTAGTCTGTTGTTATTTATGTATTATTGTCATTTTGTTTATTTTCTTTTGTTACATCTTCTGACATCGGACTCGGACTTCTCTTTAACTGACTTTTAATGTGCGTATTGTTATGCGTTTACTTTTCTACATTGGCTAGAGGTATAGGGGAGGTTGAGATCTCATAAACATGTTTAACCCGCGCGCATTTTTGCGCCTGTCCCAAGTCAGGAGCCTCTGGCCTTTGTTAGTCTTGTATTATTTTTACTTTTAGTTTCTTGTGTATAATTTGGAGTTTAGTATGACGTCCATTATCACTGAACTAGTATATATATTTGTTTAGGGGCCAGCTTAAGGACGCCTCCGGGTGCGGAATTTCTCGCTGTATTGAAGACCTATTGGTGACCTTCTGTTGTTGTCTGTTCTGTGGTCGGGTTGTTGTCTCTTTGACACATTCCCATTTCCATTCTCAATTTTATCTGAAACTGACAAGAAATAATTTGATTTCATAGGATTTTATAGCTAGGTTAACAGCCATCAAACTAAGGATCAAATGATTAACATGAAATATTACAAGGCTAATGTTAAACATATCAGTTGAGGAATTATAAATGACAGATGTCTTTCATCTGAATAAGACCACTTTAAATTGTATGTTTTAGATAATAACAATCAGTTCAATAGTAATATTTAATGGAATAGCCATAGGATGTGTAACTTTGTACAATTTAGAATCAAGTAAGGGCTTTATTTAAACCCCTTGGAGGAAATATCACCATTTAAACAAATCAGGAGATATTGAAGGATAAACAAGGAATATTCATGTAGTGCATATTCTCATATCTTTACATACTTTACTCGTCCAACTGACCCATGCAAATGTTTTGAGGTTCAGATTTGATGATGATTCACTACAATTTATTCCCTTATGGTTGTGGCCTATTATCTATTTCTTGCATGAAGAGATTTCGCATATCATACTGAATGAAGTGGGATATATGAATAATTGATACGAAAAATGCGTCCTCAATAAAATACAAAACACTCATATCTTTCAATTTTGAATCCTACAAAATGCCTGAAAAACATGTGATGTTAACTGAAGTCTTTGTTACAGACACAGTGTTCTCAATAGTGAAAGGGGACTCATATTTGAAGTGAAAGCTTTAAGAATAGAAAATATTTCACCAGGACAAATCTAATTTTACCATAAGAGAAACGGGTTAAGCAACTCCTGAGAATTTGATATCGCTTGATATCAACATTTGTTATTTAATTACAATAATAATAATAAACTCCCTAAAGGCTTGTATTGAAATTAAATAACTCAAGTGAAAATCAAGCGATATCCAATTCTCACTCGTTGTTAACCCTATAAATTATTATTTGCAATAACTGTTGATACTGAAAGTGAATAACAAAGGTGTCCAGATATGGAAGACCATAGGACAGCTACTCTATTTACAAGAAATCTTATGATTAAAATTGATGGGATACTGAAATGTTCCTGACTTACACAATTTTTACTCATAAATAACCTTGAAATACTGCAAAAGACAAGGGGTGAAAAATGTATATCTCTCAGATGTCCAGTACTGTTTGATGTTCTGTAAGGACCTCAGATAATTTTTGAAATGAAAACTCTATGCTTCACATCTTTCAATGCATGTAATTGTTATCAGAATCTTTAAGTATTAAGTATGCAAACATTTAGCTGTTATGGTATTGATGTAGATTGTCTGTAGGGAAATTGATTTGCCAATGCAGTAATAGAGAAATGCACTATCTAGTAAATGGGAGAGAGATAACATTTCATTCATAATGTCAGTATGTTCATAAAATATAATAACGGGATTCAGAATTCCTCAGTATTACAAAACTCTGTACTTTACATGATATTCAATATGATATCATGGACAGAACATGTATTAGAAATGGTAACACTTTATATATAATTATTGTTAATCTAATACAAAGTTGGGAGTATTTTGCATAATTGCAGTTTTTATAACCCACTATAAGAGTGTGTGGTCTGTATTAATAATATGTTAAAGTAGATAGTTGAAAATTAATATTTTTTGTAAAGCTTTAAGCTAGTTAGATGTTGTTAAAAATGTTTACTTTCCTTTTTGTTAACGATAGGAATGTTGTATAGACCATAATTGTCAAAGGAAACAATCATCATACCATGAGTACAACCCTCTTGTATAGAAATAAGTCATACTGTCTTTGTCTTTAAAGATATACATTTGTAGTTAGGAGACCATGTGTATTTCCTTCTTTCGATGAGAACAATCTAAAGGCATATACAATAAAATTTATATTTGCTATTAAAGTATTAGCTTTATTGTCTTACTTTTTTCGTTGTGAAAGGCGAGACATAGGTGTTACTATTCTGACGACAGCATCGAAGGCGTCAACAATTGTAAAGTTTTCTGCTCAAGTTAGTTTGATAGGAAGTACTTGTCATAGATCAAATATATTTTCAATAAAGTTGCATTACTGTCACTACAGGAACTCCCCATATGGAGCTTCATATCTGATAAATGCATAGACTATTTACAAGTATCACTCCAAACGTTGGCTTGCCAGGGGACTCCCCTTTCTCAAAATCCTGAATCCGCACCTGAATGTTACTGTTCATCAGATTATCTTTTTCTGAATTTTCTGCCAACAGGTGAGACATATCTATGTGTCAACAGTTATTGGGATGGTTCTGTACTCCAGTTTATTTTCATGACTTGCAAGTACAAAAATAAAGCGAATATAAAGCATCACAAATAAATCAAATTTATTCTTCTCTATAAGTAAGAAACTTCAATAATAAAGCAGCATGAAATTGACTGAAAAGGGCTAAATATGAAAATAAGTTTGTTTATTGTATAGCAATGCAATATTTCCCACAGAATGTAACTGAAAGTTACTGCAATAATTTTCTATGATAATATAGCTTCATATTAACTGCATCATCAGAGACAAAAATATGTTTAAAATAGTTTTTTCAACTTCTGCTATGCAATACAAGGGTTACTGCATGAATATTAATGAATATCATCCTAGTAATTTTATTGTACTCACAAGTTCGTGCAATATAAAAATCTATTCCGGACAATATTTACCAATATTCATGCAATAATAACTCTGTATTACAATACCAGTAATCATTATTACACTGCAGGTATTTATTGTTAATTATATTTATTTTTCTTTACATCCACCCATATATTCCATGACTCTTTCTGATCTTATGTTAATTTTATAGAAAGACATAGAAGAATATAGTGGAAAGAAAATAAGCCAAGTGGAACCACATGTGTTTGCTGTTAGTGAAGAAGCCTTCCAGAACTTGAAGAACTCTGGTGTGAACCAGTCATGTATCATAAGTGGTGAAAGTGGAGCTGGAAAAGTAAGCTGCTCCAATAATTATTTAAAGTTACTTAACACCATGAAAGAAATTTTGTCATTGTATGGCAACAATATATCATATTGTGCCAGTGTGTATAAGCTTCAATTTAGGAATGTTCTCAGTGACAAAGATTATATCAAGCTTTGCTATACAATAAAATTTGTAAGGGTTCCTCGGAACCCAGTGTCTCGCCTACTTTTGCTGTTAATCGCAGGCTCAACAAAAATGAGGAAAAAATTAATAAAAATATTCCTCTCTATACTATCATTTGATTGTAAGTAGCTTCTGTCCAAGTTTGGTAAAAATCCAAGATAGTTTATGAATCTATTAAATGTTTTAAAAACTTAAACTGCAGACTGTATGTAATGTTAACTGGAAGAAAAACTAAGTCCATTTATAAGTAAAATACGGAAAAAATGGAACAAAATTTTAACAAAATTTCCTTCTAGATACTAGCTTTTAATCATAAACAAGCTTCTGTCCAAGTTTGGTACAAATCCAGGAAAGTTTAAGGAAGTTGTTAAAATTTTAAAAACTTTAACCACAGAGTGAATGTAATGTTAACTGGCAGAAAAACTAAGAAAAATGGAATTTTTTTTTACAAAATTTACTTCTGGATACTATCTTGTGATCATAAACAAGCTTCTTTCCAAGTTTGGTAGAAATCCAGGAAAGTTTAAGAAAGTTATTAAAATTTCAAAAACTTTAACCACAGAGTGAATGTAATGTTTCTTGGCAGAAAAACTAAGTCCATTTATAAGTAAAATACGGAAAAAATGGAATTTTTTTTTTTTACAAAATGTACTTCTGGATACTATCTTATGATCATAAACAAGCTTCTTTCCAAGTTTGGTAGAAATCCAGGATAGTTTAAGAAAGTTATTAAGATTTCAAAAACTTTAACCACAGAGTGAATATTTGTGGACGCCGCCGACGCCGACGGAATGTAGGATCGCTATGTCTCGCTTTTTCGACAAAAGTCGAAGGCTCGACAAAAATGATTATTGCATGAGTATCTGTGAATATTATTGTAGAATATATTGCATGAACTTGTGTATATATTCACCAATATTCATGCAATAACTCTGTTATATTAAAAATATTAAGAGATGCACATATGAGTAAATAAGTGAACCCAATATAAGTCTAGCGAACTAAATCCTGGCTAAGATACATCAAGAAATTGAATTCAACAGTAATGAGCATGCAGGATCTATTAAAATATATGAAATGAAGGATTTTTATAAGTTTACTATACTATCACTGACTATTAAAGTTACTTGACAAATTTGGTGAGTTTGCATACACATGAACAGCTGAATTTACAAAGTTAATTGATGTTTCCATTGAAATTTGCCATCAACCTTATAACCTTTAAGTATTTGGTAAATTCAAATTTAATTTCAGTGCTAAATAAAACTTTACACTTCAAATTAGTTGTAACAATTTGCTAAGGAAGTAACTTCTATGTGAATGTGGTTTTTTTTTAATTGATTATATATCTTAATTATTTCCTTTGATAGTAATTATATATTTCAATCCAAGGTAGTAAAACCTTGGTGAGAATTAGACGAAATCTGAATTTAAACAGCACATCCTGTAGATGATTGCTGTCTGGTGTGAAACAGAAGGTTGTCATTCCACTAAAATTAGTAAATGATTTCTGCCTTTTGTAGTATGATATCATTTGATAAAGGACACGATATTCAAAATGTTGTGGCTAAACAAGGATGAATAAAAATTAACATCAAAGACAAGGAAAAGTATGTTCACTACAGAGTTATTGAACTAAACGAAAGTGACATCTCCAAAAAGGAAATTTTTATTAAAGAAATATTTATTGACTGAAATGTAGTACAAATGTAATTCATTGAATTCCATACATTGTCAAATGTTTAGCCAACACTTGCAGTAGAGTAACAATATTTATATCCAGAATAATTGAATGCATCAAAATAGTGAGACAGATGGTTATATATAGAGGATCAATACTCATGGAGTAATTTGTCCAGAGTTACTCATCCTTCAGGGAACTATTATCTTATCAAATATGTATGACCATTTGTTTTTATCATCATTATATTATATGATTCCTTATGTAACTATAAAATTTCTCTCAGTCTGTGATTTTATCAGCCGTTAAAGATGTTATTCTTATGGGAAGATATTAAGATTAGGCAAAAGATGAAAAGTTAAACATTGAAAAAAAGCTGAAGTTGTATCAAGGTCATGCATATGTTAGACATGTAAATTAAATTTACGTTTTTTGCAAAATGTTTTAAAGAATTAATGTTTATTGTCAGTTTTTCAGATTAAGAAAATTCCCCAAACGACACATTTGCTGTTATGCATGGTCTTTACATTTAATAGCATAGAACTTAAAACTAATTATTAAACTTAAGGATGTACTTGATAAAATTAAGATTAATTACTCTAAAAAAGTTAGCCATGCTATGGATAAATTAAAAGATGTATATGAACAAATGTATATTTTAGCATATGCTGTCTGCCAACATACTTTAGCAGTATAATTGGTTTTTTTAACAGTTTTAATTTTTTTGCAGACGGAGACCACAAAGTTTATACTACAGTATCTATGTTCTGTAACAAACCATACATCGTTCTGGGTGGAGCAGCAAATTCTTGAAGCCAATACAGTTCTAGAAGCTTTTGGTAATATTCAGTTGAATGATAAATCTTTAAAAGATTTGGAAAGCAAGCTTGTCTGTGTATTTTTTAATATGAAATCTAAATTTTCTGTTCATGGTCATATAAACACATTAAATTCAAATTCAAGTATAGTTGTGACTATTAAACCATCCTTGTTTATAAAATAAGAATTGTATAAGTTGATGTACATAAAAAGCATGATTATTGAATGGAGATAAACATACATATTACAATGAGTACTGAGCAGTAAAATTTCTAATGTCACTCGTCACCCATCCTAATCAGGGCTTTATTATATACTCATAGAATTTATGTCTCCATTGCTTTTTTTGTTGCAATTTTTGATGAATGCAACTGGATTAGCAATACAATAAAACTGTTGAATTCCTGTGTATTAATAAATCCCTATGGAGTAGAGCAGTCTAGAGTTGTAATGACTTCTGCATATTGATAGGATTCTATAATGCTTTTTCTTTTATTGGAATTATATACTGAATGTTCTTTTGTTTAATTCATCAGTTTCTAAGTAACACTTGCGAAGTAACAAAACATGGAAAGCTAATATCAAAATCAATGAAACTACATCATATTTAAAAATAAGTAAACACAATGAAATTAAGCGAAAGCAAAAACAATTTTAGCTCACCTTGGTCAAATTGCCAGTGAGTTTGTTTTGTTTTGTAAACAGTTTTCTTTTTGTTTGCTGAAACTATATAATGGATTTCATCTATACTTATGACTAAATAATGCTTGGGGAACCTATATTCAAAAGAAAACCAGACAACCAACATCATCCCCTGTTGCTTTGAAAAGAACTTCAAATAAAATCAACAAAATGTTTAATCAATTATTTTAAGAATAATGATGGATATTTCAATCAAACATAGACTCCTATGCAACTGTTGTGTTACTACAAATTTTAGATTGTACCCATCACTACTATTATCATGGTTGAGCTTCCATCTAAATTCACATTGATTGATTGATTGATTGTTGGTGTTTAACTCCACTTTATGCACTCTTGACTACATCATGATGGTCAGTTTTTATTACTGGTTGAAGCAGAAGTAGCCAGGGAGAACCACCACCTAGGGCAGGAAAACTTGCAATCCTAGTTGCCACTTGGGCACTGAGTCCTACACAGTTTGAATGACTGTTCCTTTTACGTTGACATGAGAGGACATTGATCTATAACCTTATTATAAAGAAAGTGTTTATTCTATTCACACGAAAAGTTTGCTCCAAGTTTATAGACGACTAGACATTCTGTAGTACTAAGAAGATTTTTTGATAGTGCTATTAGGAGATTTTGACCTTTAAACTCTGTATTGAATAGGATTCAACTTATTCTCATGGGAAATAATTAAAACAATTTTGATGACAATTCAATGCAAGAGGCCGACTCTGGTGCCTATAAGTTTTGGTTGTAATGCTATCTGCTGATCTTGACCTTTGATCTCTGACCTTTATTTTCCAGAAAAAACCCACAAACACAAAAAATAAAAATATATGGGGAAATGTTCAGAAATGGATAAATCATTTATCACATAATGGAGTTTCTTGTTTTGGTGGTGCCATGTACCATAGTTTAACTCTCCTGAAATGCATTTTGGTACTCACTCAAATAACAATATTTTTAATAGTTCTTAGTTGCGCATTACCGGATAGTTCCTCCTGAATAAGCTTGGATGCCACATTCCTGTAAAGATTTCTTAACCTTGAAGTGTGACATTCTTTAATAATGACCAACAACCTCATGTCACAGTCAAACATTGCCACCACTACAAAGAGGAGATAATGATAATGAACTGTTGTTTTTTTTTTTTTTTATTTGAAACTCCCAAGGTATCATGAGAGGTTGAACATAGACAGTTTTGTGTTTTGACATATATGCCAGGTTAATAACACACATTGATAAATATTACAGAAGTAGTAAGACCCAGTAAAAACATGACACTGTTTGGGTTTGGTCCAATATAAATAATAAAAGGCATTTATTTTAGTTGAGAGTTCAGGAAGGAAATGAAAAAAGCCACTTGCATATTAACTTTTTTCACAAGTGCAAATGAAATATTCATTTTTACAACTTTACACTGTCAAAACAGCAGACACCTTAAGACAGTCAACATTTTGCTATTAAAGCTTCTGTAGAATTACTCAATTTTTCATATTTTATACATTTTACCCGAATATGATGATGAAAAGTAACATAAAAAACTACCTGGAAGGGTTTTCTTGTAAAAAAAAGGTTATGGAGAGATCATCCTCTTAACACTTCCAATAGGTTTACAAGTACACAAAATGAATAAAGGGAGATGTGCAGTATAATCCAATGAGACAGAAACCCAATTACAGAATAAAGCAGTATATTACAGGATTGATTGAATTTTTCATGCTTAACATCTAGTTTGAAATTAAATACAAGTTTACATGCTACAACATAGTAAGTTGTCTTTAAATCAAATATCAGTTAGTTGTAACACAATATTCTACTTAACTTTACATAATAACAATTTCCGCCACAACATCCTCAGACTGTAAACCTCTTTTAAGTTTACTTTTACTAGTCGATAACTTTATATATTTTTCTTGCTTCCTAGCAAGTAACTTACTGTAGATCTGTATTGTTTATGGGGTTCTGACTTTCATTGTTTTCAAGGCTGAAAGGGTAAAGTTCAATGTTCAACAAAATACAAGGTTGTGGTATGTTCCCTTTTAATTGCAAAAAAAGTAAATTATTATTATATCTTTGAAATTTATGTAAATTCTATTTATAAATGAAAAGAAAGATCTAAAATTGACCTTAAAGTGAATAAATGTCAGTGTTGTTGTCACTTTGCTGTCGTAAACATGTTTATGGAAATTTACATATTACTAGACCTAAAAATAGTTTTTGTTGAAATCTGAAAAAAAAAGACATCTTGTACCATAATATTTTGTATACTGTGGTTATATCTAAATGATAATGACAAGATATCAAAATGAATCTTTTGGTAGTTTTTGTAGTCTATCATTATGATTTAACAAGCCAAGTTTGAACCTATAAAGTAAATATGCAGGGGAAAATTCAAAACAAATATACTGGAATTCTGACTAATGTCTTGTGAACATCTGAAGGATGTTATTGAATTCAATGGGCGAAAAAAGTGACGTAAACATACAGTTTCAAACACAAAGATCATTAGGTTTATTACCTTTTAAACAGCAATCCTTGCCCAGACCATGGAAATTAATGTTTATTTTGCAAAATTAAAGGATTCCATATTAGTGAATGGAAAATGTGAATAAAGGAAATTTTATTTTAAAGGAAAGAAAAATCATGCAACACAGTTTAAGTAAAATAAAGGACATCTAGAGGTCAGCAAATGGTCCTCAATGATTCACAAAATTCATACATATATGTCATTTCTAAATGAGCCCAAGTCCAGATAAGTTGTCTGTGATTTCATCTGACATAAAAATCAAATTCTGAAATGAATTATTAATAACAAAAAAATAAGAAAAGTAATGGCAACAACTGCATAGATTCCTAAGTTTTGAAAGGCACTCTAATATAGGCAAGGTGAAAAGTTTTGTGAGTACTCCACTCTTCACTATAATATACAAAGAGAATATAAAGATAGAAATTGAAGTAAACATATATATTATTCAACATTTGTGTGATTTTCTATTCATTTGATTTTAATTTCATTTATAATAACTGATAATAGTGTAGACCAGTGTTGTTTTGGGAGTATGTACAGCATAATGTTGACATTATTAAAAATTGTATGTTTATATTGTCTGACCGGATGTTTCACTTGTAGGAATGAAGAAGGAAGTTATTCTCCCAGGAAATATGAACAAGTCCACACTTCAACACATTTACTCATTAACTGAACAACCCTTCTCTTACTGACTTTCATTGTTAGTAATTGATCATGGTTTATTATCATTCTGAATCTTGTTTGAAGAACAGGGTGCGATAACTTTTTACTGTAATGTGAACTTTGAAGTCTAAAACTGACTTGTGGTATATATGGTAATGTCGGGCAGATGGGCGGATTTTTGGTATGTGGTGAAAAGTGTGTACCTAATTACAACTCCTCCTACAGTTTTCAACCCAGATCCTGGAAACTTCACAGGAGGATTGCACATATGCTGAAGTTGTGCAACTGCTATTATGGAATTGTTCAAGGATTTTTTTCTCATTTTTCCAGACTTGGGAACTTAGTCATTTTTCAACAAAATTTATGATAATGAAAGGGTACAAGTTTTGTGTTATCAAATCCTCCTACAGTTTTCTACCCAAATCCCTGAAATATCACAGGAGGATTTCACATATATGTTGAAATTGTGCACCTGCTATTTTGGAATTGTTTGAGGAATTTTTTATCATTTTTCCTCGATTAGGGAACTTTGTCATTTTTTCAGCAAAATTTATGAAAGAGGGTTCAAGTTTTGTGTTATCAACTCCTCCTACAGTTTCAACCCAAATCCCTGAATCTTCACAGGAAGATTGCACATATGTTGAAGTTGCGCACCTGCTATTATGGAATTGTTTGAGGAATTTTTATATTTCATATTTCAAATATTTGAATGTCAGTATAGAGCATTCACCATTGTTTAAGAAACATTCAGTACAATACAGCCATGTGTCTTTGTTTTTGTTTTTTTATTGCATAGTTTTGGACCTTCAAATATAGAGCTCATGCAAGTACTAACTTAATAATTTACCACAATGTTTGTCTATATAAACTACAACTTTCAGGCAAATATCTGGGTACAACTTGTATGTATACGCTAAATATTTTCAAATAACAATGTGTGTGAAAAATGCAAATTTGTTCTTTCTTGTAAAAAAAGTTTGAATTTTGCTATCTTTAGACTATAAAATGCCTGTAAATATTCATGATATTATAATGATTTTGCACTTTAAACTTTCTCACATTTAATTTTTTTATTTTTAAGCTAAAATTAAAATAACCTAGTTTTGTAGTACAATGTACTTCATATTTGCAGTCTGAAAAGGACCCTTAGCACAACTTCCCGATGTAAATTGTATGTTGTCAGAAACATTATTTAAAATTGAGAATGGAAATGGGGAATGTGGCAAAGAGACAACAACCCGACCAAAGAGCAGAAAACAGCCCACGGCCACCAATGGGTCTTCAACACAGCGAGAAAATCCCGCACCCGGAGGCGGTCTTCACAAAAGAAGTGGCATAAGAAGAAAAAAAGGGGGGTGTTTTCATTAATTTTGATTTGTAGCATTTATTTTTCATCAAATTTTGATGCAGTTTTCCTTTTAATTCTTTATAAAAGGCCTACTTTGTTTGTCAACTGTTTGGTTTTTTTAAGACTTTCTGATTTCAGAAATATTAGGAACCAATTTTGGACAAACACCTAAAATTTCAATCATAGGAATTTTACTCTTATTTTGATGTTACTATTTTTTTTGGTGAATTCCTTTTGAAAATACTTGGTTGCATTTTATCAAACAAACTGATTCAGCTTGTTTGGTTTCTGATCTAAATGGGCAAAAATCACATTCATCATTTTTTTTTACTGATATCCTATTAACTCTTGACAAGACGTTTAAACAGTACATGCCTATGGATTTTTGCATTTAGGATAATGCCTAATGATATCAGCATCCACATTTTCATTTTTTATGTCTTGTGTTTGTTTTTTCAATCTACAGTCTTGTGTCAAAAGTGTTTCACCTATCGGAAATTTCCCTATTATTTCATTTAAAAACACATTTTTAATAAAAATTCTACTGAAATTATTTCTTGTCCAAATTGAATGATATTTTTTTTTTCATTTAATACAGAATTATCTACAGTTTCTTGCAATAATTATGAAAAATATTTATGATTCATATTTTAGGAATTTCACTGTTTAAAGAAAATATGAATTTCTGCAAACAAAAAAAACATAAAGCTATGTAGGAAAAAATGACACTTAATTTCAATATTTGTATACAAATTATGATTTCTTAGTAATGACATGTAATATATCATAATAACCGTAAAAAACTGTACACATTTATAAGTTTAACATTAGAAATTTAATCAAAATCGAATCTCAAATTAGTTTTTGACAATGTTTTGAAAAAAATGTGTTTTTGAAATTATAGGGGAATTTGGAATAGGTGAAACTTGGAATTTTAGATATTTTAGATGGTCAGTGTGACAAATACAAACCAAACAAGGCTAACTTTTAAAGTGTACCAGACCTTTATATTTAAGAAGAAATAATGATTCCATGAAGTGTATTAAATCAGATGATTTCCTTTTTCCTATGATATCATTGTCATACAGGAAAGAATTATGTTACATATATTGAAAATAGAGCATCCTGTATATTTTTATGCATCAGGATATTATTAATTAGATCAAGTTCATAAACTGGGAACTTGGTTTAACAAGAGCCAAAAACTCAACATCTATATGGACAGTGAATTTTTACTTTTCCTTGAAGAGATATTTCAAGTCAAAAGATCATTAAAGCCTTTCTGAAGTGTTGTGAGAGTTCAGCTCAACATCAGTTTACATGCTATTTGTATTATTTGAAAGATAATTGTGTATTATATATAATGAAATGTCCTTATTGACTATAAAATGGTTTAAAATTAATCCACCCTCATTCCCCCTGACCAGTGGTCAATCATGCAAAGATGCTGTTAATAAAGTATAAAATGATTTTGAAATAAGACTCAAAGAATAAAATACAGTTATACTTATAGAATTTTGTTTGTCTCAATATGTGGAAGTGATGAACATCATATATTCTGCTAAAAATGTTAAGGTCCACCCTTCTTTAAATATTTTTAAAAGAATCAATAAGTCTTATTGATTGACACTGGACCTGTGACTTCCAATTTGCAACCCCTCATAATATATTACAGGACCTTAAGTTACACACTTTTTGTTTCAATTTTGAATGATTGATTTCTATAGTTTTCTGTAGGGAGTTTCATTGTTGTTCATTGATGGACACACATCTAAAATCCACAACTCTTTCATTACAACTTAACAGAACAACCTAAGTATTGTATAGACACTTGTCTGTTGTTGACTTCTATATGGCTTTTGGATATTTTTGTTGTTGGGTTGCTGTCCCATTGATGTATATCTTACATTGCCTTTTATACATCTAAAACATCCAAATAATGTTGATCAGATACTGTAGGTTAACTCCTGTTATTTTGACCATCTATTTTTCTGAGGTTTAGTTTACTACCAAACTAGAGTAAGCAATTAAATGAACAACAGCAGCAAGTACCAAGTTTTAAGGCTAGTAGAAGCAACAAATTATTTCATTGTCTGTGTTCATGATTAAAAAAAAAGTCATCTGTTATTTTTTTATCTTTACAGGTAATGCCAAAACAGTAAGAAATGACAACTCTAGTCGTTTTGGAAAATTTATGCAAGTGTGTTTTGATGATTCTTCACAAATTAAAGGATGTATTGTACAAGACTACCTACTGGAACAGTCCAGGATTACATTCCAATCCAAAAATGAACGCAACTACCATGTCTTTTATCAGTTTATTGCTGGTGCTGATGCAAGTGCTGAATTCAGGGAACAGTTTTTTGTTCAGCCTATAAATACTTATTTTTATTTAAACCAGAGTGGATGTACAACTTTAAATGGCGTTAATGATACAAAAATGTTTGATAGATTACGATTAGCTATGAATGTGTTAAAAATTCCAGATCAGATGGTGGATGGAATATTTTCTGTGATTTCCGCAATATTGCATTTAGGTAATTTGACGTTTGAAGATGTAGAAGGAGAAAAAAGTGATTTGACATCTAAGGATAAGGAGATATTAGACATGATTTGTATGTTATTAGGATTTGAAGCAGAACCATTAACAGATTCTCTTTTATATAGACAAATTCAGGTTCGGGGAACAGTCACAAGCATTCCCTTTAAAGTGCAAGAGGTATGTATTAAAACTACTGGATATCACTTGTTTGGTGTACAAAACAGTTGAATGATATACATGTCTGTCTGACAGGGTTTCCCTGAGCTTGACCTGAAATTGATAATACTGGTCAGTTTCTCTGATGTTGTTGGTAATAATTCAACTATATAAGATGTACATGTCTGTACACTGTTCATCCTTACCTTGATCTCATTTGCATGATTCAGTAGTCAAGGTTAAGTTTCCTTGTTTAGATCAGTTTCTAGGATATTGTAGGAAATAGGTCAAGACCAGTGCTACAGACATCTTGAACATGTAGTGGGGTTTGAGGTTTTGCTCCAAGTGGAAGGCCCCAGTGACTTCAATGAAGAACAGCAATAACAGCACTGTTCTTCTGCTTTTAGTTTTTTCATGTGTGCCTAGTGATTTTGTATTGAGAATTGATACACTACATCTTTTCTTTTCTATTATTCCAACTCAATGTGTGCATGGAATGATTTTAAGGTACATCATATGTCCTCCTGACAGGATTCATCTGACATTCACATTATTTTCATGGTTGAAGATTCACTAGTCAACACTAAGATTTCATGATTAGGTTAGTTTCTCAAATGTTCCAAGTAATAGATCAAATATATATAATATGATGGTAAGGTGTACATGTCTGTATGAAGAGTTCTTCTAATCTTGACCTCATTTCAATGGGGGGCATCAGTAACCAAATGGTCTTACTTTAAGTAGTTCATCTACACTGAGGTTGTGATTTCGAACCCCACATGTGGCAGTTCAACTCTATATTTATTGACTAGAATTGCAGTTTTCCTGCTTAAGGTCTGTGATTTTCTCTTGGCACTCAGGCTTTCTTCACAAGTAAAAGCTGGCTACCACAATATAGCCAACAGTGCTGAAAGTGGAGTTAAACACCAACATTCAATCATTTTAATGATTTTATGAGTAGTTGAGTCTCTCAAATATTGTAGGGACATGTTATATTGATTGATTGTTTGCTTTATGTCCAGTGGCAAATATCCTGAGGTAATTAATTGTATAAGGTGAATAAAATGCACATCATTCTGTTACAGGGATCATTTGACCTTGACCTCATTTTCATGGTTCAGTAGTGAACATTAAGTTTTCATGATAAAGTAATGTAGGCCAGTTTCTCAGATATTGTAGATATTTTAAACAGATCAATTACATCTTATATATATGGTGTAAACAATAAGTTTTCATGAGTCAGTTACTCAGATATTGTAGGTAATTTATTAAGTTTACCTGGTGTATCTATAGGAAGAATGTAAGGAATCTGATGTTCAGTAGTTGTCGTTTGTTGATGTGGTTCATAAGTGTTTCTCGTTTCTCATTTTATATAGATTAGACCGTTGGTTTTCCGTTTGAATGGTTTTACACTAGTAATTTTGGGGCCTTTATAGCTTACTGTTGGTGTGAGCCTAGGCTCCGTGCTGAAGACCGTATGACCTATAATGGTTTACATTTATAAATTTTGACTTGGATGGAGAGTTGTCTCATTGGCACTCATACCACATCTTCTTATATCTATGTATATGTTTGTTTAGCAGGGTTCATCTAACCTTGACCTCATTTTCATAGATCATTGATTATGAGCTTTGTGATAATTGATTATGAGCTAGCCTTTGTGTGATAGCTGTAGCCATACATGTAGTACTCAAAGAATTTTGAATTTTTTCCTCTTCTTCCTCTCAACATAAAAGTAAGACTAGTTATTAATATCTTATTTGTAAAAATGTACCTCAAGAAGGAGGATTCAGACACTTTGTTATCTAGCATTCTATTTAATTTTCTCCCTTAACAAAGCCTACAGACTTGTGACTCTATTTGTTGTATATGAATCCCTTTATAAAAGTAGATAAGTTTCTACATTTCTCACAGGAACAACCTAATGGTATAGATATGGAATCCCATAAAAGTAGATAAGTTTCTACATTTCTCACAGGAACAACCTAATGGTATAGATATGGAATCCCATGCTGGAAAAGTTATAATTCGTTGTTTTCAAATGTTTTTTTTTTTTTTTTTAGGCGAGTGAAAATAGACATGCAATGGCCAAAGCCTTATACTCCAGATCATTTGCGTGGCTTGTAGATGCTATCAATAAATGTACGAATCCAGGGCAACATGAATCAAGATTTTTAGGAGTTTTGGATATATTTGGATTTGAGAACTTTGAGGTATATTTATTTGTTGTTACTTTTTTTACAGATTAAAGAAATTAGTAATAGACATAAATATTTATGTACAATTTTATATAGCTTATATTTAATCATTTCTTTTGTTTTAAGTTTAGGCCATGTACAGTGATGTAGGCTATGTAGAAGTAAATTTTCCCTGCTAATCAGTATCCAAAATCTGTGTCAAATTCTACATCTTACAAAAGTGGTTGAATAACCATGTTGAATTACTCATTTTCAAAAAAGGAAGGGTATTGTTCCCTGAGACCCTATCATGACAAGATACTGATCATAAGGCTATACACTGGGAGTAGTATTACAACTTTTTAAGTACAGAATGAGTAGCATCTGGTACATTATAACTGAAGTAACGCATAACTTGTTGTGAACACATCAATCAGAGGTTATTAATTAGGTCATAAATTGTCAAGTATGACATCTTTATTTTAAGGTTACACATTTCAAGTATGTTGTATAACATTATAAGAGAATGTCCCAAAAAACACTCAGTGATAATTAGCTAACATGGCCTGATTAGCAAGTGTGAGCTTCTGGCATCACTTTATTCTTTAAAAAAAATATATAACTTGAAGACCATAGGGTAAATTGGAACAAAATTTGGCCATAATCATTGTTAAAGATTAATTTGTTTCAATAGTATATTTGGATCTTTTGGGTTTGAATTGATGAAGTTCTCTCAAAGAAAAAGCTTTTCAGTAAAAGTTTAGCATCTGTCTTTGCTCTGAAATTTATATGTAAACATGATTTGAGTGATTGTCAAGTGAACTGTTCAGGCTCCTTGATTGATTGATTGATGTTTGCTTTACACAGCATCAGTGCAAAAAGCTAGAACCCAGTGAAGGCTCCTTGAAGCCTCTTGTCAAGTCACTCTGTCAATAGAAATAACTTTAGTTATAATGTCTCATTCAGGTGCTGATCCAGGATTTTGAAAAAGGGGGCCTGTGGGCCCAAACTAGACAAAATTTCCAGTGGAACCAGTAAAAAGTCTGATTAACCATAAATGAAGCTCCATAGGAGGGGGGTGCCCATGCTCGTGTCCCTCCTTTCCTATGGAGCTTCATTTATGGTAAATCTGCCTCTGTCATTGTCTTTGGGCATGAATTATTGTTCCAAATATTTCAATTTTCCCTAACTTTGTGACACAGGTTTCCACCTTTCACTTTTCTTTGGATATTGTCTAGAATAATATCAGAGGATGCAGTTACAGGAAAGAACGGATTCATTTGGAACTCTAATGTACTTAACTTAGTACAAGAATGTTACACAGTGTGATACCAATAGAATGTTCTAGTCTGATAAGTTAAAATTTATATCTATTTTATCTGATGATTGATAAACCTGCAAAGAAACATTGTTAATCCACGATAGGTATCTGAACAAAATATTTATTCACAGCAAGACATTGGGCAGTGGTTTGTGGGGTATTCACTGTGTAAAGGTTTATATATAATAATTTTAATACATTATTTATTTAAATAATTACTATTTTCAAAAATTATGTAAGCAGATCTCCTTTGGAAAATGTGTTTTAGTTATCACTCGTTGGAAGTAATCTTGAAAATGAAAAGAATTTACACCAGGGTTTAATATCAGATGTTTAGCTCATACTTTAGCCCTAAAGCATGTTTGTTTCTGTATTTGATTAGTTGACTTCAGTTTACAGGTACATATATCTTGCCCATATAATTAAGTAGCTGACAGATCACATGTGAAATATAAAAATAAAAATTTGTTAAAATAATGTTAAGTTTTAGTAAGTTGGAAGTTTACCATTGTTGACGTAAATCATATCTGGAGGGGATGATGGGTGACATGTACATTTTTGTTATTTTCTATTTTTCTTTAATTTGCTGTTGTTTTTTGTTGTTGCTATAAACAAAGGTAGATACTACCATGTAAATAATGTCTGAAATTCATCTGTGGTCAGATAAGCATACAAAAGAATAATCAGCTTGAGATTTCTATATGACTTTCAATACATGTAGTTGTTGTTAGTAATTTTATTTGCAAATTACACCTATATGGGTCAATGAAAAAAAACCAACAAAATATAACACGATATTAACAGTCAAGAATTATAAGTTTAAAACATAAACCAAAAACATATATAGTAATGTTAATGTAACTTTTCATGGCTCATTTTAACAACTCTAAAATATGCTTTTTAAAGGAACCAACTGCTGTCAAAAGTTCAGATTCAGGATTTAAAAGCTGTTTTAGCTTGAACAGTGGTTGAGAATTTGTAAAAATTAGGTTAATAAAAAATAACTGATGTCTAAAAGTTGATTGATTGGTGTTTAATGCCACTTTCAGCACTTTTGTGCAATTTCGTGGTGGTCAGTTTTTATTGGTGGAGGAAGCAGAAGTGCCCAGAGAGAACCACTGACCTTCGGTAGGAAAACTGACAATCCTGGTCAATTAAGACTTACAACCTCAGTGTTGACAGGCTTGTAATACAGTAGTTCCACTACTTAGACCACTCGGGCACCGAGGAGGACCTCTTATAGTTGAGTTCAGTTTACAATCAAGAAAAAAAAATGATATTCATCATCAAGTTTACATAACCTTTGGTCTCTGGGTATATTATTATATCTTCCCAAATATAAAGTTGTTTCTTTGTGTGCACATACTTTGCCAATCTAAAATGTACTTAAAGTTTGATAAAAATCAAGAAATTTTACAAAATATACAAATTTCTTCATGGTTTGTTGCCATGGTAACTCTTTAAACGTGAAATTTGTTTTTATTTTCTGAATACCTGGTACCTTAGTCTAGTTATGACAAATTTAAGAATATGTATGATAACTTTTACATTTGCAGTAATATTTGGGCCAAATAAGGACCTTATTGACCCTACTCCTTTGATTTATTTGATAAGTAGTCCTCTATTTTTATCTCACAATTTATTTGGCTGTATAGAAATAATTTTGAACTGTCCGTTATAGAAGAAGTTTATTTAAGGCATCATGTGATATCTGTTTAAACATAGTCTTTAAGGAATATTTAATTTTGCTATATATGGTTTATCAAAAGTGTAAAAATCTGCATCATCTAATCCCGCCTTACTAAATATATTTAGAGCTAAACTATACAAACTTTGAATACCATCATTATGCAGGAACTTATTTAATTCATAGGCTTCTTTAAACAGAGGATTAATATCATGGGTATGAAATCTACAGAATTATAACATAACTTGTGGTTTAAGAAATGAAGCCATAGAAAATCTGCCCAGTTCTGTTTTGGCTGAAATATCACAAGTGTTTTGTTAGTCCTAGGACAGATTTACAGTATTTATTATGAATTATTTCATAGCAAAATTTATCTTCTAAAGACAAAGAATGATCAGTTATTTTGTATTGCCCTCAACCTGGTTACACAAGTCACTTGTACAGTTTGACAAAATTTCCAAATATGTCAAGTGACTGTGTAACAGTACTATATTTCACTTTACAAATTATAAATTATCATAAAATATTTTAATGTCTAAATTGCATGTATATGGTCATATATTATCCTCATTAAAGATTATGAAGATTTTATTTGACTTTTTATTAAAAAAAAAATTAGTGCAAAACTATACCTTTTTACCCAGAACTTATAACTTCCTTTTCAAATAACTGTTAAACAGTAACACATTGTGTTTGTTTTTTAATAAATATTTTTCATCAATATTAGTTGTATATTGAATATGAATATAATTATAGGTTATTGATATGGTGATTAGCAACAAGAGGTAAAGCTTTTGCAAATACTTTAGCATATTTATATTATATAGCAGTGATTAAGCAGGTGTAGCTTTTATCTCATTTCAGATAAACAGTTTTGAACAGCTCTGCATTAACTATACCAACGAAAAGTTGCACAGATTCTTCAATCATTATGTATTTGCTATAGAACAGGAAATAGTAAGTGAAGAGATAAGGTGTTACTTTGATCTGGTGATAATTTAAAATATATATTATCAAATAAAAACCACAGGTTGTACAAGGCTGTGGTTTTATGATGTAAATGTATATACCCAAATATACCTTAAGTCAAAATAGACAAAATTTTTATCAATAACAACAACAAAAATACCATAGGTTATTTTTTGGCACACCTGTATTGAAAAAGGTGTTTTCTTACAAAACATATAAGCTAAGAAGTTTACAGGTTTTTTTAGACTTCAACTACTAACAAACTATTGATAAGTAGAAAAAAAAGATATTTAGCTTTCTAAAAATGTTTAATTGAAAAGGTGAAAAGTTCAAAAACTTAGGTACAGTAGAGTTATTCCTCTTTGAATTATACACAGATATATATATTTATCATATCTTAAGTCACTGTAAAATATCAGCTTCTTTGTTCATTATAACAACAATTTCTTTCTTATTCAACCTCTCACCAAAACTCTCTGTATTATTTAATTACAGCCTCTCAGCTGATTGGGTATAATATGGGTGGTAAAATTTACCCTAAAAAAATAAATGTTTTTTTTCAAATTTGCAGAATGAAACTTTGAATCTTTGTACTTAATAAAACATTAAAGTATTGTTGAAAATAGTTTCCTTCTAATGGGTTATATAGCCTTGAAAGGAGATTGAATTCAGTGAAATTGTGAATTTCTGCTGAAATCTGTCACTTCTTCCTTATGACATGTACTTTCATTTTCTGAAAAACAATCATTTTTTACTATCTGGTGAAATTTCAGAATGCATGACCAAATAAGTCTTACAATGTTACCTTCTTCATTGTATAATTGTTGAACCTAAGAAGCTGTTGAATAATCACATTCATTATGTTTGTTCTCAAATGGGAAAATTTTAGAATATTTTCTGTAATTAATGTAAATTTGCCTGCCATTACAAGGAATAATAGACTTCCAAATATATTATTTTTAAAGTAATAGATAAAAGAAATATGATTTGTTTTCACGACAAGGTCAACTGAGGGAAAGCATGTTAAATGAATAAATTATTACAATAAAAGAATACTTTTATCAGTGGGATAGTAATCAGGTTTTCCATGCATGTATCATTACATCCATCCATAACAAAACATATGCGGTCTCTAATTTTCAAACCCCTTGGAGTAGGGTAATGAAACCTGACATGATTATTCAGAACTACTAGAAGGTGTGTTGCAAACAGTGAAAGTCATGGTAAAAAACTTAGTTCAACTTAGTCACCCTTGTGCATATATGTATGTACAAAAACCAGTTCCACTCTTTAATTTTCAAACCCCTTTGAGTTAGGTAATGAAACTAGGCATGAGTATTTACTACTACTGAAAGGTGTGTCAGGTGCAAGGAAGAAAATCGTATAACAAAAGCAATGGTAAAAAACCCAGTTCAACTGAGCCAACCCTGTGCATATGTACAAAAATTGTTTCATCACTCCCTTAGAATCGCTGGGGGTTTGGTGATGAATTAGTGGTGCATCAGAAAATTTGCCCTCAGTGGGTTTTAAGCTATGTTTATATTGAATAGCACTCATTACTTCTGAGAAGAGTTCTTATTTGCATCACAATTAACTTGGCTCCCAACCCTATCCTCTAGTTACCATAGAAGTTGTTGTAAAGGACTTGACCCACTGTGAGCTTTTGCCATTATGTGTCGTCTGTCCTTCGTCATTGTCCATTGTTGTCATGGTAAGTTAACTTTTACAAAAATCTCCTTTAAAACTACCGGGCAAATTAAAACCAAACTTGGCCACAACCATCCTTGGTGTGTCTTGTTAATGCCAAAACCAAAAATTAATATAAAGTGATAAAATGCCAGAAGATCTACCCTACCTACCATCTATTTTTACCAAATTTGTCAGACAAATTCTTATTTCAGTTTTTGACCTTAATTGACAATTTTTACCAATTTTTTGTGTTTTGTTCAGAAACTATAGTAGAATGAGTACTGGTAAAATTGTAAATAGCTAAGTCAGATGTACAAATAAGTCAAATAGCTGAAATTGGAGTTATTGCTCTTGAACTATGATTTTTACCCAATTTTTGATTTTTTGTTGTTGAAAATATACATGATCAACAAAAGAGATATTATTGTCATGAATTATGTTTTAGTCTACTATGTTGGAGAATGGCCATTATTGAAGGTTCACATAGATCCAGTCTCCATTTTAGTTTTCTTTTTATTATGCCTCCGCCGTAGCGGAGGGGGCATTAAGTTTTACCCTTGTCTGTCTGTACGTCCCGAAATTGGTTTCAGTTCTAACTTAAGTTTGCCTGAACCAAATGTTATGAAACTTGTACACAATGCTTATTACCACAAAACACAGATCAAGTTTGAATTTTGGTGGCGTCACTTTTACCATTCTAGAGTTATGGCCCTTTACAAATAGAAAATTGCTGAATTTTTCGTTTCTATTCTGTAACTTTAGTTTGCCTCAACTAAAGGTTATGAATCTTTTACACAATGCTTATAACCACAATACACAGATCAAGTTTGAATTTTGGTGGCATCACTTTTACCGTTCTAGAGTTGAATGGAAAAATTGCTGAATTTTTTGTTCCCATTCTCTAACTTAAGTTTGCATCAACCAAATGTTATGAAACTTATACACAATGCTTATTACCACAAAACTCAAATCAAGTACGAATTTGGGTAGCGTTTCTTTATTTAAGTATTAACAACATACTAGTGAAAGCAAAACAATATGAACTAAAGGACAAATAAACCATGAGTTATGTCCCTTTATAACGTTGTATGCAAGCGGGGGCATTATCTGTGTCCCATGGACACATTCCCCATTTATTTTCTTAAATGTTTACTATTTCCTTTTTAGTATAAAGAAGAAGAAATAGAATTTGCACACATCACATTCACTGATAATTCACCATGTTTAGAGCTCATAGAAAAGGTTTGTTTTTATTGTTACAATTTAACATTCTTTCAGAATTAATTGATTTGTAAAAATTTCTCAATTAAAATAAAATGTTCAATCCTTATTCCTATTATGTAAGGGATATGTACACATTCCTTTTGTTATACCAAAATGCCTTTGAAACTGACAACAGAATAAAATTAACTGAAGAAAATCTAATTTGGCATGAAAATAGACACATCTTAAAAGTAAAGCATATATTTTTTTTTTTTATAAATGGGATTATGATTCTTACTGTTTTGTTGTACCTCACATGGAAACGAAGAACAAAGAGCTTTATTTAAGTATTAACAACATACTAGTGAAAGCAAAACAATATGAACTAAAGGACAAATAAACCTGGAGTTACTTCAAAACATACACTGTACTTATAATTTATAAGTTTGACATGTTACTTAGTTTGAAACTATATTTTGTAAGATAGTCCTTCAGCACAATAAATCTAAATTTTACAGCCTGTCTTCCTCAATGCTTGGTATAATTTGGTGATGTTACGTTCCTGTTGAATAATCTAGATACAATTAGACATAAACACAGCTAAAACGTATTCAACCTGCAAGTTATGCAGCTGCAGGCAAATAACAGCTGAAACATTATTGACCTGCCAGTAATAACACTGTAATAACAGCTGAAACATTATTGACCTGCCAGTAATAACACTGTAATAACAGCTGAACATTATTGACCTGCCAGTAATAACAATGTAATAACAGCTGAAACATCATTGACCTGCCAGTAATAACACAGTAATAACAGCTGAAACATTATTGACCTGCCAGTAATAACACTGTAATAACAGCTGAAACATTATTGACCTGCCAGTAATAACACTAATAACAGCTGAAACATTATTGACCTGCCAGTAATAACACTGTAATAACAGCTGAAACATTATTGACCTGCCAGTAATAACACTGTAGGACAAAACAGTAGTAGTTTTAAGGATGAAGATTACACTGAGCTGTTCAAAGAAGTTTCATAATGCCATGAATTGTGTGATTTTTATGTAACATCATATGTTACAAATTAAAAGGTTTTATTCTTATTTTTCAGTCCCCAAGATGTATCTTAAAAAGTGTAGATGAAGAATGCAGATTTCCTCAGGTAAGATCATTAGATGTAGACAATTTTTTGTTTTTAATGCGATAGATTTAAGTGCAATTTGTTTTATTTTGGTATGTCTTTTGCCCATCCACATACATGTTAGTTTTGTTTTTTTAGTTAAGAGAAAATATTCAAAGCAAAATATTGATAATTTATTCTGAATTGTGACTTTGACAAAGAACAAGATTTCATTTATGTGAATTGCCTGCAGACATAAATATAAGAAAGTTATTTAAATTGTCCCCAACAAATATTTATCGGAATTTAGAATATTTAATCATAATATCTATGCAAAATCTTAGAAAAGAAACAAACATTGAATGTCTAAAACTTAACTGGCCATAATGAGAGCAATTGGGACACCACAGAAACCCCATGATTTGTTTAAAGAGGTTGAATGAGCATACACAGTTGAAATCTCCAGGTTTTTGCATAAGAAAATTACTGTTTGTCATTTAATATATTGAACTATTTTCTTGATTTAACCATTCCTTGTATGGAAGAGTTGCTTGAATGTAAGCTTAAAAATTTTTGTATTTACTCACTTTGAAAATAAGCTATAGATTTTTTTATTTGTCATTTACAGAGGTTTTGTAATTCATTTCAGTTGCTGTTTGAAAAATTTGGTTTACTAACATATCTTAAAAGGTTTAATGTACTAAAAATTAATTAGAATAAACCATTGAAATTAATTTTATAGCAAATTGTACAATATAATAAGAAAGAGAATTGCTAAAGAGACAGCTATCCTCCAAAGATCAGAAACACAAAGATGTGAACAACTGTAGCCCTTCAAAAATGAGTAAGACCAATACCTTACAAGCTGTTATTATCTTGGGATGGCAAAAGGCTAAACGATTGAAAAGAAAACCAACAGCCTAGTCTATTCTATAACAAGTGAAAAACACTTATTGCAGACAGTGTCCAACAACAAGCACTGGATTGATGGCTCTTTCTTGTCACAGGCACTTAAGAATGTGACTAGATTTAACATGTTTGTAGGCACTAAATCCTTTCCTCATCTGATACAGTGATATAACTGCACAATCTAAGAACAAACTAAAAATCAGTTTTAAAGGACTTGACTCATTAGATAGGTGCTATTAAGTATGTTCTTGGAAAAAAGGATTAAAGATATGGGAATATACTTTCTTTTTAGGGTACTGACAAATCCTATATAACAAAGCAACATGAAGCTTTTGAGAGCCATCCTTGCTATATCAAAGGAGATAGGAGGATGTGGGAAGTAGAGTTTGGTATACAACATTATGCTGGTGCTGTTACATATAAAGTCCAGGGCTTCCTTGATAAAAATAAAGACACACAACAGGACATGCTGTTTGAAATGATGCATAATTCTGTAAATGTTTTTGTTCAAGATTTAACCAGATTTCAGGTATGATATTTATCTTTTTTATACATTTTAAGTTAAGATACATATGGTGTTGTTATGGAAGATTCTTTAAGGTAAAATTAAAGTAAATACACCTTTTAATAAATTCGGCTGTTTACAATTATTGGTACTTTTTTTTGTTTTTTTTTATATGGATATGAATTATGTTGTAGAGTTTTTGAAATCTGAATATTTTAACAAGATTTAGTGAACAAACTAAAAAAGTTCAATTAGGGCCAATGTGTTTAAGCAGAAGTACATAACTAGAAATTTCAAATAGGATGTGATAATGAAGCAATATAATTACCACACTCAAAGAAAGTTACCTGACTTATTTGATGTTAAAAACTTTAACATATCATTTTAGATTTAAAATAAAAATCTGAGTAAAATTTGCATGGAATATGAGTACAATTTGTTCTTATCTAACAGAAACACAAAATATCATTTACAATACAGTTGAAAGGGACCTACAATTATTGGCGTCTACCAGTGAAATAATTTTACCTTTATGCTTTTTTGAATTATACTATATAAGACATAAAGGTCTTGTTTGTCTGTTTTGAATTATAGACAGTTATTATTTACAAAGGTATACAAGGTTCCAAAGCCAACTAAAACATATACGACTATAAAAATAGGTTAAATTAACATTATAGAAGTAGATGTTTTTATGCAGAAAGTGAAGTATTTTTGTCTACTTTTGTAGGATTTACTTGGAGTTAAATTAGAAGATATGGGAGGAAGACAAACTATTTCTAGGACAACCAGCAAAAAACCAACTGTTGGTGATACATTTAAACATCAGTTGAATGCTCTTGTTGATATTCTGACCACTACAAATCCTTGGTTAGTATTTTGCCATCGATGTTCCATTTATGGACTTGACTTTATAAACTTTGACATTGATATTAAACAATCAAATTACAAGATTTGGGACTTAAATGCATATTTAGGTTTTTAACTCGCCTATGACAAAAGTCGCAGAATTTTGTTGCAGAATGCTAAACAGGGATTACAATGTGGCGGCAGGGTAAACTATTTGTATAAAGCTTTATATTTTTAGAAGGTAGAAGACCTGGATGCTTCATTCCTTGTATGCAGATACCTTATATTACAAAGTTTCCATCTGTCATATGTCCATTGTCCTTTACCTCATTTTCATGGTGCAGTGAATTAGTTTTTTTTTGTCGTGTGAAATACTCATTTATTATGAGTAATAGGATATATATATTGGGTATATGAATTCCTTGCAAGGTCCACATTTCAGTCAAACAGGGTTAACCTGACCTTGACCTCATTTCACGGATCAGTGATTAATGTTATGTTTTCGTGGTCAAGTCTGTATCTCAGCAATAGATCAACTATAGTTGATATTTAAATGGAATGATTGTAAGGTATACATGTCCAACTGGCAAGTTTCATCTGACTTTGACCTCAATTTCATGGTTCATTAGACAATGTTTAGTCTTTGTGGTTTGGTCTTTTTCTCAGATATTATAAGCAATAGGGCATCTATATTTGGTGTATGGAATGATTGCAAGATGTACATGTCCAACTGGCAGTTTCATAGGACCTTGACCTCAATTTCATGGTTCATTGATCAATGATAAGTTTTCGTTGTTTTGTCAGTTTTTCATATACTATCAGCAAAAAGTCAACTATATTTGGTGTATGGAATGATTGTACGGTGTTCTGTCAGCCAAGGTTCATCTGACCTTGATCTCATTTTCATGGTTCATTGTTCAATGTTAAAATTTTGTGGTTTGTCCTGTTTTCTGGTACTATCAGCCATATGCATAGGACCACTATATTAAGTTTATGGAATGATTGTAAGGTGTACATGTCTGTCTGGCATGGTTCATCTGACCCTGATTTTCTTGCTGCGTTGAAGATCCATTGGTGGCCTTAGGCTGTTTTCGTCTCTTTGGTCAGATTATTGTCTCTTTGACACATTCCCTGTTTCCATTCTCTATTCTATAAGTATTGGAAAATTCTGAGAATGTCAAGGGTAGATTAAATAGAAAGATTTTACAGCATAAACATCAAGCAAATAAGGAAACAGCATACAAGAAAGTCAAGTGTAAAGATGTTCCATTCGCTAAACTTCTCATGGGGAAAAATGAAAGTTAAGAAAACCTGCAAACTAAGCAAAACTCTCTAGCACCAGTTGTTTTAATTATAATATGCAACATTTGTTCATTTGATATTGAAATTGTACATTAAAAAAATATTTTGAATGAAAGAAATCTATTTTGTTTTATTAGGTATGTGAGGTGCCTTAAATCTAACACAGACAAAAAAGCTAATGTATATAATGACAAAGAGGTCCTTACTCAGCTGAGCTATTCTGGAATGTTGGATATTATAAGGATCAAAAGAGAGGTAACTTTGATATTCAGTATATTTCAAATAAAAAAACTCTTGCGTGCATAACATCTGTTATCTCTCACAACTCAACAGTATTTCTATTCAATATAGAGAACATTATATTTGTTATATAGCATTATCAAAATACACATAAATACTGTAAATTCATCATCAGCAATGTCTTGGAAAAATTTGAAAATCAGTGCCGATTAGTTATTTTTAAAAGGGTTATGCCCTTGGAAATATTGATTATATGGAAAATTGCTGTGTGAGCACTCTAATGTGTACAATTCTTGCCAGATTTTTATGAAATTTATATTATAGGTTTATATCAACAATGTTTTTTGACAAATTCAAAAATCAGTGCCTATCAATTATTTTTAAAAGAGTTATGCCCCTTGGAAATATTGATTATATGGAAAATTGCATTGTTAGCGCTCTCATGTGTACAATACTTGCCAGATTTTTATGAAATTTATATTATAGGTTTATATCATCAATGTCTCGGACAAATTCAAAATCAGTGCCAATCAACTATTTTTAAAACAGTTATGCCCCTTGGAAATATTAATTTTAAACGCTAAATTGCATTACATTTGCTCTAAAGCCTTCATTTTTGTCGAGCCTGCGACTTCTGTCGCAGAAAGCTTGACATAGGGATAGTGATCCGGCGGCGGCGGCATTAACTAACTTCTTAAAAGCTTTTATATTTTAGAAGCTGGAAGACCTGGATGCTTCATACTTTGTATATAGATGCCTTATGTTATGAATTTTCTGTCTGTCATATGTCCATGGTCTTGTTTTGGTTTTTTTTTCTAATACTATATGCAATAGGTCAACTATATTTGATGTATGGAAATATTTTACGATGTACATGTCAGTCTGGCAGGTTTTATTTGACCTTGACTTCATTTTCATGGTTCATTGCTCAGTGTTAAGTTTTTGTGCTTTGGTCTGTTTTTCTGAAACTATAAGCAATAGGTCAACTATATTTGGTGTATGGAATGATTGTAAGGTGTATATGTCTGTCTGGTAGGTATCATCTTACCTTGACCTCATTTTCATGGTTCATTGGTCAATATTAAATTTTCCTGGTTAAGTTTGTTTCTTAGAAACTATAAGCAATAGGTCAACTTTATTTTGTGTATGGAATGATTGTAAGGTGTATATGTATTTCCAGTTTGGTTTATCTGACCATGGCCTCATTTTCTTGGAACGTGTTAAGTTTATGTGATAATTGTAGTAAAGCTTTATATTTAGGACTATAAACATAAAATCAATGATCAGTAAAGCCAGTGAGACGTTTCAGCATGCACACTCTTGTTCTAAGATATTTATAAAAAGTGTTTTTTAGTTATTGCCCTTGTACCTTGGATAGATAAAATATGTGCAACAGGGGGCAAATTGGAACTTTGTTCTTTTATTATCAATATTTTACCATAGAATTACAAAACATTTTTATACGACCGTTTACGGGACGTATTATGGTATACCGTTGTCGTCTGTCCGTCTGTCCATCATCAACATGCCGGACAGTAACTCAAAAACGCTTTTATAACCAATATGCATGAAACTTTGGTGAATTGTTTATATCTATTGATGTGAGCTCCCTTTCGATTTTTATAAATTTTAGATTTTATGTTTCCAAGTTATGAGGTTTTATTCTTTAAAAAAGGGGGGATTTTCCAGTTTTCGGACAATAACTCAAAAACGTTTTCACCAATTTACAAGAAACTTTGATGAATTGTTTATATCTATTGATGTAAGCTCCCTTTCAATTTTTATGAATTTTAGATTTTACGATTCTGAATTATGGGGTTTTATTCATTACAAAAAGGGGGATTTTCCAGTTTTCGGACAATAACTCAAATATGCTTTAAGCAGTTTTCATGAAACTTTGGTGAATTGTTTATATCTATTTATGTAAGCTCCTTTGGATTTAAAAAAATTTTAGATTCTTAGTTTCCAAGGTATGGGATTTTATTCATAAAAAGACAATAACTCAAAAGTGCTTTGAGCAGTTTAAATGAAACTGTGGTGACTGGTGTTTATCTATAAATATAACATCCCTTTAGATTTTTATTAATTTCTGATATGACATTGAGAAGTTATTGAACTTTATACTTTGAAAAAGCAACGGACGTACCATGCACTCATGGCGCAGCTGTTTATTTATACTTTCTTAAGGTACAAATTCTCAAATCTAACATCAAATTAATATCCCCCTTAAATTACATATATTGTTCCCTTGAACACAAATGAATCCACAGTATATTGTACAAAATTATAATTGCCCAATTTACAATATTTGTGACAAGATGGAAATCTTAATTTTTTTTCCTTGCAATTCATGTTGAAAATCTGAATCCTAAGATTAGAAACATTCCATAGGCTAATAATAAAAAGATAAGTTCAAAGACTCTCTTACCCAACCTTGATTTTTTTCTGATTGTATATTTTCATTTTAGGGATATCCTATCCATGTGCCTCATGAAAACTTCCTAGAGAAATACAAGTGTTTAACACCAAACTTGAATCCTGGAGATGAACCAAAAACTCTCTCAAAAAAAATATTAAGCTTATTAGATCTTCCAAAAACAGAATGGCAAGTTGGAAAAAATAAGGTAAGAATAATCAGAATGTACAAGATCTTTGTAAAGAGAAATGCTATATTTGATAGATATATAAATAGATGTTGTTGTGTCATTTGCATTACATAAGGATCATTACACATTGATTGGTTCCATCTATGAACATCATACATTTGTTATTAACATTCCTAATAAAACTCCAACTCTTCTACAGCAAATGCAATAGAATATTTTACGAATGGCTTATTTTTGGGTTCATACTGATTTCTGATGTTTCATACAGCCAATCATAAATTTTCATTCAGTTATGTGGACCGACATCTCTTATCGACAATTCCACCTATATCACTGTACAAACAACATAAACATTTAAAATGTTCTTTTGAATGAACTTAAGTTGTGCAGTTTCTATTCCATTTTTGAATCTGATGTCAAAATATGGAGTCAATATGGATAATATAATGGGAACTGAAGGGCATATTTCTTCTGCCCAGTAGCTCAACAACCACTTAACAGAAATGAACCATTTACACAATCTTTTACAAAAAATAAATTGTGAATTTCATAATTTTTATGGGAGCACTTTGTATTCTGCTATTTTTCCAATCAGTAATGGTTAAGTTTAGTGGGAGATTCTTTTTTATTCCCACTTACCTCATCTCTGAAATGTGAAAAAAATATTATCTGCATAGTAGTGTTTTCCTTTGAATTAAATGTTGTTTTAGACAAAAACAGAAAAGATAACACATTAACTAATAGATATGTGTTCTAAAATTAAAAAAAAACTTAGCAGGTGATCAGGATAGTTTATGCAAATAATTTGATGGCACAAAACCTTTGTAAATAGTATTATAAGTTTTTTTTGCTGTTTAAGAGATATTTACAAATGACATTTAACCACATTGTTTGATTTTTTAAAAGTTTCCTAAATGGTATAATAAAGTAAACACTGGGTAAATGGAATTAGATTATTAATACAAATTTAGATTTGTTGTCGAGCCTTCGACTTTTGTCGAAAAAGCGAGACATAGCTATCCTACATTCCGTCATCGTCGTTGTCGTCAGCGGCGGCATCCACAAATATTCACTTTGTGGTTAAATTTTTTGAAATTTTAATAACTTTCTTAAACTATCCTGGATTTCTACCAAACTTGGACAGAAGCTTGTTTATGATCATAAGATAATATTCAAAAGTAAATTTTGTAAAAAAAAATTCTTTTTCCGTATTTTTATAAATGGACTTAGTTTTTCTGCCAGGAAACATTACATTCACTCTGTGGTTAAAGTTTTGAAATTTTAATAACTTTCTTAAACTATCCTGGATTTCTACCAAACTTGGAAAGAAGCTTGTTTATGATCATAAAAAGTATCCATAAATTTTGTAAAAAAATTCCATTTTTCTGTATTTTACTTATAAATGGACTTAGTTTTTCTGCCAGTTAACATTACATTCACTCTGTGGTTAAAGTTTTTAAAATTTTAACAACTTTCTTAAACTATCCTGGATTTGTACCAGACTTGGACAGAAGCTTGTTTATGATTAAAAGCTAGTATCTAGAAGGAAATTTTGTAAAAATTTTGTTCCATTTTTTCCGTATTTTACTTATAAATGGACTTAGTTTTTCTTCCAGTTAACATTACATACAGTCTGCAGTTTAAGTTTTTAAAACATTTATTAGATTCATAAACTATCCTGGATTTTTACCAAACTTGGACAGAAGCTACTTACAATCAAAAGATAGTATAGCATGTATAGAGAGGAATATTTTTATTAATTTTTTTCCTCATTTTTGTTGAGCCTGCAATTAACAGCAAAAGTAGGCGAGACACTGGGTTCCGCGGAACCCTTATGAATTTTTTGAATCTTGTTATTGTCTTTTTCCAATAAAAAAATTGTATGTACAGAAATCACTGATACATGTAATAAAGTTGGAATACAAAGTAAAGTTATACATAATTGCACTCCCAATACAAACTTTTTAGATTAAAAATATAAAAAACCAAGATTAAAAAAACCCTGGCCTGAAAATAATATTAAATCTTGATATGAAGATTTATGTTCTTATATCAGACACGATTAACTGTGAATAATTGTCGATATTTTGAGTATTTTTCCTTTGATCTCTTTTTGTGATAAATTTTCATATCATGCTCCTCCCTTGAGATAGAAAATTACCGTCAGAAATAAGGGCACACATGGTCAATGTTAACATCAACGTCATAGGCAAAATAGCAATAGATAGATTATCAATGGTCTTTCAAACTTGAGGATGTTTCTCACCCACATCTCATCTCAGGGCTATTACCCTTCCATGAGATTGTAGCTGAGAAACACCCTCTCGTTTGGAAAACCATCAATAATCTATAAATACAGGGTATCTAATATTTCACACAGAAATAAAGTATAGAAAATAAACTATGGAGTAGAAAAGAGGACTCAATATTTCAACCAAAAAGTTCTTTGTAAAGGAATGTTGAACTAAGAAAATTATATGTCAAGATCACTTAGGGGCAGAACTTTGTCACAAAGCCATGCTACATAATTTTCAGAAGTGCTAGACATACAGAAATAAAATAAATGCTAATAATGCATAATGACTTTGATGTTGAATATTATGTTAATAGCACACAATAGGCCATAATACATGTAGCCAGGTTAGCCTTAGGTTCTAAGTAGCCGTTGTTTTATAGTGATATCATATGTTCACATATAGACGGTCAGTTGTAAGAAGAAAATACAGAAGGAAAAACTTTTTCTGTCATCTGTTGAGACAATTTTTAAATGGAATCTTTATGTTTTCAGGAAACAAAAAGTTATTTTTGATTAAACTTCTTGTACTATCATACATAAATTATGATTTTCAGATTTTCATGAGGAACTCAGTATTTGAACCACTGGAGGAGAGAAGATTTGTTTTTGTGACAAAGAAAGCTATCCTTATCCAGCGGAGATGGAAGGGATTTGCTTGTAGACATAGTAAGTAACAAACTTTGATTCTTCAAGAGGTGAATTTTAGTGTAAAAGCAAACCGTTTTTATTATAATCCATCTTGATTTATATGGGATTAACTTTCTATGTTTAATTTTTGAATTGATTTGATTTGTTTTACACCAAGACTTATGCAAGTGATAACTTACTGATAATAATTACAGAATTCCTAAGAATGAGAGAAGCAGTAATGATATTACAAGCATACTTCAGAGCCTGCAGATCTAGGTTACTGTTTAAGAGACAGAGAAGATCTGCTGTTGTTATACAGGTATGTGTTTAAGGCAAAATCTCTAAGGTTTTAATTTTAGAATCAACTAGTAAGTTCTAGAGTGAATTTGAATGTTTAATTTGTTGGATAAGATAAATTAAAGAAATTATTAAACTTATTATGCTAATAACATACTGATAGATTTTCCATATTTTTTTTTAGTCCTTTTTACAGATGAATGAATACCTATATTGCATTTTTCTTAAAGTATACATATATTGCCTTTACGTTTCTTTTCTTAAGCGTCATGTAAGAGGATTCCTTGCAAGAAAGTTGGCTGCTCGTTTGAAAGAACAGAAGAGGAAAGAAGAAGAAAGAAAACGAAAAGAAGAATTGGAAAGAGAAAAACGAGATAGGGAGAAAGAAGCTGCAGATAATGAAGCTATTGAAAAAATGATCAAGTTAGTATTGCATCATCTTGTATTTCATTTGTCATTGAGATCATTCCTCGCTTTTATCAGCTTATTCATTTCACATTAAAGTACTCATTTAAATTTCAATTCAAATAGTTTCTATAATCTATAGTCAGGTGTTGATCCAAATGATATAGAATTCAATTTGTTTAAAAGTAATTAAGATTTTACATATTTTGAAATTGCTACATATATACACAAAATTAAAGAAAGTAGAGTTTATTTTGATATAAATCATTATATAGTTTCAGTAATATGACCAGATCAGAATTAATCAGACAACTAAAGTATGTTAAAAATGTGTTGTGTTTTTGTGTGATGTTGTGTGTCTAATATAAGTTTCTTTTTGTTTACTGTAATATCATTTATTTCTGAAAAAGGATTTGTTCCCTTATTTTTTTCATTCCTGCTTGTCATGTAAAATGCCTGGTTAACAATATTTGATATCACAGTTGTGTAAGGTTCAATGGAAGAAGGTTCCTTAAGTTATAAAGCTTTTAGAAATTAATTTACCAATAACTTATCAAATAAAGCTTTCTTTTCATAATGAAAAAAAACATGTTTTGTTTGTATTGAAGTCAATATTTACACAAAACACGCAATAAAATGCTGAAAATAGAACTTGACCTGTTTGATACACGTATAGTTGTATTTAGTTTCTTTTTGTTGTTACATTTTGTCTTTTAGTAATATTTTTTTGCTGTCTTTTAAACTACAGTTATCTTCCATTACACATTAATACTAGAATTAAAAAAAAACAGAACAAGAATTTACAGCTTTCATATCCATTCACCTTCACAGTATTGATTACTAAGAAATATCATTAATTTTCTTATCATATGTATTGGAACCTGTTTTAAGAAAAGATTGTCGCTATTTTTAGTATACTGTATATTTAGCTTAATTGAAATGTACAAGTTATCTTGCATAAGTAATCTACACATTTTATATACTTATCAGTTGGTCATTCAACAAGATGAGACTCATGGTCAATTCCTTATCTTACCAAAAATCATACTTTATCGATTCACTTCTGTTTTCAGGAATCCAAGGTATTGTGGTTTGTTCAGATATATTAGAAATCATGTAAAAGATTATTTTATAGATATCCTTTGCACGAATATTTTTTATTCTAAAATTTCATTTCTTTGAAAGATTTTATGATCATTACCAATTTCATGTATTCCTTATCACTTTCACTATCATATCACTATTAACATAATCATAATCATGATTCAGAAAATATTCATATGCATAAATGATTACGTAAACACTTAACGTACATGTAGAAGTAGTATGAAAACAGATTTTGCATTCTATTTATCATATATTGTATTTACTTGTGTGCAAGTCAGAAGCTTTGGAATTAAATATTTTTGGTGAAAGGTAAAATCAAGTATTTAAAAGAAAATGAATAAAATGTGTGGGTATAACATCAATAAGATAGCAACCCAACGACCCAAAAAACCATCTTGTGTGAACAACAGTCTTCAACAATAATGTCTATTCTATATGTCAAGCTTTTATCAACCCCCCCACCCCTTCACAAGATCTGTCATCAACACTAAATTCTGAAAAGTATATAAAAAAAAAAATAATATAATCTTAACAAAAACTGATGAGGTTCCTGGTTATTGACAGGCACATGAGCATTTATTTTCTTGTTTTGTGGGATGTATATCTATCTTTTATAATCAACTCCTCCTACAGTTTTCAACCCAGATCCCTGAAATTTTATGAAAGATTGCACACATATTGAAATTTTGCCACTACTTTATGAAATTATTTGTGACTGAAGGCAGCTATGGAAGCAAGAAATATTATTTTGAATATATCTGTCTTTCTGAGGTAATTTTTGATGTCTCTCAAAGGCTGAGATTCTAACTGGAATATGTGAAAGTCAGAGTTAAATAAAAATCCCAGTATTTTCAGGCTAAAACACCTTGCATAAAGCAGCTGACTACAGTATAAAACATGATCTATGTACTTCACATCATATATATATAATATATATAATTTTCCCTGTTTGTGTAGTATTGTCAATTTTGATGATCCAATACCTATTAAGTTTACTGGTTGGTAGATTCTTTTATATATATATATTATACAATCACAAATTACAAATGAATTGATTTCACCCAATCAGACATTTTTATTGCAATAAATTATGGTATATTTGATTTTTAAATTTTATATATTGAAAACACTGACAAATCAATAGAAAAAATTTGCTTCAAGCAGAATTTAGAGATGACATTATAATAATGAACCTATTCCAAATTTTGGTGAAATCACTGAGAATTGGAATATTATTTTCACAATTCCAATGTTGATAAACATTATAAACATTAGTTGTAAGCTCTTCTCTCCAATAAAGATGATGATTATTAGTTTAAATAGAAAACGGGGAAAACTGACACACTGATTTTATGCTGACGATTTCATAAGTGATTACAGATTTTTCAGGAGAATCTTGATTGATATTTGAACACATAGAACTGCAAGCCTCATTATGTGTTCTTATGGGAATATATTGTATACAACAAAAATATTATTTGATGGACTTAGATGATACAGACTTTTTTAACTCTCCACTGGACTGGTTTTTAATAACTTATCTGTTGCATCCTTCTGTCATTACTGGTTTTATCAATAATCATTCTTTAGAATCATACTAAAACAAATGTTGATGATACTTATGTATCAATAATTCAGTTCAGAAACAGTATATTGGAAAATTCTCATTAATGAAATGACTGCAAAAATGAAGGGACAAAAATGGCGGATTATATTGAGGGCTATTCCATTTAAATGTATGTGGGAGGGTAAGAAGGAAGTTTAATTATTGAATGTGGGTCATGGGTCTTTTTTCAGTATGCGTCTATTACCAATATGCAAAATTATCTAAAAAATGGTTCTTGGTTGTAGTGATATTTTGAAAGTCCCTTCCTACCCTCCCACATACATTTTAATGGAATAGCCCTGATATTATAGTGCTGCTTGTTTTCTCTTGTAAACTTTGTGTTACTACATGTTTATTGTTATTTTCCTTTGATCTTTCTGTTTGAGAATTTCCATCACAAGCTACTTTACTGAAAATCGTTGTTTTTCAGTTAAGTAGAGTAAGAATGCAATGAGGTCAAAAGCTTAAGTCATTGATGTTAACTTGGAAAAAGAGATAAACAGATTATCTATGGTCTTTCAAACTGGAGTAAGTTTCTCTGCTGCATTTCATCTCTCTTTTGCCCTTGATGAGATTGTAGCAGAGAAATTCCCTCATATTTTTAGAACCTTAGCTAATCTATAAGTTTATGGACCATTGTGTCATGTACATTTCCTATTTTGGAGAGAATCACTATTTTTTTATACTCCTGGTCAACAGGGTCTGTTGGAGGGAGGGGGGTATATAGTAATCCTTAAGTCTGTCGCACTTACGTATTCCAGATGAAAGAAAAAGAAAGGCTTTTGGAAATTAATTGAAAATTAAATGGAATGTTTTAGACCGCTACAGACATGTTAAGTTTTGATTTTCCTTTTTTTCACTTTTATCGTTTCAGAGTTATGGTACTTGACTGTTGGAAAAAAAATTTAATTTTGTGGTCTCTATATAAAAAATGGAGAGCCATTTTAAGAAATTGATCAAAATTTTTATGGAATTTTCGGTCTGCTAAACACAGATTCAGTTTGATTTCATTATTTTCATTTCATTCCCGAGTTATGGTTTTGATTGTTGGAAAAATTCCAAATTTTGTGGTTTTAGGATGATAAGCTTGATTTTTTGTCATTTTCACTTTGACCATTCCAGAATTAATGTACTTGATTGTTGAAAAAATTCATGATTTTGTGGTTTCTAGAAAATAAATGGAGCACACTGTTGAAAATTGTGGAGAAATTGATATTGAAATTTTGATAAATGACTTTAACCACTTATAATAACAAAATTAAAAAAAAAATTCTGGAATCACAGTTTCTCTGAATATTAAAAATCACTCTGCAGTCAATGGAGCAATTGAAGTAAAAATGAATCTGAACAATAACAAACAGCTAAACTTCTTGTACACACTGATGTATATGTCTATCATATTGTCTGCTTCAAATAAGGCAATGAACGACCAAATATTTTTAATAAAACGATACGATTTTCAATTTCAATGTCAAGATTGTAAACTTAGAGCTAACATACTTTACTGTTTTACTTGCTGCAGTAATTTAATTATTCAAATGGCCAATGAACTCTGAAAATGAGGTCCAAGTCAAATGAGACCTGTCAGATGTACATAACATACTGTCTTCCATACTCATATCTTTACAAAGAACTGTTTAATAATGGTCAGTTGTCCAAAGTTTTAGGTTCCTTTCCGAAAATTACTGTTCCTGTACATCTTTACATACTAACCAATGCATCTGAGTATAAACTACCACAATATATTTCTGTCAGATTGCAAATTATCCTTACATGGCATTTCTCATTTATTTCTTTGAAAATTGCAAGTTATTTATTTCCTGGGAATATTGAGAAAATGAGTTTATGCCGTATTAGAATGATGTATTTAATAATTTTCCATTACAAACATTCTACGTCAATGATTATAATGGGATTTAATGTTTGGTTCTGGTTAATGATCACATTAACTATAATGAAATATTTGTTTACTCACAAAATTCTACTGTGTATTTACAATTAGTCTTATTGATTATATACAAATTAATATATAAGTTATTTGATGACATATTTTGATAAAAGATTCATTATCCTGAATATTAAACAAATGCCATCACAATGGACAAATTTATTTGAATTAAACGTTGATTTAATTTATGATTAAGGCGAAAACTTTCTATTCAGCTTACCCTGATCTAACATACTATGAAGCTGCTATTTCTAAAATCAACATGAAAATAGGTTTTCTTTTACAGTCAGCTATAATTCAAATGCCTCTGGTAACCTTTGCTATAAATTTTATCCTCAATGGTTCTACCACATTAACAAATGTACTCTTGTAACTGGAGTATGTTTTATCCAAAGTCTGATATGATGTAAGTAATGAGAGTTCAATGATAACAAGAGGAACTCTGCAAGTGCCATTATTAGAAGAGACAATACTTTCCCTTATGGAATACCTCAGTTCACCACTAGATTTTTATTGGTGGTTGTGTTTCATATTTTTGTGTTTTTTTTGCACTTTTTTTGTCTTTTCATATTTTTATACGACCGCAAAAAAATTTTGTGGTCGTATATTGGTATGACGTTGGCGGCGTCGTCGTCGTCCGAAGACGCATTGGTTTTCGCACTCTAACTTTAGTTTAAGTGAATGGATCTCTATGAAATTTTACCATAAGGTTCAATATCACAAAAGGAAGGTTGGGATTGATTTTGGGGTTATGGTACCAACAGATAAGGAATTAGGGCCAAAATAAGCATTTTGTAACTTCCAGACATAACTTGTGTGTTAGTGTATGGATCTCTCTGACTTTGTACCACAAGGTTCCATATCACAAAGGGAATGCTGGGATTGATTTCTGGGGTAATTGCCTCAAAATTTTAGGAATTAGGGGCCAAAAAGGGCAAAAACAAGCATTTTCTAGTTTCATGACAATAACTTGTGTGTAAGTGTATGGATCTTTCTGAAATTGTACTACAAGGTTCCATATCACAAAGGAAAGCTGGAATTGAGTTTGGGGTAATTGCCTGAAACGTTTAGGAATTAGGGGCCAAAAGGGCCAAAATAAGCATTTTCTAGTTTCCAGACAATAACTTGTGTTCAAGTGTATGGATCTCTCTGAAATTGTACTGCAAGGTACCATACCTCAAAGGGAAGGCTTGGATTGAGTTTGGGGTGATGAATCATAAGGGGTTCAAAAATTTGGGGGATTTTTTTTCCTTTTTTCCTTTTTTTTCTTTAAAATTTTCCATTTTAAGTTGGTTATTTCTGATTTATATTTAAAAGCAAATAATAATGATATGGCAGGAGATACACACCAAACAGGATGTGTAAATTATTATATAATAAGTATTGTGCAATAGCAAGAAATTTTCAATTGCACAGTATTGCACAATAGCAAGAAATCTTCAATTGCACAGTATTGCACAATAGCAAGAAATATCCAATAGCAAATAATTGTACAATAGCAGGAAATATTCAATTGCACAGTATTGCACAATTGCAAGAAATATTCAATTGCACAGTATTGTGCAAAAGAAGAGATACTTTGTATAAATTGCTTATTTCTGGACCAATTTTAATGGGGTTTTATTCTTGAACTCTTGGGGTTCTTTAATATGCTGAATCTAACCGTGTATTAAGTTTTTGGATTTTGGGCCCGGTTTTTAAATTGGTCCACATTGAGGTCCAAAGGGTCCAAAATTAAACTTTGTTTGATTTCATCAAAAATTGAATTATTGGGGTTCTTTGATATGCCGAATCTAACTGTGTATTTAGATTCTTAATTTTTGGTCCCGTTTTTCAAATTGGTCTACATTAAGGTCCAAAGGGTCCAAAATTAAACTTAGTTTGATTTTAACAAAAATTGAATTCTTAGGGTTCTTTGATATGCTGAAACTAAACATGTATTTAGATTTTTGATTATGGGTCCAGTTTTCAAGTTGGTCCAAATCGGGGTCCAAAATTAAACTTTGTTTGATTTCAACAAAAATTGAATATATGGGGTTCTTTGATATGCTGAATCTAACCATGTATTTAGATTTTTGATTTTTGGGCCCTGTTATCAACTTTGTCCACATTGAGGTCAAAAGGGTCCAAAATTAAACTTTGTTTGATTTCATCAAAAATTGAATTATTGGGGTTCTTTGATATGCCGAATCTAACTGTGTATTTAGATTCTTAATTGTTGGTCCCATTTTCAAATTGGTCTACATTAAGGTCCAAAGGGTCCACAATTAAAATTAGTTTGATTTTAACAAAAATTGAATTCTTAGGGTTCTTTGATATGCTGAATCTAAACATGTATTTAGATTTTTGATTATGGGCCCAGTTTTCAAGTTGGTCCAAATCGGGTCCAAAATTAAACTTTTTTATTTCAACAAAATTGAATATATGGGGTTCTTTGATATGCTGAATCTAACCATGTATTTAGATTTTGATTTTGAGCCCTGTTATCAACTTTGTCCACATTGAGGTCAAAAGGGTCCAAAATTAAACTTTGTTTGATTTCATCAAAAATTGAACTCTTGGGGTTCTTTGATATGCTGAATCTAACCATGTATTTAGATTTTGGATATTGGACAATAATAGGTGAATGTCCAATTTAAATTTTTTAAGTTCTTAGACCACATTCATTCTGTGTCAGAAACCTATGCTATGTCAAATATTTAATCACAATCCAAATTCAGAGCTGTATCAAGCTTGAATGTTGTGTCCATACAAGCCCCAACTATTCAGGGTTCGACCTCTGCGGTCGTATCAAGCTGCGCCCTGTGGAGCATTTTATTTCCTTTAGCTTTGGTACTGTCTGCCCATTGGCTTATGCTTTTTCAAGTTGGAATCAGCTGATTTTTATTTTTGTTTCTGAAGTGAAAGGTTAACAAATAGTTCTCTCATTGTATCTACATTTCTGAATTTCTGGTATTATTTCTATGGTGTATGTACATGTGGACATTTTTACGCTCTGGTTATTTCTGGTATTATTTCTATGGTGTATGTACATGTGGACATTTTTACGCTCTGGTTATTTCTGGTATTATTTCTATGGTGTATGTACATGTGGACATTTTATGCTCTGGTTATTTCTGGTATTATTTCTATGGTGTATGTACATGTGGACATTTTTACGCTCTGGTTATTTCTGGTATTATTTCTATGGTGTATGTACATGTGGACATTTTTACACTCTGGTTATTTCTGGTATTATTTCTATGGTGTATGTACATGTGGACATTTTTACGCTCTGGTTATTTCTGGTATTATTTCTATGGTGTATGTACATGTGGACATTTTTACGCTCTGGTTATTTCTGGTATTATTTCTATGGTGTATGTACATGTGGACATTTTTACGCTCTGGTTATTTCTGGTATTATTTCTATGGTGTATGTACATGTGGACATTTTTACGCTCTGGTTATTTCTGGTATTATTTCTATGGTGTATGTACACGTGGACATTTTTACGCTCTGGTTATTTTTTGCTTATTTTGTATTAATTACATAAAATCTGCAAGAAAAAAATTGTTTTAAAAATTAACCAATATTGATGTGAAAGGCATGATTTCTGATAACATCAAATAACATGATGAATATGTGTTAGTTACAACTTTTAACTGTGTGACGTATGGTGACTAATGAATAGGTGCTACCTCCATTAAACACAGGTTGGGTTCAGTAGTGAAAAGATCACTTATGTTGTACTTGAATGATTGCCTTTGATTTGAATAAAATAGTCACATTTTAGGTATTTGTCAATGAAATTTAATTTACCAAGCTAGTTTTCTAGCAATTTAAGCAAAATTACCACTTAATACAGGTTTAAGTATTTTGATGATTAAAAGTTTTTTTCTATTTGAGTTTAAGACAGCAGGTTTGAGAACTGTAGTGGCCTCTTAGCTTTATATTTTGCCCTCAGCTGTATATTTCTGTGAACAATTTTACATTTTACATTAGATTAAGTATGTCTCATCTAAATCTACTGAAATTTGATATAATGTAGATTTCAGCTTCCAGTTATTATTATGTGTTGAAACAAATATTTTCTTTGAAAATGTTTATGTATATTATAATAGATTATATATAACCAGTTACCTATTTTTCTGTTTCTATGGATGAATATACCAAAAGTACTTATTCCTATCAGTGGTGAATATTGAACATAACCCGTTGATTGATTAGTTATATTGTACATGCCAAAAAACTATTTAGATATTGCTGCTGCTAGAAGTTTTACAGGTTAATTTGCATTTTACAATCACATTATGAGGTATAAATTGTAAGTTTCCCCCTTGACATTAAAGCAAACATTTTGATATTGAAAGATAAGGCTTGTATTTAGGGGAAAAATTTAAATTATACATGTTTATTTGCTTTCATGGCACAAGTCATTTCATTTATTTGAAGGATCTGTTTTGGCACAAGGTATTGTGAGCAATTACTTATTAATTTTAGAATTCTAGAATTGATGAATAAAAGGATGGAAAATGTAAAAAAGAAAAAGCAATGAATGGGAATAAACTTTTTTTAGAAAGGACAGGACACATATGTTTTCTGCTCCAAGTTTCAGTAGAAAAAATTGACCTGAGCATTATTTTTCAGTTCCATTCTTTTAAAAGCAACCAAGATAAAAACAAATGTCCAAATTTTCTAAATGTTTGGTCAGCTTGATTTAATTATAACAGGGTTAAAACACCTAAAATAAGAGAAAATCAGTAAATTCCTAAAAATATCTACTTTTGTTGCATTCATTTTGAAATTGGCTGCATTCAAATAAAATGACCAAACTTAAGTATTTTGATATTTGTGAGGTAGTTGGTTTTACTTTGATTTTGTTGCCTTGTTGAAATAACAAATATTTTAGGTCAATTTCTCTGTAAATTGATCATTAAGCGTGAAATTATGAATAACTTGGGGAAAACTTAAAGATCCTTCTTCATAAAGTGTCAAGCTGATCAGTTTGGGAATTGTAGAATTTTCACTTTATAAAAATTTAAATGCTTTCCTACATTCCACAGATAGACTGATGAGTGTTATTTTTTAAAACCAATTTTCCGCTGTAATTTGTGGCATTGATTAAGTAATGGATCTGTACCTCCAACAGAATGATTATCCTGGATCAGATAATGGAAATAGATTGTCTATCAAGTAGCCTATAATTACATTTCATTCCATCATATCAGTTTAACTTGCTACAGTAAGAACGATAAAATCTATGCACTAGATGTTAACAAGTTGTTGAAATCACAGCTTTTGTATCTCATCTTATTTGGTTACCCTAAGCCTAGTAGAATTGACTTGTAACAGAAAAAATAGTATTTTTGTTTTATGTGATATTTATTATCCCTATCTTCAAAAGATTTTTGGCAACATTTGGTTTGTTCTTTTGTTTATCCAAGCTTAGTTTTGTGTTAAGGTCCAAATCATAGCAACTACAATCTGTCCAGGAATAAAGTAAGTACCATGAAAATTTAATCATATTGAATAATAGTACAGTCCTTCAATATTTTTATTAAATGTTACCCTTGACCGTCCTTCTGTCTGTCTTTCCGTCTATCTTTCCATCCATCTTTCTATCCTTCCATCTGTCCCATTTTCATTTCCTCACTCTAACTTAAGTTTGCCTCATGCAAATTTTATGAAACTCATACACAATGCCAAGAACCAAAACTAACAGACAGAGTTCGAATTTGGGCAGTGAGTCATTTACCATTCTAGAGTTATGCCCATTTTTAACTTGAAACATTGCACAGCTTGAGCTGTGGCGTTCGTGTCTTCAGACACATTCTTCTTTTATTCTAAGAAATTTTTTTTTTTGAAACGACAACTTTTTTGTAAATTAAGAATAATTCATAACATTTTCCATCACAGATTGAATTTTATCAATCATCTATAATGAAATAATACTGTAAATTCAGAAGTTAATGTAAAAAATCAAACAGGATCAAATTTGAATTAAAACCTCCATTTGTTTGATCACCTCATGGTTGTAGGTGGTAGGGTCTGTGCATCTCTCCTGTATTTGGTTAAAGTTTTGGTTTAAGATAGGTTTTCATGAAATTGTGGTTACATCAACTTGAAATTATAATGTGAACTTTTAAAAAAAATGTACTTATCCACTCTGTTTTGTTTGGTATATGTATTTCCTTCAAAAGCAAGTACAGGGTATAATCAGTGATCTGAAGTTTATAGTACATATTCTTCAAATAGACTAATAGACGAGGATTATCAGTTTGATTGTTTCCTGTATTCTAAGTACTTAAATAGCAGTCATTTATTATTAATTAACCAAATGATAGTATGAAAAGAGTCTCATTCTGCAATTCAAATGCAACAATACCCTACATAAACAATTATGAAACTGATGGTTTAGTTTCTGTTCATGTATCATGTCACAGTACAGTGAATACTGTAGTATTATTAAGCTGTAGAAAGGAAAGTGTGAAGCGGATTTTGAAACAATGGAAGATGCATTCTTCAAAGACTTATATCAAGCCTAAAAATCAATAGGTTAAATAATAGATCAAATTCTGCCTCAATCCATATTCTGGGAGGTTTTTCGCTTTTATATTGAAAAGTGTCAATACTTTTGAAAATAGGTACAAAATCGTATTTTATAATTGTTAATAGATTGTTTGAAATTTTTTTATTTACTCATAATTATTGAATAAAAAATTTCCGTTTGAGAAGTTGTATATATGACCATTAGTTTTTCCCATGTAGAAATTGTTTGTCTTGTATTTGTTATTGGAACCTTTAAGTAGGATTTATTAAATCCATTCCTCATTGTGTTTAGCTGAAATCTTTGAGAAGGATATTTTTTTCAAGCATCATTTGAAAAATAGATACATGATCCCTTCTGGAAATACAAATTAAAATTTATTGATAAAATGTTTCCATTTCACAGTGCTGATGAGAAAAATGTTTTGAGATGATGGTACAATTAATAGAATGATCTAAATGATAGAGAGAAAATGAGCTTAATGTCATAAAGAAGATTTTTCCAGTAAAATTATATAAGTTGTGATTTACCACAGGGATTTCAGTTGATGGTAAAATAGTGGCATCGCGGACATATTTAGGATATACTTCTGTCATGAAGTATTCAGTATTCAGTGACATTCATATTTTATTTAATGAGGTTTCAGTCTTTTACGGAATCACCCTCTATTATGGATATTAGATGTGAATAAAACTTTGTTTTAATTCTTCAATAGCAGGAAAATTATATATATTGCGTGGGTATCTAATGTAAAATGGTAAGTATGGAAAAACTTATAACAATTCAGATTTTTATGCCCCCACTGATATTAAATTTTTAAGCATTTCTGTCTTTTTGTCTTTCAACTCTTTAGACATTCTGAAATCACAACAGTTCCTCAGATTTTTTTTGTTATGCCTGCTAGTATAGGAATTGATAAGATTTTTGGTACATTTACATTTTGTTCTAGTTGACCTACTTTGCAGAATTATGGCCCTTGTATAATGATGACTATCAGATTGAGTTTGTGTTTGGTTCTGGTTGACTGACTTTTTACAGAATAGACACAGCCCTTTAACATAGAAAATTTCTAGAAAACTAGTATTCCAGACTTTTTGTGTATTGCTTGCAGATCTTGAGCTGATTTTTGTAGAGCCTGCGACTTTTGTCTCAAAAGTGAGACATAGCGATCCTACATTCTGTCAACGTTGGCGGCGTCAACAAATATTCACTCTGTGGTTAAAGTTTTTGAAATATTAATAACTTTCGTAAACTATAATGGATTTCTACCAAATTTCGACAGAAGCTTGTTTAGGATCATAAGATAGTATCCAGAAGTAAATTATGTAAAAAAAAAAAAATCCTGTTTATCCGTATTTTACTTATAAATGGACTTAATTTTTCTGCCAGTTAACATTACATTCACTCTGTGGTTAAAGTTTTTAAAATTTTGATTAATAACTTTCTAAAACTATCCTGGATTTGTACCAAACTTGGACAGAAGCTTGTTTATGATCATAAGATAGAATCCAGAAGTAAATTTTGTAAAAAAAAAATCCTGTTTATCCATATTTTACTTATAAATGGACTTAGTTTTTCTGCCAGTTAACATTATATTCACTCTGTGGTTAAAGTTTTTAAAATTTTGATAACTTTCTTAAACTATCCTGGATTTGTACCAAACTTAGACAGAAGCTTGTTTATGATCAAAAGCTAGTATCTAGAAGGAAATTTTGTAAAAATTTATTTCCTGTTTTTCCGTATATTACTTATAAATGGACTTAGTTTTTCTTCCAGTTAACATTACATACGGTCTGCAGTTAAAGTTTTTAAAACATTTATTAGATTCATAAACCATCCTGGATTTTTACCAAACTTAGATAGAAGCTTCTTACAACCAAAAGATAGTATCTAGAGGAAAATTTTAATAATTTTTCCCCCATTTTTGTTGAGCCTGCGACTAACAGCAAAAGTAGGCGAGACACTGGGTTCCGCGGAACCCTTACGAATTATTGATGCATAAATTTATATAAAGATAATTTTTCAGATCAAAATAAAAATAAGGTGATGTGATATGATTGCCCATGAAACAATTAAAATATGATACTTGATTTTGAGTAAGTCTAGACCAATAACTTTTTAGTAACCCAGCTGATGAGTTATATCAAAGATGATTCAGGTTTTTTGGTGTGTACTACACCTTTTACATGTTTTCTGCTTTTTTAACCAGAGGCTGTCAAGTTCAATGTACACACAAATAAAAGGACATGTTTTAAAAAATGTCAATGAAACAGAAGACTGTTACCTAATATCACAAGCCCATTATTCAAAGATAGAAACAAAAGGTGCAATTTCTGGAGTAAAAACATAGATTTCTGTAGTATTTCTTATTCAATTTAAAAGTTTTTAAATTTGAATTGTAGTTTTGTCTAGATTTTTTAATGTGAATAAAAGGAGATATTGGTATATGTCAGCAATCCCTAAACATATATAACCAAAAGATATCCTTCTCAAAAGTTAATGAGCTAGACTACTGATCAAATATTATATTTTGATTTTATAAAATGTGTGTGATGGAGAAAATTGTTGTGTGAAATCTTATCCCTCACCAGAACATTTGAAATATTTTTATTTTCATCCTCAAAGTTTATAGTAGATGCACACTTTATAATCGGATTTGAAACAAAAATTATTGAACTTTTTCCTTTGCACTACAAATCTTACAGACGATAGTTCTGATCGTCATCTCTCCTTTAATAGAATAAGAGATGATGTACTGATGTCCTCGAGACATATATATTCAGTTTAGTCCTGTTTCTCCCACTTTTAATTACCCTAATTTTCAAACAGTTACATAAACAAAAAAGACAATAGACTTACTGACCATAAAATTATATAGTCTGTTCCAAATGCATTTCAACATATAGGTGTATAAATGAATAAAATTTATGCAATCTACATGGGAAAACTTTAATGTTTATTTGGGTGTTTTTAGTGGAAAGAAAATGTATTTTATTGTGTTTCTTATTATATAAAAAGTCAATTAATGTCTTATTTGATTGTTCTTTTTTCATGGTACTAGGCAATTTCGTGTGTTTTTTTTATACTTTTTTGTCGAGCCTGCGACTTCTGTCGCAGAAAACTTGACATAGGGATAGTGATTCAGCGGCTTCTTTATATTTAGGACTATGTTAAAAGTGGAAGACCTGGACACATCATACTTTGTATATAGATGCCTTATGTTATGTCTGTCATATCTCCATTGTCCTTGACCTCATTTTCATGGTTCAGTGACTACTTGGAAAAAAGTTAAGATTTTTTGTAAAATTAATTTCTCTCTTATTATGAGTAATAGGATAACTATATTTAGTATTGCGTACCTTGCAAGGTCCTCATGCCTGTCAGACAGTTTTCATCTGACCTCGACCTCATTTCATGGATCAGTGAACAAAGGTTAAGTTTTCGTGGTCAAGTCAATATTTCAGATACTATAAGCAATAGGTCTACTATATTTGGTGTATTGAATGATTGTAAGGTGTACATGTATTTTCGGTTTGGTTTATCTAACCTTGACCTCATTTTCTTGGATCATGTTTAGTTTATGTGAGTAGTAAAGCTTCATATCTAGGACTATCAGCATAAAATTAATGGTCAGTAAGGCAGGCGAGACATTTCAGCGTGTGCACTCTTGTGTTCTTATTTTCTATGCTTCTTGTTCTTTGTTTTAATAACAACAAGGCTAACACTATATATATGATATTCTTTAAATTAAACTCATAAGTGGTTGGTTTTGGTGTGATTTCGTCTCTAGCATGTTGTTTCATCACTTGCAGTATCTTTCTTGCGTTGATCTTTGGTTGGTTGACATTATTCATATTTAAATTTTTTAAAATGCGAGCAGAGTTCAAATCAGGAAATTGTAATGCAATAACACATGTAGAGCGTGCTTACCTATCATTTATGATATTAAAAGATGAGTTTCTTAAGGGTAGCTTTTTATAAGTATCTATAAATTTATTGGCTTGAATGCAAATTTGAGCTCATTTCATGTCACTTGTTATTTTTAATTAATCTTAAATCTTAATTTTTGGTTATATTTTTTTGGATAACAGAATCCTTATTTTTTTTAAATTGAACATTTCACAAATGTATTTTACTAATAATTTAAGCACATGTATTTGATAACTTCTATTTTTTCCAAAAAAAAAAATTTTTTTACTATTATAACATAGACATTAACCCTTAGGATAGGTGCATTTTCATGCAACTGTCCTAAGTCAGGAGCCTGTTGTTCAGTGGTTGTCGTTTGTTGGTGTGGTTCATAGGTGTTTCTCGTTTCTCGTTTTTTATATAGATTAGACTGTTGGTTTTCCTGTTTGAATTGTTTTAAGCTAGTATTTTTTGGGGCCCTTTATAGCATGCTGTTCGGTGTGAGCCAAGGCTCCGTGTTGAAGGCCGTACTTTGACCTATACTTGTTTACCTTTTACACATTGTGACTTGGATGGATAGTTGTCTCGTTGGCACTCATACCACATGTCTTATTTATGCTTAAGCCAAAAGTCTTTGTAATTTTTTTTTGGTATTATTTCACAAGAAAATAAATATAACAGAATCCTTATTTTGTTATTAAAACATTACACAAATGTATTTAAGAAGAAAATTTAAGCACATGTATTTAATAACTTCTATTTTTTTGCTAAAAAAAATTTAACAGAAAGACGTATAGACAATTTTTCAAAGTTTACAGGTGAATTACAACACAAGAACAATTTAGAAACAAACTTTAATTACTAAAACTGTAACAACAAATACCCAAATGGTTATATAGCCATGTAATTAAAAGTGGGAGAAACAGAATGTCACCATATATTCAACCTACACCAGCATTTTCAGTTTTCCTGTTTGGCAGTTAAATTTTAACAACTTTGTGGCAAACAGTTTTCTCTAGATTTAACTGTTTTCGCCTAATTTTTATTTTTTTTATTTCCTAAATTGCACACTTGCTGTCACATTGTTACAAGCCACTAATCATTCCATTCCTAGAAAAGTTATGGATGGACTAAAGAGGAAAGACTGTAGATCTCAACACCAAATTCCTTGAAAAAATATTAAAAAAACACATTAAAGGATACTTAAAACTGTCAGAGCCATCTCACCTTTTTATTATACCCTCTGCAAAAAAGAGGGGGGTGGGGAGTATATAGAATCAGTTTGTCTGTCTGATCATTGCACCTCCTCCTGCATGTTTTATCATATTTGAACAAAACTTGGTAGATTGTTACATCCTAATATACAGATGTGCATGTGGGTTACACCAGTCCATTGAGTTTTCCCACAGACCATTTGAAAATGTTCGCCCTCTCCATCTCCTACGTTGTCGTTGCAACTCCTCAAAGGTAGTTTATTATTTCTATATGAAACTTAATGTATTGTTTGATCCTGATATGCAAATATGTATGTATGTACTAGAGTGAACATCATCTGAAACGAAATAAAAAATATTAACAATTGACATTTGGTCAGACTTAATGCCGGGTGCTTAGAGGAGAAACTAAGAAGATTTTTAGTCTTGATAAGTCTTTTGGGATTCCTGATTTCTTGTCCAATTATTTTTATACGACCGCAAAAAAATTTTTGTGGTCGATATTGGTATGACGTTAGGCGTCGTCGTCGCCGTCCGAAGACACATTGGTTTTCGCACTCTAACTTTAGTTTAAGTAAATGGATCTCTAGGAAATTTTACCATAAGGTTCAATACCACAAAAGGAAGGTTGGGATTGATTTTGGGGTTATGGTACCAACAGTTAAGGAATTAGGGGCCAAAAGGGCCAAAAATAAGCATTTTGTAACTTCCAGACAATAACTTGTGTGTAAGTGTATGGATCTCTCTGACATTGTACCACAAGGTTCCATATCACAAAGGGAATGCTGGGATTGATTTTGGGGTAATTGCCTCAAAATTTTAGGAATTAGGGGCCAAAAAGGGGCAAAAATAAGCATTTTCTAGTTTCAGGACAATAACTTGTGTGTAAGTGTATGGATCTTTCTGAAATTGTACTACAAGGTTCCATATCACAAAGGAAAGCTGGAATTGAGTTTGGGGTAATTGCCCTAAACGTTTAGGAATTAGGGGCCAAAAATAAGCATTTTCTAGTTTCCAGACAATAACTTGTGTTGAAGTGTATGGATCTCTCTGAAATTGTACTGCAAGGTACCATACCTCATTGAAGGCTGGGATTGAGTTTGGGGTGATGAATCATAAGGGGTTCAAAATGGGGGATTTTTTCCCCTTTTCTTCCCTTTTTTTTTCTTTAAAATTTTCCATTTTAAGTTGGTTATTTCTGATTTATATTTAAAAGCAAACAATAATGATATGGCAGGAGATACACACCAAACAGGATGTGTAAATTATTATATAATAAGTCTTGTGCAATAGCAAGAAATTTTCAATTGCACAGTATTGCGCAATAGCAAGAAATCTTCAATTGCACAGTATTGCGCAATAGCAAGAAATATCCAATAGCACAATATTGCACAATAGGAAGAAATTGTCAATTGTACAGTATTGCACAATAGCAAGAAATATTCAATTGCACAGTATTGCAAATTGCAAGAAATATTTAATTGCACAGTATTGTGCAAAAGAAGATACTTTGTATAAATTGCTTATTTCTTGACCAATTTCAATGGGGTTTTATTCTTGAATTCTTGGGGTTCTTTAATATGCTGAATCTAACCGTGTATTAAGTTTTTGGATTTTGGGCCCTGTTTTAAATTGGTCCACATTGAGGTCCAAAGGGTCCAAAATTAAACTTTGTTTGATTTCAATAAAAATTGAATTATTGGGGTTCTTTGATATGCCGAATCTAACCGTGTATTTAGATTCTTAATTTTTGGTCCCGTTTTCAAATTGGTCTACATTAAGGTCCAAAGGGTCCAAAATTAAACTTAGTTTGATTTTAACAAAAACTGAATTCTTAGGGTTCTTTGATATGCTGAATCTAATCATGTATTTAGATTTTTGATTATGGGCCCAGTTTTCAAGTTGGTCCAAATTGGGGTCCAAAATTAAACTTTGTTTGATTTCAACAAAAATTGAATATATGGGGTTCTTTGATATGCTGAATCTAACCATGTATTTAGATTCTCAATTTTTGGTCCCGTTTTCAAATTGGTCTACATTAAGGTCCAAAGGGTCCAAAAATAAACTTAATTTGATTTTAACAAAAATTGAATTCTTAGGGTTCTTTGATATGCTGAATCTAAACATGTCTTTAAATTTTGATTATGGGCCCAGTTTTCAAGTTGGTCCAAATCGGGTCCAAAATTAAACTTTGTTTGATTTCAACAAAATTGAATATATTGGGTTCTTTGATATGCTGAATCTAACCATGTATTTAGATTTTTGATTTTGGGCCCCATTATCAACTTTGTCCACATTGAGGTCAAAAGGGTCCAAAATTAAACTTTGTTTGATTTCAACAAAATTGAATATATGGGGTTCTTTGATATGCTGAATCTAACCGTGTATTTAGATTCTTAATTTTGGTCCCGTTTTCAAATTGGTATACATTAAGGTCCAAAGGGTCCAAAATTAAACTTAGTTTGATTTTAACAAAATTGAATTCTTAGGGTTCTTTGATATGCTGAATCTAATCATGTATTTAGATTTTTGATTATGGGCCCAGTTTTCAAGTTGGTCCAAATTAGGGTCCAAAATTAAACTTTGTTTGATTTCAACAAAATTGAATATATGGGGTTCTTTGATATGCTGAATCTAACCATGTATTTAGATTCTTAATTTTTGGTCCCGTTTTCAAGTTGGTCTACATTAAGGTCCAAAGGGTCCAAAATTAAACTTAATTTAATTTTAACAAAATTGAATTCTTAGGGTTCTTTGATATGCTGAGTCTAAACATGTCTTTAAATTTTTGATTATGGGCCCAGTTTTCAAGTTGGTCCAAATCGGGTCCAAAATTAAACTTTGTTTGATTTCAACAAAATTGAATATATTGGGTTCTTTGATATGCTGAATCTAACCATGTATTTAGATTTTTGATTTTTGGGCCCGTTATCAACTTTGTCCACATTGAGGTCAAAAGGGTCCAAAATTAAACTTTGTTTGATTTCAACAAAATTGAATATATGGGGTTCTTTGATATGCTGAATCTATCCATGTATTTAGATTTTTGATTTTTGGGCCCGTTATCAACTTTGTCCACATTGAGGTCAAAAGGGTCCAAAATTAAACTTTGTTTGATTTCATCAAAATTGAACTCTTAGGGTTCTTTGATATGCTGAATCTAACCATGTATTTAGATTTTGGATATTGGACCATAATAGGTGAATGTCCAATTTAAAATTTTAAGTTCTTAGACCACATTCATTCTGTGTCAGAAACCTATGCTGTGTCAAATAGTCAATCACAATCCAAATTCAGAGCTGTATCAAGCTTGAATGTTGTGTCCATACTTGCCCCAACTGTTCAGGGTTCGCGTATCAAGCTGCGCCCTGGAGCATTTTATTATAGTGTAATCAATAAAATTTCCAATGGATTAAAGTGTTGTGGAATTAGCAGAAAAAGGGAAATTGATATGTTTTAACTCAAGAAGTTTAATCAGGCCAAAACATCTGAATTTGTAGCATCGATATGAAAGTAACAAAAGTGCAAGAATAAAATTTACATGATAAAATTGCTTTGTTTCAAAGGAGAATATTATTATGTTGCAGAACCTTATCCTTATAAATAAATTGAGACGTGGGATGAATGTCAAGGAGACAGTAATGTAATGACAAAAATAACTAAAATAGTGGGGCAACATACAGTCTTCAGCAAAAGACAGGTGCCTATACAATATATGTCTTGCCACTGGATGTAAAGCAAATAACAATCAATCAATCAATGCAGTATGTCAATCTCTAAATCATCCCATGTCTATAAAAGTTGTGAATCAATCAAAGATCTGCAACAACGCCAAATTCTCCAAATAATAAGATAAAACATAAAGATATGACATAATTTATCATAGGCAGATCCAGGGGACCCCGGGGTGCCCCCACCTTTGTGGGAAAAATTTGGTTGATTATATAGGGAATCACTGAAACATGACTGTAGCTGGCCCCCTCTTATGGCAGTCAGTGGGACCCCTTATAAAAAGTTCTGGATACGCCACTGTTTATATTGGAATAGAAAATGGAAAGTTCATGAGTGTTTATTGTATTTAATTTGAACAGACAAAATGTCCACCTTCATGATAATGAAATAAAAAAATCTATTTGGTTGACAATGGTTTGTCCTTTCAGCCAGTATTCCCAAGTGGTAAAGTTGTGCGCAAGTCATTTGACACTTGTTTAATGTCATATAATTTTGTACTTAAAATCAATACGAAAAATAATTGTGCCTGTCTAAATTTGATTACCATGCATTCAGTTTTTGTCATGATGATTTTTTTAAATGTTTATTTTTTGATTCTGACATACTATTTATTTATTTGTTGTTATTTGTTTTGGATTTAGTAAGTTTTAAAGAAATCCTTTGTTAAAATCGCGGCTTAAAGCAATATTATGGATAGAATAGAAGACAAAACTTAATTATAGTGTGCTATGAGAGAATGATTTGAATTTACATAGGTTGTCAGATGATTATACCAGAAGTTATATTCCAGTCATGTTCTATATTGTCTAAAAACAAGATTTAAGTGCCATAATATGTACAACTATCGGCAAGGCTTTAGGTTTAATGTATATCAAAAATCTGTTTCTCTACAAATATGACAATTGATTTCAGATTAAAGGACGGAGAAATAAATTGCAATTACAGAATATTGTCTTTACACTACTTTGTCAGAGATGGGTATTCAATCATAGTAAATTGTCAGTTGGTGAAATTGAAGTTGAGTGCTGCTTGGTATTAAATGATATAGCTTTACGATAATTGGATTCCAACATCACTTGCAATACTTTATAATTCTTTCAAAAATTTACTTCATAATTATTCATTGTCAGGCTTTGTATTAAGAAGGTTTATGCACTAATAGTTTTTCAGTCTTTGTTAAAGGAGTAAAACTTGGGTACAAAATATGTATGTTTCATTGCCCTGTCTAAGCAGCTTTGATTTGAACAGATTTCAGAGTTTTCACCTACAGTGTATGGAATACACAACAGTGAATAGTATGTGGCAAAAGGGTCTTTCTGTCTGTTATACGTTCTCTTCAGTTACTTGGGTTAAAATAATGCACATACAGATTTTATTTATATGAGAGAAACCTGCAAGCAGGCAAAGCATATCTCTGTGTTGACAATTCTTTTTAGGTCACCGTTCCGAAGGAAATGTGAGCTTTAGCCATCACTTGGCGTCCATCGTCGTCGTCCGTCTGGTGTAAACTATTTCAAACATCTTCTCCTCTGAAACTACAGAACCAATTCCAACCAAACTTAAGCTGAATGATCCTTAAGGTATCTAGAATAAAGTTTGTGTTTTATTTTCAGTTTCGTCAAAAAACATGGCCGCCATGGCTAAAAATAGAACATAGGGGTAAAATGCAGTTTTTGGCTTATATCTCAAAAACCAAAGCAGTTAGAGCAAATCTGACATGGGGCAAAAGTGTTCATTAGGTAAAGTTCTATCAGCCCTTAAATTTTCAGATGAATCTTATAACCCGTTGTTGGGTTGCTGCCACTAAATTGGTAATTTTAAGGAAATTTTGCAGTTTTTGGTTATTATCTTGTATAGTATTAATGATAAAAATAAACTGTAACCAGCAAATATGTTCAGCAAAGTAAGATCTACAAATAAGTTTATATGACCAAAATTGTCAATTGACCCCTTAAAGAGTTATTGCCCTTTAAGGACAATTTTACACGATTTGTTTATCATGTTTTCTAACTTCAAAAAATCTTCTCCTCTGAAACCACTGAACCAATTCCAACCAAACTTAAGCTGAATGATCCTTAGGGTATATTTAATAAAGTTTATGTTGTATTTTCTGTTTCATCAAAAAACATGGCCGCCATGGCTAAAATTAGAACACAGGAGTAAAATGCAGTTTTTGGCTTATATCTCAAACACTTAAGCAATAAGAGCAAATCTGATGAGAGGTTAAAATGTTCATTAGGCCAAGTTCTATCACCCATGAAATTTTCAGATGAATCTAACAGTCCATTGTTGGGTTGCTGCCACTAAATTGGTAATTTTAAGGAATTTTGCAGTTTTTGGTTATTATCTTGAATATTATTGTTAAAGATAAACTGTGAACAGCAAAAATGTTCAGCAAAGTAAGATCTACAAATAAGTTAATATGACCCAAATTGTCAAATGTGTCCTTAAGGAGTTATTGCCCTTTAAAGACAATTTTTCACAATTTGTTCATCTAGTTTGCTTACTTTAAAAAATCTTCTCCTTGAAACTGCTGAATCAATTTCAGCCAAACTTGGGCTGAATGAGTTTCAGAGTATCTAGTATAAGTTTTATATTTTATTTTCTTGTACGTCAAGAAACATAGCCACTATGGCTAAAATGGAACATAAGGGTAAAATGAATTTCTTTGCTTTTGAAGAAAATATGACAGATACAAAGAACATTTCAATGGAATTTTTAAGCCACTCATTATTATATATTAAAAAGCAAAAATAATCATTTATGAAAGATTTAAGCAAAAAATTACAGGTGAGCGATTCAGGCTCTTGAGAGCCTCTTGTTTATTTAAATCATTCTTTGATAAAATAGGATTAGCTTAGCCAAAATGCAAAATGATATATATAAGAGACTCATTTATTTCCCAAAATAATGTAAAAATGAATTTTCAGATTAGCCTGTTAAGCTCAATCAAAGTTTTGAAAGTTCCTTAATTTATTAACATTTTGTTGATGTACACTACATTATAACAGTACCGAGAGAAGTCTGAGCAGTTCACTGATGTATATAAGAAAGTAGACAACTTTTGAACTAACAAAACCTATTAGCCTGACAAATAAACATTGATTTTCTACTGTATAGGATGATTTAACATTTATTTCCATTACCTTTGACAGTACCTATTGTCTTGTCAGACATTTTTACTTCCTTGTTGGAAACTAATCAACAGTATCTATTGTTACTGGATTCTTAACTTACCAAATCAAACTTCTAGTGAAATTTCTTACAATTTACTTGTTATATGAATATTTTAATTATTTTTATTGTAAACATAGTTAAACTCAAAAGTGTTGTAATCTGTTTTTTATTGCTGGTCCTTATCATGACATTTTAGGAAAGAATAAAAAGTTCTCATGTCTTAGTTAAATGGTGTAAAAATTCAATTGAAGCTGTTATTTATTACTTTTTCTTTGAATGATTTTTTGGGGTTTGTTTTTTGTTTAGTTTTTGTTTTGTTTTTATGTTTATTTGTTTGGGTTTTTTTTTTTTTGGGGAGGGGGGCATTTTGGTACTGTTACCCTGAAGTTCTTGCACACCAATAATAAAGTAAGAAGAACAATTTAACCTAAAAAGCAAATAGAATTTTGTTTAGATTCAATAAAATGCACAGCATGTATACATTGTCTTCCATATATATATAGATGTATTGATTTTTTTTATAAAATTTGTTTTTCTTTATATTCAGAGTTGTTTTTGTACTGTAACATCAGTCAGTTTGCGGTCAACAGAAAATAGAGCTATTAAAAACTTTGTATTCTTAACAAGTTTTTTAAAATCTGGGTTAGCCTTAATCTAATTCCATGGCCAACTCTTCGAACATGTTTATGTAAAAAAGTTTTATTAAAAGTAAAATATAAAGAGGATATTTATGTTGAGGCTTCAGTAAGTGTATTTCTGAAATAATATGAAAATCTATAAAGAATTTTATGTCATCATCCTGTATATTTTACAGATTTTATTGTCGAGCCTTCGACTTTTGTAGAAAAAGCGAGACATAGCGATCCTACATTCCGTCGTCGGCGGCGGCGGCGTCCACAAATATTCACTCTGTGGTTAAAGTTTTTGAAATTTTAATAACTTTCTTAAACTATCCTGGATTTCTACCAAACTTGGACAGAAGCTTGTTTATTATCATAAGATAATATCCAAAAGTAAATTTTGTAAAAAATTCCATTTTTCCGTATTTTACTTATAAATGGACTTAGTTTTTCTGCCAGGAAACATTACATTCACTCTGTGGTTAAAGTTTTGAAATTTTAATAACTTTCTTAAACTATCCTGGATTTCTCCCAAACTTGGAAAGAAGCTTGTTTATGATCATAAGATAGTATCCAGAAGTAAATTTTGTAAAAAAAAAATCTTTTTTCAGTATTTTACTTATAAATGGACTTAGTTTTTCTGCCAGTTAACATTACATTCACTCTGTGGTTAAAGTTTTTAAAATTTTAATAACTTTCTTAAACTATCTTTGATTTGTACCAAACTTGGACAGAAGCTTGTTTATGATTAAAAGCTAGTAACTAGAAGGAAATTTTGTTAAAATGTTGTTCCATTTTTTCCGTATTTTACTTATAAATGGACTTAGTTTTTCTTCCAGTTAACATTACATACAGTCTGCAGTTTAAGTTTTTAAAACATTTATAAGATTCATAAACTATCCTGGATTTTTACTAAACTTGGACAGAAGCTACTTACAATCAAAAGATAGTATAGAGAGGAATATTTTTATTAATTTTTTTCCTCATTTTTGTTGAGCCTGCGATTAACAGCAAAAGTAGGCGAGACACTGGGTTCCGCGGAACCCTTACAAATTTTTAAATAAGTAATATGAAAATTCAGAAATAACTAAACCTTGTAAGTGACAGACTTGAGTATGAGTCCCAAAGGGATGCTATGGAATATTCATTTGTGTTCAAAGGATATGTTTTAGTCAAGTTTTTTGTTTGTTTCCTTTTTAGACATCTTCATAATTTTTGTAAAATCTTTGCAAATTTGACAGCCTATAAATGAAAATATAATGAATTTTCTATTTGTTTACTTTCAGATCATCTCAGGCAGAGTTAGATTCCTTGACCAACCTTATTGGTTCTATGTGGACACAGTACAAGCCACATGCCGCTCCAACTAACCTCGATCTAGATGATATGTTTAGTTTTCTTGTACAGGAAGAAAACAATTTGAACTCAGCCAAATCATCAAATCAAGTGCTAGACGATATATACAAACAGTTTGAAGATTTAGGAGACAAACTAGAGGAAGATATGGTAATAAATAATAATTATTCTAGTGGTTAAAAAAGTAGATAGATTGAGCAGGTGTTAAAATTTTCTGACAAACCTCCCTAGCCCATGTTTTGTTTGACTCAAAGACATTATTTACTGATGCACAGCCTTATAGCTTGATAGACAACAGAAGAATTGAAGGAAATTATGTTTAATCAGTCTTTATATGCCACTGGACATTAAGGGCATACGATACAGTTTTAATCCTTCTTTGGAAATTATTCATTTTTTATCAGATTTTCATGATTTTAGTAAAAGAACGGCATTTCTTGCTATATATTTATCTAATTTTTTTTTTAAATCATCAGTGATTTGTCCATAAAAATTGACACAAATAATCTGCATACATAATCAAGCCAAATGTTGTTTTTAAAAAGAGGGGTCCATGAACTCGTTTTCAAGTTAAATCAGTCTGAATGATAAAAATCAGTTAAAAATGCATCTTTTCCAGATATGTCACAGTTTGACGTTGTGAAAAATAACATTTTACATTAGCAAGGTCATTACCTCCCCTGTAACTGTATCGTATGCCCTTAAGCAAGCTACAACCAATCAATCAATCTTTATTATACGACTGCAAAATTTTTTTTGGGTTTGTATAAATGTATGATGTCGTCGTCCGAAGACACATTTGGTTTCCAGACAATAAGTTTAGTTGAAGTGAATGGACCTCTATGAAATTTTACAAGAAGGTTCAATACCACAAAAGGAAGGTTAGGATTGATTGTGGGGGTTACTGTACCAACAGTTTAGGAATTAAGGGCCAAAAAATGGCCAAAAAACAAGCATTTTTGTAGTTTCTGGAAAATAACTTGTGTTTAAGTGTATGGATCTCTCTAAAATTGTACTACAAAGTTCCATACTACAATGGGAAGGCTGGGATTGAGTTTGGGGGTAATTGCTCCAAAGGGGGGTGGGGGGGTTCCAATTTTATTTTCTTCAAAATTTTTCAAATTTCAAATTTTTTGAAAAGTTTCAAGAAGAAATCTTCTGTAGATTTTAAAGATCTTTGACCACATTTATTTTGTGTCAGAAACCTAAATTATGTCAAAAATTTGATCACAATCCAAATTCAGACAGTATCAAGCTTGAATATTGTGTCCAAATTTGACCCAACTGTTCAGGGTTCGACCTCTGTGGTCGTATCAAGCTGCGCTCAGCGAAGCATTTTATATGAAACACTCAAAAGATAAGTATGCAGTGGTAAAGAGCGATAAAATTTGCTGACTCATTGTTCATGTTGTTTGACAAAGCTGATCCCACATATAGGCAGGATATTTTCAATTGATCAATACAGTTATCCCCAAAACAAGATAATGGATTAGTTCCAAAAATAGATATCATTTAGCAGTTGAATACGATGATTTTGATTGGTAACTTTATTTATCACAGAAAATTTCATACTATGCAAAAATGACCGATCAGGCTACTGCTATTTTCAATCCCTGATTTGGTTGTCAATAAGATCAATACCCCCATGAAGATGACAAAATTTAACATATAATTGAATATTCTACTGTTACACCTCTGTCCAAGGTAACAGGGAGGGGTTTGGCGCCAGCAAACATGTTTAAACCTGCCACATTCTTTATTTGCCTGTCCCAAGTCAGGAGCCTGTAGTTCAGTGGTTGTCGTTGGTTCATGTCTTAAAGCCGACTATAGGGTATGGGTTTTTATATGCCCGTTTACGGGACGTATTATGGTATACTGTTGTCTGTCCGTATGTCGTCAACATGTCGGACAATAACTCAAAAAGGCTTCAACTACTTTGCATGAAACTTTGGTGAATTTATTATATCTATTGATGTGAGCTCCCTTTCAATTTTTATAAATTTTGAATTTTTAAGTCCGAGTTATGGGGATTTATTCATTAAAAAAGGGGGATTTTTCAGTTTTCGGACAATACCTCAAAAATGCATTGAGCAGTTTTCATGAAACTTTGGTGAATTGTTTATATATATTGACGTGAGGGGTTTTATTCATTAAAAAAGGGGGATTTTTCAGTTTTCAGATAATAACTCAAAAGTTCTTTAAGCAGTTTTCTTGAAACTTTGGTGACTAGTTTATATCTATGAAAATAACCTCCCTTTAGTTTTTAATAAATTTCTGACATAACATTGAGGAGTTATGGAACTTTATTCTTTGAAAAAGCGACGGGCATATCATGCGCTCATGGCGCAGCTCTTTATTCTCATTGTTGAAGGCCTACGATTGCCTATAATTGCTTACATCCACTTCATTTGAACTTTGGTGCATAGTTGTCTTATTGGCAGTCATACCACATCTCCTTATTTTTATAAAGGACACAATTATATGAATTGAGGTATCCAGTGTCAAAGCAACCCAACTGCACAGGTTCACCAGAATATGTCCCATGTTATATCTTATAATATTTGTTTTATATTAAGAGAATCTGGTGTTGATTGCAGGTCTTTGAAAGTTTCTGTTTGATTTATTCATAAATCTTATAGTCTCTAAACTATTTAGAGATTATTGACCTCTAGATGTCTTTTGGTTATAAGTGTTGTTGATTTGCTGTCTCATTAATATATACCCAACATTTTCTTTTACAGTTATTCACTGTGTTTCTTGCAAATTGGTGAAAAAGCAATGTGCAAGCAAAATTTTATTTTGGGTTCATCATGAAATATTACCCCCCTTTTAGAATCCTCTTAATAGATAGTGGGAAAATTAATAGAAAAACATTCACTGACTTTGAGTATACACCACATTAACAATGCTGGCCTCCACTTTTTCTTTTTATACGACCGCAAAAAATTTGCGGTCGTATATTGGTATGACGTTAGCGTCGTCGTCATCGTCCGAAGACACATTGGTTTTCACACTCTAACTTTAGTTTAAGTGAATGGATCTCTATGAAATTTTACCATAAGGTCCAATACCACAAAAGGAAGGTTGGGATTGATTTTGGGGTTATGGTACCAACAGTTAAGGAATTAGGGGCCAAAATAAGCATTTTGGTAACTTCCAGACATAACTTGTGTGTTAGTGTATGGATCTCTCTGACATTGTACCACAAGGTTCCATATCACAAAGGGAATACTGGGATTGATTTTGGGGTAATTGTCTCAAAAATTTAGGAATTAGGGGCAAAAAGGGGCAAAAACAAGCATGTTTCTAGTTTCATGACAATAACTTGTGTGTAAGTGTATGGATATTTCTGCAATTGTACTACAAGGTTCCATATCACAAAGGAAAGCTGGAATTGAGTTTGGGGTAATTGCCTAAAACATTTAGGAATAAGGGTCCAAAAAGGGGCCAAAAATAAGCATTTTTCTAGTTTCCAGACAATAACTTGTGTTCAAGTGTATGGATCTCTCTGAAATTGTACTGCAAGGTACCATACCACAAAGGGAAGGCTGGGATTGATTTTGGGGGTAATTGCCTCAAAATTTTAGGAATGAGGGGCCAAAAAGGGGCAAAAATCAAGCATTTTTCTAGTTTCAGGACAATAACTTGTGTGTAAGTGTATGGATCTTTATGAAATTGTTCCACAAGGTTCCATGTCACAAAGGAAAGCTGGGTTTGAGTTTGGGGTAATTGCCTAAACGTTTAGGAAATTAGGGCCATAAAGGAGTTTTGGTCCCAACAGTTTAGGAATTAGGGGCCAAAAGGGTCCAAAATTAAACTTTGTTTGATTTAATCGAAAATTGTACTATAGGGGTTCTTTGATATGCCGAATCTAACCATGTATTTAGATTCTTAATTTTTGGTCCCGTTTTCATATTGGTCTACATTAAGATCCAAATCGGGTCCAAAATTAAACTTTGTTTGATTTCAACAAAATTGAATATACGGGGTTCTTTGATATGCTGAATCTAACCATCTATTTAGATTTTTGATATTCGGCCCATTTATCAAATTGGTCCACATTGAGGTTTAGAGGGTCCAAAATTGAACTTTATTTGATTTCATCAAAATTAAATTCTTGGGGTTCTTTGATATGCTGAATCTAACCATGTATTTAGATTTTGGATATTGGAATACCACAAAGTGATGGTAAGAATTGTCTTTGGGAGTTATGGCTCAAAGTGTTAAGGAATAACGTGCAAAAAGGGGAAAAGGGTTTGCAGGTTAATGGACAATTACTTAAGTACAAAACATAATTTAAAAGGCAGTGTAAGGTTGGTAATTGAAACTCATTTGAATATCTCACCTAAACTGCTTTTAAATTATTTATATTGAAATTTGCCAAAACTTTATTATTAATAAATTCCATTGAAATTTGCCAATAACTTTAGTTTAATGAACTTCATTGGAAATTTGCCAATATAAAATATTGCTGATGAAGCTTTTTGTTTATCTCACCTAAACTGCTTTTAAATTATGTATATTGAAATTTGCCAAAACTTTATTGTTAAATTTCTGATTTATATATAAAAGCAAATAATAATGATAAGGCAAGAGATACACACCAAACAGGATGTGTAAATTAATATATTAAGTATTGTGCAATAGCAAGAAATTTTCAATTGCACAGTATTGCGCAATAGCAAGAAATCTTCAATTGCACAGTATTGCGCAATAGCAAGAAATATCCAATAGCACAATATTGCATAATAGCAAGAAATTGTCAATTGTACAGTATTGCACAATAGCAAGAAATATTCAATTGCACAGTATTATAATTGCAAGAAATATTCAATTGCACAGTATAAGATACTTTGTATAAATTGCTTATTTCTTGACCAATTTCAATGGGGTTTAATTCTTGAATTCTTGGGGTTCTTTAATATGCTGAATCTAACCGTGTATTAAGTTTTTGGATTTTGGTCCCCGTTTTAAATTGGTCCATATTGAGGTCCAAAGGGTCCAAAATTAAACTTTGTTTGATTTCATCAAAATTAAATTATTGGGGTTCTTTGATATGCCGAATCTAACCGTGTATTTAGATTCTTAATTTTGGTCCCATTTTCAAATTGGTCTACATTAAGGTCCAAAGGGTCCAAAATTAAACTTAGTTTGATTTTAACAAAATTGAATTCTTAGGGTTCTTTGATATGCTGAATCTAAACATGTATTTAGATTTTTGATTATGGGCCCAGTTTTCAAGTTGGTCCAAATCGGGTCCAAAATTAAACTTTGTTTGATTTCAACAAAATTGAATATATGGGGTTCTTTGATATGCTGAATCTAACCATGTATTTAGATTTTTGATTTTGGGCCCCGTTATCAACTTTGTCCACATTGAGGTCAAAAGGGTCCAAAATTAAACTTTGTTTGATTTCATCAAAATTGAAATATTGGGGTTCTTTGATATGCCGAATCTAACCGTGTATTTATATTCTTAATTTTTGGTCCCGTTTTCAAATTGGTCTACATTGTGGTCCAAAGGGTCCAAAATTAAACTTAGTTTGATTTTAACAAAATTGAATTCTTAGGGTTCTTTGATATGCTGAATCTAAACATGTATTTAGATTTTTGATTATGGGCCCAGTTTTCAAGTTGTTCCAAATCGGGGTCCAAAATTAAACTTTCTTTGATTTCAACAAAATTGAATATATGGGGTTCTTTGATATGCTGAATCTAACCATGTATTTAGATTTTGGGCCCGTTATCAACTTTGTCCACATTGAGGTCAAAAGGGTCCAAAATTAAACTTTGTTTGATTTCATCAAAATTGAACTCTTGGGGTTCTTTGATATGCTGAATCTAACCATGTATTTAGATTTTGTATATTGGACCATAATAGTTGAATGTCCAATTTAAAATTAAGTTCTTAGACCACATTCATTCTGTGTCAGAAACCTATGCTGTGTCAAATATTTAATCACAATCCAAATTCAGAGCTGTATCAAGCTTGAATGTTGTGTCCATACTTGCCCCAACTATTCAGGGTTAGACCTCTGCGGTCGTATCAAGCTGCGCCCTCATGGAGCATTTTATTGTTAATTTGTGTTACTGTTATAGTTTACATATCCAAACTATTGCAGTATCCATATACACATTATAGTGAACATTTTTGTTCATTGATTTTGTTTATTCTTGTAAAGTTTAAAAAGTCATTGATCTTGACTTTAGTTTTAAACCTTTATAAATCATAATGATTTAATTTGAAGATGAGTACAAAAATCAATTTTTTGTTTCATTTTTTTAATTGATAACCTTGAAGCAATGGAGTGGTTTGCAAGTTGAACTGCAATTGAGCATAGGTATGATATAGGAAATATCCAATGCAATGCTGAAGCTAGATTTACTTATAAAACATGGTTTATAGAAGGCTGTGTAAGTCAAGGTCATATCTTAAAGGGGATGATTAAAGAGACTATTTGGACTGTATTCTTGTACTGTCTTCTTGGAATAATGTTATACTTCATGTATTAGTTGTTCCTTGAATAAAGTCATGCTATATGTATAATTTTGATCTTGAATGCTATATATGCACAAAATTATATCCAGGACATTTCTTTTTCCTGCTAGCCTAATCTTAGTAATATTTCACGGAAGTGTTGTCGTTATAAAAGCTTTTATCTTGACTTATTTCAATTATGATATATGAAAAGTCAAGCTACATCCAGTTACTATTCAGAAATCTTATTATGGCCATTATCTGTACACAAACATTCTATATCCAATATATACTTCACTCTTCATTAATCCATGACAAAAACATTTGTCACTACTCTTAGCCCAGTTCGTATATGATAGGATAAGGCCACTGCTTGTAAATTATTGAAAACGTGAGGACAACAGACATTTTTTATGTTTGGTTTATTTGATAAGCTGATATTAGTGCATTAGTCTCAATTAATTGAAATCACTTTTAACCTTAACCGACACTATGGTTAGCCATAACTAAAAATATATTAAAACACAGAGATGAGTAAAAAATAGTTTCAGTGATCCTTTCCTGTAAACTTTTATGTTCATTTTAGTTTTGTTGAAGGAAAATGTTACATTTGTATATTATCTTATCAAATAAATACCATATATTACACATGTATCATTTTTGTCTTGCCTGTGATGAAAGGATCCTGCATTCTATTGGCTTTGTAATTAATTTACAAATAAGTTTTTTCAAGACATTGATAACTATGTCAACTGTAATGTAATTAAATGAAACCTGGACAGAAGCTTCTTCATGATCAGCATGTTATTGTTTTGATTGATGAGTTTCTATTGTGAACTTTTTCCAGGAAACTGAAGATGTACTCAATGACCTTGACAGATCAATTGAGGAAGGAGAAGACCCATTACCTCCACCACCAATGATGAATGCATCTAGTGAAGGTTTGGATGAAAATATACCTTTGCCACCCCCACCACCTCCAGGCAGTGTAGACAAGTCATCACCACCAAGACCACCATCAGCTTCTCTGAAGCCACCTCATCCTCCTAACTCAGATTCCTATGATGAAAACATGGCAGAAATTGCAGGCATGGAGGATTTCTTAAACCAGTTTGAGACTGCAGCAGATGAACTGATGGGATCAAATACAGGAGTCCCCACCACCTCCTCCTCCAGGGGGAGCAGGAATACCTCCACCACCTCCTCCACCACCACCAGGTCCTGGGGGAGTACCACCACCTCCTCCACCCCCAGGGGCTGGAAATATAAATCGCCCACTACCACCAAGACCAACCTCTGTGGCTGTTCCACCAGTACTTCCACCTCCGCCAACAATCCCAGCTCCTCCACTTCCAGATCATATCAACCAAGAATCAAAAACTCCGACTGCCATTGAATCTCTGTCACCAACCATAGAGAAGAACTTACACAACTTAATGAACTTTGACATGGAATCACAACCAGAGATGAATGGTCATGCAGTACCAGTTAAAGATTTGGGAGAGGATGAACATGTTTATTATGATATTCTAGAGTATGCTGAGAAGTACTTCAATGATCATCCTAAGGAAGTGGGTGGGACTATCATGAAAAGTTTGAGAAAAAGGCCTGGATCTGGAGAGGTATTGATCATATTATTATAGAAATATTATATGTGTTTGTATTGTGAAGTGCTTACTTTGATATACAGAAATGTTTATGTCAGAACCTAAATTGTTTAGATAGAAACATGCTATTGATTATCAGTCCCTTTATGTTACTGAAATTGACAATTTTATATTTAAAGTACATATAGAAAATAAAGATTAATTCTTCACAGTATCATATTTTGTTGAAAACACATAAAATACTTAAATGTTATTGTTTCATAGTAAACAATTGATATATAATGGATGTACAAGGGACAAAAAAATCTGTATAAAATACAAAATACAAATATGTCACCCAATTTCTCTAATTTTCATGCTTTTTTCACATTTCTCGATCGGTGTGAAAAAATATTTCTCCTCTCTAGAGAAAACTTTGTTCTCAGCAAATGATTGGTTGAAATTTAATTATGACGTCAAATTTTCTTGGTTTCTTCTGAATTTCCTATTGTGACGTCACAAAAAAAAGGCGACCATGCCTGATGACGTCACATATAAAGAACACAACTTTCTGCAAATGTTTGAAAAAAAAGGATAAATGTTGTTCTAAAAATCATTAGAGAAACAGATTCCACCACTACAACTCTTGTATTACAATATTTCTCCACTCTCAACAGTTAAATTTTATTTATTTAAAAAGCTGGGCAAGCCTCAAGTGGAGAAATATTGTAACACACTTGATGCAGTGGTGGAATCTATATATATTAAGGGAACTATGCTATTATTACTGTTCATCATCATGATGTTTGCTGAAAGCTAAAAACCTAGCACCTGACAACAAGCTGTTTAGGCTGCAACAGTGTTCTTTGATATCTATTGATAAGGGCAGTGGATGTTATCAAAGGAACATACACAGGAGTAATAAACTACATACAAATTGGAGGAGTTACACAACAAATTCAGAACTTTTGTACTTCATTGCTGACCAATAAGACAGGTTCGATTTGATGAAGCAAAAAATCTTCTATGACACCAGCCATTTCACGATTAAAAATGTACAGATACATGTAGACTTACTTTTAAAATGGTTTATTGAAATTTTCTAGTTAGCAACAAAGACAAAAATGTCCAATTTGATCTTGGGCATTATTAAAGATATAACTGACCTCAATTATATGTACTCTATGTTTTACTGGGATTAGAAGATGACTGATTTCAAAGCAAAATAGAGCATCATATTAGAATTCAAAATAAATTTTAGAAAAACATAATATCTTTCATAATGCAGTAAATATTTTCAGGAATTAGGATAAAATTTATATATTTATATTGCAGAAGGGCTATTTAACCAAGGAGGAAATGCTGAAGTTTTGTAAGAACGGAAATATACCAACATCACATGTACATATCCATGACTTAGAGAGTGTACATTTAGCCTGTACTTCATTTAAGGTACAAATTGAAAACAGATTTCTAATGTGAGGATTAAATTTTTCAAATTGTGCCATGTTTTTTCAATAGTAAAAGATTGCAGAAGTCATTGCTTAATAAGGTAGTGACTATTTTTTAACAAAATTTTAGGTATGAAAATTCTGGTTGAATTCATAACTTGAAATAAATAACATTTATTTATGATAATATATATTAATGAGAAATAGAAATGTTGTAAATATGAATTGTAGATATTTGAATTACTCCAGGCATTTAAAATTTATTCCTATTATAATTGTTTGTAGGATATAACAAAATATATAAAGGATGAGTCTAAAGACGATGTTTTGAAAGTAGTTCAAAACTATGTAGGTGCTGGAATACAACATGTAGAGTTACGAGATGAGATTTATTGTCAGATGATAAGGCAGTGTACGGATTGCCCTGAACAAAATTATCAAGTCCAAGCTTGGTCACTTATGTGTTTGATTACAGCCTCATTCTCTCCAAGTAAAAATTTGCACAAGGTAAGATTTCATATAAGTTTAAGGAAACTATCAAATGCTTTTCCCTATTTTTTTATATGAAATATCTGAATTATGTATGTTAACCTGTTGGTAGTGAATTATGTGTGTTAACCAATTGGTAGTGGATTATGTGTGTTAACCAGTTGGTAGTGATTTATGTGTGTTAACCAGTTGGTAGAGAATTATATGTGTTAACCTGTTGGTAGTGAATTATATATGTTTACCTGTTGGTTGTGAATTATATGTGTTAACCTGTAGATAGTGAATTATTTGGTTAACCTGTCGGTAGTGAATTATATGTGTTAACCTGTTGGTAGTGAATTATGTGTGTTAACCTGTTGGTAGTGGATTATGTGTGGTAACCTGTTAGTAGTGAATTATTTGGTTAACCTGTTGGTAGTGAATTATTTGGTTAACCTGTTGGTAGTGAATTATATATGTTAACCTGTTTGTTGTGAATTATATGTGTTAACCTGCTGGTAGTGAATTATGTGTGGTAACCTGTTGGTAGTGAATTATGTGTGTCAACCTGTTGGTAGTAAATTATATGTGTTAACCAGTTGGTAGTGAATTATGTGTGTTAACATGTTGGTAGTGGATTATGTGTGTTAACCAGTTGGTAGTGAATTATGTGTGTCAACCTGCTGGTAGTGAATTATGCATGTTAACCAGTTGGTAGTGGATTATGTGTGTTAACCTGCTGGAAGTGAATTATGCATGTTAACCAGTTGGTAGTGGATTATGTGTGTTAACCAGTTGGTAGTGAATTATGCATTTTAACCAGTTGGTAGTGAATTATGTGTGTCAACCTGCTGGTAGTGAATTATGCATGTTAACCAGTTGGTAGTGAATTATGTGTGTTAACCTGTTGGTAGTGTATTATGGGTGTTAACCAGTTGGTAGTGGATTATGTGTGTTAACCAGTTGGTAGTGAATTATGCATGTTAACCAGTTGGTAGTGAATTATGCATGTTAACCAGTTGGTAGTGAATTATGTGTGTTAACCTGCTGGTAGTGAATTATGCATGTTAACCAGTTGGTAGTGAATTATGCATGTTAACCAGTTGGTAGTGAATTATGCATGTTAACCAGTTGGTAGTGAATTATGCATGTTAACCAGTTGGTAGTGAATTATGCATGTTAACCAGTTGGTAGTGAATTATGCATGGTAACCTGTTGGTAGTGAATTATGCATGTTAACCAGTTGGTAGTGAATTATGCATGTTAACCAGTTGGTAGTGGATTTGTTCATAAGGAACAAAACAATTTAAGCATAAATTATTAAATTTAAGTTTCTATTTTCTAAACAGAGAAAAAGTATTATAAGCATCTTGTAGTACTTTGAAAATGAATACATCTATCTAGAAATAAGAAGATGTGGTATGAGTGCAAATGAGACAATTACATATATATATTTATATATATGTGTGTGTGTAAAATACACGTTATTTTTCAGTACTTGCTGTCGTTTGTGAAGAAGAATTGCAGTGATAGTATAATAGGGAAGTATTCTCTACAATGTCATAAACATCTGACAATGCCAAGAGCTAAAGCCAGAAATCTGCCACCATCTACAGCTGAAATTATGGTAAGTCTTCTTAAAAATAGTTTCTTTAAGTGTCCTTATAATAACTGTGTCTAGTTGTGCCTATTAATAAATCCCAGTGCCACCTCAAATTAAAAAATTTAGTTTGAACTATTTCTTTTATGATAGAATATTTTTTCTCAGAAATTTAGGTATGAAGAATAGACTGCAACCCAACAACACAAAAAAATTGAGACACGTAATGTCAACACAGGGTCTTTAACAATAGACAAATGTTTATTGGATATGTCAAGCTTTATATTACGCCCAGTCTAGAAAAGGTCTGAATAAATTAAAAAGAGACTAACACAAGTTATATTGAGATTTTTTAACATAAAAAGGCAGTGCTGAAACATCAAGAAAGTAATGTTGGAAAGACTGACTTTCCATTATTTTTCCTATAAAATTAGAATATAAAATGCAATGTCTATTTTACATTTAATTTTCATTAAAAAAAAATGAGAACCTTGTATATAATTAAAGTGGGTAGATATTTTCACCATTGGTTATAGTTAACTTGGCTACATTTATGATGTATGTTCAGTGCCATTGGAAATTTTCAGATTTTCACAGAACTTAAACCATTTTGAAAATGAATACAAGTTGTAAAATGTGATGTATTTATTATTTACAGAGTATGCAGATGCTTAGCCCATTGATATGTAAGGTATATTTTATGGATGGTAAGACCAAGGCTATCAGTATGATGCCTATAGATACAGCAGCAGAGGTACTAGATAGTGTGGCAAGGAAGATAGGTTTACGATCGGTAGAAGGATGGGCTCTATTTGAGATGACATCAGACTATGAGAGATATATCAGAGGTTATGAATATATTGCTGATGTTTTGACACAATGGGAATTGTAAGTCCTATAATTTATTTGTAGATTTTAATGTAAATGAATAAAGGAAATATTGGATAAATATGTATGAAACAGCAACGCAACAAAACAAAAAGTCAAAAGACATAGATTTAAATTCTAAATAAAGCAAGAAATCAAGTTTTGCATGCTTTACAATTGTAAGGCACTAACAAATAATTTTGCCTTCTTAATTACATATAAAATGAGACTGCACTATTTGCTGATTGTAAGGTATTTACTTTGTACATGTGGAAATACAACACTCATACCTGCTTTTGTTTTCAGTATAATGTCTATTTTCAAATTAAAAGAATAATTTTACACTTTTTTCAGACAAGAAAGAAAATCTGCTCAATTATCTAAATACGACACTGTATCTAAGAAGGGACCAAAGATGGCTCTAGGAGGATCAGATGCCAGACTTATATTCAGAAAGCGTGTGTATAAACATATTAAAGACATTCCAAATGATCCAGTTGAATATCAGCTCCTGTATGCTGAATGTGTGGCTAAAGTGGTTAAGGTAATTGACTGACATTGATAGCTTCAAAATTGTTGTGTATCAATTGTTCACAAAATTCTGATATCTTTATTTTCATAGTGTAAGACAAGTTTACATCATATGGGAATTTTCAATAACTTATATTCTAATCAACAGCATTATGTATTATAGTATATTAAATTCAATTTTGAAAACCTAAAATGGAGTTGTTAAATTACTATGTGAAACTTTATAAAATGTGCATAATAATGATAACTGATCTTTGCAGGATGAGTTTCCAGTATCAGATAAGGTAGCATTACAGTTAGCTGGTTTACAAGCTAGGGTTACATTTGGACAGTATGAGGAAGGCAAAGATTTTAGGTCAGTTTTTGAAAAATAGACTTTATGTCTGATATATTTGCATTTTATGTAAAGTCTGCAAAGTCTGCATGTTTACACACTAGAGATTGCAATAAATTCATCTTCAAAAACATATCAGCAAAATAAGTGGTACATGTATTCAGGTGTTTTGTTTTTGTCTATGATTTTTGTTTTATCAAAGATAGTAATATATAAAAATTCTAAAAGACTTGTTGGAAAATAATCCATCACTTATATTTTACCATAGATACAAAGAAGCAGAGCAGTTTTTAAGTAAGAGGATATTAGCTATGCCTGGACGTGACTGGAATGAAGAAGTTGCTGCATCTCATAGTGTAAGTATTAACATAGAGTCAGTTTCAAAAATAAGTATATATTAGATAGTTAAAACCATGATTATCTACCTTTAAACACAGTGAACCCTGATAGATATTACTGCATTCTTGGTAGAGCCATCTTGTGCAATGAATTCCTATTAAACTTTCTAGAATATGTTTGTATGCATTGGAAATGTGCACCTCACTTTGTGTACACATTTGGGGAATTTTTGTCTGCTTTAGCTTACCGGTATATCTCCCATGACCCTTAAGTTTACCATGGTTTTGCTAACTTGTAGAAATTGGTGGATATCACCTTTCCTTGCTATAGTGAAGCATTCAAATAGATGGTCCATAAATCATATCAAAAAAAATACAGTGATATTAAGTAACATTTTTATCAAATACAGTAAGAGTTACTGCATTCAATCGTCATCTTTTCTAGCCACTGGTTATCATTAGGGAGCTTCGTAACCCTTGGCAAGCAAAGATGTCAATTTTTGACACTGTGATATATTCAGTACATTATGAAAAGACATAACCTACTTTTTATTTTTGCAGCATTATGGTAAAGGAAAGACTGAACTAGAAGCACAAGTTTGGTATTTAACAGCAGTGAGACAGTTTCCATTGTATGGATGTACTTTGTTCCCCATTGTTCATAAAGGATTGTGGTCACATACAGGAGATGCTTTAATTGCTATCAATATGGATGGAATTAAGTTTATCAAAGCTAGAGACAAAAATGTGATCAATCAGTTTAATTATACTGAAATAGAGTCCATAACAATTGACCCTAATGATAATTATGTGACATTAGAATTGAAGAACACGGCTGAAGTTAACTGTCAACAGAGATGTTTTATGTTTGAAACAGAATGTAAAGAAGATATAGGTTCTCTCATTGCTAGTTATTCTCCGAATCATGCCTCATGGCTCAATCCAGAATATGAAAGTCTGAAGAAGAAGGTAGGTTCTTAGAAAATGTTTAGGTATTTAATTTATATGTTTATATTGTTTGATTTTAGTAGTGATGCAAGATTTGGAAATCTCCAAACACAATCATATCAATCTTAAACCTTTTAGTTTTTTTAGCTCACCTGGTTTAAAAGACCATTTTTAAGGGGAGATAAACCTAATGATTTTTGTATTAAAATAAATTGTATTGTTTATTTCCTTTTTCCTTATTAAGCCAGAAAACCAAAACAGGGACACACACTTTCCTTTTTCCTTATTAAGCCAGAAAACCAAAACAGGGACACACACTTTCCTTTTTCCTTATTAAGCCAGAAAATCAAAACAGGGATACACACTTTCCTTTTTCCTTATTAAGCCAGAAAACCAAAACAGGGACACACACTTTCCTTTTTCCTTATTAAGCCAGAAAACCAAAACAGGGACACACACTTTCCTTTTTCCTTATTAAGCCAGAAAACCAAAACAGGGATACACACTTTCCTTTTTCCAAAAAGCATTGTATTTATACAAAACATCATGAAGCATTCAAGTGGAAATAGGATTGTATTGAACTCATTCATTAAATTTTATATTCATTGTATTCTGTAGCGATATACACTTTTTTTTTTATATGCTAAAAACATCAGTTTTTTCGATGTTTTTTTTGGGGGGGGAGTGGGGCTAGAAAAACAGACAAGATCGGTGAATTTAAAACAATTTTTTTTTGTCTTTGAAAGTTTATGCCCACCAACTATAAAAAGTGATGAAAATAAATACTCTTTATTGATTTGTTATGTTGAATATTCCTTATTGCCATTCAGTCTAAGATGACAGATGAAGAAAAACTGAAATTGTATGATGAAAATAAATACTCTTTATTGATTTGTTATGTTGGATATTCCTTATTGTCATTCAGTCTAAGATGACAGATGAAGAAAACTGAAATTGTATGAGGAAATAGTTCGGTGTAGAAGAGCTTTATCTGATAGTCGTTTACTACAGAAACCATCTGGTCATGGAAATCCTGGCTTCCTTAGACAGTCTATTAGAAGGTTTGTGCATTTTTAAAAATTCCTATACTAGTTTTGTTTGCCTTATGAAAAAAGTGAGTGCAACTTAACCTGTTGCTTATTCAGGTATTCTGTGATTATTTCAAAGGAATTCATATTGGTGTTTACACTATTCAGAACAAGCAGATGGTCTAAAACCTGAAATACTTTTTATTTGTAAAAATGTTGATATGCAAGCAAGATTATTATATAAACTATAAAATTAAGTTTAGATTAATTCAGGTATGTTATTATAATGTTTTTGATACTGAAATTTATAAAACTCAAATTACCACTCTAGGTGGAACGAATGCTTCTTTTAGTTAACCATAAAAAAAATGAGGGTATTTACTATTAATTTAGATAAAAGTATTTTATAATATAAATGAAGTAATTTTTCTCCTGACTTTGACTATCACCTATCACGCTGTTGAGACAAAATGTTCATCCGGCTAGTGGTAGGGAATGAAGTGAAGTTTCAAGCAATAATAATGAAACTTTAAATGAAAAATTTAACAGGTTTTTGAGTTACGATTTATATTTAGTTAATCATTTGTATTAAATGACATAATGTTTTGCAAGGGAAACTATTTGACATAGTTACTTATCTCAGTTAGAAATAGAAGGTAATTTTTTTATGTATTTGATTTTTATGCAGAATTTTAGTATTCAGGTATAATAGTTCATTGTTTTGAATATTGTACTTTTCCAATCTTCAACTACTCCTTACTTGGGTTAGGATAAGTATTCCCATCCACAACTACTCCTTACTTGGGTTAGGATAAGTATTCCCATCCACAACTACTCCTTACTTGGGTTAGGATAAGTATTCCCATCCACAACTACTCCTTACTTGGGTTAGGATAAGTATTCCCATCCACAACTACTCCTTACTTGGGTTAGGATAAGTATTCCCATCCACAACTACTCATTATAGGAAGGGTTAAACATTGTTATCCTCATCCACTCTTTATGTTATAAACCAAGCATTCTGTACTTTTGAGGCTGAGCATTCCAATCAAAAACTTCTCACTTGAGATTTAAGCATCTTAATAACAGTAATTTCTTACCTTGTGTCATATTGTGTGGTTGGTGTTCCCTTATAAAACTGTTCCTTTCCTGAAGTAATAGACATTCCACCCATTACTATTTCTTATCCTATTTGATAAGCATGACAATATACCCACTACTTCTAACCTGATGTGGTAGGCATTTCCATCCATGACTACCCTACTCCTTACCTGATGTGGTAGGCATTCTCATTCATCACTAAACCTTACCTAAGGGAGTAATTATTCCCCTCCAAAATACTAATTGGGTTGTGAGTATTCATATCAAGAATTGTACTTCCCTGTGGGTATATTGAAAAACACCAAAGGAGGAGATATGAAGAATGTCATTTTCTAGTCTGTAGAATTACAAAAATAGTGCATTTCTTCAATCCTTTTAAACATTTTGTTACTTCTATTGATAAATGGACCAGATGGTATAATCTGGAAACTTAAGTACAATAATGTCAGTTTCATTATAAGACCAATTAACATATTTGACATGAAATGGGTAATTTTGAAAATCTTTTTTGCTAAATTAAATATAAGCTTAGGCCCTATCCAAAAGTTTATCAAAATTAGTATCTATGTAAATGTAAAGCTAAGACATCTTGCTAAACTATTGTCTTGTTACCATCGAAGGGATGTTATTTTATATTTTTTTTTTTTTTTTTTTTTCAAATTCAAAAGACTTAAAAATTTGCCTTATCATACCTTTTCCTCTGATGGACTTTTGATTAATCTAGAACAGTTACAGAGACATTTCAGCCTATTTTAGCTCAACACAGAGAAATGTTGTGAAATGTTGTAACCCTTATATTTTACAGTATTGTTAAAGATAAGTAAGTGTAGTAAAACCAAGGCATGACATGTAGCAAAGGGCCCTACACCATACTAACATGTTTGTTATACAGGAAGTCCTTACTAACCTGTCTGTATGATTCATCCCAGTATGTATACCGAATGTATAGAAAATGAAGACCCAAAGATGTTTAGAAATTATAATTGAGCTGTATTATTCCATATATTTAAAGACAAGAGTTTGACTTCTATAAATCTTTTAAAAAAATCACTTAAAATTCATTTTTAAAGATGATTTTTCTTTTATTATGCAACATTTTTGTGTTGGTTATAATTTTTAAAAGAATTTTTGCTGGTTTATTTAGGTGACTGTGTTATCTATAGTAATTACAGTTAAGTGATGTTTCTACATTGGGAGCTAGTTAAAAAAAAGTTCTATGCTAAAATAAACTTTGAAACATGTAAAAGATGTCAGTTTTGATAAATAATATGAGTTATTAGTCCCCTTCTGTCTTCTAGAAGGTTTCTACACTTTTTATGCCCCATCTAAGATGGTAAAAGGGCATTATATTCCATGGTCTTTACATCTGTCTGTCTTTTTTGGTATACAGTTATCATGGTTATATCATAAAAAGTTACAGATTAAGTTCAAATTTCCTATTAGTTGTGCAATTTTCGTAAAAGTGGTTACCCCAGGACGTAGAAATTGCTTTAAAATATCTAGAGAAATTAAAACCTTGATGTCTGCGATTTATTTTGCCAAGTAGTTGTCCAATGTTGACATTATCAGCATTTTAAAATTGATAATCTTACTCAATAAATGATAATTAAGTAATTATACCCCCGCTTTAAAAAAAGAGGGGGGGTATACTGTTTTACCTCTGTCTGTCTGTCCATCCATCAGTCCATCTGTCCCATGAATATTTTTCGTTGCATTTTTCTCAGGAACTACATCATAAGGATTTCTGAAATCTGGTTTCAGGGTTTATATAAGTCAGCTATACTGTGTGATGCATTTTCAGATTCATCACTCAACAACTTCCTGTTTACCGTCAAGTATTTGGGCGGGTGTATCATCAGTGAGCAGTAGCTCGCAGTTTCACTTGTTCCAAACTGCATAGTAACAACTTAATTCTGGTTAAACATTATAGATGGTAGTGGTCATTGTATTGCATATGTAAAACCCTCAGAATGCTTCTTCATTTGAATATCAACTAATGTTCTTTATAAAAACTCCAATGGTACACTGAAAATGACATACATGTATTCATTAATGATCCTTTTTTTTCATTTTATCAGTTAGATTACTTAATCCCACTGAAAACATATCTGTTTTACTATAGAGACCTTATAAACCAATTATTGGAGCAATATTCATAAAATAATTGTCCAAGTTTGTATAATCAATAGCAAAATTGTTGAATTTTTGATGAATTATTTTAAAAAGATTTATAGAAGACAAATGGACTATGCTGTTTGTGCATGATTTATATTGAGACTAATGAATGAAACATTTAATCATTCAGAAGTTTCCAAATAGTGATATTTGTGAAAAGTGCAGTTTTGACCAAATGTATTTTGAGTTTTGTTGTTTTGTTTCATAATTAAACATGCTTTTAGCAGTAAATTTTGACTTCCACTTGATAATGGCAATCAAATTTTATTTAAGTGACAAAATGCACTGTAATTTGAATTCCTTCAATTCAATCCCAGGAATCTGAAGGTATAAAATTTGTTCACAAATAATAGAAACACTTACTTACTACACCTGTTGTAAGGTTTTCTACTGGTTAATTTAAACAGAATCCAAAAGGTATACTTTTAGAATTTGAAATAAAAAGATAGGCTTGTACTTGAAAGGTCTAATAAAAGGGGGCAGTATGGTCATGTTGTTAAGTTTTATTTCCCATTGAGTTCCTCTCTGTCACATTTAAACTGTAAATATAAAAAGAAGATGTGAATGTCTTGCAGCTTAGTTTCATTACTTATTGAGTCCCTCCCTATCACATTTATACTGTGATACCAATCACTATTGATTAACGTGCATGATATTACTTTATTTGGAACAGGTTGAATTGTATGGCTGGTATATTTAGGTATGAGTGGTGTGTGTCATTGTATTAATACTAACACTTCAACAGAGCTTACATATAAAATTTTGTCAGTCTGCTTATATATAGCCATGAAACAGAGAAAATCAATTGTAAACATTTATGTATATTTGCTTTTAATTACATTTAAAGCTAGCAATGAATTTTATGAATTAACTGGTACATGATGATTGCTTATAGTCAAAGGAATTATTTCTCTGTTTGTGGAGGTTTTATTTGGTGTGATTTTCCTAGACATTTTCCCATACACAATGTAACTATGAATTTGAAGTGGTTGAATCTAAATTTGATGTGATGTAGGACACATAAATAGATTGAACAACATGCCTTTATGGATGACCACTTAATAGACTGAGAGGATGTGTTATATGGCTCTTACTTTTTGAATAATCATTTCTAATTAAAAAAAAAACCAAACAAACCAACAAATGAATTATTTGGACTTAAAGGAAAAAATGAATATGTATCTCAATAATAAGAAATTCTTACTTAAAATTTGTTTTCTAAATTTCTAGCAAAAGTGTTATTCTTCGAACATTTATAGGAAGTTTTATATTGACATGTATTATGAGAACTCAAATGTCTTACACCAAACCTAAGCCCCACCTCCTCCTTTGTTTCAAAGGTTTAAAAGTTATATTATTTGTACTATTGTCTATGGTTACCATAAGTTATTGAAGACACATGTTACACTCAATATGGTCCCAAAAAATAGTTTTGTTTGGTTTTTACTGAGTCAAGTCTCTTTCTACTTTATCTACCATTATTACCAAATGTCAACATTTGTGAATGTGATGTGTGACAAAATTACTAAAGTAGACTATAAATAAACAATGTCAACTAAAGGAGACAAATATGGCCGAAGCAGATCAAAGGTTACTATAGATACAAAAATAAAAGACAAAGTTTAGTACTCCATTGAAGCAATAGTTCCAAAAAAAAAACAGGGAGAAGTGAAATTGTGTATCTTGGTACTGGCTAAAATTATATGAGGTACACTATTTATAATCTGACACTTTTTGTGGAATGCTATTTGCACTTATATCAAAGATCAGCATTTTGAAAATTACTTGTTGTTTGTGTTTATATAATAAGTGCTCATTTGTCTTTTTCAGACTTACAAAATCTAAGATGGAGAGAATAAGGAAATCAACTATTGGAGGTGGGAGTGGGAACTTTGATGATAGTTACTGGTCTTACAGTAAATCTTGTATAAAACATCCACTGACTGTTTCTTTGACTGATCCACAGATGGAAGAGAAAGCTATCAGAATGTTCCATTGTATTCTTATGTATTGTGGAGTAGAGGAGGCAGGTAAGCTATCAGAATGTTCCATTGTATTCTTGTGTATTGTGGAGTAGGGGAGGCAGGTAAGCTATCAGAGTGTTCCATTGTATACTTATGTATTGTGGAGTAGAGGAGGCAGGTAAGCTATCAGAATGTTCCATTGTACACTAATGTATTGTGGGGTAGAGGAAGCAGGTAGGTTATCCAATTAAAATGTTTGAATAATGCTCTAATCAATTATGATATATCATGAACTGAAAAAAGATCTGCTGGTTAAACTGTATTCCAATTTGTAGTGATATATTATGGAGAGAAAGAGAAGCCAAATAAGTTTTCTATAGAGGAATATATTAGAATGTTTCATATTGAAGCCACTTAAGTTATCTATATATAGAGGAATCTATTAAAGTGATCCATAATGAAGCCAAGTAATGTATCTATAGAGTAATCTATGAAAATGTTTCATAATTAGATTATGTATTTAGAAATGAAAGAGAAGCCAAGTAAGCTACCCTTAGAAAAACCTATTATGATGTTAGGTCCTGTAATGATATAGCAAGTTGAGAAAGAGAAGCCAAGTAAGCTACCCTAGAAAAATCTATTATGATGTTAGGTCCTGTAATGATATAGCAAGTTGAGAAAGAGAAGCCAAGTAAGCTACCCTAGAAAAATCTATTATGATGTTAGGTCCTGTAATGATATAGCAAGTTGAGAAAGAGAAGCCAAGTAAGCTACCCTTAGAAAAACCTATTATGATGTTAGGTCCTGTAATGATATAGCAAGTTGAGAAAGAGAAGCCAAGTAATATATCCACATAGACATCTATTATAAAGTTTCATCGCGTAATTATATATTAAGAAGGGAAACAGTCGAAACAAGCTGTCATCCTAATAATATGAAAGTTTTAATAATGGCAGTCATAATGTTCCACACTAGAATGATATGTTATGGAGTTTATGAGAAGCAGGGTAAGCTATTCTCTAACTTCTGTTCTTATTTAACCATAAAAAATATTGTTCTAATTTTTTGTGAATATTCATGAAAACTTCTTGGTCAAATAAAGGGTAAATATTTACTCAACCATATGTCAAATAGAGATCAATAACCCCTTTTCATAGGTGTTTTAGGTCCATTTCTAAGAAACCAGTGACAATTAAATTTGAGTCACTGTGACCTATATTACACTCTTGGATTACTTTGTAGTAAGTTCTACTTAAATGTATGATTTACAGAACTATTTCCATATTGATTTTGAGGTTGGGACATGAGTTACAGATGCGTACACTTGTAACATTTGAAATATTTCAGCAAAAATAAAGGAAAAAGTATTTTAACTGATGTTTATATGCCTAGTCAGGGATCTCACTAATGGTTTTCTTTAGTAGTACTTTGTAAATGTTGTTTTCCTTCTGTGATTGTGGTGTTGTTGTCAGATCTTTGATAGTTTTTGACAATTTATTTAGGTAAAGGCGATGAGAAGCCAGACTTGATGAGCTTAGTACAGAGTTTGATGAACACATGTCTGGACAATGATCAGCTGTGTAATGAATTCTATCTACAACTAGCCAAACAGACCACAGACCATCCTGGTAGGTCTCTCAGATAAGGACTGTTTTAGTATTGTATATGTTTGTGGTGAGAGGGGTGAATGTCAGATGGCACTTTTTTTTTTTTTAAAAATCTGTTTTATATCTAGTTCTATGTGATTCTTAAAACTGTTGTAAAAAAAATATTAAACACACATCAAATCCTAAATAAAGTGCCTCATGATTCATCCACACATGCACAAAAACATGTTAAATTATGGAACAGCCATAAGTCAGCATTTTAGATAATGATAAATCTTCTTAGATTAATGTGAATATTAATTATTATTTGATAGTACATTTTGTATAACATTGTTTTTTTCATTCCGTTTAAAAGAAGTGTTATGAATGACCACAGTTTAATAATCTAAGGCCTTCTGAGAAACAAACACCCAAAACAGACCAACACAAGAAAGCTCTATGCATGAAAGAGGTATCTTTTTCCCAAACATAAATAATTTATACAGGCAAATATATTGGAATCTACACACAGTATATTTTGGAAATTAATACTTGTAGACTAGTATGAGGACACACATATTTACAATGGGTAACTCAATTTATTCTTTACTTAATCTTTGCTTTCAAAAGTTTTGCTATAGTTTAACATGATTTTATTGTTCAGATCCTAACAGTCAAGTTAACAAGAGGAACTGGCAGTTAATGGCAGTAACCACAAGTTGTACTTTCCCTTCAAATACACGTGTACAAAAGTATATACAGTGTCATCTAAGAAAATGTTCTTTAGATGCTGCTAGTGAGGAAGGACGATATGCAAGGTTTTGTCACAAGGTAAAGTATACAGTGAATTCTGTCTTACAAGCATTTTTTTATTCAGATAAAGGATGACTAGATGAAAGTTTCTACAGAATAGTTTTAATTGTCAATACAGTGTTTCATGTTTGCCATTTCATATGAATAATTAGCCCCTCCAACTTGAGGTGGGTGAGTATCATCTTGTCCATCCTTTAAGCCATATAGAGAAACCAAATTCTTTTTATGATTTTTTTATCCCATATTTATACTCACTGTTTTGAGTGGGAAAGGAATCTCTTCGATTTGGAAATTTTGATTTTTAGAGCCATGGACTTGAATCTTCAATAAGTTTGACCACCTTTGTCACACAAATTTTACATGTTCCATTGAATTCTGCATTTCAGGAAAATAAATGGCTACTTTTAAACTTTTCAAGTATTCTAGAATCATTTACTTAAAAAGTTTTTTTTAACTTTTGTTATTCTCTTTGATATTCCATAGATGAATAGAAATAAATTTTGAATGGCTTGAATTTGATAAAAGGATTTTTTAATTTTTCAAAATAAGAAAATGGTAAAAATAGGATATATTTAATACTTAATTGCATACTATACAAAACTTTTGTTACATTTTCAGTGCTTCAACAGAACTTTGGAACATAGGAAGAGAAAGTTCCCACCATCTAGGAAGGAGATTAAATGTCTTATAGATAGGTTTGTCAATTTGTTTTTATTTGTATATTGATGTTCCATGATCAGATATTTTCTACTAGCATATGTCTGTCATCCTTAACCTCATTTTCATGGTTCCATGACAGCATAAAAGGTTAGGTTTTTTGCTCACCTGCCATAAAAGGCTGATTTGAACTTTTGTCATCACTTACTTTCATTGTCCCTCATAAACTTTTTCAAAGACCTTCTCCTCTATAGCAAGAAGGCTTATTAGGACAAACCTTGTCATAACTTGCCCTTCATTGCTCATCATAAACTTCTTTCAAATATTTTTTCCTCTGAAAATAATGGATTTATTGGGACAAAATTTCTCCTGTATGATTTTAGGGTTTAAGATAGAACATAGGGTAAATTATCTGAAAATTCTGATATGAAATAATATCTACAAAAATAAGACCCTTATTAACCAGGTCACAGGTATGTTCCATTCAATTCACATAAAACAGAGAGCATCCAATGACTGCTTTGAACACAGCATCATACTGACGAGGTTATGTATGAGAACCAAATTGTTAAAATAACATGACTGCAGTTGTTAGGAAAAAAAATGAATCGTGGAATAATTTCATCAAATTTCATATGAAAATCTGTAAAGGGGTCAAATTGCTTACAAATTTAGCAGAAATGATATATGTGTGATTCCCTTTAAGAATTATGGTTAATTACACAAACCAAAAGAGCCTTCAAAATTCCTAGTAAGTTTGTATATACATTGAAGATGTGAAAATTATAGCAGCATTTGTTATACTTGTTATATCACTAAGTAAAGTATAGGTTTACAAAAATCCTATACATATGATAGTGAATATTATATGTTTACAAGTGACAAATGAATGACAGTATATATTTCATATTTACAGGCGACAGATATATGACAGAGTATATTTTATGAATGGTGAGAACAGGAGTATAGAATTTGATTCTGCAGCTACTTGTGAAGAGGTAAAATATAAAACAACAAAGAAGGGCATTAAGATATTCCTATAATAATGTTAGGTTATAAAGTCTACTAAAAGTGTAAATAAAAACAATCTTGAAAATGATTTGTATCAATAAATGAAGGATGCTATAACAAGAACACTCTCAAGCTATGAATTTGTAAAAGGAATGAAAAACATTGACTTTCTTCATATTTGCATTTTGGAAACTTTCCCTACATCAGTAATTTAAAGACAATATATGAAGTTTATTAACTTGATTATACACATACTCAAAAGGCAGGGATATACTGATTTACCTCTGTCAGTCAGTTGCACATTTCTGTCACATTTTCTCAGGAGAACAAGTCGTGGCTTATTGATATATGGCACCATGCTTCATCTGATGATACCATTATGTGAGACACATTTTCAGCTCCTTCCATGTTTTTCCTGTTTGCAGAAAAAACCTTAATCTTTAAAATATACATATAGGAATTTTTGTCACATTTAGTCAACAGCATTGAGCAAGAGTATAATTAGCAAGCAATGGCTCACAGTTAATCTTGTTTAATCCATATGCTGTTGTTCTTGATTACCGGTAGTCTAGATGATTTTCTATTGCAAAACACATTTCTATTCTAGTCCTCTTTTATGGAAAATATATGATCTAAAATATTTCATATAAAAATGGTACTTGAAAAAACAAATGAAGATGGAAATGTGATAGTCTGAGCAGAGCAGGTCATGGTGTCTTACAGACACACATTCTTGTTTATTATTAATTTAAAGCTGGTATTTCAATGGAATATCTACAGCACACAATTTTCCATTAAATTATTTTATTTTTTGTGAAGTAAGACTTACAGGCCCTCGTTCTTTGGATAAGATAATGCTTCTTGATATATATTTATATGTCAATGACTACCTTAAACTTTATTATTCAGTTTGATAACTACTTCCACTTTTGAAAAAAAAATGAAAGTATGGTAGTTGAAATTTCTACTTCTAAAATAAAAATGTTTGAGGATGAATATTTCATCATATTATAATGACTTGATGGTTCATGAATGTGTAATTTTTTTTTTTTTTTAATTGTAGGTTATAAAAACAGTAAAAGCTAAGATTGGGATGAGGTCTGATGCAGATTGTTTTGCTCTCTATGAACAGATTGGTGGGTCTGGTGAGTTTATTTGTAAGATAATGGCAGAAGTGAATATCACTTTTTTAAAAGTCAATTAAACCACATATTTACCAAATCAATAGACAGTAATTATTTTATTCCATATTCTGAGAGAAAAGAATTATTTAATGACAATTATTTACCAAAACCAATTGTACGTCACTAATTAACTTTTATTATATAGGTAAAAGCAGGTGAAGTTTCACTTTTCTTCAGGTGAATTTGCTGTTTTATTCAAAATCCTATTCCTATGGAAAACCCTACTATAATAATACCAATATGGAATAAATGGTATTAATAAAAGTTAGGTTAGGACAGTTATAATTAAAAAAAATGAAGTCTGTTCACTTTAAAAATATATGGCATACATATTCAAGATTTTAAAACATTACTTTTTTGTATTTTTTTTTTTTAATAATATCAAAGGGATTGAAAATCATTAAATAAGATAGCTTGTGTACTGTCATATTAAGCCAGTTGAATGGCAAACAATTATTATGCAAGATTCATAGTCAAAATTCCAAAAACCCATTATGCAATTCAGGTTTAGATGATGATAATGAGTATCTATTCTATTCAGTATTGAGAAAACCTCAAGCGTTTTTGTTTTACAGACTTGTATGATATCAAAGGTATGAGGATTCCCTACCATATATATTTATAGATAAACGATGTTCCTCAAACTAGAGGATATTTCTGGGCTACTATCTCATCAAAGGGCGATAGCCCTGAGATAAGATGTAGATAAGAAAAATCCTTGAGTTTGAAAGACCATTGATAATCTTTTTTATCGCTATTTTCCTAGGCTTATGATGTTATACATTCTCTTTCCTCTGGACAGAAAATCAAATATCATGAAATGGAAAATTATCACAGAAAGATCAAAGGAAAATTTGAGAAAATAGCAATAAATTGTATTTACTTATAATAAAGGTTTTATGCATGTATAGTATAAATGAGGACATAACTTAACTAATTTTTATTCTTGCTTAGAAAAGTGGTCCTGGGCAGTTATTTAAGAACACAGATTTATACATATTCATTTGGAAAATTTGTTGAAAAAAATTACAGAAGTCAGTTGGGAAAATGATTGTAATTCCACAGCAGACCAGCTACAAAAAGGGACCTTTGGTTACTTCATACCTTTTCCGATGATCAATTGATATTTGATAAAAGTATATCTCATATCCATAAGTTTTATTGAGCACATTCAGAAAAAGATGCTGATGAACATTCAGTGGAAAGATAAATGCATAATCAAGATGAGAACATGTTAATGTGAAATGAATATGAACCCTGCCTTGTACTAGAATGACAGGCTGGGAGGAATTTTAAATGTGCAAGTTTACAAGGTAACAGTCCCCTTGAAGACATGTGACCCTACCCAGACTCTTTACTTCGACTCTTTGCTGTCTAGTATAAGCTCTTAAGCTCTTACTTCTAAATGGTGCATGTTTAATGGAGAAGCAGCAAATACCAATTTTCATGTTTTAGTTTGACCAAGCAAATGGATCAGACCCACTCTCTCTGTAATCTAGAGCAGTGGTTTCAGAAATAGATGCATAATATATAAAGTGTATGTGATGTAACTTTGGCACCATCTTACAGTGTTTATATATCACAACTTGTTTGCTATGCCTGTGTCTGTTGTGACGTTTCAGATTTCAATGAACGTAATCTATGTACCTGTATCTTGGCATTGCACAAGGTCATGTTTTTCTCTGACTCAATGATGTCTTGACACTAAATCCATTGGATATTGGATGTGTACTAACTGATTGATATCTTACTCTTAGATGCATGATTTCCTTTATTAGTTGTATTGGATTTGAACTAGCTGTCAGTAACTGCAAGTACTCTCAGATCTGTACTTTGTCTTTTCTGTTGTGGGGATGTATTAAAAATACCCTGCTATGTTTGGTCTGTGTTTTTGTTGGATGTTATTTTGCTTTGTATCTATCTGATGAGTTGAGCCCTTTTCAACTGATTTTTATTGTTTGTTCTTATATTGTACTGTTTCACCACTGTCCCAGGTTAAGGGGAGGGTTTGGCGCCTTCAAACAGTTTATCCTGGCCACATTCTGTATGTGCCTGTCCCAAACTTGTCAGGAGCCTGTAATTCAGTGGTTGTTATTTGTTGCTGTATATCATATTTGTTTTTCATTCATTGTTTTGTACATAAATCAGGTCATTAGTTTTGTATTTTGAATTGTTTTACATTTGTCATTTCTGGGCCTTATATAGCTGATTATGTGGTAAGGGTTTTGCTCATTGTTGGAGGCCTTCTGGTGACCTATAGTTGTCAACTTTTATGTCATTTGGTCTCTGGAGGAGAGTTGTCTCATTGGCAATTATACCACATCCTCTTATTTTTCAAAAGTATTGAAATTTTAAACTTTTGCATTTCAGTTATAAACTGCAATGTTTATATATATATATATATATAATTTGTCTATATATATGACTGTATAAACAGATATAATAATTGTTCACCCAATGTTCATTTAATCACAGACTTTTGAATTAAATTAATACACAGGAAATAACTTAACAATTTAGACCTGTTCAGATCTAGAAAAATGAATGTTTCATTTTGGGTTTGTGTTGATAAAAGAAACATTTAAAAAAAGAATTCCATGTTAACATTAATTAAAATAACGAATACTTTTATTCAATCAACTTCAACTTTATATTATTTTCCCTCTCTCTCTCCATGTCCTTTTAATTCAACATAAAAAATGTAAATTCTTACAACTTCAAGTGATATTTTCACTAAATGCCAAATTTGTTTCAGAACGGTGTATGAATTTGGATGAGAAATTATCAGATACCCTAAGTAAATGGGAAAGACTTTCCAGAGGTGCTGTTAGGGATAATAGATTAATTTTCAAGGTAAGTTACAAAAGGAAAGTCTTTCATGTTTTCTGATATTATATAATCCATTAGTTTTAATGTTAAGATGCATAAAAAAAGTCTTTTGTTTTTTCAGAGATAATAGATTAGTACTCATTTTTAAATTATAATACCAGTAATAGATTAGCGTTCAAAATTCACTACTGTCTGAGATAATGTATTAGTATTTAAGGTTAAATTTCTAAATAGAAAATCCAGCAAATCCTTTAGAATATAAGGTTTCAATATATCACTCTTTCAAATTTGACTATTCCCTGTACATAAAGCCACAATATTGAGTAGATTGTGATGTTTCATTATTTTATATTTTCAGAAACGATTGTTTATTTCTCCCTACATAAATCCACTAGACCCAGTGGAATGTGATCTTGTCTTCCATCAACTTATAGAAGATATGTTTGAACAGAGAGTACCACTTACTGTAGAGGATGCTGTAAGTGATGTCTAACAGTTTGTTCAATTAATATACATTTGAAAGGGGAGGGTATACCTGTTAACATCTGTCCATAAAATGTTTCTGTCACTTTTTTCTCAGTAACTACATGTCTATTGCAATAAGCTTCATCTGGTAATGCCATTAGTTTTACACCTTTTCAGTTCCTTCAAACTTCTACTTGTTTGCTAAAATCATACATATATGAAATTTTCTTCACAATTTTCTCAGGAACTATACTTTATAGTGTCTTGATATATGGCACCAATTTACAAATTTGATTGATTCACACATTTAGAAAAAATGTAGTCTGGACTATTCCATTAAAATTGATGTGGGAGGGTAGTCAGGGACTTCCTTAATCTCTAGGGACCAACATACTTTTGATAATTTTGCCTACATCAACTACAGCACTGTTATTCCTATTCTTATGAATTAAAAAAAAGAAATAATACAGTAGAACTTGAAGAATATCTTTCAATTTGAAATAAAATAAAATTCCACAAAAAATTCATGAATGATTTTGGCACATAAACGTCATGGCTAAAGGTGATGTCATACAAATGACAACGTTCAAACTGAAGGTTTTTACATTACTTCTACGATTCTATTTTGGATTAAATCACATCAAAACAGTGGTTTTGGGGTAGGTGTTGTTGTATTTTGGATTATATTGTAGTAATCAAACATTTGTTGATCTAAGCAATTCAATATGGCGGCTCACTCCTCAGTTAGGACTTGTCAACTGATGATTTGATGGTAAATTTTAACCAATGAAAAAAATGTTATATAGAATAATTTTTATGTACTTCAAAATTTTTTTCATTAAAATTTAGGTTCATTTGTGTGCCTTAAAGATTCAATCTGAGATGGACGAACTGAAGACAGCAGATATAGACTACAGGTAATATATGATATGCATACCAGATAGTTCAGCTTTTAAGCCTTCCATCAATGGTTACCGTCTTTTGGTATGCATAGTGCACATTTGTGTATTGTGCGCACCCCCTTTATGGTCCAAGAAACTTGAGAAAAAAAGTTTCTTCGTCGTATAATACACACAGACATTTTCGGAAAAGTCACAGCTCCAAAATCGGTAAAATCTTGCTTGTGCGTGATTTTTTTCGGCAAGGAATTAATGAGAAGTCATGATTAATATCATGGAAAGAATTTATTGTAGCTGAATAAAGAATTTTAATAGTTATCTACTTTTTATAATCCACAAGTTAATGTTTGTCGTTTGTTGGCAAACAGGAAGTCTAAAGTTTTTTAAATGGTCACCGATGTCGGTGAATTCCGTACAGAATACGTAATTAATACGAAATTGTATTGTCTTGTATTATTTAATTTTATATTATGAATTAGTGCTGAAATAAATTGTTAAAATCTCATAATTTTTATTTTTTGTTTGTTGATTCTAGCTGTTAATCTGGATTATCACACCTCAATCAATGGGTCTAATCGATGTCAAAACAATCAATGACAGGTTCACCTTGTTCCTAATTAAATTCGTTCAGGTTACAATTATGGGATTATCATGTTTTCAATCATAATTTCTTGAATGTTTTTAAACAGTTGTTACTGTTTAAAAGTTACAAAGTAAAAACGTATTTATAAAAAAAAACTTCTCATAGACTAAATCATCACTTTACAATATTAAGTCACATGACTGGCGATCACCTGATACATTAAATAAAAAATGGCGGTTTATCTTTTCGAAATGAGCGTGGTTTATTCAATTTTCATACTCTTATCTTCTACTCTCCACGATGAACACATACACAAACAGTAAGTTATGATCACAAGAAACACAGAGCCTAAATTAACCGACAACAAAAGCTTCATTGTGTCTTTATTAAGACATGGCAAACTTCGGATTGCAAACAGATGAACAAATTTACACGATAAACGTAACTACAGAGATATAAAATGAGTTTATTGGAATAAAACTTGAAATATCAAGTACACTAAGATACATATTACAAATATAACATGTAAAACATAATAAAAGTCGAGATATTAGTGAAAATTCTGTACTCTTCACTTCACCTGTTTTCTTCTTTGTCGGAGTTCGGACCTGAAAAAAGACTAAGAAAATGTTTGTAGGCATGTATAATGCGCACCCCTCTTACAAGAAACACGACCCAGGGTATAAATGTGCGCACTATACATACCAAAAGACGGTATACAATCTGTCATACTTTACTGCAGACTAAATACTCTGGTTAATAACTAGTAATTTCTTTGACTGATGCTGCATACTTGCAGAATTATGTGATTGTTTTCACAAAGTTTAGTTTTATTTGATGCAGCTCTGAATAAAGAAGTTTAATTATAGTGGGGTTTTTTTTCCTGAAAATATGCATCACCATTATCCAGTTATGATAAAAAGATGCTGTCTTTGTGCATTAAAAATGAATAAGTACCTTAGGATTATTATTGATAAGGAATTTCCAAGGATCTGAGGTTAAACTATAGAGTGAGGGATATTAGCAAGAGGTTTATTATGCTAATTTTGTGATTATTTAGATATGACCCTTAAGCATGATCAGATTCTAGGACAAGAAAAATGCAAAATGGAACCTTGCAACAGGTTTGGTGACAGAAATTGTGAAATTTAACCTCCAAAATAGTAGATGTAGGAGAATGTGTATTGCAGATATATAATGAATATAAATTCACTGTAGTCAGTAATAGAACAGCATTGTGCTTTCATCATCACGAGAATAGATTGTCATTCCTATACACTTAAAATACAAAGTGTTTTGTGATATTTTTTTTTGTCTCATTAAATACCTATGAAAGCTGAATGTTTATCAGCTGTTAAAGATGCTGTTTAATGCAAATTTCAAAATATGAAAAAAACAGTTATATTGCAACCTTCTAATACAATAAACTAATATCGTACTGGACATTTTAAACATTTTATTTCAGTTCTGTAGTAAGAATTTTACCACGTAGCATGAGGGCCAATATAAAAGTAGAAGATATAGTTGCAGCTCACCAAAATCTTCTAGATATGACACCAAACCAGGCAATCCTCACCTTTATAGAAATGCTCAAATCATGGCCATTGTTTGGATCAACATTATTTGAAGTTTCAGTGAGTATTTTAAAGTCCAGAAATAAGTTCGTGATAATTTGGGTCTGAAAATTCTGCCCTCATTATAATTAAGGCAAGTAGACAGGGAATTCGGTTAATTTTAATGAGGTGTTCAATCACTCCCGACAACCTCAAACAACATTGAATAGAACTGAAATTTCAGGATCCTAGTCAATCATAGTAAAGGATTTTTTACAGCCAATGCATTGAAGTATTGTAAAGCCACATGATTTGTATATTCATCTGATGATATACAAGTCCCTTACTGTAAGGTGTCTCAAATGTTAGAAAATATTTATTGAGATTTTAAAGCTAAAAGAAAAGTCTGACTGAATACTGTTATTGAATTGCAAAATTATTAGTTTTGTTTAGTATTTGATATTTAAAGTACTGTGGAAGAGTTGCGTCATTTAACTGTTGCCAATGCAGGTTTAATGGCAACTCTTCATTTACAGTACTTTTATTCCTTTTCTAACTTTATACTCATTTATATTCAAATTAAAACATTCAAAATATACCCTTGACCTTGACTGTGGTTATGCAACATTGTTGCTTATAACTCTCACCATCAACCATGTTGTTAAATCAACAGTGGCATTGCAATGAATATGTTCACATTGCATTACAATTACAGGTGAAGTCCATATCGGCAGATACAGTTTGTAAATTATTCTGTTATAGCTAGCACATCCACTTGATGTTTGCTAATAAGCAGTGGGAAATCTCAAAATAACACATTTTCACTAAACTCTTAAATTTTTATGTTGATTTGATTTGATGTTGCCTGGGTTTTTATAAGCATTTTCTCACATTCAATATAAACTTTAAGGAAAAATATGAACGAAAAAGTACAAATTTCAGGAAAAATTTGGACCCACAGATGAATTATGTTCATTTATCATCTTTTTTTTTCAGCAATCTTATACAACATCACTACCAAAGTTACTGTTCCTGGCAATCAACCAGAAAGGTGTTTCGTTACTGGAGATGAAAACTTTTGTAAGTTTAAGGATGAAAATTACAGTAATAATTTTAAAAGTTTGAAAAGAAATTTTACCATGATTTCACTGAAGTCGTCCATTCCAGTCCAGCTATAAAAAATTATATTAAATTATGAAAAACAGTATTGCAATGTAGGGGATCTATAAATAAAATATGGAGAGAAGTGTTATTTGAACTTAAAGATAATCAAGGTTAAAGAACATCATGCAATGATTTTATGTTGAATTTGAATATTAACTTAAACAGTATCATGAGAATGTGCATCTTTTTATGAAAATAAAACCTAATTCTCACAGTCTATGTTATTTTCCCACAGAATTAAAAGTGTTAAATAATTAATTACAATGTACCACAATAACTTTTTTTAGAGTTCATTCAATTACAAACAATCTTTGATCTTTTCAGGAAATATTAGACGCCCATGATTTCACTGAAGTCGTCCATTCCAGTCCAGCTATAAAAAGTATTATGATTGTAGTAGGTCACATGGCAACAGGATCAAAGTACATGTTCAATTCAAATCAGGTTAGTAATCACAAGGTAATCATGTAAATCACATAACAAACAAACACATTTATTTGTCATTATATTCCTTTACTCCTTAAATGACATCTGGACATATGTTACACATAGTGGAGTTCATTCATTCTACAAGCACCACTTGTATAAGTGAAATAGCCAGAACAGATACATAAATTCAGTGTTGGTTTTTTTATGCATAAACTACAACACTTGGATAATTGCTGCCTCAGCATGCATGAGCTATTTCTTGTGGGTATGAGACAAAAGATATGTCAAATGTTTATGCATGAATAAGAAATATTGATTTTTTTTTTCTGTGGTTGATTTTTCTGTGAATTTTAGAAATAGATAAATACAATTCAAGAATTATCAGTATAGATTCGTTGTGAACGCATTAGAGCAAGTGAGGGGGTAAAACTATTCAACATGTAATCAATCAACTATAATTCAGAAACAGGTATATAAATAAATTTGGGCTTTATTTGTACTTGTAAAGTCTCCTGTTATCCTGCTGCCATCTTGAGGAACAGTAATGTTAAAATTGCTGTTTTCGTAACAGTTCATTGTGAGATACTTTCCAAGATCTGTGTTTAGCCATGTAGATATCTATAAAAGCCAAAGACAACATTTTTGGAATTGAGGAAAATTAACAAAAATTGCCAGGGTTAAATTGCATGATAAAACAATATATGTATACAGAAAAAACCACAAATTAAGGAATTTTCTTAGAATGAGATCCCCTACTTCGAGTTTGAAAACAAAATGATACATGAGTGTACAAGCTTTTATTTAAGGCCAAAAAAAAATATATGTCTGTTTAAGGTTACATGCTTAAAAAAAATAGGGTAGGTAGGTCGGTATTTCCATTTTATTTTATTTTTTCATTTTATTTATTGTGACATAATTTTGTGTCATGCCGTTTCGTCTTGTCTTGGTCCGAGTTGTTCATGGGCTGAGTTTACCTGAATTTTAATGATTGGATTATTTCCTTTCTTATTGGTTGGAAAAATGGCGGCAAAGTAGTTATTTCATCACACAGTCGGAATTTCCTTAAAACAGCTATCGTATTCACGATTGTGAACATTGGGATGTATAAGACAATTAATTTATATTATTGAACACTAACTTCACTTTTGACACGAGTTCAGTTTATTTTCACTTTACGACGGAAATAAAATGACTTAGGGTGGCTCAAAAATAGGGACGGTCTGGTAACCGTAAACAGACATATATTTTTTTTTTGGCCTAATCAAAGCAATTTTGTAAATTGCTAAAATGTTATGGTCGATGCTGCACATGATTACTAAGTAAAGAGAAGAAATGAAATAATGTAGATAATTGCCTCCATCCAGAAATAGGAATTTATGAGTACTGAAACCATTCATTAATGATTGAACTTTAAAGTATTTGTTATGTACATCATTATAGAAAAAAATGACTTCATACCATTTTCGTAGAGTAAAACTTGCAAACATTCAGTTTTGTTTTATAATTTTAGGCATATGAAATCTAATCAAAGACTATATAGATCAATAACATACATTGATTTTTTATAATTTTAGGCTTATGAGATAGCACATCTAATCAAAGACTACATAGATGAATTACAAGCTAGATGTGTTATACCACGGGCTCGACCAGAAAGTCTATACCAAAGTAATCGTGTGTCTTCTGTTTACATTGATGACCATACATTTGAAACATTACAAACACTTGTATAATACTTTATATAGATATATACAACCTTAATTTACAAGATTAGTAAAAGCAGCAGTATTTAATCATAATGGCAGATCAGCTTTTGTAATCAAATATCAAGTGTATTTTGGCTTCCAAGCTTTGAATTTTAAAAGGCATAGTACTTTCAAAAATTGCTAATAAATTATAGTAGGAGAAAAAAAGTTAATATATTGACTAGTCTGAAAATTGTATGAGGACCCTTACTGAAATAAATAGGGAGTAATATGGGTTTATACCAAGATATTTATTTGAGTTTATTGATCAAATGTATAAATTATGTTAAACTATTTGTCTAGTTTTGTAAAAGAAATACTCTAGACTATAAACAAAGTGCAATATTTTACTTTCTAAGTCATTTCTAATGAAATTTTGTGATGACTTTTGTTTTCTGTACAGTGAAAACTGTTTAAACTAAGATTGAGATATATTGAAATAATTAAAATTACATTTTGATGTCATTAATTGTCATATTGGTGTAATATTAAATAGATACTTTATTTGAATTAAGAGAACAAGAAAGGAACATTCTACATCTTATTGTTAAAAAGAAAGCATGTAGTATACCATTTTAATACAAAAAAGAAATGATATATTTTTCAGCTGTTGTGCATATTGGAGAAAAGTATTCTTAGTGCCTTCTAAATTCATGCTATAAAGTATTTAATAAATTAATGGGTATTTGCTTAGAATTAACTAAAGCTTTCATAGATATCATTCAGGTATATTTTCCTTTTCTTTTTTATACAACACTATTGTTTTTTTTTTTTTTTATATACTATATACTTTATTTTGAGCAGTAGGCAGAATTCCTAAAATTTTGAACGGAAATGATGATTTTGCTTTCTTCACCTCCCTTTCTTTTCTAGCCGTTTTTTTTCCCCCACAGATTGCTAAAGATTCAAACTTCTTATTTTCTATGAAAAAAGACCAAAGCATCATTTTTATTGTAAACAGCTGCTTATGGTAAGATATTTTATTTCTTAAAGGAAAAAAAAAAATCATATTTGTATCCACAGATTAATAAGTTAAGTGCGTTTCCTATCTTAACTTGCGTTTAAAATTTACAATGAGGGATCAGCTGAGATCTTACAAAAGAGATGATTTCAATTATCCCATTATGAATGTTCCATTTCTGTTCAGCAACATTTCAGCAGTGCCTGTAAATTGATTTAAAATCTCCCAGTTGATATTCCAAGGCTTGCATTTTTTATCCTAATTTCCTTGATAGAAGGTTGCTGCTACCAAACTAGCTATTTAACCAAAGATTACAATTGGTTAAGTTTAAGTCCCTCCTTGAAAGGTTTATTGATGCCATCTTGTTTTCATTGACCATCATGGAATAATCATAGTTACAGATTACCACAGATCTGTTCCGCTTGTAACCAAAATCTTTCTTTTTTTCCATGATTGTGACATCATTAAATGTGACTGGTCATTGAATAAGTCGATCTGTTAAAACTACCAAGAAATTCTTTTGTTTTTATATTAGAAAACAGTATTTTCAGGCATGGAGTTAACATTTTTGTGGGAGACTGATAACCTTTCTATACTGTTATTTATATTCTTTTTTTTTTTAAATCAGTCACGAAAATTGTATTGAATTGCTGATTTGATATCATTTTATTGTATATGATTGTCACAGCCTATTGCAAGTCACTGAGCATTCTTGTGAGTACTTTGACGAAGTATTTTAAGAACAAAATGAACACAAATTTGATCATTAAGTATGGAAATAAAATAAGACATTTGTTGGGTGTAGAAATTTTCTGATTTTTCCTTTGCTGGACAAAAGTGTCATTTTAGGTTATTAATTATTCTTTATATTGGTGGATCTATTATAATTTTCAAGAATTTATTAATGCACTGATAAAAGATTTAAATTTTTACTTTTGAATCAGCTTTTCCTAGCGTGATTAACATTTATTTATCTCCTGCTGACAAATGGAACTTAATTAAACCCCCATATTCTGGTGTTTAAAGGTCATATGCAATAATATTTCGACTGTTAGAGCTGCTTGATTTCCTAATGCACTTTATAAAGGATTATATATAAGATATATGTCCAACCAAAAATTTTCAAGTTCTTGGAATAATAAGAAAAATTATTGAGGAAACAGTAAAAATGAACTAACGTAAGTAATTACTCTTCTGTATGATGTCATATGTGCCCTATGTTGAAAACACGAAATTGAAATAACAGGTTTTCTTATTTTTTATTTTGAATGAGATTTAAGCAACCGTTATAATGACATGAGTTGTTTTATCATACAGCACCATCACATTACATTATACCATACAGTTAGATGGGTATACATTCACATGTAAGGGACCAGAAACAATGTGTTAACAGTAGTAGTGTATACCATATAATTCACCCTTTTTTGTTTGACTGTGCTTGGTTCTAAATCACTGCATGGATTCAAATTTCCAACTGATTCCATCTTCCAGGACTGAACATGTAGATCATTTGATCATAGAAACCCTTTCTTTTCAGCTGGCCTTTTACCCTTTACCACTGAAGGCAAAATTTTTTCCTTAAATGGAACAGATCAAACCTGAAGTCAGCTGATTGTGCGACTTTACATCAACAAATTCCAGGAGGGGCATATCTGACCTTAAATAACACAGTGATGGGGAGACGAGTGATAAAATTTTATTGCAGACATATTTGTTAGGAAATTTTCAAACAAGTTAAAAACTAATATGGAGATCCACTATTTATATTCCTTTGATATTTATTTAAGTTTGGTTTTTTTTACATCCCAGTTTTAAGTAGATTGTAAAAAAAATGTTGCATGTGACCTGAAAAAGGTGTTAGAATTGAATTGCATTCAGTCATGCTGTGGCAAGGTGAAGACTTCTCTAAAAAGGAGAAAAAATAACAAAAACAGGTTAAAAACCTATATATTTCATACTTCTATATTTATTTTGAATGAATATCTAGTCTACACAGGTTAACTATTTATTTTTGTACAAAATTATTCCATATCTCTTGTCAAGTAAGTTATCTTCTCTTTATATGGTGATGTATTAATTTCCTGGTAACAGTCTGATGCTTAGTGTATTTATTTATGTGTATGAAACAAATTTTTGTACTCTTATGTTTAAATATTTCAGATTTTCAGGGGGATAAATTCTCAAAATTTTCAAAATCAGTCGCCAAATTGAATTTGTACAAGCATAGTGGGATATTGGTGGATAAAGGCATAGGTTGATTTGATATCATTTCCTTAAAAAAATACAACATTATCTGAATCCATTACTAATTGGAATTTATTCTAATTATTACATAATTGAAAAATAATTTTTTCCATTAATAGAAATAATAGAATTATCTTGGAAATAATATGAATCAACAAATGGTGGAAGTTTTTGAATCTTTAATTCAAAAGAGGATCCCAAGTAAGGAGACTGTGATTCAATGGTGGTAGTTTGTAGCTGTCAGTCATGTTTGTTTTTTGTTTAATGATTTAAGCATATATCAGGCCATTGGTTTTCTCTTCTGAATTGTTTCACATTTTGTCAGTCCAGAGCCTTTTTTACAGCTTACTATACAGTATTGGTTTTGCTCATTGTTGAAGGCCATACATTGTCCTATAAGTTGTTTACATCTCTGTTGGATAATTGTCTCATTGTCATTCATGCAACATCTGATTATTTTTTATAATGGAGGATTTTTGTCTTTTTTTTTTAACCAAAAATAGTTTGCACTTCACAGCAAAATTGTTTAAGGAAGTGTGGAATTAGCAAACGATCAACAATTAGGAAATACTTCAAATAATTTAATTAAAGTTTCCGTCTTTATTGTTATATTTTTCAACATTTAACCTTTTTTTAATGAACCTAAATAAAACTATTTTCTGGTTGCCGTTTTCAGATTCATGACTAATGTTTTAGACAAATTTCAGTTAGATATGTTTTGTTATATTTGTATTGTTATTTACCAATATGTATGTAATTATTTATTTATGTGTTCTTTTATTACACAATCTATGCAATTTTATGCATATTTATCAAAATTTTACACTTGCATAATTTTTTAACTAGTTTCTTTGTTTTCGAATTAGGGATTTTAGTTTAAATGATTTTTTTGTTTGCATATCAGAAGATTTCTTATAGATATTATCATTATTTATTATTTTTCAAATATTGAGGAGATATGTTTATATTTGGTTGAATTCTTGTCAGTGAAAGGAAGAATTACAAATGAATACGATATTACAGTAGTTGACTCGATACTCAATTTGGATTTGTAGAAAGAGAATGAAGCAAGAATTATATTTTACTTATGTTTGATCATTGGATTTTGTACTCACATTTTATTTGAATTTGGCTCATCATGGTCAGTCTTCAAAAAACTAACATTTTATATAGTGATGTAAATGATAATGCAATCTTAGAACTTCTTAATCTTCATTTAGGTACCCATTGCATGCTTCAGGGTTATTAAGAGATCTTCACTGTTTTTATCAGATTTTAATTTTTTAAAAAGACCAGTTGCGGATCCAGAAATTTTCAAAAGGGAGGGGGGGGAGACCCACTGACTGCCTAAGAGGGGGCCCGCTCCAGTCATGCTTCAGTGATTCCCTAAATAATGAACCAAATTTTTCCCACAAAAGGCCCCCCCCTAAATCCGCCTCTGAAGACTGACATTTTTTCAGTTGTCACAATACTTGAATGAAGTGGTAATGTAAAATGAATAAAACCCATGACCTTTTTTATAAATTATTAATCATATACACAAGTTTAAGTGCTAAATGATTAATAATAAGTATTACTTATACTTAGTCAACATTTTGTATCATAATCTCTATAAGCTTTGAATCTCTTTCATTTATAGTGTACAATGTGCAATGTTTTACTAATGTGATGTAACAATCTTGTCAATAAATTTATTTTCATATAGTATTTTGTTAATTATAGCTATGAATAGAAGGGTGGATACCTAAAGAAAATAATGAGTCAACATATTTTAAGTAAGGGTTTTTATATCTTTTGGGCTGGGTTATTGTTGGTTGATTACATGCAAACCATTTTCAAGCAGTATTTTAATTGTGTTCACCTATGGCAAAATTCTACAGAGCTTAAACATCGGTATTATTTTAGGGTCTAACATTTAATGCACCAGATTTTTAATACTATGCAATATATATTATGGAATAAATTTTGACAAACTTCATCTCAGGACAAAAGATTACATTGCTTTTTTTCATTATAAAACAAAAAAACTACATGTGTGTGTGTATTACATTTTATTTATAAGATAAAAGCCTAAACAAGAAAAATTCACCATTTTTTATAATGGTGAATAATGGCTTTTGCCAGAATGCCACAGGAAAAGGACAGTTAACAGTTTTGGATAAAAGGTGATATGATCAGCACAAATAGTAACAGTTACCAGTTTGACATTTTTTGTCTCGCCTTGACGGAGTCAAAAAGCGAGGCTTAGGTATGCTGTTTCCGGCGTCAGTGATGGCGGCGGCGTCAACAATGTATTAGTTTGTGATTAGGTCTAGTTCATGGTGAACCACTAGTGGTAGGTCAATGATATTTGGTATGCAGTTGTATTAGCATTGGCACATCTCATTACCATGGAGATAATTTGGCTCCACCTCCTTAGTCATGGTCTATAGACTTTGAAAATTTTGCTAAGTTAACATGTATTAGTTTTTGATTAGGTCAATTTTTTGGGAACCACTAGTGGTAGGGCAATGATATTTGGTATGCAGTTGTATAAGCATTGGCATATCTCATTTCCATGGAGATTATTTGGCTCCACCTCCTTAGTCATGGTCTATAGACTTTGAAAATTTTGCTAAGTTAACATGTATTAGTTTGTGATTAGGTCGGTTCAAGGGGAACCATTAGTGGTAGGCCAATGTTAATTGGTGATCAGTTGTATAAGCATTAGCACATCTCATTTCCATGGAGAATATTTGGCCCAGCCCCCTCAGTCATGGTCTATTTACTTTGAAACTTTTGCTTAGTTTACATATATTAGTTTGTGATTAGATCAGTTTAAGATGAACTGCTAATGTTAAGTCAATGATATTTGGTATGCAAATTTATTGGCATTTGCAAGTATCGTTCCCATGGAGATTTTATAGCCCCACCCCTGACCATGGTTCATTGACTTTGAAACTTTTACATAGTTTACAAGTTAATGTTTGTGTTTAGGTTTGTTTAAAGGGAACAAGTCAATGGTATTTGGTATGCAGTTGTATTAGCATTGGCACATCTCATTCCATGGAGATTTTTTTTAGCCATGTACCTTCAGTCATGGTTCATCGACTTTGAATATCTGCATAACTTACATGTTAAAGTATTTCTATTTTAATTTCAACATTTGCATTATCAAAATTACAAAAAGGCGAGACATATCTCTGTGATAACAGTTTATTTAGAATACAAGGGCTTGCGGTCACAAATTTCTATTTCTGTGTACACATATCTTGGATAAATGAATCATTGAGAAAAACAATTGTAAGATCATCACACAAGTCACTCATTCCCTACTCATAATAAATCTTTTTGTAACATTCCAAACATTCCAAATCTTCAAAGACTGATATTATATATCTTCTTCATGGAAACCTTTTCAAGTAAACAGTTGACCAATATGCAAATGAATCTACCAATTATAATGCCTCTGCAACGAAAGCTCAATGGACAAACAGAAAAGTGAAAGAGTACATGATCTTAGTGATATAAAAGGTAACCTGCATGGAAAAAACTAAGCTGACAAAAAAAAAACATTGGTAAAAAGTCTAAAAAAAATTTTGCAGAACAATATGCCTTTATAGTGAAGGAGAATCTAACCCTTGATCATCTGATTAAGTTGTGTTAAACAAATAAGAAACGTGTTGCCAATACATGTAATGACCATAGTGTTAAATCATTCCACATAGTAAAAATAGAAAGTTAATCACTAGAACCGGATGGTAAGAACATCTTTACACCTCACTTGCTTCAATTTAACACAAAATGGATATAATTTTAAACAAGATTGAAGAGATGATTCCAAACTGCAGCTTAGAAAAGCATTTGACTGATTGCTATTGTGAAAATTCAAAGCCATTGTAGTCAGATTAGCAATTTGGTCTTACTAATGGTCTTTCACTAGCAATGACCACACATCTTGTTTCTGAATCAGAACTGATACCAAAGAATCGGAAAGCTATGAATCGTTCATCATGATATTATATAAGTAAATTTATTTGACCAAAATACTAACTCTGATGTTTCGAGAATTATTTAAAAGACATGTAGTATGCAACACCTTACATCTATGGATAAATGTTAAATAATTCAGTGACAGCTTACCTGTACAGCAAGGTGTTCTCCAGCGATAATTTATCTCTTCTCACCTATATAAGCTATACTTAAACAACTTGGTTAAAGAATAAGTAGAAAATAGGTGTCCAGACATTGGCCTGAACTGTGGAGACAATCACAAATAAAAAAAAATAACCAACAAAAAGTGTTAAATCATATAGCTATCTAGAACCAAAGGACATTGAATGATAAAACAATCCTAGTAGCCAATCAAAGTACACATCTTTTGATTATTAGAACAATTAGTGATCAAGATAAGATGACGTCTATCCCCAAATGTGTCTAGCCAGAAGGATATTGTACTCTCATAATGAATGTTTGGTTATACGAAATACCAATTTCCAGATGCAAAGCCTACTAATTGGTTCCATTGCAAATAATCACATTCTAAACAGTATAAATGGGTTAAAATTCGTATCCAAACAGAAGCTAAACTTATTCGTTTTATTTTATTGTCATCAAAATTGTTTACTGTTATTCTGACGTATTGATTTTATCTTGCAATGAAAAAGCCAATATGCAACATATCAGTAGAACCACATCAGTTTCATTCTCAATTTTAATTTTCAAGTGTTTGTCCTGTGAGTGACATGTCTTTCGTTGTTAGTATTTGTGACTCTTCCTGAAGTATCTGCATTACTATTTAAATGTAAAACAGTATCCACATTGACCCACCAGACGGCACAACAGAATGTTAGATTTTAGAGTGGCACCCACCAGAAATCATTATCAAAATTCGCCCATCACACAACACAATTCTGTGTCCACACTTGTTATACGGAACAAAAAGATTAGACCAAACAGCATATATTATATGCGGACTTTATGTTCTAACCAGGTTGTTTTGCAGCCCAGAAGTATTGCCATTTACTAAATATGACATACACTAATATTTAATTTATTTTATAGCAATGTTCAAGTCAAGAATGACAACATGAAAAGAGCTGTAGAAGGACAAACCCATGAACTGAAAAAAAACAGAGGCAAATTTATTATATATTATAACCTTCCAGTAACAACGAAATGCACATGGAATGCCACGTTTCAATGAGACGCCAATGACAAGTCAACATTGAAGTTTCTCTGTGTCTCCATTAGAGATACTTGTAAAGTTTATATTATCTCCGACAGCATACTAATTAACAAAGGCGAAATCAGGAAAGTTACAATCAAGAATGAATCTTTGCATATTCCTTCTAGAACTGGACATTGAAGAGAAAACGTATGATATCTTCATCTTCCAATTGACAGATTGACAATCAGCATCATGACTAAAAGTTTAAGTTCTAATATATAGTCTTTCTTGATTGTAACTTTCCTAATCTCGATTCAATTAGTACTATACGGAGATCGATCATCTGCGGCATGGGATTACAATGTATATGGAACTGCATTTTTTATTTTCGACAAAGAACTAGAGAACTACATGTACATACAATTATTGCTCAAACGACTTTAAACTGTCAACAACAGCTGTGCATACAAATATATTCTCCCGCACGAGGAAGTTTATCCGGAAACATTGGAGGAACAAAACATATTTTGTGTCAAAGACTTCACATTAAAGTCCTCTTTACATGGATATTCGAGGTCAGTATGATTATAAACCCACGCAACATCTGTTGTTACATGTTTAGTAATAGCTCAGGAGTAGACTGAAAGTGTGGGAAAACGGGGGGGGGGGGGGGAAGGGTTCACTCCTGAAAGTGACAAACATTAAAAAAGGCAAAAATTAACAAACAAACAAAAACTTTTTTTCTATGATCATAGTCTAGAGGTAATTCAGTGTTCTCTTTTATTTTCATTTTTTATTTTCAATACATTTTTGTAACAGGTCAGTATGGTTGTACCACTCTTCTCAAATAAAATGTTGGAATAGACACAAGTAATGTCCAAACACATTATACAATAACAAGTCAGCAAGGTTGTTCCATGCTTAACAAGTAGAAAAGGGTATGTTTAAAATTGAGAATGGAATTGGGGAATGTGTCAAGGAGACAACAACCCGCCCAAAGAGCAGAAAACAGCCGAAGCCCACCAATGGGTCTTCAACACAGCGAGAAAATCCCGCACCAGAGGCGGGCTTCAGCTGGCCCCTAAACAAAAATGTGTACTTGTTCAATGAAAATGTACGTCACACTAAACTCCAAAACATATAAATGAACTAAAATTAAAAAAATATACAAGACTAACAAAGGCCAGAGGCTCCTGACTTGGGACAGGCGCCAAAATGCGGCGGGGTTAAATATGTTTTGTGAGATCAAAACCTTCTTCCTATACCTCTAGCAAATGTAGATGAAAACAAATACACAGCAATACGCACAGTAAACCTCAGTTTAAAAGAAGATGAGTCCGATGCCAGAGTAGGTAACAAAAGAAACTAAGCAAAATGACAATGATACATAAATTAACAAAGGACTACTAGCAGTTACTGACATGACAGCTCCAGACCTCAATTAAACTATTGAAGGATTATGTCTTCATCATATGAAAATCAAGCACAATCCCTCCCGTTAGGGGTTTAGTATCATACCATCATAAAATATATGAGAAGAACAGAACCCGTATCATGCCAACAACTGGTTTTAGAATAAATGTGTTTATTTTCGATGCAAAGACCCTATGAGTGAATCAATATTTATACCAAAATATGCCATCTTTAATGACCATCTTTAATGACCTGACAACAGTATCGTAACTATATCCCTTCTGAATAAGTCTGTTTAAAGGTTTGGTTAGCTTTTGAGGTGAATGTCGACATTTTTGTGCTTTGTATAGAATATTACCATAAAAGATTGGATGTGAAATACCTGAACGTATAAGATGTCTGAATGTTGATTTATATTTACGAATGATGTCCTTGTACCGATGATAAAATTTAGTAAATGTTTTGACTAGTTTGTGATATCGAAAACCCTGGATAATAATTTTTCAGTAATACAGAGGTTTCTTTTGTTAAAATCAAATACGTTGTTACATACACGAGCGAATCGAACAAGTTGAGATATATAAACACCATAAGATGGTGACAAGGGAACGTCACCATCTAAAAATGGATTATTAACAATAGGAAATGAAAAATCATCTCTTTTATCATAAATTTTGGTATTAAGCTTCCCGTTAAAGATATAGATATCAAGATCCAGGAAAGGGTAGTGTTCATTGTTAGTATCAGCTTTATTTAAAATCCGTTCAGCTGGATAAATCTCTTTAGTGTACATACTGAAGTCGTCATTATTGAGACCCAATATATCACCCAAATATCTAAAAGTGTTATCAAATTTTTGTATCAGATGTTGTTTCGATGGATCTTTGCTGATTTTTGTCATAAATTGTAACTCATAACAATACAGAAACAAGTCCGCAATAAGTGGTGCACAATTAGTCCCCATTGGAATTCCGATAACTTGGCGATATACGGAATCTCCATAGCGAACAAAAATGTTATCTAGTAAAAATTCAATATGCAATTATAATTTGGACGATTTCATACTTAGGACTGCAATATGGAATTGTGTTGCAATCCTCTAAAATTTGATGTAATTTATTAACAGGTAAAGAACAGAGCCTGGTTAACAGATAATGTCTGCCTTTGTTTTTTTAAATAGTAATTAGGTCCGAAATATTTGTATTGTTGGTACGAAATTTTCTCTGATTGCGATTTATTCTACGCCCATGAGAACGGTTTTTACGAACAGTTTTAGAAAGTATATCCAAAATGTTAACAGAATCGGTTCTTGATATATTACTAATTCCCATGATATTCTCATTAAGACCGAGAGGATAGACTGTCTGTAATTGTTTAATCCAATTTAATCAGTTATTTTTCGTGATCGTACAAACTTTGAATGAGATTCCCCAGGCTGCTTATTTACTACTTCTAAAGGTTGAACTGTTAAATATTTAATAGGATGATTGTACTTCTTAAGGTGTTGATAAATGATACTTTTGAATTTATGGGGTCTTTTAAAACGATAAGGGTCGGTTCTTGCGTGCGTTTAGATAAATAGCGTTCAGTTTCACCTACGTACTGAATACCGCATCCCGGTTTGTTTCATGTGAGTAAATAGATAATACTGTTAGTTTTTCAATTTATATCAGTTTCGAAATTTAAGGAAAATGTGCGACCGTTAAACGTGGACCTTACCGTATTGTTGGTGGAAAGACGGGGACATGTAAGTCATTTTTTGGCATGACACTTATCGATAGAAGGGTAACCACAATTTTTATTATTAAAAATGTTAGCGATTGTAGTATTTTTAGATAAGCTATTTTGAAGATTTAGACGTGTAGATACCCTTTGAACGAGTTTGGTATTTAGTATTTTTCCATTTCTGAGTTTCATTTTTGGTTTTTTGTTATCCGTATTTCCAATTGAAAGGAGCAAAGACTGGCGTCCAGAATATGAACCAGCACACAGGAATTGAATAAAGTAAACAGATAAAACTGTACGGCTAAAGACGTCAAACGCTATCCGTCATCAAGAACCCGACAAAATACGTTAACTACAAAACCAGAGGACAAAAAAAAACGTTGAAAAGACAGGGTATATCAGGGTAGCGCCTGACGTCTGACTAAATAGTAGAATGGGACTGAATAGTGAATTATGAGTTTAATAAGACCCCGTTCACACTAGCAGTCTTTTTTAATCGATCTAAATTTGAATCGATCTAAATAAAACCAGTTAGCGTTCACATTATCTTTAATCATAATGATCTCTATCGGTCTAATATGAACCACTGCGTTCACACTACAAGTAAAAATGCAATATCGATCTGACCTAACTACCCGTAAAACTGTAAACGTTGTGTATAAATAGAAATAATTAATCAAATGTATGTGTTAATTGATTAAAGTGAACCGATCTAGTTTAAATCGATCTAAATGTCCAAGGCCCGTTTTTTTATACTCAAACTAGTTACTGGTTAAACAACCTGAAACATGTTTAAGCTTAAACCATAAACATGTTAAAAGGGAGTAAAAAACGCAACGGTTGAAGAAAAATGTTTAAGCTATAAATCATTTTGAAAATATCTAAATCATGCTTTTGATCCCGGTTGAAATGTTCTTTAACCATTTAACCGCATGGTTAAGACCGACCCGTCAAAAACTGTTAACCATAAAAATGTTTAAAACCAGGTTAATGGTTCGAAATAAAAAAACAGGCCTCTAGTGTGAACGGGGTCTTAGATAAATATTCCTAAAGTAATGAACATAGAGAAGTTCTCGCTCGGACACACACTTTATTATCTTGTATACTATAAGAGCATAAACATGAAGCACGGGGAGGCACTCTACTGTCTACTATGGTGGAAGGTCAATCCAGAAAAGCGTTTCGGACGCACGAGATTTATAAATTTTATTTATATTTTGAAAATGGTTGTTGGAAATCTCTCCGTCAGTGATATTGTACTTCATTTGTCCTTATATCTTTTATATTAATAAAGTTGTAGCTATTTGAATACAACCACCCCAAAGGAGTAGGTGTAATACGTGCCATTTATTTGGCATCTGAAATGGGGAAAAAGTAAAATAATTCAAGCTTAGCTGGATTTGGAAAAATCTTTCGGAATGCTCTTCAACTTCGGATTTTATTTGGCCTTTTAGCTTTTTTTATTCGAGCGTCACTGATGAGTCATCTGGAGACGAAACGCGCGTATGACGTACAAAATCTTAAGCCTGGTATCTATAATGAGTTTAGTCAACCTGTTGTTAATTTCATTGATAAATGCGCATACAGACCAAAAGTTAAGACAATCCTATATGACACCACTTTAAAGAATTTTCTTTGCCACTGAAAACGAGTTTCAAGTACTGTATTTGTCGGTAATGAAACCAGGCCTTCATACACTTAATTACATATATTTCATAAAGAAACGTCATAAAAGGTGTAGAACAAATTTTATCTTGGTAATGTAGACCAGTTATTTCATAAGTATTGAAAGTTAAATGAACAATAGATATAGAGTGCAAATCACGAACGTCGAGCAGTATGTAAATATACATATTAGACATCATGCTCCTCTATTCTGCACACTTTTAATTTCAATTTCCTAGCTACACTTCTACATGCGTTTCTAAATCTTCTATCAAATATACTATATATAATAGGGTTAACGGTTGCACCGAGAAAGTATGATCGCAAGAACAACCTATAAACGACCTTACCACCTGCATTCATATTTAACACAAAGTTGTCAATGATTCTGTCCAGAATTATAAGAATCAAATGAGGCAGACCTGCAATGATAAATGAAAACGTTACAATAAACATAAGATATGTTGTATTTCGTGCCAACTTTCGTTTACGTTTTATCTGATCCAATTGGGTAGTTGATGGTTGGTGTCTAAATGGTTTCTTTCTCTCAATTGTCCCGATTACAGATGTCTGTGAATCCATAGATTTCAAAGCATCCGTATTGTCATTACTGCAGATCTCTTTAAACACGGTGTCTTTACTGTTACTCTGTGACATATGAACATACTCGTTATTTTCTGCAGCGTTAGAGTTATCAACTCGCTGTAACCTCTTTAGATTAGGAACATCGTCTAAGTTATCGTCGCTATCTAACGTATTAGACTGACTACGTCGTCGTTCATTTTTGTAGGCAAAGAATCTTACTTTTCTCCCTATCAGAGAATATATAACAATCATGATGCACAACGCCGCAGAGAACAAAATAAAAATTAAAATCTGAAAAACTGTCTGATAAACGGATTTTTGATAAAAATCTGATATCGAACACTCCGTTCCATTCAGTCCTTCACCCTGGATAACGGTGGTTTTCAAACCGTACATAAAAAATGCAGGCCATACGAGAAGAAGTGTGCCAAAAAACAAAACAATGCAGAGTAATTTGGCCGCCCTGTTCGAAATCTGAAATCCTATTGGTCGACATATTTTCAGATATCTGTCGACTCCAATTGCAAGTAATACTCCACTGCCATAAAGAGTTGTAAGTGAATTTCCTGTTCTTGTAAATTTGCATAGCAACGACTCTTGGAAGTTGTATTGGTTAAGTACTGTAATGATTTCCAATGGAATATCTATTACGCAAGTGCACAAGTCTATTACAGCTAGGCAAAGCAAGAAAATTCTGGAATTTGATTCGGTATAGACAGAATAATAAATATAACACACTATAGAGTTTCCAATACATCCCGTGACTCCCACTAAGCCAAGATACACGGCTATTGGAATATGTCGCAACGACTCTGCATGGTTAAGTTCGGCGAGACGTGATGATGTGTTATCAAATTCCATTGCTCAGTGTCCTCGTGCGCTCTGTAAATATTTGTATTTTTCGATTAACCTAAAGACATTTTTCTGTACTTCCTGACGTCTTAATAATTATACTTTACAATATGATATACGTGTTAAGATTTGTAATATCCGGAATTTTACTTATAAAATTTATCCACTTATAACTAACAAATGGATTGTTGATATGAAACCAGATCCGGTGAAGTTAACTATATAAAGGGGCAAATTCCTGCACTAGTATACGTATATATAAAACATGTATCGTCAAGAGCTGATTGTGTAAGACTATTCAATACAAGTTGTTTCATCGTCCGAACTGTAGCATGAGACTGTGTGTACAGTTATAAGGACATAATATAACCAGTACATATAGGTAAAGGTGGTTGAATAAGGTTTCAAGTCAAAATCGATACACATGTTACAAAAATCAACCAACAGAAAAAAACAACAAAAAATAATAAAGTATGTAAAAACATAAACGTCATAAAACCACTCGATTTCATACATTCGTAATAATAAAAAATATATTGTACTTCTAAAATAAATCTTCAATTTTGTAAACGTTCTCCACAACAACTCTTTTAAGTGATAAATAATTATGATGGAATTTCAAAACAATATTTTACTGACCTGAGTAACTATATGCTTACATCATTTTCCTCTTAATAGTAAATATTACAAACGAGGACACATCTGGTTAAGGCAGCGATTGTGTTTATATATGAATAAATTCTTTCCAAATGTTCTACTGGTGTCACAAAAACACCTTTTGTGTACATTTTTTAAGCTAGACCAGAAATACTGATAAAATCTACCGATATGCGATCAGATGAACAACTGTTATAAAAGTGTAAAGTTTTTATGTTAAAGGAAAAACAAAGTTTTTGAGAACTATTTTAAATTTGCACATAATGTTTGGAAATGCATTACTTCAAGAAATATAAATGAATCATATAAAATTGTTGATGTTATGACGACACAATAACGTAATGATATGCACCATTTTCGTAAAAATCAAAGAAAGCTGCCGAGTTTATGCAGTTTTCCATCTTTATTTCCTCTGTGGAAACATCTTGCTCAGACAAGAAACAACAAAATAATATAAGAGAGGCTTTATCATAACCAGTGGGAAATCTAATGAACGGAAACAATAGAAAACTCCTTCTTCTTATGAAAATGTAGAGAAAATCTATAATAAAACAATGCCGATAACTATACTGATCAAAAGTTTTTTTTAAACAAAAATCGTATATTTAAAGAAAATATTTGTTAAACTGTGTTATTAGAATTATGCCTGCAATTACACGATGTTTTATGTTTGGTATAAATCGAGATAATTGCATTCGAAGCTTGTGACTGAAATCTAAAAAATGATAATCTTTGCTGCATATTGATAAAAAAAAACATGGAAAAAATCATGTTCATACAAAATCTAAAGATTTTTCAGGTCATCGATTTGTTGAGTGTTCCACGTAAATAAAGGTAACAGTAGTATACCGCTGTTTGAAATTCATAAATCGATTGAGAAAAAAACAAATCCGGGTTACAAACTAAAACTGAGGGAAACACATCAAATATAAGAGGAGAACAACGACACAACAGAAACACAACATTAAAATGTAACACACACAGAAACGAACTATAATAAAACAATGGCCATTTTCCTGACTTGGTACAGGTCATTTTAAGAAAAAAATGGTGGGTTGAACCTGGTTTTGTGGCTAGCCATGTTACAATTTCCAAAAATATGCATATTTTTCACATCTAAGTTTTGGAGTACATCGGTCTGCTCTTGTCACGTGAACATCTAATATAGAAATGTTGTCTTTTCGTGAATATAACAATTTAAAAGTCTGTCTGTGCGGGTTAAAAAATCAAAGATAATTTTTTTATAAAGTAGGTATCTTTTTACTATCTTTTTATACAATTCTAAGAAAAGATCGTTGTTTTTTTTTACATGTATACAGCCAGTAAAAAAAAATAATTGAAGTTGGTACTCCAGGAATTTATTCGCATAGCAACATTTTAAAGCAATTTTACACCAAGCTCCAATAGCCTGCTGTATTCGTCGTTTACTATTTAAGGAAGGAAACGATGAAGTTTTGTTTTTATTTCAACTTATTTTTATTTTTCACTAATTAACACAACGTTTTCGCGTGAATTTATAATTGATAACGTCCTTGTGAAAATGTGACAAACATTAAAAAGATCTAGTATTCAGTGTTTACATGGGAGGTAATATTTTCTCACAAGATTTCCCACTGATAACTATTGTCAATTTGACATATTATATTATGAAATTTGTTTTTATTTTCTGAACACCTTGTATACCTTAGTGTAGATAGGACAAATTAAAAAATATTTATAGTAACTATATAAAGTATTATTAAAATTATTGACACTGACGAAGGCTATTTGTTAAGCCGAAATATTTGTCAACACGATTTTATAACATCATCTCCGTATATTACCGTTTTGTATAGTATCGTTGTGCAAATTTTTAGACTTATATAATTTTTTCCATGTCAGCGCAAATTTTTAGACTTAAATATATATATATAAGACGTGCCTAAAATGAAAATAGTAATTAGAGATATGAACTGGCACAACTCTAAAATTCCAAAATGACGTCAGTTAAGATGTTACAACAACTGTGTGTAAATTCATTCCCAAAAAACAGCACTGATCGATATAAGCTGGTAAAATATGTCAAACAGAGGCTGCGTATTTATCATCCCAAATAAATAGCAGTTTTATAATGATAAGAAAAAATAATAGTAAAATTTGGCTAAGGTTAAATAATTGGACGTGGATGCGTACTTGTATATCCCTCCCAAATGAAAAGAACCCTGGTATTTGAACTAGTAAAATTCCAAAAGAATCCTTAAAACTGTAAGAGTCAAGTAAGGAAGCTGGGTAACTGAAACAAATGATGTCAGGAAAATGAGTGATGGTAGGAAAATGAGTGACTCATTCTATGTTTTTTTCATTTATGCCCTCTGGGGAAACTGTCCTTAGCTTTCTTATCCAAAACATTTCCCGAGCAAGTCTTTCGGCCCTTGACCAACCCTCGTTGTGGTCTAGGATTATGATTGTAAGGTTTTTGAGATCAGCTTGGGCGTGCCACAATCATAGACCACAACGAGGGAAAAAAACATAGAATGAGTCACTCATTTTCCCTACCATCACTCATTTTTCTGACATCATTTGTTTCCAGTTACTCCGGCTTCCTTACTTGACTCTTATATTTTGTAGTGTACTGTATCATATTTATATGATCCATCGCCCCGTAAGATTTATCGTTGACTATTATTCAGTCATTTTATATATATATATATATATATATATATATATATATATATAATTACTCTAAATATCAGCACAACAATGTTAAATCTGCAAATTTGCGGAAGTAAATAAATTGAAAACAACTTTCAATCTTATAATTGCGTTGGATAAAAACCGCAATTTTTATACGTGTGCTTGTAAAACAAACTTCAAGGGTCTAAATACAGCACAAACAACATTTTCCAAAAGACCAAAAAATGAAAAAGTATATTGTAACAAAACGCATTTGACTAGCAGGTCGAACAACTGATGTTTTAAACCCTATACTGACTGCCATGGCGATTGCCAAATAACCGGATCACAAGATGTAACAAAATGGATCTTAATATTTAATTTAATACCAAACAGTAAACAATAAACTTGCGGAAAAGATGGTATACCGCAAACATGAGGTGCAAACAATTGTGTACACCATATCCGGATTTCGACAATTAATGTCTCTTCAGTGATGTTAGGAATCGAAACGGTATTTGGAAGGCCATATAATTTACCTCAATTTAGGATAGACTCTTGAATTTTGAAGAGTCGAAATAAGATGAACGGATCATATAAACCCGAAGGCAAATATAATACAAGCCCAAGTGAAAAAATATAAATAAGTCTAAATTGAAAACAACGATCAAACCTATGATTGCGTTGGATAAAAACCGCAATTTTTATACGTGTGCATGCAAAACAAATTTCTTCGTAGAGAGGTCTAAATACAGCACAAACAACATTTTCCAAAAGACCAAAAAAGTGAAAAGTATATTTAAACAAAACGCATTTGACTAACAGGTCGAACAACGGATGTTCTTAAACCCTGCTGACTGCCATTGGCGATTGCCAAATAAACGGATCACAAGATGTAACAAAATGGATCTTTAATATTTAATTTAATACCAAACAGAAAACAATAAACTTGGGGAAAAGATGGTAAACCGCAAACATGAGGTGCAAACAATTGTGTACACCATATCCGGATTTCGACAATTTATGTCTCTTCAGTGATGTTAGGAATCGAAACGGTATTTGGAAGGCCATATAATTTACCTCAATTTAGGATAGACTCTTGAATTTTGAAGAGTCGAAATAAGATGAACGGATCACATAAACCCGAAGGCAAATATAATACAAGCCCAAGTGAAAAAATATAAATAAGTCTAAATTGAAAACAACGATCAAACCTATGATTGCGTTGGATAAAAACCGCAATTTTTATACGTGTGCATGCAAAACAAATTTCTTCATAGAGAGGTCTAAATACAGCACAAACAACATTTTCCAAAAGACCAAAAAAGTGAAAAAGTATATTTAAACAAAACGCATTTGACTAACAGGTCGAACAACGGATGTTCTTAAACCCTGCTGACTGCCATTGGCGATTGCCAAATAAACGGATCACAAGATGTAACAAAATTGATCTTTAATATTTAATTTATTACCAAACAGAAAACAATAAACTTGCGGAAAAGATGGTATACCGCAAACATGAGGTACAAAAAATTGTATATACCATATCCGGATTTCGACAATTAATGTCTCTTCAGTGATGTTAGGAATTGAAACGGTATTTTGAAGGCCATATAATTTACCCCAATTTAGGATAGACTCTTGAATTTGAAGAGTCGAAATAAGATGAACGGATCATATAAACCCGAAGGCAAATATAATACAAGCCCAAACGAAAAAATATAAATAAGTCTAAAGTGAAAACAACGATATCGTCAGCGTCACTATCGACACTGACGAAGGCTATTTGTTAAGCCGAAATATTTGTCAACACGATTTTATAACATCATCTTCGTATATTACCATCTTATATAAGTACCGTTGTGCAAATGTTTAGACTTATATAAGTTTTTCCTTATCTGCGCAGTATCGTCTATTCTAGACGATCCGGTACATATTAAATTTGCTGGTTGGTCTTTTTATATAGACTTCTCTCTCTCTCTATATATATATATATATATATATATATATATATATATAAAACGCCTAAAAGTGTACAAAACAACACCAATATTTAAAAAAGGAAACATTAAATGTAATTATCTATAAATTTCGGATACTAGTAACAGATATCCTTCAGCAGTATGATTATGATTTAAAACGAATCATATCAATCTATTCTGATTTAAATATAACAATCTTGAAATTTATACAATTAAAACAGAACACAACAACTCTTGTACAATTCTAAAATTTAAAAAATGACGTAGGTTAGGTATTTACAACAGAGACTGCATAGATATGCTACTAACAAAAATAGTATTGTGCGATATGAACAGGTACGAAACGCAACGAAAGCTGATTTTTTATCAGCTATAGTTAGAGGAGGGGATAATCCATCATTGGATCACCAGTGAAGGTGATACACGGCTGAAAACACGATTTTCTGGTTTGAGAAGGACACATAAAGAATGTGGCGGGGATTAATATGTTTGTGAAAGATTAATCTCTATCCCTATCATTGGGCAGTGGTGTTAAAACACTTCATGAGAACAGACTATGAAAATCAGCTGGAAAGGGGTTGTCGCATTAGATCGGTACTAAACACAAAAACTAAAGACAAAAAGAACCAATCTAAGAGTACTCGCAGATATTGCAAGCTAATTCAAAACCAAATTTCAACTAATAACTAAACCATTTTCTTGCAGACAAAAATGTTAATTAGTACACCTCCAATAAATGTAGTATAAAGAATTCGTAAACGTTCTAATAAAACCATGACCTTGTGCAATTCCAAGGGTTTCGACAGGTTGTAGGAGTATAAATATTAATATCTGGATAGCAATTGTTTTTTTTTTAACTTTTAAAAAGAATTGTCACACAAACATAAAAGTTATAATATTGTCCTAGACATTTACAGTGTTAATTTATCAGTGAATTTTTTTTTCATTCGTTAGTTCCACATGAAATATTTCCTTTTTTGTCAAAGATTCTTCACTGATGCTAGCCTTTGTCATGGAATCAGCACTATAGGCACATTTTCTTATCTGATTATTTCCCCCTGTTTTAGATGCTGTATTTTGATAGAATTAGTGTCTGACCGTCCCGATGACATTTCCAAAACTTCAAACCAACAACATAACGTTCTCTTAACTCCATTCTTGAATCTAATGTCACGCCAGTAATATATAACAGGATTACAGACATGATTTATACAATGTGAAAGAGAAAAAAACATAAAGGCAGACTCTTCTATATATCCACCTTGACAATTCTGATATTTATTGACGGTCTCTTTAACGATGCGTAGGCTCACAGAGATTATAGTAGAAATCGAGAAGACTGCTGTAATAGCTGTATATATTATGATTGTCCTTCGGCGTTTGCTTAAACCAATTGACGACCTCTGAGCATGGATTTTAATTTTTGACCATATACCACCGTATGCCAAAGAAAAAAACGATGCTAGCAATAATGAGCACGATAAAAGTATATAGCTGTTTATTTTTGATAAATTGTGAATAGATGTACACTGTGATATCTCGCTGTTCCTTTGTTCGTTAACTCCATATATTAAGAAACTGTACCAAGATAGTGTCCCCGAAAGTAGCAAAGCGATAATGCAGCTTTTCAATGCGTGAACATCGCCTATTTTTTTCTGCATAAGTTTCCGAAAAACAATATATCTGTCTACAGCGACGATCACCAAAATAATTGACGATGCCAATGACAAAAATATCGTCATAAAACATCCGAACTTGCAGACGATATCTACTGAGAAGTTCCAATAGTAAAGAATATTGAAAATGTAAAATGGTAACACTGTCAAACAGAAAACTATGTCTATGCCAGATAGGAATAACACATATACTCTGTAATTTGATTGCTTAAATTGTTTATAGTAAACGTGGAGTACAAATGCATTCCCAGTTACACCAATCACAAAACATATCGCAAGGAAAACACATGATGGCACATGCTGGTTGAGAAACAATAATTCAGTAGTAAATCTTTCCGACTTGTTTTGCAACAGAAAGCATTGCTGGCCAACGTTTAGGTCAGTCATGCTGAGCACTGTCAATTCGCGAAGAGAAAGTTATGAAGTGAGAACGGGAAGTATTTTTTTACAATAAATTAGACTTAGAAATGATTTCCTAAAACACTAAACTAATATCTATTTAAAGTGTAACAAACAAACAATACAATGTAGTCAAGCTGTGTTTTTCTGATAAGCCCTCATCAAAGTTTTTAGATTAGATGAAATCTTGTGTATTCCCACAGTTATTGTCGAAATAACTGCCTTTTTATGCTTTGAACACCAAACTATTTTAAAACTAAAGTTATCCCTGTTCATTAAATCTAATTTACTTGCACATGTAAAGTCATTCTGACGTTTTTGATATCAACAGAAAGACGTTTCTGAAGAACCTTATAATTTCTCATTTTCAGTAGTAATAAAACAACTTAAATCAATTGGATTGCACAGTTTTAGAATTGGGGCTGCAACTTCGGCAGCTGCTAGAGGAGTGCCCTTAGCTATGATTCAAAACATGGGTAGATGGAAGTCTAATGCCTTTCAGCATTATATAAGAATTGATATTTTTTGTGTGTAAGAAAAAAACATTTTGGTAGTAGATATTTGTTTCTATTTAGTCGAACATTCTAAAATAACTAGTAGAGGTCAACATGGTTGGTTCTACAGTTTTTCGTACATTTTAGTATATTTGGATTGAGGTCAACATAGCTTGATCTACATTTGTTTTTCCTCACACATGCCCAATACATATGTGTTTTGTGAAAAAATAGTTTTTGTTTGTTTTTCTTTTTATATTTTAGAATTTTGAAGTGAAGATTTTCACATGACTGTTATTAACTATATGTTTTTTTTTTTTTTTTTATTTTCTCATGTATTTAATTTCGTCTATATGGACTGTAGAGGTTAGAACATGGCTTGCTCTGCATTTTGGTTGTCAGAAATAGCATTATCCCAAGCTTTTTATATACCGTACAATTCTGAACAAGTCATATTTGTCTTCCCTAGTTCTGAACAGGGAGTCCTCGAGTGGGAAACTCCTTTGGGATTTGTGGCATTTTCTAAACCCCATCTTTGCCTTTTATAGTTATTGTCATTTATTCGCTACTATTAATATTGTTTATATGTCATTCTCAAGTAATGATAAATTTTGAATAAATGACATTTTACTCAACCTGAGTTTTATATTAACAGCAAACCCTATAGGTTTGTTAATTGAACATCATCTTGAGGAACCTTGGCTGTCAAAAAGGCGTTTCTGAAAAACCTTAAAATTTCCCATTTTCAGTAGTAATAAAACAACTTAAATCAATCGGATTGGAAAATAAGACAAGTTAAGCCTTACAAAATAATTAAAATAATCCTTGAAGTGAAAGTTAACTTTATTTCGTGACTTTCATGTATGAAATCCTATTTCAATCTGTGGTTATTTTCCAATATTGATTGTTTATTAAGTAGTATGTTTTTTTAGTAAAGCACTGGTCTTTCCAGATTTTCGTTGTGAACGTGTTCGTTATATCCTTTATTGTTGCATCGATTGAATTTGGCACATCATACTTGCCAACCACAGGCTTTAAACCTCTTTAATTGTTGTATTGTTTGTGCACTTTGCAATTGATGCTGATCTATGAACTTAATATCAGTTTATTTCATTAACTACCCGACTAGAATCTCTATACATCATATGGTGAGGTGTCAAACTGGTGCAAAGTAAGATGTGACCTTTTCCTTTACCTAAACAATGATTTTATTGAAACTTTGATTATGTTTTTAAATGAAACTAAAAACTGAAATGGCCAGGTGGCACATAGTGTTTCTCCAACTAAAGGAAATGTTTATAATAATCATTTAGATAACATTTTTGTATGGAAATGTAGAGTGAAAATGGAGACCAAATATCTATGAATAGAGTTGATAAACATCAGTTATTGTGCAAACACTTTGTCTTGTTTAAAGACTCCAGGAAGAGTTGATTGTTATTGTCTTTCTGCTGAAAAATGATAAGTTCAAAGTATGGAAAAAGGAGACATTTCTGAAACAATTTCATCATAGCAACTATAATATTGTGCAATATCTCTGTGAAGTGTCAAGGATCTGGGCGAAATCTGTAGGAACATTTGATTACACAAAATTGGTACCGTCTTTAATAATTTTTTAGAAACTACCAATTTCCTGAAGTCTGGAAATTGGAAACAGTCACGCAAACAATTTCTTAATAGTGGGTGAACTACTTCAATACGTGTGCAATCTTTGGGTGAAGGATCAGGAATCATTGTTGAAAAATATAGAAATTAATTACAAAAAGGGACTCTAATTTCTTAATTGACTGGCTACTCCACCAGCCCGACTTTGAAATTCATGAACTCGGCTAAAATGCTTTAAAACATATTCTTGATAATCTCGAAAAAATGCAATCAAAACAAAGATTCTATAAGTATCATTATACAGATGAACCCCTATGATTGTTCTTGTGATGACTAGCGATATGTTTTCGCGGTCACAGAACTTTAGATACCAGAATAGTTGTCTAATCTGTAATTTTACCGATTTATTGTCTATACCTGATTGATGACATTTTGACTGAGTGTTGATTAGCATGGCGGATGATGCATGCATAGCTGGGAACACTTACCTTGTCATCACACCTGGTCGGTCATTCTAGAGATCATGCAGTTCTAAGGTTTTCGTGTGTTACCTTCATTTGTATCGATTTATGAGATTTGAACATCGGTAAACTGCCTCAATTTAAACTTTAAATTCCTATACATTTTGCAATTTCTTGCAAATTAGATTTTAATCATTTCGTTATTATTGCTTATAAATGCACTTATCGATCATACAGTAAAGTTGGCCCATTAAGAGCATATAAACTATTATAATATCAAAACATATACACCCATACTTAATGATTAAAAACAAATGTAAAGGGGAGTAGACCACCAGTACAAAGAGGGATAACTGTAAATATAAATCTCATTCCTTTTTTTCTTGAACTCCATGAGACTCATCGAATATACAACGCTTATAATTTGTTACTAGTACTTCAGATGTGCGTTCCGTCTACATAAGAGATCATAAGACTCATCAATGACTGAAAACCAGTTTTGTATAAATAATAATAACGCTGTGAGCCATATGTCCAAAAGGGACATAAACAGAATAGTCAACTTTTCCTGAGGGAGTTGGAACCTTAGTTAAATAATAATTTCTTAATCTATATCAATGGTGATAAGTTACATGTATATTAACAGTTTTTACATAGCTTTTTTATCTGGACAGTAACTCAAGTTTTTCCAAGGCTCTAGTTAGTTTTCGTTCATGTCTCTAAGTGTTTACACTCAAGCTTATAAATGTACTCCGCCTAAATGAAGTTAAAACTGTTCCGTTGTTAAATAAGAGCAATCTGTGTTCAAATCTTATAAATCGATTAAGAAGACAAATCAAGATAATAAACGAACATTGAGGGAATCGCACGAACTCAACAAAAAGGATCGAGATCGGGTGTGTCGACAGGGTAAGCGTCTCCTGCTATGCATGCATCACACAGAAAGTGAATCCACACTCAGTCAAAGCACCTAGCACAAAACAACTAACGTTAAAAACTTTAGATACACAGCACCAATATAAGAGTAATCGCAGTTCTTCGTCTATTGCAAATATGTATGTTAATATCCAATTTTCAATTTCAAAAGGTATGTTTGAGAACCATGATTTTTTTACATATTTTTGCCAGATTTATTTTCCTTATTGAAGGTTCTGTAATCAGGACATTGGAAAAGTGCTCAAACAGTCTACAACAGTAGAAGAACAAGAATACCAAACTCTAAGATAAATTCAAAGTATTGCTTTCATAAGTCTATATTTAATGGGTATCACCTAAGTTCTGCTTTAATAAGTCTATATCTTACAAATATCACCTAAGTTCTGCTTTGATAAGTCTATATCTTATGGACGTTCTGAAAGGACTGCTGTGTTTGTACAAAGTCAAGTAACATGCACCAAGAATATGTTTACACATTTGTAAGTTCAACTTTTCCACTTCCCACTCTAAAACGTCAGCATAAACACAGAATACCGTTCAAAAGGACACGAAGGACCATCGTTTAATTCCACTGAAGTGTTGGATTATGCTCCGTGTTGAATGCTTTACTCTTTTGAAGACGAAACGCGCGTCTGGCGTACAAATGTTTAATCCTGGTATCTGTGATGAGTTTATTTATAAATAGGAATTGTTATAAAATTGCTGTTTTTGTGCTTTTTTGTTTTTCTATAGGTTTGGGTTTGTGTAGGGATTATTTTGTAATGATTTGATACATCGTTTGCCTTCTTTTACAGTAAGTCGTGCGTTAATTTAACAAAATAACCAAAGATCTGACACAACCAAATTTTGAATATTCATTAATATAAGAAAACAGGAACATACACTAAAGAGATGACCGATTTTACGCATGGACAATAAGTTTAATTATGAGCATAAAATCTTCGATTAATCTGAATATGTGGAAGAAAAATTGAAACAGTTCAAAAGCAAAATATAACTAGACCAGAAAATGCACTTTTGTCAAATATATCAAAATTAATTTAGAATAAACACTCAGCTGAATGATAAAGGCATTAAAGAACACAAAAAAAAAAAAAAAAATGTTGGGAAAAAAATCATATATGAAATAACCGCTTTATAGAAAGATCGAAGTTACTGATGGTATGTTCAAAGCACTTTATTACTTGAGAGATAATTCAGGGCTTCTTACACTCTTTATTTATCAGTTATTGTTCATATGTGTAGATTCTATATAAGAATGTCATAAATAGTGTAGGGAAAAATTTTACCAATGTTCGTGGAAAAGTCAATGGGGAATCCAAATGAAGAAAAGGAAAAGAAATGTTACAGGCTGTTACTATTCGTGTTCAACTCCGTCTGTTTTTGATGTTTTAATATAATTTATTTAGTTTCATTTAGCGTCATCGTTGATCATTAAGTAATCTTATCTTCGAATAGGAGGAAAGAAGTCCCACAATTTATTTCAAAACTTAAGTTAAGAATAAAACACTGCCCTATTCGATTAATGTATGCATGGTTATTTTTCAAAGTTATAATCAATCCTACCGGTAAAATCATTTTAATATCATAAATATCACCTCACAAAGAAAGAAGTACAATACATATCAAGTCATGAGCCTCAAATGCTTAATGAAATATGCTTACTAGACATCAAGCTGCTCTGTTCTGCAGATCCTTAATTTCAAATTTCTCGCTAGTCCTCTACATGTATGTCTAAATCTCCTATCAAATATGCTATATATTATAGGGTTCACAGTAGCACCAAGGAAATATGACCGCAAGAAGAAACCATATACGACCCTACCACCTGGATTCATATTTAACACAAAGTGGTCAGTGGTATGGTTCAGAATTATAAGAATAAAATAAGGTAGACCTGCAATGATAAATGAAGACGTTACAATAAACATAAGATATGTTGTATTTCGTGCCAACGTTCGTTTACGTTTTATCTGATCCAGTTGGGTAGTAGATAGTTGGATTTTGAATGGTCTCTTTCTCTCAATTGCCCCGATTTCCGATGCCTGTGAATCCATAGATTTGAAATCATCAATACTGTCATTGCTGTCATAAGTCGTATATACATTATCTTTACTATTACTCTTTGACACATGAACATACTCGTTCATTGCAGCGGCGTTAGAATTTTCAGTTCGCTGTAATCTCTTTAGATTAGAAACATCGTCTAAATTTTCGGTGCTATCTAACGAACCATTAGACTTAGACTGGCTGCCACGTCTCTCATTTTTTAAGACAAAAAATCTCACCTTTCTTCCGATCAGACAATACATGAAAATCATTATTGACAACGTTGCAGTGAATAGAATAAAAATCAGAAACTTGAAGACCGTCGGAAATGCTGATTTTTGATAAGCATCTTCGATCGAACACTCCGTTCCATTTAATCCTTCACCTTTGATCACAACAGTTTTCAAACCATTCATAACAAATTCAGGCCATATGAGAAGAAATGTAACAAAAAACAACACAATACAGAGTAATTTGGCCGTCCTGTTTGAAATTTGAAATCCAAGTGGGCGACATATTTTCAAATATCTGTCAACTGCTATTGCAAGCAATACTCCACCAGCATAAAGGGTAGTTAGTGCGTTTCCTGTTCTTGAAAATTTACATAGCAACGTATCTTGGAAATTGTATTCGTTAAGTACAGTAATGATTTCCAATGGAATATCTATGACGCAAGTGCTCCAGTCTATTGCAGCAAGAAAAAGTAAGAAAATTCTGGAATTTAATTTTGTATAAATTGATGCATAAATGTAAAACACTAAAGAATTTCCAATACATCCTGTGATTCCAACTAATCCAAGGTACACGACTATCGGAATGTTTCGTAACGCTTGCGCATGGTTTAGTTCTGCAAGACGTGATGACGTGTTATCGAATTCCATGGCCCACTCTGCTCAGTCAATCACAATAATTGCTCATTTTTCTTGACCTAAGGACATCTTACTACATGTTTACTACTTAAACAGTATATTTTGAATATGGAATGGTAAGCTAGATTTATAATATCCGGAGATTAACTTAATATGAAATTTAGCCATTTATAACTTACAAAGGATTTATAATATCATGCAAGATCCGGGATTGTCATACTAATTCAGACACAAGTATGCAAATACAAGACATATATGAATCCAAGTATTTAGTTATCATTAAGAGCTTGTCCTGTTTGACTCGTGCTTTATAAGCTTTAGTCCATTTAACGGTTACAAAATACAATTTGCAAATTATTTGACTAAAACAAAATTGCATATTAGTCTATGATGTATGAATATAGTCACAAGTCAAAAGCGAACCAAAAGCCAAAAGTAAAAAAAAAAAAAAAAATATGAAAAAAAAATCGAAAACAAGTCAGGGCAAAGGAAACAAAAAAATCAGGCAGAGAAAGCATGGAATTACAGACATTTGCACTTCATAGAATCCTTGTCTTGTCCTGAAACTAATATCCTGATTCATATTATTAAATCAGGCTTTATAATAAAAGATTTGAGGTTTGCATGTTAACGAGACAGAAACCAACAACATAAAAAACAATGAAAAAAATATTTAGACTTTAACATATGCATTGAATAGTCTATCGGAGATCTGCATTCAAACCCCAATCCGCCCAAAATGACAAAAACACGTTAAGATATGACAAAAGACAAGAACTGACGAAGCTAATGAATTCGGACTTGAGAAGTTAAAATATTTGAAGATCTCAACACTTCCCTATTTCAATTCGATCAGTCGACTAAAAACATAATTTTTGATGTCATTGTTTACTTAAACTAACCAACAAATTTGCAGAAATGAAACTTTTAGTGAAAGAGACACATATTTAGGGGTGCCTATAAAGTACGAAACGAAATAGAAACGAAACGAAACGAAATCAACGAAAAAAATACCAAACCAAACGAAATAGGAATCAACGAAACGAAAAGAAATAAAACGAAATGAAATAAAAAAAAAATTGTAAGGGTTCCGCGGAACCCAGTGTCTCGCCTACTTTTGCTGTTAATCGCAGGCTCAACAAAAAAGACGAAAAAAAATAATTAAAATATTCCTCTCTGTACTATCTTTTGATTTTAAGTAGCTTCTGTCCAAGTTTGGTAAAAATCCAGGATAGTTTATGAATCTAATAAATGTTTTAAAAATTTAAACTGCAGACTGTATATAATGTTAACTGGAAGAAAAACTAAGTCCATTTATAAGTAAAATACGGAAAAAATGGAACAAAATTTTAACAAAATTTCCTTTTAGATACTAGCTTTTAATCATAAACAAGCTTCTGTCCAAGTTAATTTAAGAAAGTTGTTAAAATTTTAAAAACGTTAACCACAGAGTGAATGTAATGTTAACTGGCAGAAAAACTAAGTCCATTTATAAGTAAAATACTGAAAAAATGATTTTTTTTTTACAAAATTTACTTCTGGATACTATCTTATGATCATAAACAAGCTTCTTTCCAAGTTTGGTAGAAATCCAGGAAAGTTTAAGAAAGTTATTAAAATTTCAAAAACTTTAACCACAGAGTGAATGTAATGTTTCCTGGCAGAAAAACTAAGTCCATTTATAAGTAAAATATGGAAAAAATGGAATTTTTTTTACAAAATTTACTTTTGGATATTATCTTATGATCATAAACAAGCTTCTGTCCAAGTTTGGTAGAAATCCAGAATAGTTTAAGAAAGTTATTAAAATTTCAAAAACTTTAACCACAGAGTGAATATTTGTGGACGCCGCCGCCGACGACGACGACGCCGACGGAATGTAGGATCGCTATGTCTCGCTTTTTCGACAAAAGTCGAAGGCTCGACAAAAATCAAATATATTATAATATATGCCCGGAGAGAACCACCAACCTTCGGCAGGAAACTGACAATCCTAATCAATTAAGACTGGAGTCGAGCACACCTGCCACGTGCGGTCAAACTCACGCCGGGTATCGAAACGACGACCTGCAATTGAGACGAGCACATCACCATGAGACTACTCAAGCAGTTAAAACCATTCTGTTTGATTATCTTCTCAATAGAGGCGGAAGACACCAAAGGGATATGAAAACTCACAAGTCAGGGAAGACAAATTGACAACGCCATGGCAAAAAATGAAAGACAACAGTGAGCAAAACATAAAATGAATAACTCAAGACTGAACAACACGAACTTGATGTGAGCCAATGCATCAAAAAACAAGGGTAATCTCAAGGACTATGGAAGAGGAAGCAGATCTTGCTTCACATAATAACTAACTAACTTACTAATCTTATTCAGTATAAAATCCAGTACAAAAGGATCATCGCTGAAATACATGAAAACATAGAAAAACAAAACAAAAATAAAATATAAAGAGACAACTGTGACATAATATGGCACCCCTCATGGAAGTACAAATTCGGTAATAAGTCTCATTCGGTGATGTAACATTCAAGAGAAAGAGGACGGAATTGAGGTTTAGACAATTGAAACAAATCCGTCGTCATCTGTGAAACAGATATTCCATAACGATCAACTTTAATAAAATGTATTTCCTTCTTGTTCTCTTATTAAGATAAAGAAATATGCCGTGTAATAAAAGTGCTTTATCAATTTCTACAAAATTCGGTTTACATCCGCTGTTTATTTTCAAAGGGGGATTTGTCAATACAGTCAAAGAATGCATCTGTCTGCCTGGCCATGTGTTATGTCGATCTTAATTTGCTTGTTAAGGGCCTTCCATTAACGATCAGGAATTCTTGTTCGGCTGTGGTTTGGTCCAAGCTTCCAGAGATGAATAATGTGTAAAATTGACCTGAATGGAAGGGCGGACGGACGGAAAGTGACGGTTATAGCTCAGAAGGCCTTCAAGGTCAGATAAGCTAATCAAATTCGGATGAATGTCATTAAACCCTCATGAATGAAATGTGAATGAAATTAATTTATTACATTTCGTTTTATTTCTTTTCTTTTCTTTTCGTTTTGTTTTATCGTTGATTTCATTTCTTTTCGTTACGTTTTGTTTCTTTTCGTTTTCTATTTCTGTTTCGTACTTTATAGGCACCCCATATTTAGCGCATTTTGAGCCAAAATTTACTTGTCAATGAATTTGCATTAACAATTGAGGGATGATGTGCTCCATAGTATACTTATTCAAAATTTTCAGAAAAACAGAGGTTATTCTTAATAGCAGTTACCTGCCGAACAGTCATGTTTCACTTTAAGACTTTTAACATTGGTTGAAGACTGGCATGTAGAAAGGGGATAAATGTACAATTTCGGATATGCATTTTGAATTGGTGGTCCGACACCTAAATAAAGGCAACAGTAGTATACCGATGTTCAATAGTCATAAATCAATTAAGCGAAAACAAATCCGGGTCACAAACCAAAAACCGAGGGAAACACATCAACTATAGAGGAAAACAACGGAGCAACAGAAACACTGAACTGATACAAAAACAAACGCCAACATACATAGAAACGGACTATTTGATAACAACTGCCATATTCCTGACTTCGTACGGGACATTTTACGAAAAATGGTGGATTGAACCAGGTTTTATGGCTAGCCAAACCTCCCGCTTATATGGCAATGTTGAAAATACCGCTAAAATGACAACATTACGTGACAGGAATACAGTTCAAATAAACGCAAGAACACTCAGGACAGAGAAATACATAAATAAACGCATCTGTTATCTTGAAAGCTCAGTACAATATTATGTTGGAATAAGTCAAAGATGCGGTATCGATCCATGCTTTGAAGATAATAAGTGTTTTTGCCTTTTAAGAGGTCTAATACTTTTATAAACATTTAGTGTTTTATGAAATAACTTGCCAGTGCTTCATTCATATTTTTTTAATCTCCGGAATAGAGGGTTTTGACTACATTACTAATGGTTGGTCTCTTTTCTTTAAAAGTCATCCAAATTTGCCCTCTCTGAACTATTTATTTGGTCAATAATTTCATTTGCATTATACATTTTACATCATAAACATCTCATTAATTTCCTTTATGGGTCTTGAATGGATAATCTAGTCGGCTGTTATCCTGGGAGTCCCAAAACTATCATTTTGTTTCTAAAAAGCATTGTAAAATGTTCTATAGCATAATATGTATTTTGAAATCTGCTAACTCTGCAGAGGCTCATCCACTCATCGATACATCCAAGATTTTAAGATCAAATATAAATTTACTGTTATTTAGAACAATCCGTTGCATGTGTACTACTAGTATACCCTTTAGGCAAAACTTGGATTTCAAAATCGGTTTAATAGTGTCCATTATCCTTTTTGTAGTTTCGAGTATTACATCGAAATTTACTCGAAATTGTAGGACTTTAAGCAAATGTAAGTTTTAATCGATCAATTATATTTTTATTCAATCTGGTCTACTAAACTTGATTATTTTGTCTTCTGTAATACATGTCCTATTGAGCAAAGCAACTTTTCTCGTCTGATTTTCATCATTAGCCTTTGCTCTGTATCCTTTTTTGGTGGGGTTTGTGTTGCTCAGTCTTTAGTTTTCTATATTGTGTTTTGTAGGAATTGTTGTGTGGTCGTTTTTTTCGTCATCATGATGTCAGTTTAATGTCGACTTATGAGTTTGGATATCCCTGTAGTATCCTCCACCTCTCTTTTATTATCCAAGCGGTTAGAAATCTCTTTCTCAATTGTCTTTTTACTTTCTGCAGCAGTTGTTGTTTTAGAACTTAATCTGTTTATTTAATTAACAACCTGTTAACACTTGGAACGATTTAGAGCTTGAAATAGGGAGTAGACGCAGCTATTTCAATCTGGAAAATATCACAGCAAAGGCTATTTCGGAAAACTTCATTGGAGTAGAATTCCGCTGTCTTTCAAATACCTTAATGTTTTTTATTTATGAAATTGAAATTATGCTCTTTGAATGCATCAAAATAAATTGTATGTGTGTGGGAAAATGCACATTGGTGATGCACAAAATGCAATCTGACCGCAAATATATACCAAGTTTTGTTCAGATAATGCTATTTTATTAAAACCAATATACGAGTTCGAAAAGTACATTGTCCTTGCCTTCAAGCTAGTTTTTATTAAAGCTTTTAGGTGCCTTTAAACTCTGACTACGATGTTCAACCAGGTTTCATCTCATCGTGGGATACAACTTCATCGTCTTGTAAATATAGGATTGAACAGGTTCTTTTGGCCGTCAGCCAGTACCTGTCCTGTGCTCTATCACAATAACCATGCATGGGACGATATCAAACCAGAGACATATATACACATGTATATATGTCTCTGATTAAATTCCGTGTAAAAACGTCTGACACTGCAATTATATAAGTTTCAAGCCATTTAAACGGCTAGTCACTGGACCAAAATTGATGATCGATTGATTTATTGGTGTAACACCTCTTTCCGCACTATTGTGCTATTTCCTGGAGGTAAGTTTTTATTGATGGAGGAAGCCAGAGTCCCCGGAGAGAACCACCGATCTTCAGTAGGAAAACTGACAATCCTAGTCAATTAAGAATGGAGTTGAGCGCACCTGCCACGTGCAGGATTCAAACTCACCTTAGTGCTGACAGGCTAGTTATACAGTAGTTGGACTACTGAGACATATCCGCCACCGATTTTCGTAAAATATTTGTAACTGATCATTAAAGTTAATTCATAACCATGTTAATTTTATTTTGTGTGTTGCTTATCTTGGGTGACAGTCAGATTTATTTCATTAGCATTATATGATGTTCAGTTTAAAAGTTAATCTTTAATGCAATATTTGGCTTAAATTGCATAAATGACCAGGTTAGATGATAAAAGAATCAATTTTTAAAGTGGACAACAAATGCAAATTAATAACACCCACTACCATAACACTTTAATTGCACCTTTTTAGCTTTTTTTTTCGATATTGGGTTTGCAGATGATGTCTTGTTCCCTATTCTAATATGACGTTCTTCTTTCGCTTTGGAAAAAAAGCCATGTTCTAATTACAATAAAATATGGGCTGCACGTGATTGATATCACAATTGAAATTGCAATGTCAGTTATATTTTGAACAACACTAGAGATCGAAATGGACATTTGTGTTGGTGTTGCTCATTAGGAATTTAATAAAATCATTCTAACAGTAAGTTTACATATATATAGTTTTTCTTATCGTTAAACTGTTGATTTTCTATAATTTTTTTGGTTCATCAAATCAAAATGGCAGCCTTTTGAATGTGTAATATAGATCCGATTCAAAGTAGTAAAGTTCTAAATTTTCCTATCAGAATCGAAATAATTATATCATGCCATGCTCTATGCTCATTTTATCATGGATAGACATTATATTTGTCAATATTTTTTACCTGGCTTACACTCGGTATAAAGGTATTTACAAATATAATGCCTACCCATGTTAAAATGAGCACAGAGCATGGCATGAAAGAATTATTTCTTAAGTAAATATTATAGAAAATGAAAAAGCCAAAACTAAACAACAAGATGATAAGCTACAGGTAGGTAAATGTTTGACTATATTCTAACATAGTAATTCACAGCAGAAGTGTACAGTCATACAAGGGGGGAGATCTAAAAAAATACAGATTAACATCCCAAATAATCATGTTCCTGTCCAGTCATGATCCTTGTTAAAGCTCTTTTTATGTCATATTTTAACCTTTTTCATCATTTTATTTTTTGTTATTTGAAGGATTCGGTGTTGATGGCAGATCTTTGACAGTTCTATTTACTTGTTCACAATTTTTCTAGCCTTGGGACAATTTAGAAATCAATCAAAGTTACCAGGCTTATAATTCAGTATCAGATATGTGTTTCGTTTTCTTAAGACTCAACAGTGGCAATTGAATTAAAACAGTTTAAAGGCCAAATCAAATGAAGTTTACAAGCATTGGAAATCTTAAAAAACTCCAAAAGTTATACAAAATCTGGCTAAATAATGTACATCTGCCTATTTTTGATGAAAATTTGCTACTACATTCCAATATATCAGATACATTAATAAATTGGCAATTTAAAAAAATGTCAAAAATAACCAAAAGACATCTCAAGGTTTACATACGGTCTTCAAAAATAGACAGATGCAAATTATTTAGCCAGATTTGGTTATTTTGATTTAAATGGCAGAAATATTGCCCTATTACATACATTTTACCTTAAGCACCTTCTAGCTATAAACATGGAAATGAAATGTTACAATGCTAATACAACTGCAAACCAAATATCATTGACTTACCACTAGTGATTCCCCTTAAACTGAACTAGTAAAAAACTAATACATTGTTGAAACCGCCACTGCAAACTTCAGAAAAAGCAAGCCTAAATCTTATTTTTTCTACTTGGTGGAGGCTTGACAAAAAACTTGAACAACATATAGATTAAATCTAAATGTTGACAACATAGACACTGATAGACTATATGATCGTTATGTATCGCTTTTGCAACAAAATGATTGCAGGCTAAAATACAAAAATGAACCCAACACAGAAAAAGTCAATCTAGCATGGATCATAAGACTCCTAATGTACTATATAAGAGACTGCATTGGTGAAATATCATTATGACAGAAATAGTCAATCATCAAAAATACCTGATGATACAAAGATGGCTGAATAAAAGTAACAAATAGGTATACATGATAGATCCTAATCTGATGAAGATTGGGTCTCTATATCTTTTGATACTGCAGAGTTATGTGACTTTATTGAGTCCAAAATAGACATTTTATTAAATGCAATGCATTTACTCAATTTCAGTTTGTTAGATTTTTGACACACTTTACCAAATGATTCTGAATATGAGTATAAGTAAGTTTTGGATATTTCACTCATCATTACAGAAGAATGGTTTGTCTTTTCTAGTTTCCTTAACTTTTACTAGTTATCAGCAAAGGTGGTATCTGTATAAACTCACTTTTGAAAGTGTGTGTACACCTGCTGAGAAATACAACCATATTCTTTGTGAAAGCTCTACTTATCAAAATATATTCAGATTTAAAACTTAACCTAATCTATCTATTTTGGGTCAAAATGTAAATACATTTCTTCAATAAGTCTGAAACTGCAATTAATATCAAATACCTGTGTTTTGATTAACTTACAGGAATACTCTGAATATTCATTTATTTAAGGGCCTTTAGACAAAATAACAGAGACAGTGATATTTTTCTCTGTATTTGATACAGATATGATAAAATAATGTCCATGTTTCCTGAGAATCGCCATAGTCATCCCTCTGTCAAAATAATCCAAATAATGGGTTTGCATAGGCCATGGGTTTCACATTGGGATGTGGCTGAAATAAATATTACAATTATAGGTTAAAAATATTTAAATACATATAACATTTAAAATACTTACTACATGTTAACAAAGATAGAATTAACATAAAGAATATGAAATTTTCATGTCATGTATACAAATAAATATAGTAAATATCAATCTTTTATTGTTAAGAATGTGGTTGATCGTCATTTCAATTAACATTTTTTATGTAAAATGGATACAACAAACATATGACTATAGGTCCTTAGCCATGAACTGGCATGTTCATAGTATACATAGACTCATAGAGATTTGTATATTCTTAAAAAAAACACATATGTTGGTACCAATAACTTAAATGATTAGATTTGTTTGAGGTGGTAAGGGTTATTAACCATAATTCTCAATAGAATAATTAGTATCTATTTCAATCACAGTTTGATAGCAATAAGTCCAGCACATGATTTCTCAAAATATATTATTTCTATCTATCTTCAAAGTTCCTATTTTAAAAGGGTGATGGCCATTTTTTTTTTAAAGAATGGGATTAACACTCATTATGGTAAAAAGAATTTTAATTGTGTATTTAACAAAAGCTTTTTTTGAGGTAATTTGTCCTTTACACGATTTTCCAAACTATTTTATTGACTTTTTTGTTGAAGTTACAATTTTTAGTTACAGCAGCAGTCCATGAAGGTTCAACAACCATACTTCTAAAAGAGGATCATAAATTTATAAAATAAAGACATATGCCAACCTGAAATAAGTAGTCCAAGCATGATTTTGAAATGGGAGTCAAAAATAAGAACTGTGTGTCATTAATTTTCCTGTTCAATTTGTTAATATAATGTTTGCTGTTCATTCATTCATTCCTGTCCTCTCTTTCATTGCAATACTATCCTTATCTTGATATAACTGACTACTTAATAAATTACTGGCCATAGAAAACCATTTGTTGTGAAGTTTTAATTGATGGTCAATTTTAAGAACATCCGACTTACCACTGCTTCAAATGATGTGAATTTGGGGGTCAGGTCATCACCGGTGATACTGATAAAGGCTCCTTTATTTCCCATCTGATCACTGAAAAGGAAATAATGCTTTATATAGAAACTAAGTCAAATTTAAACAGTTTAAGTTGAATGTTTATGCAAATATGCAACCTGAAACTGTTTTATGTTTTAATGAGGAACTTTATAAATGTATTATAGCAACAAATATAGAATAATGTTTTCTTCTAATGAGTATTAATACTTTCAAAATACTCTTTTGATCTGGTACTAAATGACTGCTGAGTAAATTTAAAGTTCATCTCATTCATGCAGCTGGCCTTAGACAGATTAAATCACTCTGGTATAAACCTAAATACTGCAATCATATTACTTTGTTGTGAACATCAACTTATGATTAGGACCTTATAACACTGTCATTTTATATGGTGACATACCAGTAATTAGGAGCTGAGAACACTGTTATACATTTGCCATCATGTATCACTTCATATCCTTCCTGTTTCACTTCATGACTCCTAACAATATAGTCCAATTTATTTTTCTGAAGAAATTTCTTTGTTACATCTGGTCCAAACATGGTCCCTACCCCTCGTTTACTGTCACTAGTCCCACACATCATCTGGGGATCAGACCATAACAGTTCACACATTGCTCCTGTTAATATTTATCAAAAAATTACATTTTATATCTTCCATTATATTTATCCTGTAGAATGAATGACAAAATACATTATTTTCCCTTGAAACACAGCTTAAAATAACCAATCACTCAAGTTTTTGTTTCTGATATTGCTAGAAATATTTCAAATAACAAAGTTACTGGCAAAATAACTGCAATGCTAAGCTTAAAATCTCAACATGCTTATATCTGACAGCTAACCAACATTTACTTTAGCCTAATGTGTTCTACTGTCACAATTTAGCAAATTAATAAAAATAATTTATTACATCTTGAATTACAAATATCTTTATATCCTGTTACAGTTAAATTAAAACTTTATAATAAACATAAAAAACAACATTACACTGTATTAAAAACTGCAACACCTACCACTTTCTGGGGGTTGTCTGTTACGATCTACTTTCCGTAAATCATCTAACGTTACATTTTCATCCCTGAACAATCCTCCATGCATTAACTGTAATAAAAAATATCATAAATTACTGTGTTCAAGCTATTGGTTGTAAATGTTAAATAAAATTCATTGTTAACCCTAAATATGTTCTCACAAATGATGTGAGAAACTTAATGAGTCAGGTCACATACCATCATAATAAAAAACATCAAAACTGGTTCAACTTTTTTTCTCATAATAGACTTTCATTCAAGATTTTAAGTCTCTATTACCAAAGATATGAATAATCGCAGCTTTCAGAAAATATTTTACAGTTTAAATTTTATTCATTTTGTAACATTCATAAGTATCCATGGTTTTGATTATATCAATCTTTATTTCAATAAATGGGAAAAGAAGAAATGAGTTGCAAAGACAAATGAATAGTGATATTTTACAAATCCACATCCAATCCTCATAAATAGATTTCCAATTTCAATTCTTCTGATAATAATCCAAAGTTTTATTTAGAAACTTTCAATCGAATTGGAAGCTCTTACAAGAAGTGGCAGCATTTATGATCTCAGAGGTAATGAGAATCAACTGTCAAACTTTCAGTATTCTACTGTCATGACATTTATAGATTTCACCAAGGTGTGAAAGTATCCTTGGTTGACATCATAGGTTTAACAGACTGTTGGATATGTTTTGAATGTTTTGTGTCTTTGTGTTGTCTCTTTGATGTATATCCCACATCTTCTTTTATTCATATCCATTATTGTGTAATTATATATCTGTGTCATGAGCAAATCCTTGATAACTGTCCTAGGGTTTATGATATAGGATTCACAGACTTCTATTGACATTTTTGATAGATAGAATGAATGATGAGTCACTCTAAACTTTGCCTGTTTACCTCTTGGAAATATTTAGCAGAATATCAACACCTTTGAAGGAAATTTTGCAAGATGACCTTTTCAGGATTTTTGTATAGCTTGCTATAAGAATATTTTTTCAATTACTAAGAAAAAAATGTAATCAATACTTAATACATGTAAAATGAGCTAATTAAAACAACCAGCAAAATGGCTTTAGGTGAGTTTTGATATATAAACAGATAAGAGTTTTCACAGTAAATATTAGGATACAATGTAGCCTTAAAATGAACATTTCATATTAAACAACTAAAAATTATAGCTGAAATATGCTTCAATTTAACAAGTGGTAAGAATTATAAGAGAGATTTTGTTCAGTAAAGGAGATTTTGACCTCCCTTAATTGAAACAAAAATTATGTAGAGAATCAATTGAATTTGGTAAACCCCTCCCCAAAATGGTATGATTTCACTTAATAGATCTTCAACCCCAAACTTCCTCTTAAACACTTATTAGTAAAGGTGCCCATAAACAGACATTTGATAATTACTTACTAAAATTTTATTATTTATACAGTGACATAAAGGCAGCAAATTGAATATCTCTGTAAATAGGTCAGCCATTTTACTGCTGTATGTGGTATGTGTTAAGGAATATCTTTATTAACTAAATACACATTATATAACTCAAAGTATTGTTGATTCATTATTATTATATGGTTTACAAATTACAATCATTTTAAGGTTTCAAACAATATTCTAGTATTACAAAGTGTCATAATAATGCGGAAATGAAAGTCATTTGCATATTTGATCTAATATTTAATGATTGTGTGAAGAGATTTTTCCTTAAAAGTAATGATGTGCATGTATATTGATATTTTCCACTGATTTTTTTCAATTCATCCTGGAGTTTGGTTTATTTGTTATTCTGTTTACTTATCACAGGTTTCTCAGAATTGGACAAAAATATAAAATGACAAAACTGAAAAACAAGGCAGAAAAACAGATTGAAAAGTTTAAATCTAAAGGTAAATAATACAAAAGGATATTTTGATTTGACTTCTCCTTCAAACCATACATCTGGTTCATTGTTGCACTTTCATGATTCCCTAAAAATACAAATATAAAATAATTCCACAGAAGTCTTAATTACAATGCAGTGTATCTACATTTCCTTTATTTGATCAATTTTTAAATAACAGAAGATATTACAGTACAATACATAAAACCAAATTAACTGAGCATATCTTAGTAATATCTTTAATAAAAGAGACAGAGGGCCTCAATGCATAAGTTTAAGTAATTCTTCTACAGTGATCACTATAGCCTATCAACTCTAAAGTGTTGAGTCCAAATCCCTTTGTGGCGAGGTATGTTCAACTCTGAATTGAATTGAAAAGTATTGCCAGTTTTCCTGCTAGATGTCAATAATTCTCCCAAGGTACCTTGGCTTCCTCCACCAATAAAAAATAACCGCTATGATATATTTAAAATCCACGAAAGTGGAATGAACCACAAAAAACAATTTTACAAGGGTTATGGGTGAATATGAGGTTGTAAATTAACACAAGGGACAATCTTAACTATGCTGAAAGTTAGTTATAAGCTCAATTAAAACCTTAAAATAATTGTCATGAAAATGAATAGAAGGTCAAATGCAGGGTCAAACATATGATACTAATTGTAATGCTTTTTTGTTATTTAATGTTATTCAGGGCTTTATCTGGTCTATATACCAGCTTTGATAAGTGTTTGGTACTAATATAAATTTCCACTTCGTACTATTAACATCAAAATTATTTATTTTGTTAAAATATTTCCTTTCTCTATTGTAACTGTACACGATACCTAACAACAAACTTATTTTCATTTACCTGTGTTTAAAGTTATTGCAAATGGCTGATATTTTTGTTCGAGCATATTGTTTCTCTTAAATTGTTTAACATTTCATATCTATATAACATGTTACTTTTATTATTCTTCCCTTAGTTTATTTATTTTAATTTACATTGTATCATAGGTCAAATTTATTTGTTCAGTGTATGTTCAATGGTGTTAATATGTCCTTTGATTGAGTTAAGCTATTTCAGTTGATATTTTATAGTGTGTCTTTCTATGTTGTGATGTTACACTATTGTTTCAGAAAAAGGGTGAAGGTTTGGTACCATTAAAACGTTTAAACCCGCTGCATTTGTTTGCACCTGTCCTAAGTCAGGAATCTGATGTTCAGTAGTTGTCGTTTGTTGATGTGGTTCATAAGTGTTTCTCGTTTCTCGTTTTTATATAGATTAGACCGTTGGTTTTCCCGTTTGAATGGTTTTACACTAGTAATTTTTGGGGCCCTTTATAGCTTACTGTTCGGTGTGAGCCTAGGCTCCGTGTTGAAGACCGTACTTTGACCTATAATGGTTTACTTTTATAAATTTTGACTCGGATAGAGAGTTGTCTCATTGGCACTCATACCACATCTTCTTATATCTATAGACTTGAAAATAATTTTTATTTGCTTCTTCTCCACTAAGCATGGGGAACTAAGGACTAGGATCAGTCTGGTATGCTTAGAATCATAATAATGTGTCCTGGTCTTCTTGCTGACTGTTACCTTGTGAACTACCACATTAAAAATCCAGCTGAGTGTGTCAGACTTTTACAAAGCAGGGTTCATATACACAACACATTAACATTTTCTAGTCCTGGTATGCATGTAATATCAGCCACTGGATGTCAAACACCTATTCATCATCATCAACATCATCATGTATATATCTTTTTGTTTTGTGTGTTTTATTTTTTGGAAGATTTTATTTGATAAGGTGTTTATCATTGATTAGTTCCTTATTGAATATCAGATAAGACATTGTTCCTCTAATTCATGGTTATTTCCCAGGATTTATTGTCTCATATACATCTATCCTAAATCCCTCCCCCCATATACTTCTGGCAATAACTAAATGTTAAATTCATTTGAATTATACATTTTTATCAAAAAACTTACCCCTGGCCATATAAAAACTATCTGGATACAAAAGCTTAAAACTAAATAATACAAATATACATTCTACTGAGAATGACCCTCGGTCTACAAAATCACCATTAAATAACTGAACAAAGGTTAAGGAATTTCTACTTATTTAATTTTACAGCCCATATTTCAAGGATGTTTCACCTTGTAAAGGGTAATATAATGTTTCCAGAATATGAATTGAATTCAAAATGCTATATTTTCTTACACACTTCATTGTTGTATCTAAAACAATGTTGATACTATTTGTGTTAACTTTCCATAGAGATACAAGCTAAATAGCAGTGAAAAAACAACCCAACAACACATAACAGGACAATATGAGGTCGTAAGCACTCCTTTTAATACAAATTATATCATTTTTTAGCATAAAATCGTCCAAATTTTTTTCATATATTTTGTTATCTTCAATTACACCCCCTTCAAAAATCCTTGATCAGCCTCTATAGTCAAACAGCTTTTTTACATTTATAATCATTTCATTCAAACTCTATGATACCACTTAGCATCGTAAATTTTTGTAAGCTGATGTTGTAAAGGATACATAAGGATTATCTACAGAAGGTAAACCATTTAACTTAAATATATTAAGTAGATCATAATACTGCCCATGTATGTCCCCACATATAGTAAACTTCTGTCCCTGAAAATAGAAATCATTTCATCAATTACATTTAGTTTTATTAAGTCCAATAACTGATACACAGATATACAGAAGAAATTGAATCTTTAGATCAATTATGTGAATTTGTGTTCACAAAGTGAACTTCTTTTGAGAACTGCAGTAAAAAAATCCTTTTTTTTAAGTTTATGAGTTAATAATTCATAAAAATGCTGATTATTTATTTAAAGTTGTATTTATATAGGTAGTATGGCAACTACGAGATCTGAAACAAGTCAATAATACAGAATTTTGTATAAGCTATTAACCTATTTTGTAGACCATGAAATTAGTGTCAACAAGCAGATACATCAAAACAAGTCATTTTCTTCCATTTGCCTGTATTTTCTTTTAGTATTGGCATGAAGAAATGTTTTACAGAAATAATTGAATTTCTTTCATAGTTTGTAACCTTTAAATTATTTTAAGAACATCACAAAGCCAGGATAATTCAAAATGCAATTTTTTGATGAAAATAGTCCATTGTGTTCATCTTACCTTTGGCACATCTATATCAACCAGTGAAGGTAGATTTTTAAACAGTTCTTTAATTTGCAGTAATATCTAAAAATAAATCACAGATAAAAAGTAACAAATACATAAACTGTTATCACAGAGATATGTCTCACTTTTTGGTTATTTCGATAATGCAAATGTTGAAATTAAAATAGCAACACTTTTACATGTAAGTTTTGCAAATATTCAAAGTCAATGAATCATGACTGAAGAAACATGGCCAAACAATCTCCATGGAAATGAGATGTGCCAATGCTAATACAACTGCATACCAAATACCATTGACTTATCATTAGTAGTTCCCTTTAAAACAAACCTAAACACAAACTAATACATGTAAACTAAGCAAAATTTCAAATTCAATAAACCATAACTGAGGGGGCGGGGTCAAATAATCTCCATTGTAATGAGATGTACCAATGCTAATACAACTGCATATCAAATATCATTGACCTACCACTAGTGGTTCCCCATAAACCGACCTAATCACCAACTAATACATGAAAACTAAGCAAAAATTTCAAAGTCAATAGACCATGACTGAGGGGGCGGGGCCAAATAATCTCCATGGAAATGAGATATGCCAATGCTTATACAACTGCATACCAATTATCATTAACTTACCACTAGTGGTTCCCCATTAACTGAAATAATCACAAACTAATACATGAAAACTAAGCAAAAATTTCAAAGTCAATAGACCATAACTGAGGGGGCGGGGCCAGATAATCTCCATGGTAATGAGATGTGCCAATACTAATACAACTGCATACCAAATATCTTTAACTTACCACTAGTGGTTCACCATAAACTAGACCTAATCACAAACTAATACATTGTTGACGACAACGCTGGAAACAGCATACCTATGTCTCGCTTTTTGACTCCGTCAAGCGAGACAATAAAATTACATAATTGTATCTTTAAATAAATAAAGAAAATGCAACATCAATATACACATATGTTCATACTTTAGGGAATACAATGTATAAATGTTGCAGTAAAAGGTTTGTGCACTTGTGAATGATATTTGTATGTTAGAAATAAAACTGAATTTTAAGATGAACAAAAAATATAATACCATTGAGAAAAACATGATAGTAAAAGACAATTCATATGTAACTGGAAATAAGTTATATAAAAGGTAAATTCCTCAGCATATCACCTGCATATAAGGTAGCTCTCATTGAAGAACATTAAGTAAAGGTTCACATGCACAGTTCTTTATATCATTTTGATGTATTTCATAATATTTTTGTTACCTTTACCTGATATCCATCTTTTAAATACTTTTATCAAGTATGAAGCAATTGTATGTTCTATTTAGTACCCTAGTACTTTTAACAGATAACAAAACATTACTTATCTTTATTCAATCTCATCATTAGTTGTACTTATTTAACACGATACGTTTAGGGGAATACTCTGAGTGCATTTTCAGAGAATATTTACTATGCAATAAATACTTTTCTAATGGATTTTAACCAGTTTTTAAACTCTGGAGGTAAATGGAGACATCAAGTTACAGACTAAAGAATACTTTCAAAAGGTCAAATCTGAAACTGATACTGGATTACATTTAGATGCACAGAAAGCATTTTTGTTTATTCTATTATCAATGAGAATAATTGAATGGAATAACAGGGGTAGATCAACTTACTTCAATTTGGTTTAATGGAATATTATAATTCAAATCCTAAACTATAAGGGGCAGGGGTCTTTTACGGATTTTTCTTATAAAGAGATAAATACATAGTTTACCTGGAATGCAAATCTACTGTGTAATTTCTTCTGGTCTCTAAATGTATCAAGTAAATCTTGTACAAATTTAAGTGTAACCTGTCCATTCTCTAAAACTGGTCCTGAGTAGTCTCCCTCAATTGCTACAGATCAAAACAATACATGTGTTAATATAAAGTTAGAGAAGATCATAAAACGTTGCAAGACAATGCTTTCAAATCTAACAGTTCTCTAAGAATATTTTATATATATAAACACCTTACCCAAGAACAAGAATTTATTCTTTTAATAGTCTTTTTTAGATGAAAAAAACTAAAATCTACATATTGGAAGACAAAGTATGAAAATTTGACCCACAGAAAGTTTTGGTCATGATATACCTAAAAATAGCTTTCATTATACATACTCAATGACTCCAAGTCAATAGTTTCTGACACTGGTTTTTCTTCCACTGCAATAGCCTTCTCAAAGGCTATTCTTTTAACAATTCTGCCACATTCATTAAACTTTGCCCTTGCATCTTTATCACTTGGCTTCACTTTAACAACCTGAAAATATAGGTATTAATTTACATAATAGCGTTAAAGTATAAACAGTATGTACAGAAAAAGATATGGGTACAGGTGTCATTGTTAAAATACTTTAAATAAAATGCTTCGCTGAGTGCAGCTGGATACGACCACAGAGGTCCAACCCTGTACAGTTGGGGCAAAAATGGACACAATATTTGTGCTTGATACAGGTCTGAATTTGGATTGCAAATAAATATTTGACACATAATAGGTTTCTGACACTGAATAACTGTAGTCAAAGAACTTAGAATTGGTTATATGATTTGAATTTATATTCAATTTTTTGCTTTTGTGCAATACACTATGGTGTTGCGATTGACCCCCCTTTTGCCAAAAAAATATCCCCTCCCCCTTTTTGTGCAAAAAGAAATGATATTTGAAGAAATTTTCTTTTTAATTTCTGAAATCTGAAATGAAAAAAAAAATTGCCCCAACAATTTCTTTTTTACCCTCCTCCCCCTAAATTTTTTTTCCAAAAAAAAAATTCTTTCCCTCAAGATATGGTCATAATCTCAATTCAAATTTCCAATGGAGTTTGCAACCATAATTACCAATTTAAATACATCATAAAAGTCTTAAAATAGAAAAAAAAAATCCCCCCGCTCTCAAATGTTTTGAACCCCCTTATGATTCATAACCCCCAAACTCAATCCCAGCCTTCCCTTTGTGGTATGGTACCTTGCAGTACAATTTCAGAGAGTTGAACACACGTTATTGTCTGGAAACTAGAAAATGCTTGTTTTTTGGCCCCAAATTCCTAAACGTTTAGGGCAATTACCTCCAAACTCAAACCCAGCTTTCCCTTTGTGATATGGAACCTTGTAGTACAATTTCATAAAGATCCATACACTTACACACAAGTTATTGTCCTGAAACTAATAAAATGCTTGTTTTTTGCCCCTTTTTGGCCCCTAATTCCTAAAATTTTGAGGCAATTACCCCCAAAATCCATCCCAGCCTTCCCTTTGTGGTATGGTACCTAAATTGCAGTACAATTTCAGAGAGATCCATACACTTGAACACAAGTTATTGTCTGGAAACTAGAAAAATGCTTATTTTTGGCCCCTTTTTGGTCCTTATTCCTAAACGTTTTGGGCAATTACCCCCAAACTCAATTCCAGCTTTCCCTTTGTGATACGGAACCTTATAGTACAATTTTAGAAAGATCCATAGACTTAAACACAAGTTATTGTCATGAAACTAGAAAATTGCTTATTTTTTGCCCCTTTTTTGGCCCCTAATTCCTAAAATTTTGAGGCAATTACCCCCAAAATCAATCCCAGCATTCCCTTTGTGATATGGAACCTTGTGGTACAATTCCAGAGAGATCCATACACTAACACACAAGTTATTGTCTGGAAGTTACAAAAATGCTTATTTCTGGCCCCTTTTTAGCCCCTTATTCCTTAACTGTTGGTACCATAACCCCCAAAATCAATCCCAACCTTCCTTTTGTGGTATTGAACCTTATGTTAAAATTTCATAGAGATCCATTCACTTAAACTAAAGTTAGAGTGTGAAAACCAATGTGTCTTCGGACGACGACGACGACGCCAACGTCCTACCAATATACGACTGCAAAAATTTTGGCGGTCGTATAAAAATGCTTGTTTTTGGCCCCAAATTCCTAAACGTTTAAGGCAATTACCTCCAAACTCAAACCCAGCTTTCCCTTTGTGACATGGAACCTTGTAGTACAATTTCATAAAGATCCATACACTTACACACAAGTTATTGTCCTGAAACTAGAAAAATGCTTGTTTTTTTGCCCCTTTTTGGGCCCTAATTCCTAAAATTTTGAGGCAATAACCCCCAAAATCAATCCCAGCCTTCCCTTTGTGGTATGGTACCTTGCAGTACAATTTCATAGAGATCCATACACTTGAACACAAGTTATTGTCTGGAAACTAGAAAAATGCTTATTTTTGGCCTCTTATTCCTGAACGTTTTGGGCAATTACCCCCAAACTCAATTCCAGCTTTCCCTTTGTGATATGGAACCTTGTAGTACAATTTCAGAAAGATCCATACACTTAAACACAAGTTATTGTCATGAAACTAGAAAATGCTTGTTTTTGCCCTTTTTGGCCCTAATTCCTAAAATTTGGAGGCAATTACCCCCAAAATTAATCCCAGCATTCCCTTTGTGATATGGAACCTTGTGGTACAATGTCAGAGAGATCCATACACTAACACACAAGTTATGTCTGGAAGTTACAAAAATGCTTATTTTTGGCCCCTTTTTGGCCCCTTATTCCTTAACTGTTGGGACAATAACCCCCAAAATCAATACCAACCTTTCTTTTGTGGTATTGAACCTTATGGTAAAATTTCATAGAGATCCATTCACTTAAACTAAAGTTAGAGTGCGAAAACCAATGTGTCTTCGGACGCCGACGACGACGCCAACGTCATACCACAATACGACCGCAAAATTTTTTTGCGGTTGTATAAAAAAGGTAGAGTCTAATAATTCTAGTACTAAACTGTTGATTCAGAAATATGTCTGGCCTCTTAAAATAGCAATACTTTAACATGTAAAATATGCAAAATATTTAAGTCAATGAACTAAGTCTGAAGGTACTGGGCCTTATGATTTCCCTGGAAATAAGATATGTCAATACTTATACAACTGCACATCAAATTTCATTGATTTATCATAAGTGGTTCCCCTTAAACTGACCTAATCACAAACTTTAACATGTTTCCTATGCCAACGTTTCCAAGTCAATAAACCATGACTGAAGGTATAGGGCCTAATAATTTCCCTGGAAATAAGATATGCCAATGCTAATACAACAGCATACAAAATATTATTGACTTGTCATAAGTGGTTCCCCTTAAAGTGACCTAATCACAAACTTTTAACTAATTATTGATGCCGCCGCCAAGCGAAACAGCATACATAAGTCTCGTTTTTGCCTCCATTAAGGGAAGACAATAATTGTAAAATCAAAATGGTTGTAAAATACGGTCAACTACACCATTGCAAACAATCCTTCTAAACATGAGAGTTTTCTGTCAAACGGTCTCAAAGGAGTTGTGTTCCTAAAGTGTTTTGAACTGACCAAAGATCTGATGTATACTATTACAATATTCCCACGGTGCGACGAGGGATGACAATAAACTGCTTGATAAAAAGAACTTTAAAACTGACCTTAATATAAAGTGAGTTTCCACATTGGCCTCTGCTTTAAAACTCATACAGGTCTAGGGTATCTGTGGTACAGTGAGTTGTGGAGGCCATGGCCCATGTGATGACTTGCTTAAAATAAGGTCAGTTTGCAATAACAGCATTCTTCTATGGAATATATACCTGATACCCCATTGCTGCCAGACTGGTACATCACTACATGTCCATAGTAGAGGCCATGTTTACCTCTACTTTTAGTACCATGGCCCATGTGAAGAATCATTTATTCACTTTAAATAGTTATGTTAATTGAAGAACAATTTTTTTAAAAGTTAAAATAATCATATAATGCTTACAGCTTCAAAATCTTTCAATGCAAGTTTGAATTTCCCTAGTGCCATGTTAGCTGATGCCCTTCTGTAGTAAGCCTGAAAAATACATAGATGAAGGTTATAAAATTATTATTGTGATTTTCAACCATTGACAGGATATCTTATTTCCTACTGTCAATTCAAATCAAATCTCCTCAGTTTTATTCATTATAAGATATAATTTTAAAAACAGAATACAGATGATTTAGTTCATACTGGCCCATTATTGCAGAGTAGAAAATTTTGAAAAATTAAAGACTACAAACAGAAACTAAATGAAAGCAACATCTCACTCTAGTCTGGTAAGCTAACAAATAATGTTTTTTTGAAAGCTCAAAAACTGTATATTGACCTGCAATTGTAAGCAATAAGTTAATTCTGGTAAAATGTGTCTTAAAAGTTTTATTAATATAATGATTGGACATCGCATGTCTATAAATGGGGGTACTAGATATCCTTCTGCCATATTATTTGCAGAGGAACATACTCAGAGGTTATGTTGGTAGATCATAGTCTAGCTTCCTTTGGCAATACAGTTAAAATTAATAGTCAATAAAACTCAAAATTGGATGTTCATATATTAATCATTTACAAATGGATATATTGTACATATTTACATTGCATGTCATCTTTGAATTAAACATCTCTAAGTCACCATGGTTTGATTCAATCCTCAATTATGAAAACTTCAAATAAAAAAGGTTCATTACATATATCTTATTAGAATATCACTTTTTCAGATCGATTTTTCTCTTCTCAAAACCCCAAAAAAACTACACTTTTCAAACAATCATCCTATTAATATTATCAGCTAATTAACCAATCAAAATGCATAACTCCCAAAAAGAGGGAGGGGGTATCTTTTAATTCCACTAATTAAACTATGGTCCCTTAGATACCTTTATAATAATTAACACTTTTAAGGTAAAGAATTAATTATGTAAGAAAATAAAACATCTTTATCTTATCTACAATAGGAAATGGCTTAAAAGCTTACAATTGCTATTTCTTTGATATTTGACAGATTATCATACAAAGGTAATCAAAATAATTTTGCAAGTATTTATGCCTTAATCCCTAATCTAGAATTTAGAAATGTATACCTAATTATGACATTTTTGATGCATGTAATATTTGTAACAAGTCAAAACTCAGTTTTGACATATTCATCTCAAGCACTGAAATTTCTAATTTTAAACTTAGGAAAATATAGATTTGTGAAACACAATCATATGCAATTTTTGCTAATGAAAAATAAATCATTTTTCATTGGTAGTACTTACTTTAAGATAAAAATTACACTGGCATTTTTATAATCCAAAATTTAAATAACAAACCTTTATGTAAGATCTGTCCAACTGTAAAGCCATCGTAGCATCTGTTAAAGCAAGACCAAACATTTCTGTTTTGATGTAAGCAAAGCTTCTGTTTCCAAAATATGCTGCTACACGGGGCCATTTTTCAATAGCTTGGCTGTACAATTCTATTGCCTTTACATAGTCTCCATCTAATACATATAAGATAAACTATTATCAACACAGTACATGTTTTTATGTAATAGTACCTGTTAACACATGGTTAAAGTGTTAAGTACAGCTCTTTATAAGAACCAGGCAGAGTGCCATATACATGTGATTTATGAAGGTTCCAGATTTTATCTATAATTGGCCTAGTAGAAGAAGTAATGAATACTGCTCAAAATATAATTTTGAGTGGGAAAATATGAGTGGTTGCCATGGTAACGGACACTCTATTTTTGGTTGTTAAGCGTGGTAAAATCTTTAAAAAATCAGCTAAATCACTAAAATTCAGAGCCTGATTATGAATAGTATCATGCATTTTCATTAATGTTCATATGTAACATTGATACAATTTGGTTTAAGCTTCATTTTAGTGAAGATTGCATGTCAACCAAATTTGTAATTTTTTTAAATTTTGCCAAAAATGCATATTTTCAACTTTTCTTAAATAGGAATTTTTGAAATTATCAAATTTTCTGTGGTGTTTTTCAGAAAAGTGCAAATGTGTACAGAATAGTTAGCACTGTAGTTATGAAGTTTGGATACTACTTTACCAAATTAAATAGAAAATGCGTGGGACTTTCTTTAATTTTATCACCATAGCAACCAATTTTTCCTTGGAAACGGATTTATTATTTGCAGAATATTGCAGTTTAAGAGCTTAAATGTCCTGAATTGTTTCATAACCGATAAGAAAATACATAAAAGCATCTGCTAACACTAAATTACCGTTGTTAATAGTTGCTGACTTCAATAGTTACCACGGAAACACATATTATCCATAGCAACATCCATTCAAAAACTGCATTAATAGAAATTTTTTATTCAAATTGGAAATGACTGCATGCTTTGCTTCACTCACAGTCTTGTCTGTTCTTTTCATAAGGTTCAACAAATGTAATATATAATTTAACATTGGGGTTGGAAGGTTGGGACAAAAGAGGGGGTAGGTTTATTTTTAAAAATATCATACATGTAGATTCTTGAAAAGATAACGTTTGGTCGGAGAGCCTGATTATAAATAGAATCAATTTTATTCAGAAATTTCATATATAACATCAATACTAGGTTTTAGCTTCAGAGCTTAGTTAAGGAAGTTCGCTTGTCATGTTTTGGGATTTTTGTCAGATTTTCGGAAACCTCTGGTTTTATTCATTTGAATGCCTAAAAAAATTGGCCATTGACCCCCATTTTTCTTTTTATAAATCTTTTACATGTATAATGATAAGCCATTTGTAAAAGTTTTATAAAATTTCAATTATTCTTTAAAAGTTTTTGAGAATGTAAACTTGTCATGGATAAAGCTATGAAAAGTCAAGAGAGAATATTTTCCGCCAAAATTCTAATGGCTAATATCTCAAAACAAGCACATTGACCTGTACATTTTTTTAATCTTTTGATTCCTTTATTAATCCCCTATCGATATTAACTAGTGTTTTGAAAAGTTAATTAATTTGAAACTGAGAAGCGAACTCCCTTAAGATTGCAGTTCAACCCTACTTTTAGATTTTTTGTTAAAATATACAAAAAAACACTTATTTTCATTTTTTCTGAATCATGGAGTTTTGTGAAATTATCAAATTTTCTCATGTGTTTTTTTATTGAAAAGTGTAAATAAGTAAAGCATAGCTAGCATTGTAGTAACAAAGTTTGAATACTACTTGACCAAAATAAATAGAATATTGCGTGGGGCTCTCTTGAATTTTATCACCATATTAACGTATTTTCCCCTTGGAAACAGCGTTATTATTTGTTGACTTCTGCAGTATAGGGAATTCAATATTCTCAATTGTTTCCAAACCTTTATGAAAATACATAGAAGCATATATATACTCTAAATCTAAACTACAACGGCTAAGTATTATTACAACAGTTGCCATGATTACAAATATCACCCATAACAACATCCAATCAAAAGATATATAATATAATTTTATGTAAAAAATTATGTTAATAATTTTCATTTTTCTAATGGGAATATAACTGCATGCTTTAATCTGTTTAACTCTCAGTCCTGTCTTTGCTCCTTGAGAAGACTCAACAAATTTGAATATATACACTGTAGCATTTTGGGGGAGAAGTGGAGGTTTGGTAGTTTTTGTTTGAATCTTTCATAAATCCATATAAGGAAAATTGAGAGGTTTAGCTATAAAACCTGGTTTAATCTACCAATTTCTACATAAGAAAATGCCTGTACCAAGTCAGTAATATATGACAGTTTTTATCCATTTGTTTGATGTGTTTTAGCTTTTGATCTGTCATTTGCTTATGGACTTTCTGTTTAGAATTATCCTCAGTGTTCCGTATATTTGTTATTTTACTTTTTTCCTACAACATTTGGTTTCAATCTGGTAATCTATAATTATTCATGAAATGTTACTAACAGATGATGGACTTCATGGGAATTGCAATAGCACATTCTAGCTTTGTGAAGGTCCATGTAATTTTGAAAGTATTGCTCTGACAATATAATGTCCTTCACCAATGGGAAGAAATTATGAAATTTTGGCAAAATTCTAATTTTCCTAGCACAATAACTTTCACAAATTTAATCCAAACAGCAAGAGACTCAACTTGAAATCTCACTTATAAATATAAGCTTACAAACCAATAATAGAAACATTTGGTTTAAGCATTTCAAAACTGAAATTGCAGTGACAAGGACAAACAGATGGACGGACTGACCAAAAGAAAACATATAAAGTCATGGTCTTTTAAGAACACTTCACACATAACAAAGGTAAAATCTCTTTGTTATTACTGTGCTACAATCAGGATAATGCAATGCTAAGGTGTACATTAACTACCTCAGATATACTGCACAGTTCAAATGTACTCATACCTTAAAGGGCTTATCCTAGACTTTGAAAGTGGTGTAGTTCCATAAAATAAAATTAAACAGCTGCGCCATGAGCACATGTTACGCCTCGCGCTTTTCAAAGAATAAATTTCAATAACTTCTCAATGTCATATCACAAATTCATGAAAAACTAAAGGGAGGTTATGTTAATTGATATAAACCCAACACCAAAGTTCGGCCGTTAGGTTTTCTTGTTTGGATTGTTTTACATTGTCATTTTGGGACCTTTTACAGCTGAGTATGCGGCATAAGCTTTGCTCATTGTTGTAGGCCGTATGATAACCTATAGTTGTTAATTTCTGTGTCATGTTGGTCTCTTGTAGAGAGTTGTCTCATTAACAATTATACCACATCTCCTTTTTTAAATTAACAGAAAAGATGAAAAAAATCTAGATGAAAGTCGAAAAATACTATATGGTATGTATGACAGAAAAAAAGGCCTCCAGAAAGGTTCTCATAAGATGGTCACTTTAAGGCAAATTATACAGTTGACATGCAGTGGCACCAACAAAATTAAAACTTGATCTCTGTTTTGTGGTAATAAGCATTGTGTATATATGTTTCATAAGATTTGGTTGAGGCAAACTAAAACTATAAAATGGAAACCAACTTTGTGACGACTATTGTACTGACGGACATGGGTTAAACCTGCTACCCCCAATTGCGGCGCCGCCATAAAATTGTTTATTTTAGTTTTGCCTTGTACCTTGAAATCAAATGTGTGCAATGCACGGGACATTGGAAATTTGTTCTTTTATTTCACATGGGACACTAAAGTCTTGTATTCATGAAAGATTACAACTTGTTGGGACTAGAAAGCATTGATAGTTACAAAGAAAAAAAAAATAAGATTGGTATGTACTGCGCTGATTCTAGTGTTGCAGTTAATTGAATAAGACCATGTGTGGAATTTGTCTTCAAATTATTACTGTTATTAATCTTGTATTTATGCAGACATTATCAGCTTAGTGGTTTCATTCCAAATCTCGGGATTAATGCAAAGTCTTTTATAAAGGTTACAGAGACAGATACAGAAAATAGGGGCGTAATTCATGTAAAGGTTAAAAAAACGTTGAAAGTAGCAAACGATTTTTTGAAGATTCAACCTAAAAAGGATACCTTTTACATGTTTACTATCTTAAAGGAGAGGAGGGGATTTCAAGGGATAAGAAGTGTGCTTCAGCTGACCCCCCACACACACACACACACACACACACACACACACACACACAAAACAAGATCTAATGTTATCGGAATCATAATTTTATGAGATATATGTAGTACGATGCATAGTAAGGAATGATTCATAATTAATACAATTATTTTGCACAATAATTTTGATTTGATAATTTTACCGGTAATAGCATAATTATTAATCAAAACCGGGATTAGCACAATTCCAACTTAGTAGATGTATCTATTTGTTTATCTCGGAGATCCTGAATTCCAATTATGGGATAGTAGTACAACAAAGGAGTTATTAATGATATGTTAATAGCTATATATTAAGAGGATTAAATTATACTGGACTTCTGATATTAACGATCAACAATTGATTATTACTATTTTAAGTCCCCACCAACTTAAAATTGTTCAATTTGCCTGTCCGTCTATCTGTCCGTCCATCACACTTCAGTTTCAGTTTAGAATTGCTTTGACCAAATGATTCTATTATTGGTTTGTAAGCTTAATATTATGTTACAGGTCAATTTTGTGATTTATGCTGGTGGAATATCATCTCAGACGGTGTGTGCCCTAAGAAATTAAGAATTTTCTTACAATTGTTAAGGGCCATATCTATCTTGCCTTACCATAAGCCATGTTGGCCCGGCAATCCCATGAAGTTCATCATCTGTTAACTTTCAAAATTGATTATCAGATAATGAACTCGAAACAAAGTCAGACCAAACGCAATTATCTTTTCAAGGATCTACTTGTATGAAACATTTTAAAAATCAAAATACCCCCTTTTTTTTCCAAACCCCCAACCCCAATATTACATCATATACTACATTTATTGAACCATCTGAAGAAAATACCAGACAAGACTGTGAGTGAAGCAAAGAATGAAGTCATATTCCAATTTGAAAATAAACACCTCTATTTATGTATTTTTTACATAAATTTCTATTTATGCAGTTTTTGAATGGATGTTGCTATGGATAATATGTGTTTCCATTGTAACAATCAAGTCAACAACACTTGACGATAGTAATTTAAAGTTTGCGTTAGGTTTTATGTATTTTCTTATCGGTAATGAAACAATTAAGGACATTTAAGCTCTTAAACTGCAATATTCTGCAAATAAAAACTCCGTTTCCAAGGAAAAAATTGGTTGCTATGGTGATAAAACTAAAGAAAGTCCCACACGTTTTCTAATTAATTTGGTAAAGTAGTATCCAAACTTCATAGCTACAGTGCTAACTATTCTGTACAAATTTGCACTTTTCTGAAAAACACCACAGAAAATTTGATAATTTCGCAAAAATTCCTATTTCAGAAAAGTTGAAAATATGCATTTTTTGGCAAAATTTTTCAAAAAATTTACAAATTTGGTTGACATGCAATCTTCACTAAAATGAAGCTTAAACCAAGTTGTATCGATGTTACATATGAACATTAATGAAAAATGCATGATTCTATTCATAATCAGGCTCTGAATTCTAGTGATTTAGCTGATTTTCGAAAGATTTTACCACGCTTAACAACCAAAAAATAGAGTGTCCGTTACCATGGCAACCACTCATATTTTCCCACTGAAAATTATTTTTTGAGCATTATTCATTTACTTCTTCTACTAGGCCAATTATAGATAAAATCTGAAACCTTCATAAATCGCACTCTGCCTGGTTCTTACAAAGAGCTGTACTTAATACAAAAGCATTATTTCAGGGATTACATTTACAGGACTTACCATGAACCAGTACTCCCTTATAATCTATACTACTAAAGGAAGAGACCAATTTCATTGAGCCGCAACTCCTCTGAAACCATACAAAGTCGGAAATATTTGTGATATGACGTATAAATGTAGTGTTTTGTACTTCCTAAATTTGTCTTTGAAACAATCTTTTTTCCATAGAAAATGCCAATTTTTGAGAAAATATCCAAATTCGGAGACCGTTATTGATCCATGTCTTATACGCTTTTGCGCATGCTCAGTCGATGTACTGCCCGCGAAATACAAGTGAATGTGAAAGTAAGAAGAAAGGATAGAAAATTAGGCCTGTAAGGATCCTGTATTGTATTGTAAATGCATCATCTTGCTTAATTAAACGACATCCACCCTTTTTACTCCGGTGCAGAACTGAAAAAAATGAAATGGGCGTTGAATGTGTCGAAGTGATCCTCCCCCTTTTTATGTGTAAATACAGGCACCCGACGTCAGGACCCCTCCCCCTTTTTATGTGTAAACACAGGCACCCTTGACACTCTTTGTATCAACACTTGCCCATTTTTACCGCGATTTCACAGTCTATAAAGTTTCAAATTACACTTTCAAATAACAAGATTTACAGAGAAACCGAAATTGTCAAGGGAGTTTTTTTTATAGCCTACTGAGCTTTTTAAGCTTAAACTGCAGATAAACCATGTGCATTAAAGCTTGATTGGGCTATATTAGCCCAACTGAGATTAAAATAAATGGGGAATGTGTCCATGGGACACGGATGATGCCCCCGCTTGCATATAACATTATAAAGGGACATAACTCAGTCTAACTCAGGAACGGTAAAAAAGACGCTACCCAAATTCATACTAGATCTGAGTTTTGTGGTAAAAGCATTGTGTATAAGTTTCATAACATTTGGTTGAGGCAAACTTAAGTTAGAGAACAGAAACACTAATTCAGCAATTTTTCCATTTAAAAAGGAGCAGAACTCTAGAACAGTTAAAGTGACACCACCAAAATTCAAACTTGATCTGTGTTTTGTGGTTGTAAGCATTGTTAATCAGATTCATAACATTTGGTTGAGGCAAACTTAAGTTAGAGAATGGAAACGAAAAATTCAGCAATTTTTCCATTTGTAAAGGGGCATAACTCTAGACAGGTAAAAGAGACGCACCCAAATTCAAACTTGATCTGTGTTTTATGATAATAAGCATTGTGTATAAATTTCATAACATTTGGTTAAGGCAAACTAAAGTTAGAGAATGGAAACCAATTTCGGGATGTACAGACAGACAAGGGTAAAACTTACCTAATGCCCCCTCCGCTACGGTGGGGGCATAAAAATCCCTTTAACCCATTCAAAGGAAATTTAAGTTCGTGCATTTATATTTGCAAGTACAGTTTGATTCTTTTCAGACATAATAAAGAAACATAGTTGAATATTTCTGTGTAATTTTTTTTAAACTTTTATCACAATTTAAGGGGTCAGTATGTGTCTCAATAGACAATGATGGATATAACAAAAACTAACTTTTTACCTGAACTAATACAAGTAGGAACTTGAAACTTCTAGAAATAATCAACAATAACTTGATTTTTCAAGCCCAAGAGCTACTTATTTGTTTGTTACTTTCGATCTACACTACATACAATTATTCTGTAAATAATGTCTCAAAGATAAATTATTATGAATAAGCTAGATGTTTTTATTTAAGAGAAAAGATGAAAAATAGAATCTTTATAAATAAAAGAATGCAAGGATGGTCTATTTTTCTTTTAAATCAGAGCTACATTGATCAGTATTTAATCAATAATTGTGTCACAATTATCAGTGATTCACTTGGGACAACAGCAAAATTTGTTAATTACCTGGTCTAAACTCATAAAAATGCAATAAAACAGCTATGTGTTATTCAATTTATTATACTGAATGTTTAATCATTATTGTCTTTTAAATTTCAAATTGAAAGTACTTAACTATGATGTCATGTACATCACAAAATTACAGTTATTAAAAAACAACAAAAGTGAAGCAAGATGTATTTTTTTTATTTTGACATTCAATGAAAAAGTTCTGAGGCCAATAATATAACTTCAGCATTGTCTTTAAAAATTATTGACGTAAATTCAATTCATTGTCTTTTGGTTCATTGATTTTTGATTGGTCTGCACAAGAGGGTGACATTAAAAAAATTGTCTCCCACTGAGACATGGGATAGAGCAAATTATCTCCCTCGTAATAGCCAATCAAAATCTGTATAATAAATGTGTTTATTCATAGTTTTATTTTCATATAACAGTATTTATCATTTGTATATTTGGGTGCAAAAATGTGTGTTTTAAATAATGAAACAACCTCCATACCATTAAAATCAATAAACTTGTAAAATAATACTATTTTTAGGAAAATTACAAAACAAATATTCCATAACAAATAGACTATGCCACCCTATGAGACATCATCTTTCCAACCATATAAAAGTAATTAAAACAACAAATGTTAAATCCATGCACCTTACGAAATTAAAATATTTGAATAATTTGCAACGATAAATTCTCTAAATATATGAGCAACAGAAATACAACTAAATAATGAAATTATGGAAATGAGATTATGAAAATTGCCTTATGCCACTCTACAATCATTCCTCTTCAATTGAGGCCAAATAAAAATATATGCATGGTTCCAGTTACCCGACTGACCCTAGTTTAAACCCCCGACCCTAGAACTTTTTTTTTCCATTTTTGAAAAATAAATTTTTAACAATCCCATTTTGTAAAATGTGAATTTCAATAGTTAAATTCACAGACTTCTATCATCTGAATTTCCATTAGAAGTATCCACTACGGCTAAAAATCCAACAAAATTAATTAAAAATGTAACATGCCTGTTTATTTTACCACCAAGCACTATAGAAAAATGACGAACTCCCTGTAGAGCCATGTGTAGTATTGGCATCAGACTCGGTGAACACACAATTTTCTTTTCTGGACCCAAAAGACAATAATTAACAAAAAAAAAGCTGACCTACTGACCCTGTTTTTTTTCAGGATGCAACTGGAACCACACATATAATTTTATCTGGCCTAATACCAAAAGGCAAGCTTAAAACATGTAAGAGTTAGAAATATACTAATTAAACTAATGCTTAAACAGAAAAATGCCCCAAATAGTCATTTACATTAAATTTTGTGGAGCAATGAAATTTACAAATATTCTTAGTTACAAGTCCTTTATATATAATTCTGGCCCCCGTTTTGTATTTTATCGGGTCCATTTGCCCTGATTACATGTTCGCCCTGGGTCCGTTCGCCCATAGAGTCCGTTCGCCCTGGGTTTGTTCTCTCTACTTTTATTAAAAATATTGATATAAAGGGTATCAAAGTTTAATGTCTTATTCAGATATTTTTATGGTATAAATTCTTGAAATTCATGAAAACACATGGAAAATATTTAAAAGTTGATGGCTTGTTTTGGAGAATTAATTGTTCATAATAATAATTCTCACTGATTGTTGTAATAATTGTCTTTGATGGATTAATTATAAAAAAAAACATTTTGTTTTGATAAACTAGTCAGCTTGGAATGAGTAAAACAATGATGTACGAAATGTAAAACATGAAAAGGATTTATAAGTTCATTTATTATTATACTGCATAAATTGACCGACTAGAATTATTAAAATTGTTAACAAATATCAATAAAGATAAACATGATAAATACATAGTATTACAGTATTCTACTATGCAAATCAAAGGAAAATAATTATTTGGTTGCAGTAATACAAATATTCAGCGAACATTTCAACAAACTTAAACATGCTCTTTTCAAATAATAAACATTATGCAACTAGACAACAATTATTTTACGGTTTGTACCACAATTTTGAAACCAGGGTCAGGGATGGGATTATTTTTTCACACAACTAGAAAAGTGAAAGAAAAAAAGATGCATAATCATATTCTGCATCTCTTTCTTATTATGTCTGCAAAGTTTCATATTGCACTTCCAAATGATAAGCAAGAAATAACAAATTTCATTGAAATATTTGCCAAGGGAGATAATAATGTGTAGCCTTCTTGAGCTTACATAAGCTAGATATGCAGATTTGCAGAACCCTAAGCAGTATTGCAATAGTCTGGTTAATCCATTCATTTTTTTTAATAACCATTATTGGCATTAAATGAACGGACTTACTGGACAAACAAAATTAACCCTACCATTCTTTTGTCTTGACCTGGTGATCATTATGTAATACCAGGGCAATAAAAATACGAGATATAAAAATACTGATACAATACTGGAATAGAATTTTACACCAGCATTGGTAAAATGGCGTGGTATAACAGTATTGGGATCTCCAAGGACTGGAGATTCCTTTTTTCTTTGACTCATAATTCTGCTCTTTTGCACCAACACTCACACAGAACTGACAAATATACGTAAGGATAACTGTGAAACTTGTTTTACTTTTGAAAAACTCGTTTGCCGCTTCTTTCAGTTTTTCTGCTTCTGCTTTAAGCTCCTCTGGTGATTGTTTGTTTAGTATTTCCTCGTCTTTTTCCTTCTCTTCCACATTTTCAGCATCCATGCTTAGTAACATCAAAGAGTTCAGTCAAAGGGAAACAACTCATTACAAGACTTTGTATGGAGGGCAGGCTTACAATTTTCTTGGTCTAGGCTGAGACTACTATAACTCAGGTCTAGGACATAAAAATCTACAGTCTTGGTAAAAAGTGTTTTAACTATCGTAAATTCCCCTATTAATTCATATAAAAACACATTTAAATAAATATTCTACCAGTGAAGATTTTCTTGGACAAATTGAATGAATTTTATTTTCATTAATGTCTGCAGTTTCGTGTAATATTTATGATTTATAGTTTCAGGGAAATCACTGTTTAAAGACAAATATTAATTTCTGCAAGAAAAAAATCATATGGCTAAAATTTACACTAAGTTTCTATATTTGTATAAAAATAATGATTTCTCAGTAATGATAAGCCATAAAAATATTTCATAATAACCATAACAAACTGTACACATTTATAAGTTTAACATAAAACATTTCATCAAAATTGGACCTCAAATAAGGTTTTGACAATACTTCAAAAATTGTGATACCAAAATGATTATATCACCATAGTCTGGCCTGGACTTTTTGATAATGATTGATTATTAATGATTTATGATTGATGATCAATGATTAATGATTGGTGATCAATAATTAATGATTAATGATTTATGATATCTGTACCCACTCAATAACCGTGGACCTGCTGACATTTCAGTGAGTGTTTGCAAAGAAGACGTAAGTTAGATGCTCTGTCAAAATGGGTTAAGGCTGTGAGGTAATTGCTAAAAATTACTAATTAAAAAACTGAATAGGTATACGAATATTCTTACTTCATTGATCTTAAAGACCCAAATGTTGCTAATCACCTGTCCTATCTCCTTGACAAATATGCTATTGTCCCGCAGATAAAGCCCAAAACAATATCGTGTTTGTGTGTAAATCACATAACATGTTCTGATTGATAAACTGATTTATCAGGTATTAATAATTAACTTGAAAACTCAACATATACCCTAAGAAACTTATCAAATAGGAAACCCTTGAAAATCATAGGTCTGTTTTATTTTCCTTTGGAATTTCAACCAAAGATGAAGAACTGGATCTTCCTTCACTGTACTGGATACCATACACTTCATTATTGTCCTCTCCCTTGGCAATAACGTTATAATGCTGGATCTTCCAAGAGCTCCACAAAGATTTCTCCAAACTATTAACATTAATTTTATCAGCAACTCGGTCTTCAGAGTTACTGTGAAACTACCCACTCTCGGGGAGCTCACATGTCGATTCTGACAAAAAAATCTTTGCTAAGATATGCTGGATATATTACACAACTATTACTTCTTCCAAACTTAATGACAGATTAAGAGAATTTTTCATAAAATCGGATGGTCAACATAGACCTTGATTTAGGGAGTGATAAATCCTACTATGTAACAATGAGAAAAATCTCTGACACTGACATAAGGGACTGGTCATTTGTTACTTGAAGAGCGGGTGGGAGGAAAACAAGGCGGCCTTGAAACAAAAATTAGGAATGGGAAGGGGGGTATCCAAATTTTTAATGCTTCAAATGGGGTATCGAAATTTTTATACATTTTTACAAGATAGATTTGAGCTATCCTGTATTTCAAACATGCAAAAACTATAGCCATTAATTTATTATTCGCTGATTTAATTAATACACTAAATCAGTATCTGATTGACTGATTATTCAGTAGGAGTGTCTAACACTTGATTCAGGTGTCATTTCTATAACTCTTGTTTCGTAACTTTTTGCTTCAAACTTCATTTCAATATTTGTTTCATGTATGTAAGTACCTTTCTCTGTTTGTTTTTTGGACATTAAACCGTTTCAACCGATTTTTATAGTTTGTTCTTATATCGTACTGTTACACCACTGTCCCAGGTTAGGGGAGGGTTGGCGCCTTCAATCATATTTAACCCCGACACATTATTTATGTGTTTGTCCAAGTCAGGAGCCTGTAGTTCAGTGGTAGTTGTTGGTTCATGTCGGTCATATTTGTTTTTCGTAAATTGTTTTGTTATAAATTAGGCCGTTAGTTTTCTCAATTGAATTGTTTCGTTCTTTTCATGTGGGGGCCTTTCAAAGCCAACTATACGGTATAGTTTTTTTCTGGTTTTCATGAATCTTTTCTGATTACATTGTTACATTGTTTTCATATAAAAAAAAAAACACTTATAATTCTAATAGCTATTTCCTTACGTGATTAATCGGAAAACTCATGATTTAGTACACGCACAGAGCATATATTTCAATGGTTCAAGATGATATATCTAGGAGTCAAGTGTGGTATTTTTAAAATATGTCTTAACGGGAATAATTTCCTTTATGACCTGGGGTTATGGAGTCAGCCATACCAACGCTTCTGTTTACAATCAAAAAGTATGATTTTTTTTGGCAGGAAAGACATCATTTTTTTTCGCCTCGCTCCGCTATACTCGATTGTTCAGATAAAAATCCAAAGTTTGAACATGTTTTTTTCCAGGAAAGTATTTTTATCTGAAGTTAATTAACTAAGTTCTTTATTAAAGGATAGGAACACTGTGCTGAAATTGAATGAATGTGTGGTAAATGTCAATGAGACCATAACAGGCATGTCTAAATAAAGTTCCGTGTAGTAACACACATCTTCCCCACCTGAAGCTTTATTTCCACTACTGAAAAGCTATTGAATAATAATACATAGTATAAATATAAATTGTATGTATGTTTTTATTAATGTAAATAATAAAAGTATTGAACCCAAGGTGGGGACTTGAAAAAAAAAGAGAAATTCAGATGTTTCCTCCCATCCTTCAAATGAAAGAAAATGACCAGTCCCTTATCAATGCCTGATTTAATGATTGACAACATATTTGTTACGTCTTTCCAACAATCAATCGACATTCACATGGGAACTAACTGTGCTTCTTGTCTTGTCTACTTGGTTCTTTATTCATTTGAAGCAGAATTCATATAGGAGCTTCTTATGAAAAATGAAAAGAGGCTTGCATTATTTTTTAACATCACGTTTTGCTATACATGCAGATGATGTCCAAGTCTCGCTTAATAATTCAACGTTTGTTGACTATGTTGAACGCATAGAACTTGATATAAAGGATACAACAGATACAGTTCTGCCTCTGATATCGTAAACTACATCTAGAATGGGGTCGGTTGTTAACAACACTTTATACGACGAAAGATATGATTGATTTCAGCTTTCCTATTCACGGTGATCTTTCCATTTCTATGTAGCAACATGCCAGCATATGGAATATATATCTCCTTGTTGATACGACTACGATATACCATAGCTTGCGTATCCTTTCGTATTTCCTTGTTGAATGCTGCTGCTTATACAATGAAGGGTTTAAAGTGGTGAAGTTAAGGTCATCTATTCGAAAATTTTACGGACGCCATCACGAGTTGGTTGACCGTTGTGGAATTTATGTTTCACAGATGAAGACGGATGTGTTCTTGTTGTCGTAACCACAAACTTGTCCTCTTATCATCGATTTAGACTTATCACCAAATGTTTACTTGCGTGAGCAACACGACTGCTGCCACATGTGGAGCAGAATCTACTTACCCTTTCGAAGCACCTGACACCCCAACCGGGTTTTTGGTGGGGTTCGTGTTGCTCTGTTTTGTAGACTTGCAGTCGTGTTTTGTTGACTGGTCTTTGTCTTTGAGTGGTTTTTAGTTTCTTTGTCGTGGCGTTGTAAGTTCATCTTCGAATTTCTGAGTTTGAACATCCCTTTGGTATATTTCACCTCTCTCATATCCCAGTGACCTTACTAAAATATTATAGATTAAGGATACTACTGAAACTAGAATTCCGCTTCATATCCTGATCTTTTCCTCGACAGTGACACCGAGATGGACGACTTCAAACTAGAATCTATCACAAACAACGTTACGTGATGAGTTCAATTTTCCAGTTATCAACTCTCCGAATTTCTCAGCAGTAACAAATCCTCTGTGACACTTAATAAGTTTTACGGTCACCATCATGAATTGGTTGAACGATACGATATGTCTGTGGCTCAACTCATTGACGATATGTCTTTGCTGTCTAAGATCTTTATATATCAGAATAGTCGTCTTATCTGTAAGTTTACCGAATGTGACAGTTTGACTGAGTTTGAATTCACATTCATTGCAGGAGAAGCGTACTCTGTCGACGCATCTTGTCTCGCTCGTTTTGGAGATCATTCGATTCCCTCAGTTTTTGTTTGTACTACTGTTTTAAATGTGATTTTATAAGATGATTTTTTTAGTTTAGAATTTATTTCCCACATACGTAGGGTTTTAGCTGTATGATAATATAAATCTTCTAGATGAGTTTAATGTAATGTTGAGACCTGAAGAGAAATGTAATCGGAACTGCAGTTTTCTGTAGATTCAGACCAACTAGTAACTTCAGGCAACCCTGGCAACACTCTTAAACAATGTAAAAATCTAAACTTAACTGAAGCTTGACGAAGAGAGAGCCGGTGAAATTCAAATGAAATGTTCATGAAATATACAAAATGTATCTGATAGCAAAGACAATGTCCTCTTGTTGCTGGTGTCGCTCTTGTTGCTGGTGTCGCTCCTGTTACAACTACGACTGTCTTGGTATAGCCACAAGTCCGTTGACAATCTTGCAGACTTGCAGAAACTAAACAAATTACAATATATCAAAAAAATGTGTGTCTTCACTGTCACATCACCTTATTTAAATTACAAACCAAATTCTGAAAAAATGGGTTAAGTCATATACATACAGCCAAATACACTATCTTTTCCAAAACCTTCCAAGTATTAGTAAACAATTTTTTAAGATATACTATTTTTATATTTGGTCAAGGACTCAAATGTGATTGAATATTTAAAAATACAATAAAAGATTATATTTGAAATGCATTTTGTGCATAAAGCTAAGTTTATTTCGTTACAGTATTTAACTGCACTTTTATTAAATCAGCTATAAAACCCAAACAGATCAGAGAATATTTTAAACATGTTTATTTTTTCAAACCATCAGGCATTTGGGTAAGTGACAAATGAATACGTTTGGATACTTTTAATACATCAGAAACAAAAAAATACACATTGAATATCCCAGAGTCAGCCAAAAATTACTCTGTGATCGATCATATATAACGTTATTACTCAAACGCCATCAACATGATGTAGCACAAAATTTCAATGTGTTGGCTAACAAGCTGCAATCTATAGTTGCAAACATTCCTTATGTTCTAATTTCTCCTGAAACCTTACTGCGAACAAAGTTGGTTCTGCAAAGATTGTCGCATGCTTACAGCATAAATCTTCATTGTTCAACGGAAGGTTGCAGCTATCTTCTAACATCAGCAAGTATTATGTTCAGGCTTCCTGCATGTCTGCTGCAAATGTGTTGAAAACATTTCAGTTCTGTAAGGGTACATCATTGTGATTTTAAAATGTTACCTACGATGTTGAAAGGGTTCCCACAGGAGATTCTCTAGCATCGACTTCACTCTGATAGTGGTCTTACATGTATAGTCTCCATAAACAAAACGAAAAACTCTTTTCTGCACCATCTATATTTGGTAGAATAATATGTCCTTCGGCGTCTTAGGAGTCCCACACTATAAAGAAGTGTCTTACTAATGTTTTGAAGCACTTCTCCTTGATCCATATTTTAGGCATGTACTGAAATTACGTCTTACCCTACATACTAAGCTGTTATGACCGTAGCTAGGGAAGTCGATGAGTTTTGTGTGTAGCATATGTTGGTTATAGTCATACGCACTTGTCAGGTTTGAATAACATGAGGCAGTTGTTCTTCCATTGGTACAGTCATGTGTCCTCTAGACTTTCAGGTAGTCAAGACACTATCTGCAAACAATCTCATCTTTGACAGATCGTTGGTGCCGAGTAGAAAAGGGAGGGTTCTAAAACTTTGATACTGTTTTATTTACTGTTGATGTTTGTGTCTTTTTTTTTTTGTCTTTTATATCTGTGTTATAGAGTTCAGTGCTTTTCCTAAACTATTTTTTTCTGAACAGTCTTCTATGTACAATTTGTTATTCTCTTGATCTCAATACTAAAAGGGGTGAAATGGCAAATAGCTAGTTTAAACCTGCCAAAAGTTCACGGGCCTGTCCCTAGTCTGAAACCTTATCAGTGGTAGACTAATTTTTAATTATTTATTAAATGTGTTAATGTGTGAACATTTACCTCTTGGTGTTTTTTGTTTGTTTTTACAGTGTCATTCAGCTATTGTCTAATTGATTTAAATACCAATTACGTCCTTTTATTCATAATTTTACTGTTTACATGACTTTAAATGTATTCTTAATCTCTACAAAAAAAGATTTTCTTGTTTTCTTGTTTATCTAATGGAATACTCACTTAATTCATAACTAACAAATAATTCTGTTAAATAAGTTGGAGAAAATGCATTCTGTTTAAAAATAAGATGTAGTATCATTGCCAGTTAGCATCTATCCAACAAGAACCAAACGGCAAGGATGTAAACAACTACAGGTCACTTTACAGCCTTCAACAATGAGAAAACCCAAAAGACATAGATGTGATTGATTGGTGTTTAATGCCACTTTCAGCAATATTGCACTCTTTCTTGGTCAGTTTTTCTTGGTGGAGGAAGCCAGAGTGCACGGAGAGAACCTCCAACCTTCAGTAGGAAAACTCACATTCCTAGTCAATTAAGGTTGGAGTCAAACGCACCTGCCACGTGCTGGGTTAGATACAAATTTATAAATGTGCCTGGAGTAACAAAATGTGAAGCAATTCAACAGAGAAAGCCAACAACCTGATTTAAGATAAAATTATACATGTATCAATCAAAGTGCTTTGACTAAAGGGTGAAGATTGCTTTCATCTGCAATTTGGAATTAAAATTAAACATTGAATTGAATTTACCAATGGAAAACATTTAGGCAATATTTTGAATTGGCCTTATCTTCCTTTGTTTATAATTGTAGTTGACCTTTAATCTATTTTAATAACAGATAGATTCATACACCATGCACAACTTATGTAATTTTTAATAATTTTCTTCTGCACATACACATCATTTTGTTACTTGAATACCTGAGTACATGTTATTAATGAATTCCTTGACACTGGCATGGATATGATCCACAGAATGTTCACCTCACTGCACTATGTTGTTTGGACTCTCAAAGGGTGAGATGAGGCTTAGCAGATATATCTATCAAGCCAGTACCAGCAGGGTATTGATTACATTTCATGCAAGCTTTACCCCAAAAATTTATGGCAGGTAATAGCCAACTACAACCACTGCTTACCTGGCTATTTTCTATTTGAAATAGCTTTTAAATATTCAAATTTTTTGTCATCTGCACAAAACCTAGTGTGTTTTAAAATACTAAAATCTTAATAGACTAAGTTTTGCTAGTTTTAATGCTGAAAGGTTGATGGTTCTATCCAGGATCGCCACCTTCGCCCACTTACGAAAACTGGCCACAATTATGTAGCCAAGTGTACTGAAAGTGGAGTTAAATACCAACAAACAAACAATCATAAAACCTAGTTACTCACTATATATACCAATAATCAGGTCAATATCATTAAACAAATTACATTAGAGTTCTGAATACATGCTTTCATTATTTCCTTGGATTTCAATTAGTTTTTATCTGGCCCATATTGCATAGTCTTCTGCAAAGGAAGATAAACTGTTGACACAGACATATGTCTCACCTTTATGTAATTTTGATAGTATAATGCAATTGTTGAATTTAAAATGGCAGAACTTGAACATGTTAACTATGCAAAACATTTAAAGTCAATCATGACTGAAGGTGCAGGTCCAAATAACCTGCATGGAAATGAGAAATGCCAATGCTAATACAACTGCACACCAAATACCATTGAATAATTATTAGTGGTTTCCGAAAAACTGACCTCATCACAAACCAATATATTGTAGACATGGTCAGAAACAGCACGCTATTATCTTGCTTGCTTGACTTGGTTGAGGCAAGATAAACAAAATCCCAGAAAAAAAGCAAAGACAAACATATCAGTGATAATTTATTCTTTATGTTTCAAACAGATTAAAGCAGTTACTGCAACAAAAAATATGAAAATACATAACAATCTGTCATGAATCAAGGAATGAAAATTTCAACAATACAAGAACACAAGATGAAGTTTGCAAAATGAATTATTGTCACCCAAGTACATGTCTATGAAATATTGCATGAATGAAGCCATTTAAATTAAATAAATTTGCAGTAAACAAGAATTTATGAAATATAAAAGTACAAGAGAATCAGTCACAGATTTTTCAAATTCGTGGATTTTGTTTTGCTTCAATTGAAAACAATTCCTTACTACCTAAATGCTTACACTTTTATTATCAAGAGGTATATGAATTACCCCCCAACAATTTGTATATATTTTTATGATAGTAAACACCATCTACAAGCAGAAAAAAAAATATAACAATTTGACCAGCAATACCAAATTGCATAAACAACGACTGCATTGATCCTAACAGAAGCCCAACCGTAATACATTTTCATCTTTGTCAGAAAATAACTTTAGATAAGATATTATCAATGGAATCATACAGATGTCAACAAATAACACTACTGTTTCAGTTGTAAAACATTTCAACTGTTGTATGTTTCCTATTAAGATCATATTTAAATTAGAAAACAACAACCTAAACAAAGGGAAAACTCTTTGAATCAGTAATTTTCTGGAGAAAGAAAAAGATCAAAGCAAATTTTATCGTTTAAGTATTATTCAGAACAATTACAAAAGCACTGACTACTGAGCTGATGCTACCCTCAGGGACTAAAAGCCAGTGCTAGAAAATGAAAATATCACTAAACAAATTTGGTACAGTTACTTTCATAAATGTTTCTGTTCACAATGCCAAAACAGATATGCAGTCAATTTAAGGACAATGTAATATCCAAGGGCTCATATTAGGATAAATATAGAAAAAAAATTTACCTTTTAAAACCCATTTACATTAACACCTAATTACATTCAATGAAAATAAAATGTATGTCCATAAAAATAATCACAGCTTGCTGCTAAGTCTGAAAACAAAATACGTATATGTAGAAAATAATTCAGTTTTTGAATTTTGTTGTTCTTAGCAGTGAAATTTCTTGAAAATCAAGGAATCACAAGAATATTCTCATAACTTTGCCTAAAAAAATGACTGTCTGAAACAGATTTTAAAAGGGAATTTCTATCAATATATGTTTTAACAAGTCTGTGACATAAGCATATCTTGTTTTAAGTTGATTTGGTTTGGGCAGACCAATTAGCACATTTTTTTAATGCTTCAAAATATGCATTGTTTCTTAAAAGAAACATGTTTTTGAATGAATATTCTCTACATATTTGTATTTTAGACATAAAAGATCTACATAAAATAAATCTATCAGCACTATTAGTAATATGACATGTAATATATAAACTAAAATAATTATGTACAAAATTTAACAATAAAGTTTGATTAGTTAAGTAGAAAAACAACAAACCATAATACATATACCTAATACATCATTCCAGTCATGTCACATTGAGCAAATTAGAAAATGGTTTCTGACATTTTTAAATATCGTTCTTGCTGTTTCAAATGTGCAAAAATATAATAACTTACTAAGTAATTGAAGTCTAATTTTATGAGACAAATTAAAATGCTTTCTAACTATACCAAGGGTACAGAAACGATCATATTTCCCAGACATGACCTTAACTGAAAGACCAATGTCCTAAATAGCAGATTGGGATTTAGGTCCAAAATTATTTTTTTACAGAAACAATCTTGGTCATTTCATTGAGATCAGGTCGCCAATTTTTATAGTTACTATACCTGTGTGAACAGCAGAAATAGGGAGCTTATTTGTTCAGTTAATATAATAGTTAAAGAAATCAATGGTTTAATATGACTAATGTATAAAAGAAATAAACTACAGTTAACAAATCAATATAACCTTGTGGAGGAACTGATAACTAGTAAGTTCACAACTCCAAATTAAAAACCTGTTTTGTAAAAAGGATTAGAAGAAGCAGAGATTTTGTGATGATCTTTCTTTCTAAAGTATCAGTAATGTTAATGTAAAAGCTAAGCCTCTATAACCAAGTTAAGTCCAGATAACATTATGAATCATGTAGCTTCGTCCTCATATTTATTACAAACATAATGTAAAGAGATAAAATGATCGACAGGAAAATCAAACTTGCAGGGAATAAAATCACTGGTATCCTTTTTTTCAAAACCAAAGAGTGAAAACTTACGGTCTAGAAAATTCATTTATATTTCATGTACAGTATTGCCAACATCAATCTTTAAGATTGACTACACATACAAAATTCATTAAGAGTGACTGCACATATATGTAAAGATACATAAGAATCACTTAACAAATGTACTTCAAAACTGATTGTCATATTAGTTATCACAAGAATGCCAAGTAATGTAAGTTAAAATGAGATAGAAAACCTAAAAATGTAAGTTAATGGACAACTTCTTAAATGAATTTTCAACATTGGCAAATACTATGTGTAATGGTATTTACCTCCCTTGGCTGAACTGGTATTTCACATAATTAATCAATAAATCTTCCAATGGATTGTACATTTCAGTATATGATTAGGATGTATCAAATATGTGATAACTGTTATTGAATAAGACTTAAAGCCTGATATAGGTTAAATTTTCTTTAACAACATTCATACCAAAATTACAGTGTTCTCGCCAGCCCTTTAAAGCAATGTGGTTCTACAGTACTTTCCAGATGGCCTCAGTGGTCTTTTGTTCATCTACAGCATTAGAGATTTAGTTAAGATATTTCCCTGGTATTTATATTACCCAGTCCTAACATTCATAATTAACTAGCATCAGGTACAACACAACGTGCATACACTGAAATGGCTTGCCTACTTTACTTATAATGATTGAATTTTAGGTTGAATGAAAAGATCAATGATATGCCTTAATAAAAGTGTACTATCTAAGTTCTATCAGAGTGAATGCAGGCTCTACTGTTAAGTGTTACATAGACAAAAAGATAAATATAATTCCTTAGAATAATGTGGCCCAGCCCACCCTTATTGAGCTACTTATATAGTTAATGTATAGACTTTTTACAAGTCCCACTCTTTAACTTTTTCTTTCTAATGGGACCCCCTTTCTAAAAATCCTGGATCTGCACCTGTTATGCATGTTAGTATACCACTGGTATGGAACGAAATTATGGTAGACCTCAATGTTCTAACTAGAATTTAAAGGCTGAGGGCCACATTTTTTAGATGAAGTGCATTTTTGGATAGTTTCTTGTTTGAAAAGGAACACCTTTATCATGTTTATAGAAAAAAAAGAAAAATTGAAAAAAATTTTTAATGGATTCAGAACTATTTGTTTGTTATAAAACACTTTTTCCAGTTTAAATGATTCTCTTGCATTGAAAAGTATTTATTTTCCTTTTAAAAACAAAAAATGCATAGGGCAGAGGGGAGAACAAAAGGGAAGAGGGGACCTCACCCCTCTATTTTGAGCTAGTTATGATACTGTACTTTATCAATTTGATTTCAAAATTCATGTATACAACACAGCACAATTATGTCAGGATGATAACAAACAGTAGGAAGTTTCACTACAATGCTATCCACAATCTGAAGAGAACACTGCAATATTTTATCATACTCTTAATATAAGATAGACACCAAAAATACTCACCATACAAGAAAAAAAAAATCTCTAACATAAAATATACTTTGTATCGTTAAATGATGCAAATATTTTACTAACTGTTAATAAATATGTTTTTTGAGGAATTCTTACAATAATTTTAGTACATGCAGCTAAACCTGAGATTCCTGAAACAGTTATTTCACTTTTCCAGTTTAAAAATTAAGAAACAGTAGTCCCCCTCTTGTAATGCCTCTCTTGTGTGCAAATACTCTGCTTGATATGACATTATAATATTACTGAAGAGAAGTTTATAACGCAAACCCTCATTCCCCTTGTCAGGAGCTGATAATTTCCTTCAGAAATAGGGGCTACTGTATCCAAATTTTAGATCTGTACTGTGTTATGTAAAATACATTTCATTTAAAAAAGAACCAATTTGTATATGTTCAACCCTAAGATTTAAAAAGCACAGCAGTCTATATTAACCTGGTTTTGTATCATGACTAAATAGCACAGCAGTCTATCTTAACCTGGTTTTGTATCATGACAGAAAGAATAAAAATATAATGAACACAGATAGGTCAGATGTACATGGTTCCTGGATGACTTGTTCCATCACCAATGTCCAATTCAAATTCATCCTGAAGGTGAACCTGACTAACAGATGCTGTTGCCATAGCAATATCAGGCATGGTTTCACTTAAGACACTTTCATGACATGGGTTAATATCAGGCTGAAAATAAAAAAAATATATGGTGAATTAATCTAATTCATAATTTCTTTTAATCTTTATTGCAATGATGCCCTACCTTAGCCCGTATTGAAGATCAAGGAATCCTCCTCAGGTCACAATGTGAGATATTTGGGCTGTCTTGATATTATTACTTGTAAGATTATCTTGCTATTTTTTTCTTTGAGAATATCATTTTGTTTTTTATATTGTTGTTTTATTTCGTTTGTGACTATCTCTACCCCTACATCTTTATATATTATGATTATCTTTCATACAGTGGATATTTTCTCTGTTCCTTTTTTTGTCTTTATTTTTGCCATTATCTTTCTGCTTTCTATATTGTCTATGTAAGGCTTTTGTCACAGTTAACAATTCATTTCATTTTGTGCTATCATTAAATTATCTGCGCAAAATAAAACTACAAATTAAAGTATTCTGCATAGAAAAATAAAAGCTGAATAAGAGTTTAAAATAACGCAATAAGATATTGACATTAATGCATCTAAGCTACATAAAGGAAAATATCCCTGGTCTTAACTATATGACAAAAACAAATATAAAATTCTGTTTTCTGTCATTACCTGTTTAAGGGACCTTGTAGGTGATACCATCTGTATAGGTTTTGTAGGACTACCATGTCTACTCCTTCTGCTCAGTGGTGGGCTTTGTCTCCGTTTTATCGGCAACAATGGATTAGTTCTTACAGGTGTTGGTGGCTGAGGATTCTGATGATGCCTTACATTGTTTGAATGGTAAAAATGACTATTTTGTAATATTTCAATAGTACTATCAGGTAGTCCAAATTCTCTCACTATACGTAACTGTATTTGATAATTCACAACACGACGGTCACAATAAGGTAGAGATAATGCTCTTATAGTCAATTTACTCTCTTGGAATTCTTTTTCTCTTTTTATCATCATTTTCATTGTTGTCTGATCAGGCACTGTGAGAGAAAACCAAATAATTAAGACTTATAACTGTAGTTCAAAGCCAAATATATTTAGCACGGCTTTGTTTGATTTCAATGTGATACATAAAATACTGGGTATTTAACATAATTGTGGAAAAATTGTTTACTGTATAATTTTAGATCTTAGATGATATCCTCATGATCCTGTGTAAAAAGTTTTTCGTATCAATCATAAACAATAATTTTTTATTTGACCCCCAATTAAAAAATTCTAAACTAGGGATAATACATGTACTGTAAGGTAAAATAAGATAGCAGTTGTAAATAAATTGCTTCGCTGAGCGCAGCTGGATACGACCGCAGATGTCCAACCCTGAAAACTTGGGGCCAAAATGGACACAATATTCACACTTGATACAGGTCTGAATTTGGATTGTAATTACATTTTTGACACATAATAGGTTTCTGACACAGAATAACTGTAGTCAAAGAACTTCAAATTGGTTATATGATTTGAATTTATATTCAATTTTTGGTTTTGTGCAATATACTATGCTATTGCAAATTGATTTAAAAAAAAATTTACCCTGGTTTTTGCTTTTGTGCAATACACTATATATGCTGTTGAAAATTAATCCCCCCAAAAAAAAATATTTGAAGAAATTTTCTTTTAATTTCTGAAATCTGAAATGAGAAAATTGTCCCCCTCCATTTTTTTCACCTCCCTTTCCTTATTCCAAAAAATTCTTTCCCTCAAGATATGGTCAGTATCTCAATTCAAATTTCTAATGGAGTTTGCAACCATAACTACCCATTTAAATACATCATAAAAGTCTTAAAATAGTAAATGACATACATAGTCATGGCTAAAATTAATATTAATTAATAGTAACTGCTAAAAATAAATTAACAGCTAATCACCTCAAGACAATCATCATTTCTTAATACATAATTTACAAGCAGTGTAAAGGAGGTAATCAAACATTATTCTTTAAAATTGATTTGGATTACCTCCCTTACACTACTTTTAAATTGTCTCAATTGTCCTTTAACCAGAAAAACCTTTGTTTTTCGCCTTTTTTTGCTCATAATTCCTAAATGGTTTGAGCCATAACCCCCCAAAGTCAATCTTAACCATCCCTTTGTAGTATGGAAACTTGTGGCATAATTTCAGAGAGATTCATACACTTTAACACAAGTTATTCTCTGGAAACTACAAAAATGCTTATTTGGGCCCCTTTTTTGGCCCCTATTTCCGAAACAGTTGGGACCATAACCCCAAAAATCGATCCCAACCTTCCTTTAGTGGTTATAAACCTTTTTATTGATTTCTTTTTACTTATACTAAAGTTATTATCTGTCTTCGGACGACGCTGATGATGACAACGATGACGACGACGACAACAACGTGATACCAATATACGACCAAAAAATTTTTAATTTTTGTGGTCGTATAAAAATCTGTTATGAATACACTTTATATTTGAAGCTTTTAAAAAATTCATCAGTCTACACTATTTGATTTGAAAGTTATGCAATGAAAAGGGTAGACCACTAAACACATGAATGTCATCTACTTTGAATACAAGTAAATTTGAAAGTCAAATTGGAAAGAACCTGGCAAAACTCTTGCACTTATATGAGATTTAGTCAACCAAGATGGAAAATTGCATCATATAAAAATAAGGAGATGTGGTATGATTTCCAATCAAACGGCTATCCACCAGAGACCAAAGAACAAGGATGTTTTCTTGTTTCTATAGTATACTGTATTGTCACACTGATATCTAAATGTAGAAAACATGTTTTTTACCCAATACATCTGCATCCATTAAATTGAAAAATCAATTATCTAATAAATAAGTATGACTGACAAAACAGTACATAAATGTTAACAAAGACAACTCAAAATAAATTATGTAAGTGATTGCGACTGAAACAACTCCAAGGAGATGTAGGATTTTTTTTTTTTAGCTGCTATCTATTTAAGTTCAGTCTGCATCCTTTACAGTGAGTGATTAATTTAAATTCTGATGGTTTTTCATCTTAATCAATACTCTTGGGTTTTAATTCATTCCTTTATTATCCAAGGTAAAATGTGTATGACATGCATAATTTTTTCCCAATGATCAGTCATCAAGGTGAAGACAACAAACAAACAAACCACTCTCATTGTTGAAACAAATGCATTTAAAGGTTATTACTTAAGTAAATGCATTTGAATGCACATTATAAAATCAACCAATTTGAATATTTGAGCTTACAATGATCCATATCCTTAGATTTAGCTCAATTACATATGTTTTGAATCCATAGAAACCATGTGGTTAAACAATAAGAAAATGCATCACATTTAACAACATACTCACAACATCATGCTTAATGCCAAACTTCAAATCAAATTAATGCAGTTAATAAATAATTTTGTAATAAAAAAAAATATCCAATATATTATTTAGTTAAGACATTTAAAACAAATGTTGTTATTCCAATCAAATTGTAAACTGACTGAAAAAAAAAATGAACAAATAAATAAAAAAAAATTGATAGGAGTGGCTATAAAAAGACTTTTCTTTCCCTACCAGGAACCAGGAGAGCAACAGATGAGAATTCACCAATATAATAAGTTTTGAATCATTGTGATACATAGCTGCTTGGCAATCAGTCATAACAAATTTCAATATGACATATAGAGGTTCTTTAGAGAAGATATTATTATTCAGGAATCTGGTGAATGAAAGACGTGAAATGTATCAAAATGTGTTAAACTTTACATCTCACCAATAGAATGAATAAAATGCTAAATTTTCAAATCATGGTGATGCATAGTTACAGAGAATGTACAGAAGAAAAAGTGACAGGGTTGTTGATTGAGATAGGAAACCTGTATATCCCCTTCTTTCAGAGTACAGGTATAACAAGAGAACTATAACTTATTCTAGCTTGAAGAGTGTCTTCTTGGGTTCTCATGGTGACCTACCAGGAATAGTACCAGCAACAATATCAACAGTAGAACTCCCTGAACTGAACGGTATATAGGACTGTAGTCTGTCTTCTACCATATACAGTGTGTCTGGTATAGAAGACATTTGTATAGTCCTTACACGACCTGAGTCTTGATCCTGATCCTGTGACATCTGTTCTTCTAATACCGCCTATCAACGAAAAAAGTCATTATATAAAACATTTTGCTTTCACCATAAAGAATGGTATTATCAGTAGATTTTGATAATCTGTATTTGCTGAGTAAATGTTGTATGTCTGAATTTGCTATTAACAACATCAACTTAAGACTTTGATGTCTTCAAGTTTTAAATAAAGGCAAAGCTGTTAAACTGTAAATTAACAACCTAATATCATTGTAACTCTAAAACCGAATTGGACTCCTTCTGAAGTCATTTGCCCCAAAAAAACATACACTTTTCAACTATTCAATTATATCTCCCTTATCAGCTAAACAGCAAACATTGCAAAGGAATGTATATGAGAACAATCTCATGAAAATACTATTATGACATACCAAATGTATTATATATTCATGGTTTCTTCATCTTCAAAGTTCCTGAAAGTGTTGTTAACATTTATCTGCACAGTTTAATTAACTTACTTTCATATATTTTCTTTAGAAAGAGACACTGTGCAGGCAAAAGGTTGAAAACTTCAGTGTATGTGAAAAGTGGATTCACTGGGTTGTCCATAAGTCGATCAAAGTCAACCCATTTAAATTTTAAATGACAAATTTGTAGAATTTGTTCCCGATTTTTTTCTATGCTTAAAATGTAAAGGTGTTAATCTTTTACTTTTATGCAACCAAGTGGAAATTCAGCTTTTTTCTCAGGGCTTTATTTTGTTGTTTAACTTTTTTTGTTGCTGGTGAGAGTTCATTGATAATATACCTTTGATTCTTCAAAATATGGAGTAAATAGTCTGGGTCGTGTAAACGTTCCATGACATTTGGTGCGTATCCATGTTGAAACAGGTAAACTTTGACAAGTTTCATCTCCCATCATATGTAATGGTGGAGAGCTTATAAGTCCTCTTTTTATTGCACTATTTAATGTTTCATTATTATAAGGTATCACATGATCTATTCTGACCAATGAAATTATATCACATAAAATGTCTCGCAATTCATTGTCATTTAAATCTCTTTTCTTCACTCCTTTCTTACTGATACTGTGTGCTGTATGGCTGAGTATATTTGGCTCTGAAATTAAAAGTGTTTAAATGACTGTCAATTATTTGAAATAACAAGTGTTTGTAAAATAATTTCATTTTCTTATTTTAAGCTGCAAGATATTGAAATTTAAAATGTCTTTCTATCATTATATAAAATTCCTACTGATATATACACTGTGTATGTCAAATTTAAAACAGCAAATTTGAGAACCTAAAATATCAAATCCTGAGATTCTAATAAACAACTGTGACATGATCACATGCTACAACCATCCCTTATCTCAAACATTGAAGTGCTAAATTCAAGAACAACAAATCGGAAAGCATTTAAAAATTTGAACACGGTAGCATTTACAAGTTGCCTATTTGTTAAATTCTCAAAGTGGGTTTTCAAGTATGTCAACCCCTATGAAAGAGGATTTGACAACAGTCAACTATCATAAATTTCTCCTCAACCATATGTACTAATTATCAAATAAAGAAGTATTTTTATCCAGAGAATTTTATATATAGTAACAGTAACCATATTGGTTAAGCTGATGGTTCTTCACCTAACTTTTAAAAGGGTCATTTGGAGGACCAACTCCAACAGTTTGAACCAAACTGATTTATCAATATTGGTCTTACATCTTTACTTTTTACTTACTACAATCCATTTTATCTCATTAAAAGTTGTAAGACAAGAACCTAAAATATTAAATTCCTTAGATAGTAATACTATTTAGTTCTTCCATCAATTTTAGTTTTTCAGCTAAGGTTCCTGCACCTCCTTAATTGATTTACTACACTAACCTCTCTCTTCAATCTTTTTAACCAGATGATGTTCACCCCATTTTAACACTGCTGATAAAATGTCCAGCTCTCCCGCCTGAAATATATACAATATATTAACAATGAACTACAGCTGTTATTTGATACATGCAAATCCTCATTTCATACACCTTACAGAATAAATCAATTATATTTATCATATATTCTGACTATTATTAACTATTATGGCTTATCTTTGTGTTGGGTTGCTGCCTCATTGATGTTTACTCTACATCTCCTTTTTCCATATACATGATAAACATGAGTCCCATGAACATATCATCAGGTATACAAAGGTCGAATAACAACATCTCCCATTGTTCAGTTATATTGTTTGCCTCAAATTACCTCCAAATACGGCTTTTTCCCCTAGAGAAAAACCCCAATTACTAAAAATAATGGCATAAAATTCCTCACAAAAAGTTATACATTTTCCACAAACGGTGATGGCATCGGTAGTAATGTACGTAAATTTCGTATTCATGTTATTTTTTTTATATTATAAGCGCTTTTGAGATCCAGGTTTCTTATCAAGAATCATTGCAGTATTTGTACCACACATGGTTTTCAATGTATTAAGTACCGTCAATTTCTTCGTTTCTTTCCCCTCCCCAAAAAGTTCCTTTCCGGTTGAAAATGTCTCACAATTCAAAATATTAAGCGAAAAAAACTGTTTAAAAAAATTCCCAATTTCCACTAATTTTCCCAAAATAAAAGGGTAGAGGTAGTTTTGAAAAAAGACAACAATATCACTGTTAAAAGTTCAGATTAACCAATTTCAACACAATTAAACTTGTTGTAGCTTACATGTATCTCTTTCTACAATACTATCATGACTATTCAAACTTGGTGTCGTATGTATTTCTGCAGTGTAATACAACTTCGTTAACTTAGTTATGATTCTACAGTACTATGAAATTTTGTCATTGTGTATCAATATTTTTATTTATGATATCAGTATTACATGTATCAGTAAGACAAATAGTTTCATCTGAAATGTTTGCATTATTTTCAGTCAATTAACTATATAACATTTGTGAATCAATCACTACTGAAAATCTTTGACCTATCAGACCTGACCAGCTTATGAGGAACCTTGAAATCTGGAATATTTTACAATGTACTTAACTGAAAATAAATGGGGAATGTGTTCATGGGACACAGATGATGCCCCGCTTGCATACAAGGTTCTAAAGGGACATAACTCAAGAACGGTAAAAATGATGCTACCTAAATTCCTACTTGATCTGAGTTTTGTGGTAATAAGCATTGTGTATAAGGTTCATAACATTTGGTTGATGCAAACTTATGTTAGAAAACGGAAACAAAAAATTCAGCAATTTATCCATTTGTAAAGGGGCATAACTCTAGATTGGTAAAAGTGACGCCACTAATATTCAAACTTGATTTGTTTTTTGTGGTAATAAGCATTGTGTATAAGTTTCATAACATTTGGTTGAGGCAAACTTATGTTAGAGAACAGAAACAAATAAAGTCCAACCCTGAACAGTTGAGGCAAATATGGACACAATATTCGCGCTTGATACAGGTCTGAATTTGGATTGTAATTAAATATTTGACACATAATAGGTTTCTGACACAGAATAACTGTAGTGAAAGAACTTAGAATTGGTTATATGATTTGAATTTATATTCAATTTTTTGTTTTTGTGCAATACACTGTGCCTGTTGCATATTGAACCCCCAAAAAAATCCCCCACTCTTTTTTGCAAAAAAAAATGAAATCTGAAAAATTGCCCCCTTCCTTTTCCAAAAAAATTCTTTCCCTCAAGATATGGTCATAATCTCAATTCAAATTACCAATGGAGTTTGCAGCCATAATTACCCATTTACATACATCATAAAAGTCTTAATTTAAAAGCAGTGTAAGGGAGGTAATCCAACATTGTACAACATTGTACAATTTTGTTTTTGGATTACCTCCCTTACACTGCTTTTAAATTGTCCATTAACCAGGAAACCCTTGTTTTCCCCCTTTTTGCCCCTAATTCCTGAATGGTTTGAGCCATAACCCCCTAAAGCCAATTCTTACCATCCCTTTGTGGTATGGAAACTTGTGGTATAGTTTCAGAGAGATCCATACACTTAAACACAAGTTATTGTCTGGAAACTAGAAAAATGCCTTTTGGGCCTCTTTTGGCCCCTAATTCCTATAGTTAGGACCATAACCCCCAAAATCAATTCCAACCTTCCTTTGGTGGTATTGAACCTTATGGTAAAATTTCATAGAGATCCATTCACTTAAACTAAAGTTATTGTGCGAAAACCAATGTGTCTTCGCACGACGACGCCAACATCATACCAATATACGACCGCAAAATTTTTTAATTTTGAGGTCGTATAAAAACATAAAAACAATCAAATACCACTATATTCTGGTGACCTTAAATAAGACCTAGATAAACAGTGGAAACCAACAGAGGACCATATCAATAAAGAGTTAACCTCTGTGAGACAAAGAAAAGATAGACTGGAGAACAGAAAAAGTCAGCTGGACCAAACACTGAGTTCTTCATCTGCTTCTGGCATTTTGTTACCAGTTCTTCTCTAAACAAATCAATGCCAGATAAAACAGTAAGATGTGTAGACTTAAAACAAAGAAAATTCTTTCCTGAAAAACTTTCTAATCAACCAATCAGTGATCTATTTGGAATGGTTTATGATGTTCCAGATTTTCAACTTGTTCAAACTTACAAAGTTGACTCTATTTTATATTATTTGTATAATGATTGAAAATTAACAAAGTGTGATGAAAATTCAGCTTTCATAGGAAATATGAATGTCTTACAAAAAGTAACATTAGAGAAAGACAGAATCACATGTAATAGAGAAGTAAAACTGCCAGCATATGACATGCAATGATGAACAATGGAGATTTACTGATATCATCGAAAGAACAGGATTTAAAACTTTTTACCAAAGATTGCATAATAAAAACTTTTAAGTCATTTGCTCCATTATATACATTAGCAGTACACGTAAATAAACAAAATGAAATATTTGTGGGATTACGTGATGATTACAATGTAGGAAAAGTTGTACAGCTGAACCAGAAAGGAGACATACTACGTACCTATGAGTATGGCAGTGATTTTGCTAGTGCTTGTCACTTTCGTCATTTACGAAACTGTTTTCAAAATGACGAAGGTATTTCAAATCGATTTCGTCACTTTAATTTGGAAAGTGTAAAAATATTTTCGCATGAAAATAATATAATTCTACCTGTCTGCACGTTTCTGACAAGTTTATGACCCTCAGCTAATTAACATTTACAACAGGTGTTATAAAGTTGTGATTACAGTTAATCTGCTTATCGCCATCGGCATCGGATGGGTCACTTATCCGTTAATTATGAGTAAACCTCAAAATTGACCATCATAATTATTTTCCCCAGTTAAATCAGTCAGTCGGCTATTAATTTCAATATTTCTCAAGGCCAACGACCACAATTTGCAGTTCGTTTGTCGTAGTTTCGTATTTGAACAAAATTGTTTCCCCCAGGACAGTTCGCTTTTTAATTTCAATATTTCTAAAACGATCACAATTTGCAGTTCGTTTGTCATAGTATTGTCAAATGATTGTATTTTCGTCATCTTTGATATAAAACGTTCAATTTCGATTAAAAAGATGGAACTTTATTCAAAACGTTCAATCAGAGACTGTTTACATTGCCAACTAGAATCTGTAAAGGAAAACTGTGTATATGTTGTAGATAGATTTAATAATACTTTGAATGGAAAAGGGAGGGTGGTGGTAGATAATAATTTAAGTTTATTTTTTTAAATTTTTGCTCTGCTGGACATAGAAATAATAATGGTAATAAGGAAGGAAAGGGGAAAAAAAATACTCAAGAGTACTTTTAATGTATTTTTGTTATTAATGCTATTTTCATTTGTCTATTATAATATCTGTCAAGTTATATACTGTACAATGTCTCATGTTTGTTGCTTATACTATCATAATTGTTAATTGTAAATGCCCCCTGTGGGACCCTGATTGGGATAATAAAATATTTGATTTGATTGGTGATAGATAAAGGGAGACTACTTCAATGCACTTATAATGGTAGTTTTAATAATTTTTATCCAACAGGTATAGCAGTAACTTCTAAAGATATGCTTATAATTTCTGACATGGAAAATGATGCCCTTCATGTATTAAGTCCTACTGGGGAGTTTTTTATACGTAAGGTAGTAAAACATATAGGTATATCCAAGCTTAACAGTCTTAGTTTTGGTAAAGATGACAAAATATGGATTGCGACTATGGACTCTAAAATTCATGCTTTAAAACTGACAAAATTATAGTCATATAAATATCAAAATTTTATAAACAAAAATTTACAAAAATAAAATGCTTTGCTGAGCACAGCCTGATACAACAGCAGAGGTCGAACCCTGAACAGTTGTGGCAAATTTGGACACAATATTGAAACTTGATACTATCTGAATTTGGATTGTGATCAAATTTTTGACATAATATAGGTTTCTGACACAAAATAAATGGGGTCAAAGAACTTACAAATCTATTGTGCAATACTATGCAATTGAATATTTCTTCTTAAAACTTTTCAAAAATTTGAAATTTGAAAAATTTTGAAAAAAAAATACAAACCCATAAACATGTGAAAAAGCTTTGAAAAAAAATTCCCCCCTCCCCAAAAAAAAAACTTTTTGAATCCCCACTTGGAGCAATAACCATCAAACTCATTCCCAGCCTTTCCTATGTAGTATGGAACCTTGTAGTACAACTTTAGAGAGATCCATTCACTTAAACACAAGTTATTGTCTGGAAACTAGAAAAATGTTGTTTTTGGCCCTTTTTTTGTCCCTAATTCATGCATGTTTGGGGCAAATACCCCCAAACTCAATCCCAGCCTTCCCTTTGTGATATGGAACCTTGTGGTACAATGTCAGAGAGATCCATACACTTAAACACAAGTTATTGTCCGGAAACTACAACTAGAGGCTCCAAGGAGACTGTTCACATGATATTTTAATTTACAATTGACGCATGAAATAATGCAACCATTATACTTTTGCTCTAGTTTCAGAGATACAAGTCAAAAACTGCATTTTCCCCCTATGTTCTATTTTTAGCCATGTCTGCCATGTTGGTTGGCAGGCAGGGTCATAGGACACATTTTCAAAAACTAAATACCCTAATGCTTATTTGTGGCTAAGTTTGGTTAAATTTGTCTCAGTTATTTCAGGAGAAGATTTTTGTAAAAGATTAAAAAAATTTACAAAAAATTGTACATGTATTGTACAAAGAATGGTCATGATAAAAAAGTTTTACTGTATATATATCTCAAATTTTACCTGCAGGAAATCTGAACACAATATATCTATCAACTGTTCTTTGGTTAATTCATAAAATATTGGGGATTGTATTATCTGCAAAAATTCTTCTCTCATGAACTGTATAGCCTGTCTGTGTACCCATTGAGACCCATGTGGCTCTGAACTCCAGTTTAGTATGCTGAGTATATTGTCTACTGATATATGCTCTGTAATAATATCTTCACAACCTAAATGCAAAGAACAAATAAATTATATATTATCCATATCCAACTATCGCGGTCATCACGTGACTTTTACAATTCAGTTGTATATCATTAATGGCCGATTGATTATCAATGAAAATGAACGGGCTACATAGATTAAACGATCACAACTTTTTTATTACATTGTGTATTTTACCTTCCAACCCCGCGATTTACAGTAATTTCATTTTTACAATTAAAAATGTTTTAAGTTTCAGTTCAGAAATATGATTTCTTGCTTCAAATTAAGATTGGAAATTGAGGTGACATAACCACACAGCCTCTGTTGACTTCTTTGTTAAAACTCGATAAAATTGCAATAGGACCTTCTTATACAATCAATTTTCTCAACTTATTTATTGTTAATAATATCCTTCCAACCCCTAAATAGATCGACAACACATTCATTTAAACGAAATCGAAAACCAAATCAGTTAAGGTGACAAACTTTTTGCTTCAAAATTTGATTGAAAAGTTCACATTTTGGCATTCGTTAGCAATATTTTGAAAATGGCGGCCGCTGTCGGAAGTAGACAACAACTCGACATGTATTCATTCAGTTATTAATTAAAAAGTAATATTTGAAATACTTATGTGTCTTCTTGTTTTTAAGAAATTTTTTATTTCACCTTTACTTCAATATATTTATTAGAAACAGTCTCTGGCACTCAAAATAAAGATTTATATGCATCAACCATGCACTGTTTACATTGACAGCGTAGGCCGACATGTGAAAATACATTTTGTAAGATTTTTACGATGGAAATCAAATAACTGTTGGATGCATGCGTTATCAGTCATTGTCTTACCTTTAAGCAGCATAGAATCAAACATTGTTTCTTTTTGATAAATTAGATACATGCTGTTTGTTTTGATAAAATTTCGAAGTTACGTAAAAAAAATGGCGACCATATAATTTTCAAACATAAACGATGTTCGACACTAATTTTGCCCATGCAAATAATGTAATTTAATTTCACTGTTTATATTGCAATGAAATATGACACGTTATTGTCACTCTAACAATACTCAAGGACAAAGCTAGATTAAGGAGATATTAAGTCATCAACGTGATCAAAGAAAACAAACATGGCACCTAATCACGATGAATGTTTTGACAAGACCTATGCAGATTAGTATTGTCCGATTCTTAATGAAATTATTTTATGATATTATTTTATATCAATAAAAGTAAACCTCGAATGGATGTTAACCGAGGTGAAATATCTATATATATTTTTCAATTTTCTTAATCATCTCACGGGCGACCAGTAAATTTTACATAATCCTAATTAAACCAGATTCATGCAGAGTTATCGAACGTAATTATGACTGGAATAGTTGCATATGCATTGCACAAAATAATTATCACTCTATATAACATAAATATTGAATCTATAATTCATCAAAAGTGTTCATAAAGTAGATAAACTGTTATCACAGAGATATGTCTCGCCTTTTTACAATTTTTGATAATGCAAATGTTGAGATTAAAATAGCAATACTTTAACATGTAAAAGAGGGACGAAAGATACCAGAGGGACAGTCAAACTCATAGATCGAAAACAAACTGACAACGCCATGGCCAAAAATAAAAAGACAAACAGACAAATAATAGTACAGATGACACAACATAGAAAACCAAAGACTAAGCAACACGAACCCCACCAAAAACTGTAAGTTATGCAAACATTCAAAGTCAATGAACCATGACTGAAGGTACATGGCTAAACAATCTCCATGGAATGAGATGTGCCAAAGCTAATACAACTGCTTACCAAATACCATTGACTTATTATAAGTTGTTCCCTTTAAACAAACCTAAACACAAACACTAACTTGTAAACTATGTCAAAGTTTCAAAGTCAATGAACCATGATCAGGGGTGGGGCTATATAATCTCCATGGAAATGATACTTGCAAATGCCAATAAATTTGCATACCAAATATCATTGACTTAACCACAAACTAATATATGTAAACTAAGCAAAAGTTTCAAAGTAAATAGACCATGACTGAGGCGGTGGGACCAAATATTCTCCATGGAAATGAGATGTGCTAATGCTTATACAACTGAACACAAATTAACATTGGCCTACCACTAATGGTTCCCCTTGATCTGACCTAAACACAAACTAATACATGTAAATTAGCAAAATTTTCAAAGTCTACAGACCATGACTAAGAGGGCGGAGCCAAATAATCTCCATGGAAATGAGATATGCCAATGCTTATACAACTGCATACCAAATATCACTGACCTAACATTAGTGGTTCCCCATAAATTGACCTAGTCACAAACTAATACATGTAAACTAAGAAAAGTTTCAAAGTCAATAGACCTTGACTGAGGGGGCGGGGCCAAATAATCTCCATGGTGATGAAATGTGCCAATGCTAATACAACTGCATACCAAATATCATTGACCTACCACTAGTGGTTCACCATGAACTAGACCTAATCACAAACTAATACATTGTTGATGCCGCCGCCGCCGACTCCGGAAACAGCATACCTATGTCTCGCTTTTTGACTCCGTCAAGGCGAGACAAAAACCTTTTTCAACCTACAGGGGATAAATATATAATACATTTAGCTAGACTTCATGGTACAAAAAATGTACATTCAACATCAGATATTTCAAATCTTATTTCAAGATAATCAATTGACTATGACATGTATGAGAAATACTTACATTGCTTATTTCTTACTTCTAAACCTAAAACACTCATTTGATTTTTTTTAGAAATTCTATCCTTATAACAACAAAAATTAAAGTTACTCTTGTATTACAGAATAATACACGTACAGCTTCGTGTATAATTCTTTTAACAATCTTGGCTTCTTTTATAACTGAATATTATATGAGACAGACAGGACATATATTTGATTATTTACATTGAAATTTCTATTCATAAATGAAAAACTAGTTGAATGCCTGGTAAAACTGACCTTGGGACAATATAGGGAAATCAAGAAACTGCCCTATCTGGTAAACTTCCATTGCTTCATCAACTAATGTCATCTGTCCTTTACCCGCAACAATTGCCTGAGCTTCACTTAAACTACACATACTAGCACTTCCTCGTAATATTAATGATAAATCCACACTGTCTTGATAAACAGCATTTAATAACACACGAGCATATTTACGAGGGATCACACTTTCATCTAGAACAATCAATGAAGTTGTCTGCAATGTTCGTTCTGTCAACTCCTCACCTGACCTAGCACGCCTTAATAATAAATTACGAAAAAATTGAGATCGAGCTGCTAAAACACATTTATGACATGGTAATTCCAAACTTTTAGCTTTACACACACCTTCTGGTAGTTGGTCATGTGATAAAGAATCTGAGCACTCACTGTCACATGAGAAAACCAATAAAGCATCACAGTAATCTCCAGATTCCAATAAAGTCCGTAAATCAAATTCAAGTTGATTTGGTAAACCAAATTCATCAGCTAATTTTCTTAAAATTTCTCTATGGTCTTTCCGTAATTCCTCTAAATTAATTGAATCTGTGTACAAATATCTTAATAAAATTGCAAACAAAGCTACATCAACTCCTACTGTTTTTAACTTGACAGGAACCTGTGATCCAAAAGGATGGTAGCGTAACAAGTTCCTAAAGTATGGACTACGAGCTGACAACAGTGCTCTATGAGCTGGAAAACATGCTCCACGGTAAACTAAATCAACATCTGTGCATAATTTGCTGTCAAACAAATGTGACAGATCTTGTCTGAAGGAGTTTGCAGGAGGTCTAGCTAAATTTGCTGCTATATGTAACTCTTTTAGAGCTGCAAGTGCCTCATATTCCTGTATCAAACAGTTCACATCCCTGAAAGACCACGATGATATCATGTCTCTAAGAACTCTTCCATAATCCAAGGAACGACTATGTCTTCTAGAACGTATTAACTTCTTTCTTAATGTTGCAAACTTTGAAGCTTTTTTCCTTTTCTCTTTCACACTTATATCAGTTTCGGAAACAGTATACTGATGGCCTAATCTTGGAAACTGTGGGGATTTTCCTGATGACCCACTTGAATCCATGTAGGAAGAATTTGCCCCCATTCTGGGAGGTTATCTATATACTGTTGTCACATTTCAGTCTTTTTGATGATCTAAAAAAAAACCAAAATTATAAATATTATAAAGCTATCTAGTCAAATTTCAAGAGCTCATTATCATATGCCATAGTTGAATGAGCAATCAGCCACCGCATAGGTAACTGCAAGTTAATTCTAAAAACACAAAAAATTAAAACTGCATCATATAACTTTATTTACATACATAATTTGCAAAGATAAAAAAAGATGCAATCAGGTTTTATTGTGTAAAATCATTCCTTTATACAGGTGGTAAAGTGTTATTTTGTTACAATGTTCAATTTGTTTGCTCTTTGTTGTAACATTGTTCAATGCAATCAGGTGCTTTGCGTATCTTATCATTTTGCTTTGTCCATTTCATTCATTGTGAAATTCAGCTTTATTTATTGTTTGATTATGACCCGATGTATGATCCAATGTACATGTACAATATTCTTAACTGTGTGTTTAATTTTTTTCTCTGGTACAGGTAGTTACTATCTTGAATTCAGAATGAACAGTTTGCAAGACATCTCTATAACATAATCTCTGTCCTATATCTGTTTGACTAAGGACTATTATGATGGGCATAAATGTTAACAATACAACATTATCAATGACTTTAAAAAAAATTAAATCATAGATTTATTATTCATGACTAATTCTATGAACTTATCCCATGCACTGGAAAAATTCCATTTTGTATGTTGTAAGATTTTTATTTTAAGTCACTGCTATGACCAATGTACATGTATATCTTTTAAATCTATTTCATAAAATTCTTAATCATTCAATTATATCAACACCAAACTTTAAGTGTTTGATACAAGAAGTCATCCTGTTACCACTTTTTGAGAAGACATTTTTACACAATTACAAGGGTGGAGTTTTCTTATTCTTTAACTGTGGTTTCATTGACAATTTGATGCGACATATTTTAGATTATATTTGTGATCATAATTAAAACCCACATAACAAATATTATAACATCATCTAAATATGCATTAACTCATTTCGAAATTTTCAACATTGCAGTAGATAATTGTTTGTTTATTTTGGTATTAAGGTACCCAATTTTAAATTAAAATTTACACTTATGAGAATATTATACTCGAAAGTAAAGCTATCTCCTATTCTTTAGCTTTAGTCAAACAAGGATTTATATATGTAGTAGGACAATATTAATCCTTGGTTCATATGAACATCACTTTATGCATTAAATGTAATTACAACTGAAGTTCTATTTATTTTTATTCCTGTGATTTGATTGTAAGTGTTGCTGTCCACCTATTGCACTTTATTCAAAGTTCTGACCAAATTGCAATTTATTTCATCAAATCAAACTGTTCCACTGGTCAGAAATTGTAACCAACTGCTGTAGACGAACCACAGTCAAGTCATCATTATTATTCTTTGGATACCAGATTTGATGGATTTCATTGGTATGGGTTAACCACAGATTTAAATGTTAAACAAAGAACACATTATCTATATAGGCTTGTATGCAAACTTCAACAAAACCACAAAATCAAGTATCCAAGAAATCCTCCTTAAGCTACAAATATTGGTACCTACGAAAATCAATTAATCCCCAGCAGATAAAAATATCACATAGGTGTAAAGGCTTTTGATGAAGGCAAACTTTTAAATTGTTCACCTTCCTTCCTTTGGTCTTTATATAGTCTCATTGGGAATCATACCATTTCTCTTTATTTCTTTTTCAAAGTGATCATCCAGATATCACTAAATTTGTTGATTTTCATTATTACAAGTAACAAAGTCCTTAATGATAAGATTTCATAAATTATCTAGATGTATCATATCCTATCTTCCATTAATAATTAACTCCACAACGACGTAATCATCAATAAAGAAAATTTATGCATGGATTTTTGCCAGACTAGGATTCTAGTTAAAACCAGGAAAAAGTCATTGCCCTCAAAAGAATTCATTTAAGGCACATCAAAGTGTCCTTTTTATGGAATGTTTTTTTTCAATTAGCATTACATGATCAAAAGTTTGCAGCCTAAATTAAAATTGTCTATCTACTGGAATACTGTGGATCCATTATTAGTTGTGGAATACCAATTATCATGGATTTCGTTGGTACAGGTGAACCACAAATCAAAATATTCAAGGAACTATAATTTTTCAATGGATTGTATGCAGACTTTGGCAAAACCATTAAATCAAATAGCCACAAAAATCTAGGTTTTCCTCGATCCACGAAAAAAAATGGAATTAACAAAAATAAAAGAATCCACAGTATTTGATTATTTTTATGTTTAATTGTCAAAATCTGTTTTGCTGGGAATGAAATTAATAAACTGTTAACACAGAGATATGTCTCGCCTTTTTGCTCTTTTGAAAGTAATATGCAAATGTTGAAATTAAATAGCAATACTTTAACATGCAAGTTATGCAAAATACTCAAAGTCAATGAACCATGACTGAAGGTACAGGACTAAACAATCTCCATGGAAATGAGATGTGCAAATGCTAATACATATGCATACCATATATCATTGAACTACCACTAGTGGTTACCCAATAATTGACCTAATCACAAACTAATGCATGTAAACTAAGCAAAAGTTTCAAAGCCAATAGACCACGACTTAGGGAATGGGGCCAAACAATCTCCATGAAATTGAAATGTGCCAATACTAATACAACTGAATACAAAATATCCTTGACCTACCACCAGTGGTTCAATATAAACTGACCTTATCACAAACTAATACATGTAAACTAAGCAAGTTTCAAAGTCAATAGACCAAGACTGAGGGGAGGGGCCAAATAATCCCCATGGAAATGAGATGTTCCAATGATTATATAACTAAATACCAAATATCATTGACCTACCACTGGTGGTTCCCCAATAACTGATCTAATCACAAACTAATACATGTAAAAATCACAAACTAATACATGTAAACTAACGTACTTTGACCTATAATTGTTTACTTTTTACACATTGTGACTTGGATGGATAGTTGTCTCATTGGCACTCATACCACATCTTCTTATTTAGTTTCAAAGTCAATAGATCATTACTGAGGGGGCAGGGCCAAATAATCTCCATGGAAATGAGATGTGCCAATGATTATATAACTGAATACTAAATATCACTGACCTACCACTGGTGGTTCCCCACAAAACTGACCTAATCACAAACTAATACTGTAAATTCAGAAATTATTGCGAGGTTTTTATTAATGCGAATAATGCGACTGGGTGAATATCGCAATAATAAGAACTCGCAATCTGATATCTGATTCATATATCTGTATGCAGATTTTCCTGAAATAGCAATAATTAATCTCGCATTTTTATGCATTTTTCAAATATCGCAATAATAAATGCACGCAATAATTTCTGAATTTACAGTACATTGTTGATGCTGCCGTTGCTGACGCGGAAACAGAATACCTATGTCTTGCTTTTGACTCCCTCAAGGTGAGACAAAAAAGTTTACATCCTGAACATGCTGAATGCAGAAAGAGCATGATAAATATCTTAGTACCAAATCTTTTTGTACTAAAACATAATAATCTGTTTCCAGATTAAAGTCATGTACAAGTTACCACTATAGCCATGTGCAAACCTCCTAACCACATCCAGAACAAATTATATTTCCTTATATGAAATATCATTCATATGGATGTTAATTTCTAGACAATTACCTCAGCAAATATCTGTGGTATTATTTACTTGTGTAATAAATGTCATATTGAGACAAAATATCATACATTAAGTGACAATTAACATTTGTCATTGGACTTACTCTTTGAGGTGAAAGAATAAGGAAGTACAAAGTAAACAACGTCTTCTTTACTTACATGTATTCCCCAAGACTTACTACCTACAATTACAAATAGGTACAGCCAACCCCTGAATGTGTTTCCTAACAGCTACATCAAACTATTGGTATTTGAATATCAAAGTCTAAATAATATGTGTCTCTACCAAAAAAAAATGTCAATAAATATATATATATATATATATACATATCCATAAAAAAAAATGTTATCAATCACTTCACATTGTTTTTGCAGACAATTTCATACAACAATGCAAACACGTATTATATACATCTCATGATAATCATGTGTTTGTAAAAGTTTGCAATGAAGGACATCTGGAACCAAATTTACTATAATTTTGTATCTCAAAAATAATACATGTTTTACTTCTCATAAAAGTTTGGTTATGATCCTTCTTTTTGTTTTGGGATAAATACGTATAAATTGCGAAAATCTATCAAATTGCAATATTTGGTTTCTTGAGGCATGTACAGTTTTGTCACGTTGAAAATATGTCATAATATCAATAGAAACTCTAAAACTTTTGATTAACATGGTTAAATCCTTGTGAGAAATAAATTCAGTGGGAACTGACTCTACCTCTTTGTATTCTAAATAAAACTTAATTACATTTTTTTTAAATTAAAATTTATATCAGAATCATAAATGTTACAAGTTAACAACAAGAGATTTCAATTACATGCAATACTAAATACTGGTATAAAGCAATATTATTGCTACATGAATATAGAAGAGAATACAGAACCTTTTGTTTTCTACCCTCATCAAAGAGCCACACAAACAGAATAAGTTTTACCAATCATTACATAGGACAATTAATTTTCCGGTGCCAAATCTAATATATAATGTTTACCAAACAAACTTATATCCGCAAGAAGTCTTGCCAAACAGTAGACCAGAGAAACAAAGATCTTAGCTCAATTCCAATTAATTTATCATGTGAAAAAAAAATAATGTTTACCAAACAGAAGTTAGTTGGCCATGAAATAAATGAGATCTGATATACAGAGGAGAAAAAAATTGTGTATTTATGATGAAAGAAAGTTAACATATTTCAAAAGATAAATTTGTGCCAAAAAATTAAATCTTGATAAGCGCCTGGTTGTAAAGAAGATTTGATTCCAAAACAACCACAGAAAAGAATGTCTGTTTCTCTGATACTTGAAGACAGGATTAATTATTGCTAATTTCACAAAAAAAGATCCATCCTTATTTTAATTCTAAACTGCATGAGAGCGAGACAAACTTCTTGTCGCCATCTATGTATCATTTAATTCACAGTATCAGCTTTATATCAATTATCTTCTTAAAAGTTGTTGTATAAAACTAACCCAAGAAAAGATCTATGATTGAAATACAAGAAGTACACTTGGTCTGAATTAGTGTTTAGATGAAAGTTGTTTAAATCACCATGAGACAACTAGTATGTTATAAACAATTGGGAAAATCAATTCTAATTCAATCTGATGTGATCAGAGTTTGTACAAGTCAATTTTGATATTCTTATTTTAAAGGCTACAAATAAAATGCTCCAGAGCGCAGCTTGATACGACCGCAGAGGTCGAACCCTGAATAGTTGGGGCAAGTATGGACACAACATTCAAGCTTGATACAGCTCTGAATTTGGATTGTGATTAAATATTTGACACAGCATAGGTTTCTGACACAGAATGAATGTGGTCTAAGAACTTAAAATTTTAAATTGGACATTCACCTATTATGGTCCAATATCCAAAATCTAAATACATGGTTAGATTCAGCATATCAAAGAACCCCAAGAGTTCAATTTTGATGAAATCAAACAAAGTTTAATTTTGGACCCTTTTGACCTCAATGTGAACAAAGTTGATAACGGGCCCAAAATCAAAAATCTAAATATATGGTTAGATTCAGCATATCAAAGAACCCCATATATTCAATTTTGCTGAAATCAAACAAAGTTTAATTTTACTGAATACTAAATATCACTGACCTACCACTGGTGGTTCCCCACAAAACTGACCTAATCACAAACTACTACTGTAAATTCAGAAATTATTGCGAGGTTTTTATTAATGCGAATAATGCGACTGGGTGAATATCGCAATAATAAGAACTCGCAATCTGATATTTGATTCATATATCTGTATGCAGATTTTCCTGAAATCGCAATAATTAATCTCGCATTTTTATGCATTTTTCAAATATCGCAATAATAAATGCACGCAATAATTTCTGAATTTACAGTACATTGTTGATGCTGCCGTTGCTGACGCCGGAAACAGAATACCTATGTCTTGCTTTTTGACTCCCTCAAGGTGAGACAAAAAAGTTTACATCCTGAACATGCTGAATGCAGAAAGAGCATGATAAATATCTTAGTACCAAATCTTTTTGTACTAAAACATAATAATCTGTTTCCAGATTAAAGTCATGTACAAGTTACCACTATAGCCATGTGCAAACCTCCTAACCACATCCAGAACAAATTATATTTCCTTATATGAAATATCATTCATATGGATGTTAATTTCCTAGACAATTACCTCAGCAAATATCTGTGGTATTATTTACTTGTGTAATAAATGTCATATTGAGACAAAATATCATACATTAAGTGACAATTAACATTTGTCATTGGACTTACTCTTTGAGGTGAAAGAATAAGGAAGTACAAAGTAAACAACGTCTTCTTTACTTACATGTATTCCCCAAGACTTACTACCTACAATTACAAATAGGTACAGCCAACCCCCTGAATGTGTTTCCTAACAGCTACATCAAACTATTGGTATTTGAATATCAAAGTCTAAATAATATGTGTCTCTACCAAAAAATGTCAATAAATATATATATATATATATATACATATCCATAAAAAAATGTTATCAATCACTTCACATTGTTTTTGCAGACAATTTCATACAACAATGCAAACACGTATTATATACATCTCATGATAATCATGTGTTTGTAAAAGTTTGCAATGAAGGACATCTGGAACCAAATTTACTATAATTTTGTATCTCAAAATAATACATGTTTTACTTCTCATAAAAGTCTGGTTATGATCCTTCTTTTTGTTTTGGGATAAATACGTATAAATTAGAAAATCTATCAAATTGCAATATTTGGTTTCTTGAGGCATGTACAGTTTTGTCACGTTGAAAATATGTCATAATATCAATAGAAACTCTAAAACTTTTGATTAACATGGTTAAATCCCTTGTGAGAAATAAATTCAGTGGGAACTGACTCTACCTCTTTGTATTCTAAATAAAACTTAATTACATTTTTTTTAAATTAAAATTTATATCAGAATCATAAATGTTACAAGTTAACAACAAGAGATTTCAATTACATGCAATACTAAATACTGGTATAAAGCAATATTATTGCTACATGAATATAGAAGAGAATACAGAACCTTTTGTTTTCTACCCTCATCAAAGAGCCACACAAACAGAATAAGTTTTACCAATCATTACATAGGACAATTAATTTTCCGGTGCCAAATCTAATATATAATGTTTACCAAACAAACTTATATCCGCAAGAAGTCTTGCCAAACAGTAGACCAGAGAAACAAAGATCTTAGCTCAATTCCAATTAATTTATCATGTGAAAAAAAATAATGTTTACCAAACAGAAGTTAGTTGGCCATGAAATAAATGAGATCTGATATACAGAGGAGAAAAAATTGTGTATTTATGATGAAAGAAAGTTAACATATTTCAAAAGATAAATTTGTGCCAAAAATTAAATCTTGATAAGCGCCTGGTTGTAAAGAAGATTTGATTCCAAAACAACCACAGAAAAGAATGTCTGTTTCTCTGATACTTGAAGACAGGATTAATTATTGCTAATTTCACAAAAAGATCCATCCTTATTTTAATTCTAAACTGCATGAGAGCGAGACAAACTTCTTGTCGCCATCTATGTATCATTTAATTCACAGTATCAGCTTTATATCAATTGGACCCCGATTTGGACCAACTTGAAAACTGGGCCCATAATCAAAAATCTAAATACATGTTTAGATTCAGCATATCAAAGAACCCTATGAATTCAATTTTGTTAAAATCAAACTAAGTTTAATTTTGGACCCTTTGGACCTTAATGTAGACCAATTTGAAAATGGGACCAAAATTAAGAATCTAAATACACGGTTAGATTCGGCATATCAAAGAACCCCAATAATTCAATTTTGATGAAATCAAACAAAGTTTAATTTTGGACCCTTTTGACCTCAATGTGGAAAAAATTGATAACGGGCCCAAAATCAAAAATCTCAATACATGGTTAGATTCAGCATATCAAAGAACCCCATATATTCAATTTTGTTGAAATCAAACAAAGTTTAATTTTGGACCCCGATTTGGACCAACTTGAAAACTGGGCCCATAATCAAAAATCTAAATACATGTTTAGATTCAGCATATCAAAGAACCCTAAGAATTCAATTTTGTTAAAATCAAACTAAGTTTAATTTTGGACCCTTTGGACCTTAATGTAGACCAATTTGAAAACGGGACCAAAAATTAAGAATCTAAATACACGTTAGATTCGCATATCAAAGAACCCCAATAATTCAATTTTGATGAAATCAAACAAAGTTTAATTTTGGACCCTTTGGACCTCAATGTGGACCAATTTAAAACGGGGCCCAAAATCCAAAACTTAATACATGATTAGATTCAGCATATTAAGGAACCCCAAGAGTTCAAGAATAAAACCCATTGAAATTGGTCAAGAAATAAGCAATTTATACAAAGTATTCTTTTGCACAATACTGTGCAATTGAATATTTTTGCAATTGCACAATACTGTGCAATTGAATATATTCTATATTGCAATACTGTACAATTGACAATTTCTTGCTATTGCACAATATTGTGCTATTGGATATTTTTGCTATTGCGCAATACTGTGCAATTGAAGATTTCTTGCTATTGCAATACTGTGCAATTGAAAATTTCTTGCTATTGCACAATACTTATTATATAATAATTTACAATGACCTAATCACAAACTAATACTGTAAATTCAGAAATTATTGCGAGGTTTTTATTAATGCGAATAATGCGACTGGGTGAATATCGCAATAATAAGAACTCGCAATCTGATATCTGATTCATATATCTGTATGCAGATTTTCCTGAAATAGCAATAATTAATCTCGCATTTTTATGCATTTTTCAAATATCGCAATAATAAATGCACGCAATAATTTCTGAATTTACAGTACATTGTTGATGCTGCCGTTGCTGACGCCGGAAACAGAATACCTATGTCTTGCTTTTGACTCCCAAGGTGAGACAAAAAGTTTACATCCTGAACATGCTGAATGCAGAAAGAGCATGATAAATATCTTAGTACCAAATCTTTTTGTACTAAAACATAATAATCTGTTTCCAGATTAAAGTCATGTACAAGTTACCACTATAGCCATGTGCAAACCTCCTAACCACATCCAGAACAAATTATATTTCCTTATATGAAATATCATTCATATGGATGTTAATTTCCTAGACAATTACCTCAGCAAATATCTGTGGTATTATTTACTTGTGTAATAAATGTCATATTGAGACAAAAATATCATACATTAAGTGACAATTAACATTTGTCATTGGACTTACTCTTTGAGGTGAAAGAATAAGGAAGTACAAAGTAAACAACGTCTTCTTTACTTACATGTATTCCCCAAGACTTACTACCTACAATTACAAATAGGTACAGCCAACCCCCCTGAATGTGTTTCCCTAACAGCTACATCAAACTATTGGTATTTGAATATCAAAGTCTAAATAATATGTGTCTCTACCAAAAAAAAATGTCAATAAATATATATATATATATATATATATCCATAAAAAAAATGTTATCAATCACTTCACATTGTTTTTGCAGACAATTTCATACAACAATGCAAACACGTATTATATACATCTCATGATAATCATGTGTTTGTAAAAGTTTGCAATGAAGGACATCTGGAACCAAATTTACTATAATTTTGTATCTCAAAAATAATACATGTTTTACTTCTCATAAAAGTTTGGTTATGATCCTTCTCTTTGTTTTGGGATAAATACGTATAAATTGCGAAAATCTATCAAATTGCAATATTTGGTTTCTTGAGGCATGTACAGTTTTGTCACGTTGAAAAATATGTCATAATATCAATAGAAACTCTAAAACTTTTGATTAACATGGTTAAATCCCTTGTGAGAAATAAATTCAGTGGGAACTGACTCTACCTCTTTGTATTCTAAATAAAACTTAATTACATTTTTTTAAATTAAAATTTATATCAGAATCATAAATGTTACAAGTTAACAACAAGAGATTTCAATTACATGCAATACTAAATACTGGTATAAAGCAATATTATTGCTACATGAATATAGAAGAGAATACAGAACCTTTTGTTTTCTACCCTCATCAAAGAGCCACACAAACAGAATAAGTTTTACCAATCATTATATAGGACAATTAATTTTCCGGTGCCAAATCTAATATATAATGTTTACCAAACAAACTTATATCCGCAAGAAGTCTTGCCAAACAGTAGACCAGAGAAACAAAGATCTTAGCTCAATTCCAATTAATTTATCATGTGAAAAATAAATAATGTTTACCAAACAGAAGTTAGTTGGCCATGAAATAAATGAGATCTGATATACAGAGGGAGAAAAAAAATTGTGTATTTATGATGAAAGAAAGTTAACATATTTCAAAAGATAAATTTGTGCCAAAAAATTAAATCTTGATAAGCGCCTGGTTGTAAAGAAGATTTGATTCCAAAACAACCACAGAAAAGAATGTCTGTTTCTCTGATACTTGAAGACAGGATTAATTATTGCTAATTTCACAAAAAAAGATCCATCCTTATTTTAATTCTAAACTGCATGAGAGCGAGACAAACTTCTTGTCGCCATCTATGTATCATTTAATTCACAGTATCAGCTTTATATCAATTATCTTCTTAAAAGTTGTTGTATAAAACTAACCCAAGAAAAGATCTATGATTGAAATACAAGAAGTACACTTGGTCTGAATTAGTGTTTAGATGAAAGTTGTTTAAATCACCATGAGACAACTAGTATGTTATAAACAATTGGGAAAATCAATTCTAATTCAATCTGATGTGATCAGAGTTTGTACAAGTCAATTTTGATATTCTTATTTTAAAGGCTACAAAAAAGTATCAAATATAAGTTATAACTACTGACTGTCAATACCTAATCAACACTTTAACAAATCAACAAAAACAACGTTTGACAACATTTGTGATTGAATTCTAGATAGACATGTCACATTTGAAACTATTTAGTCAATACTCTTTTACTTTTCACAATAAAATTACAGACCATATAGTTAAGCTAATTCAATTCTTTCCCTTTGAAATTCATGGAAACTGTTACACATAAAATGACACATTGGAAATTTTAATTATAATTATTCAAAATTAAGTCTGAGACAAATCCAAATTTTAGGATATTTCCGTCTCTTTAATAAGATTCCCTGAATAATCAATTTAAAATTTAATAATAATTCTGTTTTTGTATCTTCATTGATTTTTTTCTTTTAAAACTTTTTGTAAATTTGTCAGTGAGTAATGTTACAAACCAATATGTTTCACACTGACTTACAGGTTACCAGACAACATACAATGCAATTTTTTTTTTAGATCTGACAACATGATCATGTGAAAAAATATAGATTTAGAATCAATACTGGTCAATTTGATGATTCGGAGGGGAGTTTAACTTTCATAATCATAATCATTTGTCATTGTTTATTCTGAAAAAAGGGCACAATAGTATCAATTAGCAGGTTTTCTAGAAATCTGATGCACTAAGAGATTAAAAAATAATCATAACTCCCATCTCAATTTACTTTACCTGCTTTTCAGCAATGGATCTCCAACCCTTTTATGTTACTTCCTGTAGTTTTATGTCATATTTTTATGTTATACATTTATCATTTACACCTTATTTGACCTCTGATCTACTCGAATGACTACTTGTGAGAAAATTGCTTGGAGTGAAAATCTTGTCACTAATAACAACTTCATACATGTACATGGCAAGTATGAGTGTTGATAACTTAATTACTGTAAAAGGTTTTACATTAATTGAATGTCCATTAAGCCTGTAATATACACTAATGTATGTGATGTAATAAAGTAATACTGACAACACCCACTGTTATCATTCCACAGAAAAAACATATATTCTGTAATTCAATTAGATAATTCAGTCTATCTGTAATGGAAGTATATTAAAAATATGTTTAAATGCAAAAATCAATATCCCTTTAATCCAAATACGCTAATTAAAATAAATAATAGGACTAAAATAATTAAGCTTTCTCAACTATCACTCAACATACAGCAGACCCAGTAAATTATTTACTAATTTTAAAAGTCAGGTAGATTTATAAAGGTAATAATTCATACAAAAGAGACATTTTTCTGTCAGTAAAAGAGACATACCTGACCCTCAACTACACAGTCTAAAGTCAAAAGTGTTTTATGACCTATCAGAAATTCCCCTATTATTTCATATAAAAACATATTTCTATAAAAATTCTACTGAAGATTTTTCTTGTCCAAATTGAATGAATTTTTTTTCATTAAATACAGAAATGTCTGCAGTTTCTTGCAATAATTATGAAATATGTATTTGGATGAAAAGAGGGGAGAGCGCACTTTTCAGGAATTGTATTTTACTTTTAAAATCACGTTGTTTTCATTTTTTTTTAAACTTATAAAAAAGATATTTTATGCAGTAACATCGCCAAACAAAAAAATCCTTTGTATTTTTTTTTTTACTAAAATAAATCATCAGATAATCTTACATGTACAAATGATGTAAGTAAGAATTTGCTTGGTCTGAATATGGTCTTATGTGTGTTATTTTTGTCATGACCTTCAATCATATAGTAACTTCTAGCTATTGTTCTAAATGTATGTGAGATTTGTTAAAACTTATCCAATATCCTGTCACTTTCAGTAAGTGCATGCCTTAAATCTTAAATATATCAAACTGTTAATTTTACTGGCCTATGTCACTGAACTCAACACCAATAATACAAATAAGAATTCCATATTTTCTTTGATGCATATATTAAATATTTAACCATAAGAATATTATATGTAGCCTATTATATAATATGTCTTATCTGCTGGGATGTTACTTAGTGACTTATTCTGTGACAGTGAACAGCAATATCTTTCAACACCTTTCAGTTCCAATTGCATAAACTGCAAAAATAATGTTGGTAGCTAGTTTTCTTTTTAATTCACAAATCATTATGTATCATTGTGACAGCAACATTATACAGAATCATCTACAAAAGGTTTTGGACTATTTGTAAGATTTACCTCCCATTCTGGTCAGTAGAAAACAAACAGTCTAAGTCTCCCTTTTCATAGATAAACATAAGTTTTTTGTGAAATGCAAAAGGTTTTAATATTTGCATAAGTTCATAAATGTTAATTACTATCAGCATGTCTGCTCTTTAAAATAATGTGGATGCCTTGGTATTTATTCCATTAGACAAATTTTGGAAAACCTTAAATACTTTGAAAAACTAAATCATAGTTTGATACAATTATGTAGTTGGAAGCAAATAAAGACTTGAGCTTCTACAGCCTAGGTATTCCATCTATTAAACACTATGTTATCTTTAATACACTGATTATTCCCCTTAACAAGTCAAATTCTATAGGGTAAATTCAGTAAATAAATATACGTCATCAGGGACCGCCCATTTGGGGAGAGCTTTCTGTACAAAACTGAAGTCCTGTGCTCTTCTGATTGGTAGATAATGTTTGTAATAAATATTTTTGATAGATGGATCAAAACTAGAGTTAAAAAAATAAAAATGAATGCTGAATGTACTATTTTTTTACTACAGGGTTGAAAAGTAATGGGGCCAGTAAAGGAATTAAGTGCGAATCTACAGTGTTTGTAAACAAGGCCATGTGAATGCCCAAAATGCCGCATGACCCTATGTTTTATTGTTGCAAAAGATAGGGCTACATTTGTACTTTCATGAATGATATATGAAAGCTTCCAATTTCTAAAGGTAAATCAGGTATAAATTTAATTCAAGACATAGATTAGCATTAAAGTCAATGGGAGATTCTTTTACTGAATTTACCCCTTTAATCAAAGGAAACAGGATCTTACTTTTAAACTTGTAATGAAACACCCTAGCATTTATCTTTCACATCTCAAGTTAATACTGACTTGTGAACAAATCACATAATTAAACTAGAAATATAATACTTTTACATTTTAAACTTCAGAAGAACGTTTTTTACTTTTGAATGAGCCAAAATTATACTGTTTTAATATTTGTAATCCAGTATATATTCTTATCTATACACATATCTTTTCGTATAAAAACACATTGTATTTATATAGAAGAAAACCCACTTAAGATCATGTAGCAAAAGCATTTTTAAAAGTAAAAAATAAAAAATAAGCTGATTTTATTCAAATCCATATGTTTATAAAACAGATGATGTACTGATTAAATAAAATAAATATTCAGTTTTTGTCCTAAAAAATATACTGACCTCGGTTTATGTTGCGACTGACATTCCTCTAAGAATGAACTCATCATGGAATTACAAACATTCTATGCTTCAGACAAATGTAAGATTGTCTTTATCAAACATTTCGCCACTGAACCAACACATTAAACACTTGCTTTATGTGTATCCTGTGATTGATTGATTTATTGGTGTTTAACGCCATTTTCAACACTATTGTGCTATTTAGTGGCGGTCAGTTTTTATTGGTGGAGGAAGCCCGAGTGCCCAGAGAGAACCACCGACCCGCGGTAGAAAAACTGACAATCCTAGTCAATTAAGATTGGAGTCGAGTGCACCTGCCCCGTGCGGGATTCCAACTCACAACCTCAGCGTTGAAAGGCTAGTGATACAGTAGTTCGACTACTTAGACCACTCAGCCACCAAGGCCCCTGTATCTTGTGAAATATTTGCATAATAGCTAAACAAATGTGGCACTACTGATCATTACTATTGGTAAATCAATCAAATCAAAACATAAACATGATTGGTGTATTCACTAATAATATGTAATTATATTTTGTTTCCTTCACGCAATTGTGATGAAATTACAAATACATTTTGTGGTGAAAAAAGGTGCAGCGACAATGTGCCCATACATCAAAAACTTATGTCTAAGAATACAACTAGAGGGTCATAAGAACCTGTGTTGCTCACCTTGATCTACATGTAAATGCATCTTCAACAATGGCCGCTCTCCAACATTGAATATTATATTACAATTCATGACAAAAACCTCTTTTTTTGTTGATCGTGTATTACTGATAATTTATTCTGTTAAGTTTCTCTCTATAAAGGAGATATAGTTTTGCCAAAAACTTAAAAAATGGGTAAAAATTCTTTTGGGGTTTCGTAGAACCTAGTGTCTCGCCTGTGATTACTGATGTCAGTGTAAAAGTGTAATGATGACTTAAAAAGTGAGTCCTTTTATCAGCGGAAAAATGAAAATAAGTATTTTGAAAATTTTGCTCTGAATACTGTATTTAGGTCATAATTAAGCGTCTGTCCAAATTTCCTAAAATTCCATGAAGGTTTGACAAAGTTATTCATGACTGAAAAACTTGAACCTCAGACTGCATCTACTTGATAACTGTAAATAAACAGCTGCGCCATGAGCGCATGATACGCCCGTCGTCTTGTGTGTGAATTTTTATGCAATAAGCATAAATAGTTTCTGACATGCGAAAACCCCTTTTTTTACAAAAAACTCAATATCTCTAGAATAAAATTTTGAATCAAAACCAAAAAGTATACAGATCTTTAGATTAATATAACTAAGAAGTGTGTAAAATTTTAAGCAATAAAACATAAATCGTTTTTGAGATATGGCGCGACATGTGAAAACCCCTTTTAAAAAAAAATCAATATCTCAAAATAAAATTTTGAATCAAAACCAAAAGTATACAGATCTTTAGATTAATATAACTAAGAAGTGTGTAAAATTTTAAGCAATAATCATGAATCGTTTTTGAGATACGGCGGGACATGTGAAAACCCTCCCTTTTTTACAAAATACTCAATAACTCAAAATAAAATTTTGAATCATCACCAAAAGTAAATAGATCTTAAGATTAATATAAATCTTAAGATTAATATAACTAAGAAGTGTGTACAGTTTTAAGCAATAATCATAAATTGTTTTTGAGATATGGCGCGACATGTGAAAAAAAACACACACCTGTTTTAGTTACAAAGTCCTGTAACTCAAAAAGTTTTAATCTTATTTTCACCAAAAAGTATACAGATTGTTTGACCATCATAAGAAACAACTATGTTAAGTTTCATGAAATTTGGATAAGTCGTTCTCAAGTTACAGAGAGACAGACAGACGGACAGACGGAGACAGATAGACGACATTTGTATACCATAATACGTCCTGTCAAAATTTTGACGGGCGTATAAAAAAACTAATAGATATAAGAAGATGTGGTGTGAGTGCCAATGAGACAATTCTCCATCCAAGTCAAAATTTATAAAAGAAAACCATTATAGGTCAAAGTACGGTCTTCAACACGGAGACTTGGCTCACACCGAACAGCAAGCTATAAAGTGCCCCAAAAATTACTAGTGTAAAACCATTCAAACGGGAAAACCAACGGTCTAATCTATATAAAATAAACTGCTTCGCTGAGCGCAGCTAGATACGCCAGCAGAAGTCCAACCCTGAACAGTTGGGGCAAAAATGGACACAATATTCAAGCTTGATTCAGATCTGAATTTGGATTGTAATAGAATATTTGACATATTATAGGTTTCTGAAAAAATGTAGTCAAAGAACTTGAAATTGGTTATATGAATTGAATTTATATTAAATTAAAGATTTCTTGCTATTGTGCAATACTTAGTAAATCTGTTGTTGGACTATAAACAAATAAAGTTCAATTAATTCTCAATGTCATATTAGAAATTTATGAAAATAAAAAGGGAGCATACATCAATAGATATAAACAATTCACCAAAGTTTCATGAGAACTGGTGACAGCATTTTTGAGTTATTGTCAGAAAACTTGAAAATCACCCCTTTTTTAATGAATAAAACCCCGTAACTCAAAAATGTAAAATGTAAAATTTATAGAATTCTAAAGGGAGCTTACATCAATACATACAAACAATTCACCAAAGTTTCATAAGAATTGCTGAAAGCATTTTTGAGTTTTTGTCCGAAAACAGGAAAATCCCCCCCTTTTTTATGAATAAAACCCCATAACTCGGAAACGTAAAATCTTAATTTTATAAAAAAAAGAATTTGTGCTCACGTCAATAGATATAAACAATTCACCAAAGTTTTATGCAAATTGGTTTAAGCATTTTTGAGTTAATGTCCGACATGTTGACAACGGACAGATGGACGGACGGACAACGGTATACCATAATACGATCCGTAAACGGGCGTATAAAAACGAGAAACAAGAAACACATCAACAAACGACAACTACTGAATACAAGTCCATTAATCAGTAAAATACGGAAAAACGAAAAAAAATATTTTCAATATTTTGCTCTGGACACTGTATTTTGGTCATTACCCAACTTCTATCATAATTTCCTAAAATTCTATGAAGGTTTGACAAAGTTATTGATGTCTAAACATACTTTAACAACAGACTGAACCTTAATGTTGACGCCACCAACGACGGAATCTAGGATCGCTATGTCTTGCTTTCGCGACATAAATGTTGCAGGTTCAACAAAAATTGGTAAAAATCGTCATAACCTATGAGGAGACGTATGACAATTCAGAAATTATGACCAACTTGTAGATCTTGTCTTGCTGATCATTTTTGTTATTTTAAGTTTCTCTCTATTTATTATTATTGTTTTCGAGATAATAGGTACAGATTCAAATAATTGGTCAAAATCATCATTAAGGTGCAATAACTCGGAGTGAGTCTCCTATAAGAAGTTGTCTATAACTTTTGATGTAAATGGATAAATAGGTAGATATCAACAATCTGAATGTGTTTTTTTACTACAGAACAGATAGGGCTTACTAATTTCCTTTAATATGAGATGTGCCAATGTTAATTTACAACTGTTATTATCTTGAAACTTTCAAATTCAATAGCCATAATCAGGTCAAAATTAATTCAACTGTAACAAATCCCGTATACATAATATAAAAATACTCATTATACAATTCTAAACCCAATATATTTCAACTTAATATCTATGAAAAGTTTAAGGGCATTTTTGGTTCAAAATTCTATTTTCAACCTGATATCACCCCCAGGTTTTGGCATGGTTCGTGTTGCTAAGTCTCCTGATATCACCCCCAGGTTTTGGCATGGTTCGTGTAGCTAAGTCTCCTGATATCACCCCCAGGTTTTGGCATGGTTTCGTGTTGCTAAGTCTCCTGATATCACCCCCAGGTTTTGGCATGGTTCGTGTTGCTAAGTCTCCTGATATCACCCCCAGGTTTTGGCATGGTTCGTGTTGCTAAGTCTTTAATTTTCTATGTTGTGTTTTGCATAATGCTGTTTGTCTTTTCTTTTTCAGCCATGTTGGTCAGTTTATTTTCGACTTATGAGTTTTAATGTCAACTTTGGCATCTTTTGCCTCTCTTTATCAATCAAGGAGCCAGCCATGTTTGATAGCAGATAACTTTGACAAAAATCGTTTACTGCATGGAATTTTCGAAATTTTTACCCTCTTACATGAATAAATGATCACAATCCTGCTTGATGGCATTTTCCTATTATCAATCTTCTCAAGGGGATTATTAAACTGTAATCATGGTAAAAGAAAGACCAAGCTCCTTCACCAATTTGTCTTTGTTGCACTTGTTTCTCTATCTAGCTACAGTTCTTTGCATTAAGAATTGTATATGATTTAAATGTATATATAAATATATATATATGTCTGTCTATGTGTAGTGACAACAGCAAATTATACATTGCCCATCAGATTTCTTATGATTAAGAAATACCAGGCGTTAGAATATTTATAAAGTGCCTAGAAAATCAACCTAACAATGTTAGAGTAGATCTGATTCTTTACTTCCTCCCCAAGTGGGGCTGGAACCTGTACTTTTCACTTCTAACTTCTACGACAACACCGCCTAGCATTGCGCAGACGCCTTATCCCCTCCTCTAATTATAGCTGATATATATCTGAGTAAATAAAAAAATCCACTGACTACATGCTTGACGTGTATCTATATTTCTAGAATTTAGACAATTAAAATGGATCTATAAATCTTCTGTAATAATATTTTTAAGGAGAAATAATTGCTTATCAAAATATTATACATTGTAATATACCAACCTTAAATGTCTTGATAACATCTCTCTCTAGCAGTCTGAAATTAAAAAGAAAAAAGATAAAGCAAATCCTCTTTAAGCAAATCATGTACAATCAATGCTGGATGTTGGTAATTGGACAAATCATCAGTAGCTATCTGGATGATATTTATGCTAATTTTTTATGATATTTATGACTAAAACCATATGGTAATCAAACTTCATTCAAAATTTATCTAAACAAGATTCAAAAGTGATGGGTTGTCTAAGCTTTGAAACTGAGATGTTCACTGATTGGTAATATAGTATGGCTTTATTTGCTACACATGATCAATGTTGTCACAGGTTAACTTTAAAAACAAATTGTTATCTTTCACTTCTTAAAAACAATGCTCTTTGTAGGTCAACAGTACTTATCAGTATTAGTATAAGATGGCTACAATGTATATTCATTCTGGTCCTTAGATACATAAAACTAGAGGCTCTAAAGAGCCTGTGTCGCTCACCTTGGTCTATGTGCATATTTAACAAAGGACACAGATGGATTCATGACAAAATTGTGTTTTGGTGATGGTGATGTGTTTGTAGATCTTACTTTACTGAACATTCTTGCTGCTTACAATTATCTCTATCTATAAATTATATATAACCAAAAGCTGCAAAATTATCTTAAAATTACCAATTCAGGGGCAGCAACCCAACAACGTGTAGCCTGATTGGTCTGAAAATTTCAGGGCAGATAGATCTTGACCTAATGAATAATTTTATACTCATCAGATTTGCTCTAAATGCTTTGGTTTCAGAGATATGAGCCAAAAACTGCATTTTACCCTATGTACTATTTTTTAGCCATGTCGGCCATCTTGGTTTGCGGGCGGGGTCATCAGACACATTTTTTAAACTAGATACCCTAATGATGATTGTGGACAAGTTTGGTTAAATTTGTCTTAGTAGTTTCAGAGAAGATTTTTGTAAAAGATTATAAAAATTTACGAAAAATGGTTAAAAATTGACTATAACGGGCAATAACTCCTTAAGGGGTCAACTGACCATTTTGGTCAGGTTGACTTATTTGTAGATCTTACTTTGCTGAACATTATTGCTGTTTACAGTTTATCTCTATCTATAATAATATTCAAGATAATAACCAAAAACGGCAAAATTTCATTAAAATTACCAATTCAGGGGCAGCAACCCAACAACGGGTTGTCCGATTCACACATTGTATGGCTCTGACCATAATGATTACCCGATCTGACCGACCACATTGTATGGCTCTGACCATAATGATTACCTGATCTGACCGACCACATTGTATGGCTTTGACCATAAAATTTTAATGAAGATTTCTTCCTCCTTTTAGAAACAAATCATTTATCTTGTTTGTTGTAACCACCAACTTACTCATAATTCAGGACAGAATCGACCAAAACCACGTTATTTTGTTAATTGACAAATTGCATATGGTGAAAATTAATGGGACTCTGTCAATACATGATTTATTGAAACAATATTCTCCCATTTTTCCAAAAAGCATACTAAAATTTTGACTACAGACCTATGTATACTTTAATTTCATTTTCTGATGTTTTCCACCATAATAACTTATATTACACATTAGGTCATAATTTTCAAAACGTGAAGGACTACCACATTTTTAGAAGGACCAGCAAAAAAAAAAAAAAGCTTGCTTTCTGTCAGTCCTTGGTCATAAGGAAACACTTGAAGTTTCTTTAACTATGTGAAAATATGGCAAAATCAGGTAATGCACAATATCACTGGCCCCATTAACAGGGGATTCCACTACAATGAGGTTAACATATTCCGCTAAAAGAGAGGCGAAGGATATCAAAGGGACCTTCAAACTCATGTCGAAAATAAACTGACAACACCCTGGCTAAAAAAGGAAAGACAAACAGACAAACAGACAAACAACAGTACTAGTACACAAAACAACATTAAAAACCAAAGACTGAGCAACATTAACCCCACTAAAAACTGGGTGTGATCTCAGGTCATCTGGAAGGGTATGTATAGTGCACACATTTATACCCTGGGTCATGCTTCTTGTAAGAGGGGTGCGCGTTATACATGCCTACAGACATTTTCTTAGTCTTTTTTCAGGTCCAAACTCCGACAAAGAAATTTCCAGGAGAAGTGAAGAGTACGGAATATTTTTGCTAAAACCTCGATTGTTTTTATGTTTTACATGTTATATTTGTAATATGTATCTTATTGTTCTTGATTTGTCATGTTTTATTCAAATAAAATACATTTTATATCTCTGTAGTTACGTTTATCGTGTAAATTTGTCCATCTGTTTGCAATCTGGAAATTTGCCATGTCTTAATAAAGACACAATAAAGCTTTTGTTGTCGGTTAAATTAGCCTCTGTGTTCCTTGTTGTCATAACTTACTGTTTTTGTATGTGTTCATCATGGAGAGTAGAAGAAAAGTGTATAAAATTGAATAAACCACGCTGCTTTGAAAAGATAAACCGCCATTTTTCTAATGTATCAGGTGATCGCCAGTCATGTGGGTCAGTCATGTGACTTGATATTGTAAAGTGATGATTTAGTCTATGAGAAGTTTATTTTTATAAATACGTTTCTACTTTGTAACTTTTAAACAACTGTTTAAACCCGTTCAAGAAATTATGATTGAAAACATGATAATCCCATAATTGTAACCTGAACGAATTTAATTAGGAACAAGGTGAACTTGTCACTGATTTGTTTTGACATCGATTAGACCCGTTGATTGAGGTGTGATAATCCGGATTAACAGCTAGAATCAACAAACAAAAAATAAAAATAATGAGATTTTAACAGTTTATTACAGCACTAATGATGTTAATGATAATCATTTGACTGATTCGTATATTATGTTATTGTTTCAATCAGAACATTAATTTGGATATTTAATCTTGTCCTTGATACTCAAACAATTTATTAAATTTGGTTTTAAAAAAACAAACTTAAATGTAGATTTATCTCAATCTAATAAAATTCTTATTCATTTGTCAGAATATTTGCAATTTCATATTAATTATGTATTCCGTACGGAATTCTCCGACATTGGTGTCCATTTAAAAACTACCTGTTTACCAATAGACTTCCTGTTTGCCGAATTTGGAGCTGTAACTTTTCCGAAAATGTCTATGAGTCTTATGCGAACAATAAACTTTTTTTCTCACGTTTCTTGGACCATAAAGGGGGTGCGCACTATACACAAATGCGCACTATACATCCCAAAAGACGGTAAACAGATCCTGCTCCACATGAGGCATCCATTAAAATTATACTAAAGCTGTGTAAACAGCAATATGCTGTATTTACAGAATCTGGGTCTGTACACCCTATAACCTGTTCGCCTTAATACATGTACTTGTTTGCCCTGGGTCCATTTGCCCTGATTCTTATTTTATTTGTTGTAAAATGGTATAATATATCATTTGAATAGAGCATATTAAGGTGTGTTGAATATTTTGTCGAATATGTATGTTGTACTGCTGGTATTAATAATTATTTTCTTTTGATTTGCACTGAAGTGCACATGAACGAAAACAAGGTATTTAATATAAAACAACTGAAGACCAAATTATCTAGGTTTTTGGGTTTTTTTTTTCTCTACTGTTTTTTGTTCTTTTTAGCAACATGACCAAGTTATCTGTATGTATGATATAGTTTATGGAAGAATTAAGTGATTCAACAAACCACTTCCATATATAACAAAACACACTTGAGATAAAAAGAGCCAAGCTGCGAAAACAAATTCTCTTATATCATGTATATGTCTTACAATTCGTACATGATTAGTTTTTACTTTTTCCAAGAGGACTAGTTTATTTAAAAAAAAAAACTATATTCCTTCTCAAACCAAGACAATTCAACAACTGTTCAGATTAAAGAAATCATAATTATACCTAATCAGCATAACAATCAACAGCCATTTAAAATTATTTCTAAATAAAACAAGGAATTATTTGAATCTGGAATAATTTTGAATTCTGGAAAATTGATAACAAATGTCATGAATGTTTGATGAAAACTAACCCAAGTAAATAGGGTTATCCATGTGCATGGCTAAGGGGGGGTTAGTTAGTTTATACTGAAATATCAGTGAAAGTAACTTGAACCTTAGACATGCGCACATGGCTAACCCACTAAAGTTGAGTTAGTTTTCATCATACGTTTCTTATCAATTTTCCAGAATTCAAAATTATTCCAGATTCAAATAATTCCTTGTTATAAAAACAAATCTTACAATGAACACAATCATTGCTCAAAAACAAGCTATGAATTCTAAAACATGTCAATGCTCTTGAACTTCTTACATTAATTGGCCTTTTGATTTTTTTTAATGAATGCATCCCTGATGAGTCTTAAGGAGTCGAAACTAAAGCGTACAAAATCATAAAACTGGTATCTTTGATGTGGTCTTTTTTCATGTATTTTAAGATACCTGGTATATAAATCCTGGCATAGGTATACCAAAATACAATTAATATTAATATATTTATAGGACAAACAAACCCTGGGTGAACATGTAATTAGGGCTAACAGGACTCATCCCTTACTACATTGTACCTGGATAATTGTAGAGGCTGTCTTCAAGTTGAAAACTGCTGAATAACATGTTATTGTAACTTGTGATTCATATTCATTTGAAATATACAAAAAATCGTGTTTTACTCTACAGAAACACACGCTTCAGACAACACCTGCCTCATACCACTTTACTGTAAAGATCTTGTAGATGATACCTGCAGATGATATCATGATGACGCCTTCAACAATGTTTACCTTTTTATATTGTCATGTATTGATCTGAAAAGTTGAGAATAGTCACTATCAGTTTTTTAGTCGTCGGTATTATCCAAATATCCTTAAAAGAAGTAGCATTTATCACGATATTCATCAATAAATAACCTTGGTAATGATCACAGCAGTTGGCTACCAAAACTTATTTTACCTTGACACTGCCTCACCCTGGAACCTGTAACTAATCAGCAGTAAATATATTTCTGTTTATTGTCTTTTTCGACATGCAATTGAATATAATTAGATAAATAAAGAAATTAAACTTACATTGTCTGTATCACTAATTTCGGATTTTGATAATACATGTATACATTTTTTGCCATTTATTATTCATGACATGAAAGTGTTCATTTTATGATTAGGATTCGTCTACCGTGTTATACAATATTTTTTCGTCTACTACAATTTTTTACTATCTAATAATATTTCATATAGTAACACATTAGAATAAAATCTTTGACTGGATTTGAACAATACATGTCACTTCTAAGCAAGGACCGAAGCTCATAAACTCAGCAATCAAGGGTGTTAAACGCAGGACTTCGGGAAAGTTCGGAGAGCCGACAACCTTGCTTCGGAAGTTGCAATTCATGTGTTGAAATACACAAAATAGTCAGGAGTATATTTGTTTATTTGGACATAATTGTGTCTTCAGTTGTTTTCTCATGATCATGATCATGTGGACATGTATTATATTTTTTTACAATATTTTGGTTGAAATATATTGAAACAGAGACATATATTTCATTTGTATATATGTCTTTAATTGAAAGTATCTACAGCACTAGAACTGGGACTATTATTATTATAATAGTCCCAGACTAGAAAAAGAGAACGCTTCACAACAGAAATAAAACCATTAGACAAATCAACCTGAACCTATCCTGTTTGGTATAAATTGTACGTTAATTAAAATTCACTGAACCACATAGTTTTATATGAAAATATATATAGAAAAACCTGGGACTATTATACTAACATATAATAGTATAATAGTCCCAGGAACAACGGAAGGAAACGACCGGGACATAAAATAACATTAATATTAAGTCACTGAGGTGACGAACAATTCCACAGCATTAGATCTTCTTTGTTTGTTATGGAAATACATCAACATTAAGCCGACCACTGTCTGGCTAAATGGCAGGAACATTTATCACAAAGCATTTTGCTCGTTGACAGTGAGAATCATACGACTATGTTGTAGTAGTCTCAGATGGACACTATGATTTTTATATATTTCATAGTTTTAGTCTTTTTCTTCAGTGTTTTCATTACAAATCCGTGATAGACATAATTATAAAAGTGAACCCGTGAGCCTATCTGTCAGCATTTTTGAAATCAGATTATGTGCTACATTGTAATCGTGAAATAGAGAAAAAATAAACATTTCTCCATGGTAATAGCTCTTAAAGGCCATTGTCAAATTATAAAAAGAGTTTGCGGCTGATTTAACCCTTTACAGAAGTTATGATCAGTTATGGGATATTTTTGCATACCCTGTGTAATTCTATAAAGAAGAATTGTTTGTAAAGTCGGGTTTTCATATATACAAATCAACATAGAACATGAGCTCTTTAGAGCTCTTTTACCGACTGAGGTGGTCTTCACTTTCCAATCTTGTTAAATAACATAGCGGAAGATGCTTTATGAGTGGGGATTAAGAGAAGAAAAACTTGCTTAGTATACACGATTGTAATATCAGAAATTTACAGCCGATTTACTGAATAGGAAACGCCTTAAAGATGCCTTCAATCGATATCTATTCATATGTTTTACAGAAATTCAAAGGTAATGCAAGTATCTAAACTTTTTCTTAAGAAAGCGGAGATACAAAACCCTTTATGGACGAACATTTGTGTTTTAGTATACCGGTATTTTGGCCCCTATATATAGCTTGACCCAATCCTGTGCATTGCTTATTCTGTATACAGATCTATCTATTAAAACACATATTTCTGAAATTTGTAAAAAAAGCATCTAGGCAGTTAAATGTACTAAAAAGAATTGGGAAACATCTATCTAAATTGGGAAGGTTAACTATTTATCATTCATATATTATGTCTAATTTCAACTACTGTCCTGTGGTTTGGCATTTTTGTGGGGAGGGTAACACTAATAAAATGGAAAAAACACAAGAACGTGCCTTGAGGTTCATCTATGAAGATGTTAGTAGTGACTATGAAACTCTTGTTAAAATCTGGTTTACCTTCTTTAAAAATAAGACGTCTACGAATGATGGCAATAGAAGTTTTTAAAATATTACACAAAGAGTCACCAGTTTATCTCCATGATATTATTTTTAGAAAGCAACAGACTGTTGAAGTACCACAGGTGAGAACAACACAGTTTGGTCTTCATTCCTTAAGGTATGCTGGAGCTACATTCTGGAATGAGCTGCATGACGCGATCCGTGCGCAGTCGAACCTGAACAAGTTTAAAAGTATGATCAACAACTGGAATGGCAACTCATGCAGATGTGCATGGCTCCTGCAGATCTTAAAGTTTTTGACTTTTTATGTTTTCCATGCAACTTTTAAAACTAGTTTAGCTTTAATCATTTCGTCTGCTTTGCATGTGCTTATAATCTAGTTTAGTGCTTAACTTGTTTGTGCTTGCTTCATTTTTGCTTATGCAATAGCTGTCTAACTTAGTATGTCTATTGTGTATGTTGTATATGTCCTATATGTCTTAATATTGTATGTGTTGTTATTGTTATTAATGTCGGCAAAAAGCTCTACAGAGCTTATGTTTGTAATGGTTGGTATCATTTATACAAGAACTTGCAAAAAACAACGACAATAACATCCAAACCGACAATTGTGATGGACTTTGCCAAAGCATTTGACAAAGTTCCTCACAAAAGACTTCTCTCCAAACTTAAATATTATGGCATTGAATACAACACATTAAAATGGATAGAAGATTTCCTTACATCCCGCACACAAACAGTCATTATTGATGGTGTACAATCTGACAAAATAAATGTAACATCTGGCGTTCCCCAAGGCACAGTTTTGGGCCCTTTACTGTTCCTTGTGTATATAAATGACTTCCATGAATATATGAAACACAGCACCTTACGATTATTTGCAGATGACAGCATAATTTATAAAACAATAAGAAACAAAGAAGACACTCAAAAACTGCAAGAAGATCTAACATCAGCAGCAAAATGGGAGAAGGACTGGCTCATGTCATTCCATCCAGACAAGTGCTCAATCCTTCAGATAACAACAAAGAAAAACCCAATAAATTTTGATTACACTCTCCACCAACATATACTGCAAAAAGAAAAATCTACAAAATATCTTCGCGTAACAATACAAACAAACTTAAAATGGAACAAACATATTAATAATATTACAGCTTCAGCCACACAAAAGCTAAACTTTATCAAGAGAAATCTAAAGGTCAATTCCAAAACAGTAAAAGAAAGAGCATATACATCACTGGTCAGCCCAAAGCTTGAATACAGTAGCTGCGTCTGGGACCCTCATACCAAATCTCAAACACACCAAATTGAAATGGTCCAGCGCAGGGCAGCTAGGTACACTTGCAACAGATATCATAACACCAGCTCCGTCAATGAAATGTTACAAACTCTAAACTGGACAACCCTAGAAAAAAGGCGAATAAGAACATGCATCATCTTTTTCTATAAAATAATACACCATCTTGTAGCTATTTATCCAACAGACTTGCTCATCCAATCTGACACAAGAACAAGACAAAATCCACACAATCATTCCTACAGACCAATACAAACATCTAAAGACTCATACAAGTACTCATTTTATCCTAGAACAATATTGCAGTGGAACCTCCTACCTGTAGCTGCAGTAAAATGTACTACACTAGACTGTTTCCGAGAACAGATCCCAATATCTGTTCTCAACAAACACCTACACATTTAAATCAATATTACGATGTATATAGTTTTAACCAAAATGTATAGTACAAAACAGAAGAAAAAGAAAATTATTCTGAACTTTTATTTGTATATATTTAACTGTAAATAGAAATCATATATCCCACGCACGCGCGGCATAGTGACATCAGTGCCCGGACGTTACGTTATCATCAGTATGTTGATGGAGTGCTGAACTATAAAGAAGAAGAATGTTTCATGTAACCCGACTTAAAATAAAATTTTCTATTCTATTCTATTCTATTGACTTATAAAGAATAGGTAATCACAAATGTGTCAACAACAAAAGATGGGAATAATCTTATCGCGAAAGATAAGTATGTATAAACCTTTAACATCTTAATTTATATAGTCTGGCATCATATAGTTTTCGCACACAGTAGTGCCAAATTACCGGCAATAGTTGAAATTTGAGGAAATCCAAGAGTTGAAAGTTGTCAATCTGCCTAGCCTATTTAATTATCAGCTCGATCGTTGAAGAATATTTAACCGTCTTTATCATGCCTTTTAACATAGTTCAGATATATGACCGCTAAAGCAGGTTTGAGACAGATTCTATATATATAGTAACAACGTGGAGATTTTTTTCCGTGTAAGCTGAGTGATAAAATATATCAAAATAAGATGCGACAAATTAGGCACGGATAAGACCAGGAGACACGGTTGTTCAACTTTTCATATGAGCAAAACCAATACAGAACAGTTTTCTCTTCTGAATTATTTCATATTTTGTCATACAGGCCCGGGCCTTTTATAGCTAAAGAGAGGCGAAAGATACCAAAGGGACATTCAAACTCATAAGTCATAACATATACTGTACGGTAATGGTTTTGTACCTGTTTAAAAGCTGCATGGTGACGTATATATAGTTTACATCCTCGTCCTTTGGCCACTAGTGGATAGTTGTCTCATTAACAACCATATCACATCTCTTTATTTGTATATTTTAGCACCAAACTTCCCCTAACTTGGGAGTTTGGTGTAACAACACAACATATGAACAAACTGTAAAATCATTTGAAAAGGACTCGACCCTTCAGATCGGTACTAAACACAAAAACAAACGACAGAACGACAAAAAAGACACAAAGTACCGATCTTAATGTACTCACCGTTGCTGAAATCCAGTTTAAAGTCCGATTTCGACTAATTAGTTAACCATGGTCTCCCAGAATAAAATATCTATCAGTACAGTGCCCCTCAAACGGATTTAGTAAGACTTCATAAGCAGCTAGAGAAAAGCAGTACCCAAAATAAAAGTGTTGACAGGATATAGGATCGTAAGTGCCAATACCTGGATAGCGTTTAATACATTCATTAAACTATTAAAAATAAAATCAATGTTAGTACCGATAAAGATAATAATAAAAAATCTTACTTCAATGCTAAATTAATAACCTTTAAGAATATATCTTTCTATACGGAATGGGTTTTGCTCGTAGTTGAAGCGCATGCACGGTGACCTGACGTTGTTTACATCCACAGGCACTTGTCTCTTGAAAAAAATGCCTATATATACTTAAATATATTAAGGTATACAGGTATTTTTTCAGAGACAAGTGCCTGTGTTTACATCCTTGTCATTTGGTCTTTGGTATGAGTTGGTGGATAGTCTAAGTGGCAATCATATCACATCTTTTTATTTTTATTAAATGATATTTAGACATGCAGTAGATATAAATCTTCTGTATCTCGGTTTACATGACTAACTTTTAGTACATCATATGGTAAAAACCTATTAGATATGTTGCTTCTATGCTACGGGACAGTTTTCACATTTCAAACGTCTTAAACAGTCATGGAATGGTTTGGAATATTGATCTTCCAGAGGCGGATTTAGAGGGGGGCCCAGGGGGCCCGGGCCCCCCCTTTTCTGGGAAAAAATTGGTTGATTATATAGGGAATCACTGAAGCATGACCGGAGCGGGCCCCCTCTTAGGCAGTCAGTGAGCCCCACTTATGAAAATTTCTGGATCGGCCACTGTCTTCTATATATAGATGATTTACATACGTTGTTTTTGGAATTTGTTTTTAATTCCTGTCGTTTAGATAAGTTTGTTAGTTTTCCTGCCGAAGGTCGTTGGTTCTCTCCGGCTTCCTTCACAAATAAAAACTGACCGCGATGAAATATCCAATAGTACTGAAAGTGGCATTTAAAATCAATCAATCAGTATAAATATACCCAGATTTAACTTTGATGATTGAAAACTCACGGTTTAATCAAATATAAGAAAATGTTTGTTTAATAAAAAAAAATAGATGACACTATAGTATACAGAGAAGAGAAATAATACCAGTCAAAGCAGACACACATATCCTAAATTTCTAACACTTCAGAAATTGTTATTATTATATAATTTGATTTTCGATGTAACACGTCTTCTGATCGACTAAAAGTTTCAAGTTTGTCAATCTGCTCATAGACATAATTTTGTCATGTGACCGTGACGTCATCAACGTTTTTTCATGATTTACTCCTTAAAATTGGAATTTAGAATTAAATTATAAGGAATGACTAATATTTTTTCTGTCTATTCGAAATAACCTCAAAAATGTGGTGCACATTTTAAAGTAACCCGCTACGGGCCCTCTAAAATAATATCGTTGATAAGGCCAGTTAGTGGTGTTTTTTGCTCACTTTTCTGTAATCAATCCAGAACCTCCTAACTACTTCACGCCAAAAATTACAATTCCGATGTTGCCACGTGTGAACAGTAAAGCAGTACTTTTTAATAGGATACTGTGTCATTTGCTGCGATCCATACAAGTTAACTACTTGACTTCCGTTTGCCATCAGAAAAAATTAAAAATGTTAGGCAACGTAGGTCGCAGTCTATTAAGGAGTTCAGCAATACAAAAGCAGCTGATGCTGCAGAAAAGAACTATGTTGGAAGCACCTCCAAGATATAGAATTTCTTTCGCTGTAAGCAGGGTTTATTTTCATATGTTACCCACAAGGTCGAAAGGACAAAACAAGCTTACGTCTAGTTTTATATAGTGTCCATTTTAATCGTTTTTTAGCAAATATGACTGTGTTTGACGTTGTAAAATTCCAAGTTCAATTAAAATTATGCAACTGGAAAAGTTATAAGGCATGGCTTAACAATAATAACTGAAATTTAAGGTTCATCATAACAACAAAATAAACAATGGTCGTGTTTACACCTTGAAAATATTACTGATAAAATCTCTTTTCATGTTGATGCTAGGCATAATCTTGCCAGCGTATTGACTAAGTCACCAAAAAATTTGGAAAATCATTAAAAACTCATGGGCAGACTAATTAAATAGCGTAGTCAAGTTGTTATCAAAATCAGTATAAGGCAGACAACTTGTGATTTCTTCTTCTTCTGTTTGTATTGCCTTCCTTTAAGGAACACCAAGAATATCTTGTCATGAATGTTATGTACACTATCTACATATCTCCAATTCTCCTCACAGAATGTTTTATATATACAAAGCATACACGACCCACTTTTCCACTTTTATCAATTAATTTTTAAAATTAAAAAATTATTTAAATTGGCTTTAGTGGAATTTTATATAGTTAACTTTAAATTTTAAAAGACTACATTGCCAATATCTCCAGAAATCAGATTTATAAGGTCACTGATCATATACATGTATCACTACCACGTTGTTTATTGGGTACTTTTGCTGTCTTTTCTAGCAGTTTCAGTCTCATTAAATATAGTTGATGACATAACACACTTGATAACTTTGTAATAGCATTTTGTTGATCCACACTAAAATATTTGCTAAAATTTGTACAGTCTAAAATTAGCAGAAGAATCGCATCTTTGTTTCCAAACAGCTCGGACCACTTGCTTTCACCAATCACATTGATAACCTCTATTTTGAGACGGTTATAATATATTTGTCTAGTTGAAAATAAGGCGGGACAATCAAGAATGATGTGTTAGATCTTGAATATATTGTGCACAGTTTACAAATCTGATCTGAATGTTCTATGTTGTACTTGTGTTTGATAACTTGTGTCATAAATGTTCCAGTAAGCATTCTGGCTTTTGTAATGCCCATTTTAACCTCAGAGACCATAGAACGCAACGATTTCCATATTAGATGGGGCTTTCCAACAGCCAAATCTTTTGTATTGATATATTTCAGAGTTGATTTTTTGACAGACTCAGCCACTAATATATTAGTCCATGTTTTCTGAATTGCACTTTTACATTGATGTTTGAACGCTAATTTTGAAGGTTGTTCTGCCATTAGAGTATAAATTTTCGCAACTTGTACTGTTCAAGAATATCCTGTATTCGACCAAAAAAGCTTTCTTGATTTTCACCGTTTACAGCCAATTGTCTCATCATGAGGTTCTTCAGAGTAGAGTTATTACAGGAGATAATGTTATATAGAAGGCTTAAGTGTCTTTTATGCAACTCTGCTTCTACAGGCAATGCACCAAGTAATAAGTAAACTATTTCTGTTGCTGTACGTGTCGGCAATGATTGAATCGACGTAAATTTGAAATATGAAATTTCCTTAAAATGTCTATTTGTGATTTGTTCAGTGGCAACACTTCTAACCCAAACAGAAGCTTTGGCAGTATGTAAGACTGATAAATTTTGTAGGCAACAATGGGATTGATTCCGTTCGAGCCATGTAGTCCTGTGCTAATCAATGCATACATAGTCCTCCTTGCTAAACTAATACGATCCTCTAAATTCAGATTATTTTCTTTAAGCTCAGATCTAAGAATTCCCAAATGCACAGTTTGATTGGATGGCGAAATATCAGAGTCACCAAGTTTCCAAGATAATGTAGACTTAATACTGTTTGATTTACTAAATACCACTGCTTTGGTCTTTTTGGGGTGAATTGAAACTCTGTCTTGCACAGCATGTCTATGTAAGGTTGATAACATACATTGTAATTCGTTTGGATTTGAAGACAAGAGAGCGATATCGTCCGACATGTAGGACATCCCAGATAAACATTGCCCATCCTGAAACCTAGCCTTGTTTCCTGTAATTCCAGCAGTAAATTGTTGTTATAAATTTTATACAGTAGTGGAGATAAAATGCCACCTTGTCTCACTCCCTGTAGTATATTAAATTTCGGACTTATTGCACCGGCCCATCTGACTTTTGAGGTCATACCATCATATAGATCTCTAACGATTGACCAAATTTTAGGGTGGACTCCTATTTCATACAACTTATCCAAAACAATTACATGGTTGACAACATCAAACGCTTTCATACTATCAACAGTGATGAGACATAATGGAATTAATGGTGTAAGTGTGCTCTCGCATTTTGCTTCGGAGACTATTAGTGCTGCTAAGATCATGGAAACTCCTTTCGTGAAACCAAATTGAAGTGGACTCTGTTTGTTTTCAAAATGTTTTTCAATTTTTGGTAATAACACACATTCAAAAAGTTTGGTGAAGACCGGCGTTACAGTTATACCTCTATAATTATCCAGAATCGAAGGATCTTTCAGTTTTTTCAAAATTGGTGTAAGTATTCCAGACTTTAATGTTTCTGGAAAGCTGCCGAAGCTTAAAATAGAATTAAATGTTGTTGTGATACTTGGTAACAAAATGTCCCCAGAGGCTTTCAATTGTTCTGAGCATATCTCAAATTCGTCAGTAGCTTTACCAGTATGTAAATGTTTTATGCCATTTTGAATTTCCACTTCTGTAAATGGTTCCAGCGGGTCATCAGAGCTATTACAAAATTCAGTTATGAGTTTATGACGGATAGTGCAGAGCTCAAGATATTTTTCATCATACCCATTGTCCTTTGGGATTGCTAAATCTTCAAAATATTTCAAAAAACATCCTCTCTGTTCGTCTGGGTCATTCACTTCATTGTTGCCCTCTTGTAAATAAGGTGTTTTAATTACTGTCTTCCTCTGTTCCTTGAATTAAGCGGTGGAACAATTCAGTGGTAGGATTTTCCATAATTTGATTATAGAGATCTTGTCTGTCCGTATATTTTTCCAAGCGGAATTGACGACGAAGCTCTCTTTGAGCAGTAATTTTTTGTTGTTTAAGTGGGCCCTCTGGCTTTCCTTTTTCACACCACTCTCTGTACAATTTGTGACAGTTAGTTATCAAAATTCTCGCTGCTGGTGAGGCCTTCCACTTTGGGCCTTTAAGATAGATAATCTTCCTTGGCGTTGATGCTTTTGTGGCTTTTTGCAAGATTGACATTAATATTTCAATAGTTGGATCTGAGCTTATTTTGTTATAACTGTTTTCAAGTTCAAGGCGAAGAGTATTCTGAAAAGTATAGATATCCATTTTCTCCCATTGATATTTCCAAATTGCTGAAGACTGTCGGCTCGGTCTTTGAATTGAGGCAAAGTTTATGTTAATGACAGCAGACACAATGGTATGGCTAGAGAGATTTGTGGCATGCTTTTCATGAATAATGTAGTCCTGTATCAGATCTTTGTGTGAAGACAAGATGTAATCAATTTGTGAAGATCCAGCCCCGGAGTGTTGCATAAATGTGTGTTTTGTTGCTGCTGACACAATAAGTTTGTGGTCCCTAACAAACGAATGGATGCACACGTCATGTTTATTACCAGCCCTAGGCTCTAGAAGTGTTCCGTTCAGGTCACCGGCTATTACAATTCTATGGGTATCACTATAGTTGTTTATTATAGAATCTAAAATATCGAGACATTCTCCGTATTCCACAACAGAGTTGACCGACGCATTGTTCGTTGGGAGGTATACACAAATAAGACATATCTTTGGATCTGAGTTGATTAAAATTCCAATGATTCTTTCATTTCCTTCATCAATTTTAGTGACTTTACCAGAAATTGAAGACGACCATACAATTCCTACACCCCTTTCCTCTTGGCAAGTTGAATCCAGAAATCTGTTCATAGGTGTCTGAGCAACGAACAAAAGATAATTTATCTTGGAAGAATTTGTCGAAATTATGCACTTGAAAGTCATAGAGCCAGTGCTCTTGAATACATATGATATCATAATTTGAGCCCAAAAAGTCTGAGAAGGCAGAATTTGATGAAATGCCTTCGATGTTACAAGTTGCTAATTTTAATCCCGATTTGAGATCACTTCCTCTATAAGTAGGAGTTCTGGCGGTTTCTTGCGTGACAGGGTTGTTTCTAAAAAATGGTTGGAAGCATTAGTTTGGTCTTTTCCTGAGTTGCAAGTGTTTGTGTGCACATCGGCTTCAACAGTAATTACCTCCCTTTGATTATTATCATGAATTGAGAATGAGTTGTGTATATCAGGCTTGTGAGTTTCATCCTGCATGTTTTCTTGCATTGTTAACAACTTCCTTTCTAAAGGAACATTTGTATCTAAATCTGAGATATTTTGTCCTGAGTGGCTGATATCTGATTGTTCTATGTCATGAATATCTGGTGTTTGATCTATTGTTTTGTTATATCTCACATCTATTTTTGCTGGTTTTTCCTCAGATTTATATTGTTGTTTTGTATAAGCCTGCATAGGTCGTTTGATTGGATTTGTACCTTGAGATCTATGGCTATGTTGTACTTCCTGTACTGTGGAGTATCTATGGTTTGAGTTATTTACCCCTTGATTGTAGTGCCCAGGATGTATAAAGTGTCTATTTACGTGTGGCTGACCAATCACATTGTTTGGAAGTTGCATAGGTTGTGCAAATTGACTATGGGTGTGTGGGTTGATCATCCCATAATTTGGGTGGAAACCATGTTGATTAATGTTGGTATGAAGCGGATGGACTGGCTGCATATGAACATACGCCGTGGCTTTGGCGGAAGGTGTTGATACATTTGCATATGATACATGTTTTGTTGATGTTGCTGAGCCTGCACTTGCATCATAAGTTGTGTTTGTTGTAATTGTATGATTTGCATGCTCTGTGACATGTGGGTCTCCATTGATCTCATTCTTTGTTCTAGAAATTTTATTTCAATGTTTGTATGGTGAGCAGTTGTTTGTTCAAAATGAGATGGACCTACTGATTGTTGTTCTCTGATGTAAGAGTTGTTGCTAATTGGTTGTTCCAGTGAAGGTTTTTCAGTACACATACCCTTTTGTTGGGATTTTTGAAATAATTCAACCGTTGATCGCAATCTGTCAATTTCACTTTCTAGTTGACCAATATAAGCCTTTTCAATAGAATTGTCACGATTTGGTTTAGAGTTTTGTCTGATGGGTTGTTTCTTATACTTTGACTTAGGCCCCTCAGGTTGTTTTTGCTCCATTAAATCTTTGTTTTTATCACTTGAGAGACAGTTTTGATTGTTGGGACTGGGTCCCATATTTTTGCTTACATCTAAAGTGTCACTTGTGAGACAGTTTTGTTTGTTGGGACTAGGTCCCATATTTTTGCTGTCGTCTAAAGTGTCAGGATTCATGGTATTGATTGTTAAACTATCCGAGACTGATCTTTTCCTGTTTATAGCATATGTTTTGGAATTTTCAGAGTTAATATCATTTGAGTGCGATGACATTTTATCAGGCGATTGCCTTGGAGCATATATTAGGTTGTCTGAGCAAACTGGACATACGTAGTCCTTGTCCCCCATGGATGACGGGTTATTAATGTTCCCACATGAAAATGAATCCATTCCTCGCATTGACCACATTCAATAGTATTTTCACCTGCCTCCTGATTACATAGGGACAAATACATAAATGTACATGTATGGAATCCTGTATGGCAGATACACTGTTGTTTTTACAATTGTTATAGTATCTTGAGCACTATCAGATGAAGTACCAGTACTTTCATTACAAGATGTGACCATTGTAAGTGCCTTGAGTGGGCCATTTGTTAGACAAGGGTTTTCTACCAGATTGCTTGATGATGTTTGACAGTATGGAAGCCCTAAATTGTTATCCTTCTGGATGTCATTATGATTTTGTTGTTCTTTGGTCTTAGAAATGGATGTAAGATCAATAGTGTCAAATATGCCCTTATTTATAACAGACAAATCTTCATAATGTGTGGATAGTTTGGCACATAAGTCTCCATAAATATCAGATACAAATAAATCTACTCTGTTTCCATTAACAACTACTCTAGAGGAAGTGTGATAGAGGTTGATTACAAATTTAAGTGTTCTACCCATAGAACCATCTCTCAGTCTATTGTATACTTTTATACATGAATCTACTATAGCATTTTGATAGTCAACACCCTCCGTTGTTTTAGGTTTATAAGAGGTACTTTTTGCCAAGAGTTGATGTAGCAAAGTTTTGAAAAGTTCATATGTTGAAGTACTAAATTCAATAACCAAGTTATTAGCCTTCCATTCTGATACCACATGTTCTTTATCACAACTCACTTTCTTTTTCTCTAAAGCTTTTTGGTGGTTTAGATTATATGACCTAAGGACGTGTGTTGAATGTTGTGCACCTAAAGAGCTTGTCGATGCACATTTCCTAATAATCCTTTTTTCTGTGACTTCCATTTTGAATTATTGACAGACAGACAAGTTTATTGTTTATTAAGATAACTGACTGTAGGTATTAAGTTCTACTAAGATATATATCTTGATGTAACAATGGAGAAGATGGCAAGTAGTCTATCACAATTGTTCAGCTTTAATGTTTTGTAAAATTATTATTACGACTTTTAGCAAAATTTAAAACAGCAACGATTATATGATGATTATATATTCTCAGACCAGCAAAAGTCCTGATATGCCTTCACATCAACGCTAGTTAAAACAAGTTAAAAGTCTATAAAAGTCTCTTGACTAAAAGTTCGCCATTTTGTTTTTTTTTTTTTTTAAAATGGTGGTCGCCTCGCTGATAAAATCAAATATATAGTTGGATAAGTAGGACGTATGTACAAATTAAAAGTCAATAGTTCGTTTAAAACACTAAAAGGATTGTCTCATCACTAAAACTACTATAAAACGGTGCTTGTGGGTGAATAACAACTTTAAAAAGTAAAATTTGGTGCTCGATAAAACTTCGTGCTGCTTGCTGTACAGGTAACCATCAACCATCAGCCATCAAATATGTACATGTATGTATGCTCAAATTTCAACTGACATGATGTCCTGAACTTAACAATGTTTTACAAAATTATGACAAGTGGTGATATGAATTAAATTGAGTCGACCTATCATTCTCAAGCAGTTTTTGATTTACAAGTTGAACAGGTAAACAGAAAGAGCGACTGCCAAGGAAAAAATTGAGATTTTCGAAACGACCAAGAACTAATATTGTCGATTATTAAATGAAATAAATATAAATAATTTCTTATGAAATGTATGAGCTGACCAGTTGACTATTCATTAGGTTAAGAAGTGGGAGTTAATGGCTAATTTTTTGCTAGTCATTGGTACCATTAAAACGTTTAAACCCGCTGCATTTGTTTGCACCTGTCCTAAGTCAGGAATCTGATGTTCAGTAGTTGTCGTTTGTTGATGTGGTTCATAAGTGTTTCTCGTTTCTCTTTTATATAGATTAGACCGTTGGTTTTCCCGCTTGAATGGTTTTACACTAGTAATTTTGGGGCCCTTTATAGCTTACTGTTCGGTGTGAGCCTAGGCTCCGTGTTGAAGACCGTACTTTGACCTATAATGGTTTACATTTATAAATTTTGACTTGGATGGAGAGTTGTCTCATTGGCACTCATACCACATCTTCTTATATCTATTAAATAAAAATTGATATGTACATGTATAAGTAATAAACAGCTGATGGATAATTCAATTGCAAAGGTACGATGCCTTGTTAGCGTGTTTTGTTTCCACGACCAACTCGTTAATATGAGAGATATCTTTAAAAAAAAAAAAATAGCTCTTTATATATATAATTATCATTTAATTAATATGTGATTGACAGATACATGTATCTTCATTTATAGGCCTACGATCATTCATGAGAATCTCAAATTTCAACTGACATGATGTCCTGAACTTAACAATGTTTTACAAAATTATGACAAGTGGTGATATGAATTAAATTGAGTCGACCTATCATTCTCAGCAGTTTTTGATAAAATAAAAAAAGCAAGTCATCAGATACAAACTGGGAGTAATTTGTTTCTGGACTTTTTAAAATAAATTGAGGTAGATACTAGATGCACATGAGACTAATGCAAAAAAATTTATTTAAATTGTCAGGACAAATAATATGACTAAATAAATAACAACATTGTCAAAACTATTTTATTAAGGGTTTTCAATATCAACAATTTCAGTATCATATAAAACATGGAAAAACACTGCAGGTATAATTTTATTGCATATATAAAACATTTTCTTTAATGTATATGTCATATATGTAGATAAGCATGAAAACACAATGCAACCATTTACACCCTTTAAATCACCTGTTGTTGTGTAGATATCAATCAATGCAATACACTTCAGTATTGGTACCTGAGAGTGGCATCTCAAACATTTTACCAAACTTAGTTTATCTTTACACCTGCAGGATGCTAGACCTGTTAACTTTTCCAACTGCACAGGGTTGTCTCTGTACTCTGAGTAAAGTTTTTGTGACACACCAGATGTAGTGAGAAACCACCAGATTCAAATTCCTACTACTGTTTTTTACTTGTTAAATTAATGCTATAATAATCTGTAAAAGAGATGCATAAGATAGTGATAATATCATAGAGACATTCTAAACTCACAAGTTGAAGAAAAGCTGACAGTGCCATGACAAAAATTTAAAAATTGAAAATGACAAACAAATCTATAAAACACTACATAGAAAACTAAAGAATAAGCAACAACCCCACTAAAACTGGGGTGACCTATGTCAGTCAGGTGCTTGGGAAGGGTAAGCAGTTCCTGCTCCGCATTTGGCACACATTGTGTTGCTGATGCAAATACAAATCAGATAAGTCTTATACAGTGATATCACAATCGAGGAAAATAAAAAAATAATATTGTGACAATTATTGATAATGATTCACTCAAGACAATAAGCAAAGTCTTGTAACTTTATATCTTGTTTATTATCTAGTCAGCAAAATGTAAAAAATATATGAAGTAAATATCCTTTAATAACAGGTTTTTGACTGCTCAGTAAAAGTGTATTTTGTTTTGTTTCAGGAGAAAGTGATAACTGGAGCCATTACAACGTTTGCTGTTTGTGGTCCTATATGTTGGGTGACATACTACACAGATGCTTACCTAGAAGAATCAAATAAATGATAAAAGAAATGGAATAACTTTACATTGACATTTTGTATTTGAACAGAATGACTCTTCATGTTTTATTAAAATAGCTTTGTGAATAAACTAAGTACCCCTTCTTAATTCCTTATCATTGTTATCATAAACTGACAAGAATGAAACAGAAAGTTTAGATCGGTATCTCAGTTCAATCAATAATTGCAGTGCCATTAGTATCCATACAATATGACTGATATGTCTTCGGTGATCAACATGATCTCACATCCTCAAGCAAAATGTGGATTTTTAATTTGATTTAAAGCCTTAAAGGTAGCATTGGAAGGAAAATGTAGACACTGTACAATAATTAATAACTAAAGCAGAAAATTAGAATTTACTAAAGTACAATGTGATATTAAACAATTACAAACTTATTCCTGTCATATGCACATGTATTGCAAAACTGAATCCTTTGTCAATTGGTATATGATGTTTAAAGCTGGGTAACAAATAAATGTGTGGCATAACATATCAGACATGAACAACATTGGGAATGACACTTTGCATGATTTTAATTTAAACCACACAATTAACAATCCTCACCTTGCAATACCTCTTTGTTTACAAAAGAAGACCATTGGAGCTGTGAACTGCTACATCCTATGGTTGTTATGACAAAATTATTGAATAATTGTCCCCACTGCAATGAGGTGCAGGGGACGTAGACATACCGGGCGTCCAGCCATCAAATATGTACATGTATGTATGCCCTCTCACCCAATTAATTCTTAACAGATTTTAAGAAATTTATATTAAAGGTTTATAACAGCTATGTCTCAGAAGAGTTCTGATGAACTATTTTTAAATGATAATGTGCCTTGGAAATATCTATAATACATTGTACTAAAACAGGAGACCTGTTTTTGTGTGTCGCTTCTCTGTCTTCCAGATCAAATCAATCAATATGGCTCTCTACCCAATAGGAAGTACTGTAAATTCAGAAATTATTGTTAGGTTTTTATTAATGCGAATAATGCAATTACTTGAGTATCGCAATAATAAGAACCTCGCATTCTGATATCAAATACAAATATCTGTATGAAGCTTTTCTTAATATCGCAATAATTAAACTCGCATTTATGTTCATTCTTAAAAAATCGCAATAAATGCACACAATAATTTCTGAATTTACAGTATGCAAATTGTAGTTTGTTATCCTCCTTAATGATTATTAGTCCCCTACTGATGAAATCGAAAGGGACTTTAGTTTTGCACTCCGTGCGTCTGTCTGTCTGTCAGTCCTGCAAATCAGTTTTCCACACTTTTTTTCTCCGTGCTTGAAGATATTGATTAGATATTTGGTATATATTTTCATCATGACAAGTTACAGATCAAGTTCGAATTTTGTTCCGTTCTGATGATTTTGTCCAGAGTTATGGTCCATGGACTTAAAAAATTCATCCGAATATTCAGTTTTCTGCACTTTTTTTCTTCATGCTTGAAGACATTGATTTGATAATTGTTATATAGTGTTATGATGACAAGTTACAAATAAAGTTCGAATTTTGTTCTGATTTGTTGATTTTGTGCAGAGTTATGGTCCTTGGACTTAAAAAATTCATCCGAATAATCAGTTTTCCACCCTTTTTATACGCCCGTTTACGGGACGTATTATGGTATACCGTTGACCGTCTGTCCGTCCGTCGTAAACATGTCGGACATTAACTCAAAAAGCTTTAACCAATATGCATGAAACTTTGGTGAATTGTTTATACCTATTGACGTGAGCTCCCTTTCGTTTTTTATAAATTTCAGATTTTACGTTTTCGAGTTACAGGGTTTTTTATTCATAAAAAAGGGGGATTTTCCAGTTTTCAGACAATAACTGAAAAATGCTTTCAGCAGTTCTCATAAAACTTTGGTGAATTGTTTATATCTGTTGATGTAAGCTCCCTTTAGAATTTTATAAATCTTAGATTTTACATTTCTGAGTTTTATTCATTAAAAAAGGGGGGATTTTCCAGTTTTTGGACAATAACTCAAAAATGCTTTCAGCAGTTCTGATGAAACTTTGGTGAATTATTTATAGCTATTGATGTAATCTCCCTATTGATTTTCATAAATTTCAAACATGACATTGAGAAGAAATTGAAATTTATTTGTTTATAGTCTGACAACAGATTAACTAAGTATTGCACAACAGCAAGAAATCTTTAATTGAATATAAATTCAATTCATATAACCAATTTCAAGTTCTTTGACTGCATTTATTCAGAAACCTATAATATTTCAAATATTTAATTACAATCCAAATTCAGACCTGTATCAAGCTTGAATATTGTGTCCATTTTTGCCCCAACTGTTCAGGGTTGGACCTCTGTGGGCGTATCCAGCTGCACTCAGCGAAGCAGTTTATTTTGGTCATGCTTGAAGATATTGATTTGATAATTGGTATGTAGTTTTATAATGACAAGTTACAGATCAAGTAAGAATTTTGTTTCGGTCTAATGATTTTGTGCAGAGTTATGGCCCTTGGACTTGGAAAATTTACTCAAATAATCAGTTTCCACACCTTTTTTCATCATGCTTGAAGATATTGACTTGATATTTGTTATATAGTTTACACCATGACAAGTTATAGATCAAGTATAGCATTTTGTTCAGTATAATGAAATTTTAACCAGTAGGGGACTATATATTGCCATGCAATACTCTCAGAATGCTTGTTTGAGAAAAGCATACACATTTTTTAATGTGAGGCAAACAGATTGATGCATACTAGGTAAATGCTCATAAGTTGTCAATTTTCATAAATTTTGACACCAGCAATTAATTCATGACATGTTGTCGATTAATATATGTTTTCTTAAAATCAATGCACTATGTATTTTGGTGGGCAACCAATAATTTTGACTCCGAGAATCATTTCATAATAGCAAATACCTTTTTCAATTAAATCATAGCAAAAAATATAATTCACAGAATTATCATTTTGTAACAGAAAGTAAGTTTTTAACACAATTTTGACTTGAGGAAACAATTTGGAATGCACATATTATGTATCAATTTTTGATGACATCCTATCACAAGATTCCATTGAGATTATTTGGCCCTGCGCCGTCAGTCATGGCCTTTTGACTTTGAAATTTTGCTTAGTTTACATGTATTAGTTTGTGATTAGGTCAATTTATGGGGAACCACTAGTGGTAGGTCAATGAATTTTGGTATGCAGTTGTATAAGCATTGGCACATCTCATTTCCATGGAGATTGTTTGTCTCTGTATCTTTAGTCATGGTTCATTGACTTTGAATATTTTGCATAACTTACATGTTAAAGTAATGCTATTTTAATTTCAACATTTAAATTTTACAATAGAATAACAAAAGGCGAGACATATCTCTGTTTATTTACCTTTTTTTCTAATTTGTCAATTAGATCAACTTTACAAACTTTATACACCTATTTATCAGTTTTCGTTTAAATTCTATTATTAAAAGACATTAAAATTTGTGATTTTTGTCTCCCCTGCGACAAAGTCACAGAAAGCGAGATGTAGGGATTGCTGCAATGGCGACAACGGCGTCAACAATTGTTAAGTTTTCTGCTTAAGTTATTTTGATGGGAACTACAACAACAACAACAACAATACTTTATTTTAAGAGGGTTACACAGTTAGCTATATAACTAATCTTCCCTGAGGCCCTCATCATAAAAAAAAAACAAAACAAAAACAAAAACAAAACAAACAAACAAAATGCAAACATAAACATTGCATACATTAGTATAAAAAGACAAGTATGATAATAATGTTCAATGCAACTTGGTAAAATGTTATGAAAAAATAATCGTGATGACATAATCAGTTTTCAATATTTTTTTACAGCTAGGTGATTTCAATAAATGATCTGTTATTTTGTATTTGAAAGAATTAACATTTGTAATATTTCTTAACGGTATTGGCAGATTATTCCACAACAATGGTCCAGAATACATAAAAGATTTTTTGAACAATTCTGTTTTTGGTTTAGGGAGTATGAGGTTTCCTTGAATAGCATTTCTCAAAGGGTATGGATTTCTGTCTGAAACATAATGAAACTTGTTAGTAAGATATGATGGTGCGTCATTTTTTAAGCACTTAAATGTCATCACAAACTTGTGATATTTTATTCTCTGTTCAACTGTCATCCAGTTTAAGTGTCTGAATAAGGGCTCGGAAGGAGCGAAAGGGTCTGTTTCTAGTATTAATCTAGCAGCTCTCTTTTGTAATTTTAATATCCTTTTTAAACCCTCACTGCTACAACTACTCCACACTATACAACAATAATCAATTAGTGGCAAGATATAACCATTATAGAATAATTTTCTGCAGTCTAGATTTAGAAATTTCTTAATCTTTAATAGTAGATATAGCCTAGATGAAATTTTGAGCAGATCACATCAATTTGGTTTGTCCATGTGAGGAAGGGTCAATTTTAATGCCTAAGAGACTTTCGCATGTGGAAGATTGTATCACTTGATTGTTAATAGTTAAACAACTCTCATTGTAATGTGGCATTGCTTTTTGCTTTGTTCCATAATCATATATTTTGTTTTATTTTTATTGATGAACATATTGTTATCATTACACCATTCCTCAACACCATGTAAATCTTTTTGTACCTTTGACTGCTACTTGTGATAGATCATTGATATTTAATATAAAGTTGCATTACTATCAGTACATATCAGTTTGATGACTATTTTGAGGTCATGTCCCCTAGGTCATGGTCCAGTGACTCAGTTATTTAGCAACTTTCAATGTTATGTTTTCTGCTTAAGTAAGTTTGATAGGATATACTTGTGATAGATCAATTATATTTTGTATGAAGTCACATTACTATCAATATATATCAGTTTGACGATAATTTTGAGGCCCTGCCCCCTAGGACATGGTCCAGTGACTTTGAATCAATTAGCAATATTCAATGTTTAGTTTTCTGCTTGAGTTAGAATGATAGGAATTACTTACAATAGACGATATTTTCTATAAATTTACATTACTGTCTGTTCATCAAAGTTTGTCAACATTTCTAGGCCCTGCCAACAAGACCATGGTCCAGCAACTTTTAGTTAATAAGCAATGTTGCTGTCCATAAGATTGTCTTTTTCTGAATTTCATGCCGACAGGCAAGAAATATTTCTGTGTCAACAGTTTATTCAGCAAAAAACAATTTTTTTACCAAAACAAATGAGCCAAATTTTAGCAAAATATATATTGTACAACAACTGGAAAATTTCACTGGCCTCCTACCTATACTTTTTGAGTATTTGCGTTGACAAGACATTTCACAAATTTGTGATTTTTTTAAACAAAAACTGAAGTTTTATTCAAAAATTAATGTGCAGAATTTCACCAAAATATATTATGCAAAACAACTGCAAAATTCAATGGCCTCCTACCTATACTTTTTGTGTTTACTTCAGACATTTCTCAAAGTTTGTGATTTTAAAATTGATAAGCCCTATTTCACCAACCAAAATAAATATGCACATCTACATATTATGCAAAACAACTATGCAAAATTTGGGATTTTTACCCACTCTGAAATTGAAGAAATGGTTTTGTGACAAAAAAAAAAAAATGAAAAAAAATCTGTGTTGGAATAGTCAGAATTGGGTTTGTGTATGTAATCAACAGATTATTTAAATAGGGAGGCTCACATTTCAGAACTTGGATTTCATCAACTATTTTTAAATATGTATGATAATCTTACACCATCTGAAAATTTGAAAAGAGGTTACTTTTTTTTGTATTCATTCAAGCTGAAATTAAAAAAAAAAACAGCAACCATTTTTACCTGGGTCTCCAATTGCGAAAGTAGGTCTTCTAATCACTGGACTCAGTCTGTTCCAAAGACCATACGCAGAAAACTGGTAAAAGTTTTCTTGGGTTCTATGAATGGGAATGATTTCATATTTGGTCTGCAGATTGACAATGTTGAGTTGTAGTACATGTTAATTCAATCATTTATATGCAGGGACCAGGTCCAGACTAGGTATTGGTCTTATTTCAACAACAAGCCATCCCATCGCAATAAATGATATTGTGGTACTCTGCTTTATTCAGAAATAACTAATTAAAGTGTCCTTCATACCTCAATATTTACTATCAAACTATATTTGTGTGTCTGTCGTATCAAGGTTTAAAATCAGACCAGTTAAAAATCAGTGCTAATCAATTATATATAAAGGAGTTATGATCCCTGGAAATGACCAGACACTTATTTAAAAGGGGTGGGGGCTACAAGTCGACATTTCTTGCTGGATTTTCATGAAAAAGTTCACAAGAATAAAACAATAAATATATATATTGGAGTTATTGACCTTGTTCAGAAATTGTTGCTATGTTTGTAGTGATAATTATTTATGAAAAATGATTGTTATGCAAAAATAATAATTTTGACTGCATTACTTTTATGCATCATTTCCCACAACGAAAAAACTTTTATCTGACATTTTTGTCTGTTGGGCAATACTCGCAATATTAAATAAACACCAAAATTCTCTAAGTTTACAGTATGCATTCTAATTATCTTATCTATTCCACACCAATTTCAAAATTACAAATATCAGCTGCAGGAAAAATTATTGACTATGAGATACCTCAACAGCTGGTGAAAGTCAATGAAAAGGGGGGGGGGATATTTGGACCAGACTAAAGCTCTGAAAGATCTTTGAATGCAGCCCAGAGGGGTAGTGAAATAGGAACAGATGGCATTGCATCTTCCTGGAAAAAAACTGCAACTTCATGATTATTTTGGCAAAACTTTGGTTTAAGAGGACGAGAAATGTTTTTGTTTGCAAATATGAAAAGATGCCAACCGGTAGCTCACATGAACTCTTTAGGCTATAATAAGAAAACTATCTAGATAAATAAATGTGTATATAATTTTAATTTGAAATGGATATCACTTTAATTATAAATTTAAGTATGAAAAGGCACAACCACAAATTGGAAAGGTGAAAACAACATCACAATGTAAATATATAAAAATAACAATATAGAAAAAAAACCTCGTACAGTACAAATATTGCTTCAGACATCAGTTGTCTGTTACAAACAATCTTTGCTTGTATATATCTTTACATCACTGGGAAAAAAATCCTTGGATCTTTATGACCTCCATCTTTTAATTACAATTTAAAAAAATGATATGTATAAATATGTTGGTTGATTTTATCTAATAGCAACCTTTTCAATAATTCCAGCACATGCAGAAAATAATTCAATTATTTCATTACAAAAACTTGAGAATTCCTATAAATAATACATTTGTAAGAATAACTATAACAAAAAAGTACTCCCTGAAATGTCTAGCCTGCTTTAATGATTACAAGTGAACAAGATGTTGACATTCTTTTCCATCAATACTACATGTATATAAAAAATTAACATTAATCAATGAGCAGGTCTTCTTACAGACATAATCATCATACAAAATTTTACAAACAAAATATCAATTACCTTTTATGCATAGTATATGGAAACTATCCAAAGGACAAAAACTTAAAACATCTTTGATCACTGTCTGGTGATTTCTGTTAGATGGACATGTACACCTTACAATGAAGACCAACCATAGTTGACCTATTAATCATAATTACTTAAAAATTTACCTACTAAAGCAGAAAAAAAGCATTGGTCATGGAAAAATATAAATAAGATTAAGCCTCAATGAAATAATAATAAATATATAGACCAAATGTAGATCTATCTTTCATAGTTACTCAAATTTCATCAAAGCACAGCAACTTTCACACTGATCACTGAACTGGGAAAAGAGGTCTTCTGTCAGATAGACATATACATCTTATATCATTTCACAGACTAAATATGGTTAACCTACTTAGTACTCATAGTAAAATTGAAACTAACCTAGCAAATGCATGTACTTTATTTTGATAACTGAAACTGAAATGAGGTCAAGGTCAAGTGACTGCTGCAGACAGACATGTGCAGTGCACCTTACAAAAATTGGCCATAAATAGTTTTATCTATCACTCATAGTAACTGTGAACTAGCCTAAGTAAGAAAATGTTATAATTTTTAAGTCTTTGAATCATGAAAATGAGATCATGGTCAACTTTCAAATACAAAACAGAAACATAAGGCATTTATACAACATATGGCCAGTATACCGCTTCTACGTTATGAAATTTTAGGCTTTATACAGTTTATCAAAGCTGTCACTGCAAAATTAGCATAAATACGTCTTGCAATCTGCAACATTCATCACAGGCGGGACAAAAAAAATAAATAAATATACAAAATTTGTGTCAAAGATAGGATTTTGGAGCAAAATTACTCTACAGGGGATTAATTACCATTGTGTTCAAGATCGTCTCTTAAAATAAACATGTATTATAAAGGAAATTCAGGAAAAAGGCTAAATGTACATCACTTACAAATATTTTCCACTGCTTTAATACAAAATATCACTATTTCTCTAATTTAGGATTTACAGAAGTATAATATAAGAATCCTATGAATTGATTAAGTAACTTGTTTCATTAAAAAGGACATGTGAGAAAGTCTCATTTGAAAAATCTTACAGTAATGTATGCTTGGAATATGAATGATTTATATATAAGCAAATATACTAAGGACAAAAATTATCTATAACATAATGTATTCATAAAAGGTCATAATACTATATCAATTAAACTAATATGTGAGACATTATTTCTTATGGCACAAACAAAATAAAAAAGTAGAACTATCAGTTATGAAAGGATATACACATATTGTACCTATTTTAGTGAAAAGACAGAACAACTAAATATGTACTTCATCTCAATTTCAACAATTAACCATTAAATTCATCTCTATTTCTTTAAACATCTCAAAAACATTCTCTGTTGCTTCAAAAAACAAGAGTGCCCGAACTGAAATGTCTCACCTGCTTTACTAATCATGATTAAATTTCATTCCATACACCGAATATGCCTATTGCTTGTAGTATCTGAGAAACAAACTTAACTACGAAAATTGAACATTGACCAAGGAACCATAATAATGAAGTCATTGTCAGATGAACTCTAACAGACAACATGAACACCATGCAATCATTCATACACCAAATATAGTTGACCTATTGGGTTATAGTATCTGAGAAACAGACATTACTATGAAAAACTTAACATTGAGTAATGAACCATGAAAATGAGGTCAAGGCAAGACAATCTTGCAGACACACATGTATACCTAAAATTACAATCATTCCATTCACCAAATATAGTAGCTCTATTGCTTATAGTATCTGAGAAATAGACCAAACCACAAAACTTAACACTGACCAATGAACCTTGAAAATGAGGTCAAGGTCAGATAATTCAGCCAGTCAAACATGTACACCGTACAATGATTCCACACATCATATATAGTTGACTTTTGCTTATAGTATCTAAGATACAGACTTGTTCACTAATCCATGAAAAGAGGTTGAGGTCAGGAGAAACCTGCTAGTCGGACATGTACACCTTACAATCCTTCCATACACCAAATATAGTTGACATACTGCTTATAGTACATGTATCTGAGATACAGACTTGACCACAAAAACTTAACCTTGATCAATGATACATGTAATGAGTTTGAGGTCAGGTGAACCTGGTCTAATAGACCTTGCAAGAACCCCATATACCAAATATAGTTATCCTATTAGTCATAAGAAGTGAGTATTTCACATGACAAAAAAACTACTTTTTTAGGCAGTCGTTGAACCACAAAAATGAGGTCAAGGACAGTGGACATATGACAGTCTCGCAATCTGTGACTTTTGTCATAGGCTAGACAAAAACTGAGCTTGCAGTTTGTTTCTCAATAGTTTTAGGCTAGTTTAAAAGTAAAAGTTACAGCTGATTTCACATCAGTTCTCGTGTTTTGACTTTATTTCAACAGATTATAAGATGGTAATGCCTGACTGAAATCATACAATAAGAACCTCTTTTTGTAAATCCAAATACAACAAGAAAATTCCAAAATATGATTCAACCTGATTACTTCAGCGTTTTTTTTTTTCTTCGAAATCTTAAAAATGAATATAAAATTTGTAAAGAAAACTTGATGTAGAAGGAAAAAAAATATACAAATGTATAAGATTTGGAAACAAAACAAAGCAAATATAAGGCTCAATATGGTATAAAACACAATAAATAGCAAAATAAACTTAACAGTTCATAAATAAATAGATATAAAACATAAATATAAATACATTCTGGAACCAATTCTACATCCCAGCTAATTTTCACTATATAATTAACATATAATTATTTAAACTACTTAATACCTATTCTATATCAAGGAGATATATAGCTTGTTTTCCTAAGAATTCATTTTATTGACTTTTACTAGAATAAGTTTCACTAACTATTGTCCAGCATATCAGTAACAGTTGCCTATCATTTAAAGAATAAGACATAATATGGAACATTCTTATTCATTTTTTATCAATTATGCAACATTTTAGTAATTTAATCTCTTAAAAGTATACATGAACTGGCACATGGGCATGCTCTAAGTAACACACTGCACATGTATTGATGAAAAAAGACATTTACACAAAATTTCTTTCTATTACAGTAAAGTCTGTTAAATTGTTTTTGGTACTTGTGAAATGTGCCACACTTTTACTCAGCCATATCATTACTTCAAACTGATGGTTTTATCTGTGTTCAACAATTATCAATCCTTTCTGGTTCACTTTTTAAATTAACATCTATTTTTTTCCAGCAAAAATAAAAAACTTAATTCCTCGGTTACATATTTTCTGCTTATAAATAATTCACAAACAAAGCATTGTTAACCCATCACATACAAATTCTGACAAACACACTTAATTTGAACACTTAAACCTAACAAGTGGAGTGATAAATGAGGACAAAAAGGTCCCATATACCCCTTTGCAACCAATCCTCATACCAAATCCTGTTACATGTACTAGGTGTTACCATACTGAGGAACAAACCTCATTCCAAAAGCTATAACGAAACTTAACAAGACCTCTGAGGAATGAAAATGAGGTCAGGTGATGATGATTGGCTAACATAGTCTCAACACAATCCACCTTGGTTCAAATATTGGTTAACATAAATGAAATATTACATACAATATTAAAGAATATTATGCAGTTGCGGAATTGCCTTTGAATGCTAGAAAAGTAATACCCAAGACCCACCTGTAACTTTGTATCATATTCGACAATTTGAAACTAGAGGCTCTCAAGAGCCTGTGTCGCTCACCTGTATTTACTGATGCTTTGGAAATCATGTAAAATAAGGTTAAAATCATAATTAATAGTATAAGATATTAGATATTATAATGATATCTAAGATAATAACAAAAAACTGCAAAATTTTTGTAAAATTACTAACTCAGGGGCAGCAACCCAACAATGGGTTGTCGGATTCGTCTGAAAATTTCAGGGCAGATAAATCTAAATCTGATGAACATTTTTGCCACCTGTCAGATTTGCTCTAAATGCTGTAGTTTTAGAGATATAAACCAAAAACTGCATTTTACCCCTATGTTCTATTTTTCAACCAAGTTGGCCATGATGGTTGGAAGGCGGGGTCATCGGACAAATTTTTTAAACTAGATACCCTAATAATGATTATGGCCAAGTATGGTTAAATTTGTCTCAGTAGTTTCAGAGAAGAAGATTTTTGTAAAGATCACAAAAATTTACGAAAAATTGTTAAAAATTGACTATTAAGGGCAATAACTCCTAAAGGGGTCGACTGACAATTTTGGTCATGACAACTTATTTGTAGATCTTACTTTGCTGAACATTATTGCTGTTTACAGTTTATCTCTATCTATAATAATATTCAAGATAATAACCAAAAACTGCAAAATTTCCTTAAAATTACCAATTCAGGGGCAGCAACCCAACAATAGGTTGTCAGATTTGTCTGAAAATTTCAGGGCAGATAGATCTTGACCTGATAATCAGTTTTACCCTATGTCAGATTTACTCTAAATGCTTTGGTTTCAGAGATATAAGCCAAAATCTACATTTTACCCCTATGTTCTATTTTTAGCCATGGTGGCCATCTTAGTTGGTTGGCGGGGTCATCGGACACATTTTTTAAACTAGATACCCTAATGATGATTGTGGCAAAGTTTGGTTAAATTTGGCCCAGTGGTTTCAGAGGAGAAGATTTTTGTAAAAAGCTAACGACGACGGACGACGACGACGACGAAGACGACGGACGACAGACGACGGACGCCAAGTGATGAGAAAAGCTCACTTGGCCCTTCGGGCCAGTTGAGCTAAAAATCATGACACATATAGAAAAAATAAACAGGTGGATGGTATTTTTATCACAGGGCATCAACATCTTTAATGGGCAGGTCTCATTGATTCAATAATATTGATTTTAATTTATAGTTTACCATACATCTTCAGAACTAAAACTAAATTCTTGAATTTATATAGTAATTTGCACATCATTGAATCAAACCAATAATGAAACATGCTCCTGTCCTAAATTTTCAAATCATCATTATTAAATACTTAGCAGTTCCACTGTATAACAATTGAGCACAAAAAAATATCACATACAAGTATAAATATTTTAGCATAATATGTTTTAACAGTTCAATATATATATATATATAATATAATTTCATCAATAATTAACAGTGTAGTTTTTGTACATACATAACTATAATTTGCCTTCATTATCTTATTTTACAATATAAACAATTATACCGTCATCTCATTTAATTTTATGGTCATTCTATATCTGTATCAAACTTTCATGTTTTTGTTCAATTTTCTTAATTCTTTATTAACAATGTTCTGTAACTTTTACAAAAGACCTGAGTAAGTTTTATATAGCTATTTGTGACTAAATAGTAATATTGCACAATGTTACCAGAAACTTATCTGTTGTAGAAATTAATACAAAACTCTATACAAATTAAGTTTAATTAAAAAAAAAATCCTCATTCTTTGGTTGTGTTTTTCTTACTGATAATATAAATCTATAGACGGAGAAAGATAAAGCAGGTGAGTAAACAGTAAAACAAATGTAACCAGTTTGTTCTGTATGAAAACATTTATTTTTTTGGCAGTTATATATTCAAAGTAAAAACACACCGCTTTGTACATGCTCAATGAGTACTTCTGGATTTAACTACATCAGGAATGCTCAAAGCTATCTATTTATATCAATATAAAATGCCCAGGACAAAGAAGTTATATCCATTTAAAATGCCCAGTACAAAGAAATTATATCCATTTAAAATGCCCAGTACAAAGGATGAAGGATCCATATCCATAAGAAATGCCCAGATCCATGCAAAAGCTGATACAGACAATAATGGACAAATATGTAAAGTAATATAACCAAAAGGGTCATAGCTTTAGGCCAAAGCTTCTTAAAACTTGGTCCACAACAAGTTGGTCAACTTTTCTATTTTTCTGTTAAAAAAAATGATTTTGTTTTCTTTGGTCAATAATTTTGATACAATTTATTGCAAACTTCAGCTATTTTATTCAATCAAGTGACAAATATTAAAAAATATGAAAATCTGTGTGTTGATCCCTTGTATTTCAGAAATTACAATCTAAATTGATAATGTATTTATAACAACAAAGAATAACAATCTAAATTGATAATGTACTTATAACCACAAAGAATTACAAGCAGGACACCATATCATAACTGGAGGAGAAAAATATTTCAGAACAGACAATAGGAAACATTTCTGGTTTCATGAAATAAATAAGAACAGGATCCTTTTATTCATCAGTTATTTATTTACACTGGTGTTGACATCGTACAGTCACAAATGTTAAAAATGAATAACTACAGATTATAATACATCAACAAAAAAGGGATTCCTTAACTTGATGTAAGGTTTTCAAACTAACTTACTAGTCAGATGCTTTAACTGGTAGGCCTTTTTATCCTTAATTGTTTGTTGTCATCAGATTTCACCTCTATGGATGAAAGGATAGAATATACATAAAGCATTGTTAATCATAAGAATACAAATAAACATGCACAGTTGTCTCCCATTTATGTCAACACAACCATCTATTAATCAGTATAGTTAAACTATATCCTACTCTATCAAACATATTGGCAAAATAGCCTCTAAATGTGCAAACATGTGTTTTATCTAATAACAGATATACAGAATCTTATTCTCCTAATAAACAATGTCTCAGTAACTCAAAGGTAATTCTGTCGGTAATCATCGTCATTTTGCTGATATTTCTTCTCCCCTGTCATTCTCATACTATGCCTATGATGTTTTCTCATCAACCTTGGGTTTGGATTTCCTTTCTTTAAGTTCACCAATACTTCTACACCTGTACGACCCAGGGATAACCATTTGGTAATTCCACCTTCCTGGTAATCTATTTAACAGAATATTATTTAAAAATATGAAATAAATCAGTTAACAATGTATATGAACATTTCATTTACTTCACATAAATTTTAATTAGAAATATGAAAAATGTTTGTACTTGTAAATTGTCATAAACATTCTTTGCTCAATGTTGTTGACTAAATGTGACAAATTGTTTATACATGGTTAGAACATTTTTTAAGTAGTATGTTTTCGGCAAACAGGAGGAAGAACCACAAAGAAATTGAATACTTCTCACACAGTATGCCATAGTCAAGATATTATAATAATAAAATGCACTAGTATTTGATATGGATCAGGAGAGAAACATTTAATGTGTCTTGCTTTTTTTATGTTCTAAAGCAAAATGGTACATAAATAAACTGTTGACACAGAGATATGTCTCGATTGTATGTAATTTTGATAGTGTAATGCAAATCTTGAAATTAAAATGGCAACACTTTAACATGTAAACTATGCAAAACTTTCAAAGTCAATAGACCAAGAATGAAGGGTAATCTGCATTGCAATGACTTCAGCCAATTGTAAAACAGATACCTTATATCTTTGACTTTCCATTAGTAGTTCCCCTTGAATTGACATAATCACAAACTTTAACAATGTAAACTATGGAAAAGTTTCACAGTCTAGACCATGACATGGGATGGGCCTCTATGACCACATTCTTATGTTTGACCTCTGTGTATTTTAACTAACAGCAGAAAATCATCAAACATGTTGTGGGTTTGACCTCTGTATATTTTAACCTACCCATAAACAACAGACAAATTGTAAAGGAATGTTGTGACACATGCTGATTAGACCTCCTTATATCTTAACCTACCCATTAACAGCAGACTATCATGAAGGAAAATTGTGAAACATGCAGGTTTGACATCTGTATATTTTAACCTACCATAAACTGCAGACAATCATGAAGGAATATTGTGACACATGTTGAATAAACCTCTGTACATTTTAACCTACCCATAAACAGCAGACCAATCGTGAAGGAATGTTGTGACACATGCTGCTTCTTTCCATCTTTTATATCAAATATGACTAAAGCATCTACACTGGTACCAGCTCCTCTATCAACCTGTAAATAAATATCCATTAAAGCATCAAAACAGACAAAATCTATTTCACATTTTTCAGTCAACATAGCCTTCCCTTTGCAAGTTATTGATAAAGGATTATTTAAAGTGACTTTATATAAATAATGCTGTTTTACTTATCTTAGTAAATGACACTTCAAGAAATGTTGGTTTAGATATTATTGAACATGCAAAACAATTACATGTATCATTCAATCATATAAATTTGTTTGTTGTAAGAAGGAATTGTGAAATGGATATTCATTTAAGGAAAAAAACAAAAAAAACATCTATTTTTGCATTTGTTTTCTTTGAAACCAGATTGGTAGCCTTTTATGCAGACCAGTTAGAAAAGGTGACAACCTATGTTAAATGCAGGATTATTTCAGGACTTTTGTTGTCTTAAATAATGTTTACATGTAATTTGAGGTAAACAATGTTTTAAAAACCTCCATCGGTAAAAATTTCAGTCACACTTAGAGATGATATACATTTTAAGTCAAATGTACTTTAAATCAATTTTCGTTTGATTTATTCATTATCTGAAACTACCAATAAATCTTATCCAAACAAAAAAGCATTTACATTGTTTTGTCATAGGAAAAGTTTGAAAGCACAATATAAAAACCAACTGTTCAATTAAATATCCATAAAATATAAAAGTAGGAATCAAATAATAAAAAAATGTCCTGTGTGTTCATTCCACTATTCAGTAATGCTTATACAAACAGAATTATGTGTAACAATTTACCTTTGTGAGGAATTTAAAAATTGTGGATGGTACTTAAAGAAAAGATAATTTACCCAACCTACCTGACCTCCAAAAGCAATTACAGTCCTACATCACGAAGTTGGTTTTGTTTAATAAAACAATTTTCACTTAGATCTTTAATTAGACAGGCAGAAAACAAACAAAAGGTTATTAGTTTATTTAATTAATTGATTTGGATTCTAATTTTTTTTTTATCTTACCTCAAATATAGCATTAACTGCAGGATTGTCAGCTCTGACTAAATGGGATTTTCCTATCACTCTACTGTTGGAACCAAATCTAAACTTTGTATTTGGACTGAAAGGTAATAACAAAACTGCATGTATTTTCTAATCGTAATAGACAAATGAGGATAATTATCAACTCTGAACAACAATCATTTCAAGATTTTTCTCTTCAATACTGATTCTCTGATGACATATTTATATTTGTATAGTGTTTTGATTCCCTTATTTCCAAAAGCTAGTGTGTTGCTCACACTTGTATCAATAACATAAATCTCGTTTTCTTTGATGGCTTTATCCACAAATTTAAGTGTCTAACAATATATTATAAGATCCCCATGTAGGTTTGACCACATGGATAAAGGCATATAATCTAGAGTATGCATTGAATATCAGAAAACACACTATGAACTAACCTAAACTGTACGACTTTTAACCTTTTAATTCTCATGAAAGATTTAGTTTTGATCAGACTCCTGGTGATGGTATGCGTTGATGAAGTGTTTATTTTATTTCCTCATACTTCTCATACGAAACAAAAAAATTATATTGGTCTAATTATATTGGGTTTGCTTTTTTATTTCATAAAAATAATTGTACAATAAAAAGTACATTTGCAGCATGTTTTTATGCTAAGTGGTTTTTATTTGCACTTGTAGCTTGTCTTTCAATACTTACTTTTGAAGTCTAACTTTACAGTAGAAATTACTAACAGATTTGGGTAAACCTCTGACTTCCAGAATTTCTCCACTTATACTGTACATTTTATCATGGTCTACAATACTACTACTTTCTGAAGTAAAAGCATGTCATAATCAAAACAAAACAGTGTTGTACTTTCACAGTTTTTTTCCAAATTATTTGACATTAGTAAGAAATTTCAAATGTATACTTTTCTTTCTTTAATTCTTATTATATTCATATTTTCCCTGTACTGTTGATTATTGTGTCATGATCAATATGTGGTTTGCTTGATCGCTGATTTTGCTTTTGTGACATCACAAAAAAATGTGACCATGCCTGATGATATCACATAGAAAGATCATAATCTATTTGCAGATCATTGAAGAAAAAAAGACAATACTGCACAGATAAGGAAAACTAGAAGTCTAAAATGTCTTCGTATATTACCATCTTATTAGGTGTAACACCACTAATTCCGGCCCAGCCAGAAAGCACATACCAGAAAGTAGTACATATTTGACACAAAATAGTTCCTACGCATGAGTGTAACTTTCAAAATATGTAGAATATTTAGGTATTTTTGTTATCAAATGAAAGCTGAATGACTGGTGATCATTGTAAAACACTTTTTGACTTATAATTTTGAATATTAAAAAAACTGCACCAAATTTTAAAAAGAGGGTACATTTTGCCTGTTTGTCAGATCTGAAGTACCTGTTTTGGTACATCCGAAGTTCCGGGAACCAGTTTTTTCTTATATGCCATTAAGGTTTTTACAACTATAAAATTTTCAAAAATTCTAAATTCAAGACAAGAATTTGCATTCATTTGAAAACTGGTCTCAGTCTCAGTCATTTAATGTCATGTATCATCAGTTATCATAATAAGTAAATCATGTGTAAGGTTGTTCATTTTAAGAACACTGTAAACATCCTTTATGCACTTTTCTCACTGCATGTTTCAAAGAGAAAACAATATACAATTATGACCCGTAGAAAAGGTGAATATCCAAAACTGTCAAAATGAAAAGGTTATTTCACTGAGGGCGCAGAATACAAATCCAAAAGGTGTCTGTATATCATACACTGTTATTCCATATAATTATCATGTAAACCACTCATGATACGTTTGGTTTCTTAAAATTTCACAAATTCAAGAGTTCCTACCAGGTCGTCCTTCACAGGGATTTTTTTTTTCTGTGCAGCAACATCTATTAATTTTTTTTTTGGTAATTATTTCCACTTGATTCTCGAATAATAAGTCTGGGGTTTTAACGGACAAATCAGGGATTTGCTGTCCAGTAGTGTACAATTCACGAAACTCAAAAGGTTATTCACCGGTGAATTATAGGGTTATTCGTCCTCCCTTGCAAGTGAAATGAAAATTAACTGAATTATTTCATGTCACATGATAACGTGTTACCCAATAGACTTGTTCATAATACATGTATACCTAAGATATAATAATATAAATTATCCAATTACCAAAAAAAAAAACCTGAAAAAAATAACTATCTTTTGAGGTGTTGTGTGTAAACTGTGTGTATTTCAAAGCTGTCTGTCATTTGCAGTGTGGACAAGCAGTGCTGACTAAAGTCTCATGCAACAACTAACAAAACACACAATAGTTACCATCATGTTCTAATTCATCATTCAATTTCTTACTACGTAAAGCTCTGATGTTAACCCTCCTAATTAAACCTTTTAAGCAAAATTTTATTAATAATTAAATACATATTAGCACAGTCCCCATTTTATTCAGACATAGGTAGCGATCTAACAGCAGTGTAAGCTAAAACATCAAGGTGTAATTGACGCTTTGAACAGTTACCAAGACAGATAAACATTATGGGTGCTTGATACCACTAATCCATGTTGTTTTTACATATATCATTTGTATAAATATCTTGTATTTAATATCAACTATATTCTTAATGTTACAAGAATCAAACTTTGTCTTGGGATTTTAGTTTGTTTGTATTAGGCTAGGTTCCCAATTGTTAAAAACCACAATCTCATTCTCTTTTCCTCCAATGTGACATCACTAGACTTATCACTGAGTTTGTACTTACATGAGCAACACTATGAGTGCCACATGTGGAGCAAGACCTGCTTAACTTTTGGGAGTATATGAGATCGCCCCCAGTTTTTTGTGTAATATTGATGTCTTTTGAGCATGTTGTGTTTTGTATACTGTTGCTTGTCCTATAGTCATTTTACATTTTTTACCATGGCAGTGTCAGTTTGTCATTGATATACGAGTTTGAAAAGCCCTTTGGAATCTTCCTCCTCTTTTTTCAACTCCATATACTGTAATGCTCACAAATATTTAGAAGAAAATATTTTGGCTGATATTTCATATGTTGCACAAATAGCCTGGTTGCAGTATAAATATGTTTATCAACTATTAACTGTTGTACTTATACAATGGTGACATACTGTATATCTTATGTCACTCAGAGTAGAAGAAGTTAATATATCTATTCTATCATGTAAATACAATAAAAAATAATTTAAAAATAGCTAATACTAATGATTTTGGTTAGTTTCTGGAGTACAAATTGTATCACATCTATAAATCTGGGTAAGCACTACATATACACAAGCAAAGCTTACTTGCCTGATTTTTCTGTACTTATAATAGAAGGCTCTCGACTAGAGGTAACTATAAGCATAGAAATACAAAATTCTGAATCTATCCTCGTAATAATTCTTTCATTCAAAAAATGATCACACTTTATGCATGCATTCATTCAATGAACAAATAATCCTTCACTTGAAAAAAAATAAACCTTTCTGTGTTTATCTTTGTCAAAATCTTACATTTAATTGTGAAAATGATTACATGACTTCCAGCATCATCAGTGAATGGTACACAGAAAGGGAAAATATTGGTCAAATATTGGTCAGACAACAGAAATTGGTCAAATAATGGTCAGACAACAGAAACTAATCTATTTATATCATATACAATAAATATGTACAATATTTGTAAATTGTAGAAAAATATAAAATTTATTTGTGCAAGCTTTGGAAACAGGAATAAATGCCAGGATCGATGAGCTTTTCTTCCATTTCATAGAGTTTAAATATATTTTACATTTTCTAGAATGTACCTGATTTAAAAGAGGGCATAAAAAGAACCCAAAATTTAAACATGAGGTAAACAATAATTGGAATGTAACCATTCCCTCACAACAGAAGCAGGATAAATATAATTATGCATATCAAATACTGCAAAGAAAAAAGATATATATATAATCATTAGAGTACTGTGGATTAATTATTATTCATAAAGCATTAACTTTTCATAACTTTCGTGGGTGACGATTCCATCAATCTAAGTGTTCTAACAATATACAAATTAGGGTTGTACGCAGTATCACTAAATCACCCATGAAAATACAATTTTTAAAGTGTTGGTACCCATGAAAATAAATGAGTCCACTGTACTTAAATTCTGAAATCAACTTATAATACATTCAATAATTAATTGATTAACATACCATCAGATGAGTCATCCTTTTCTCTATATGTAAATGAATTCATCCTTAAACATAAAAATATGTATCATTTAATATAAACTAAAGCATAATGAACAATCAGTTTGATAAAGTTTTAAACATCACATTATTAACCAACAAAGGGCATTAAAGTTAATCAAATTAAAAATCCAAATGTTTGATCCCAAATTTTTACCAATACATAATTTTTTAATTAATTTTGAGAAAAACTGCACTGCCATTATGTATTTTGAGTGGCAATTGCCACATACATTTCGCACAGCACTTATCCCTTTTCATCACTCAAAATTCTAATCAAAACTGAAAGAGAGGCTAAGTTTGATTCTCTTGATCACCATTGAAAGATGTAAAAGAAGGAACAAATTGAATGTTTTCCCAAATACATGAACATAAAGCAAAAAAGCAAGGTAGTAAGATACAGTTTTTCCAAAAAAAGCAACCGTACTGGGTTTTAAAGCATTGTATATATATTAAAAACCTTTTGATCAGAGAACAATTTAAGGAATATCCACCTACAAATTCACGCTTATAATAAGTTATTGATCACATCAGTTGAAATGAAGTGAATAAAGTTACAATTTTTTGTTTGTAAAAATGTGGATAAAGGTTGAAAAGTAACTTAAGGCTCTACAAGAAAGCTTAGTTTATACTAAATCAAATATATTTTTGTTATTGAATTTCTTTGAAGTAAGGGAGATAACCATCTACTTCCATTTTAATTAAATGATAACTAACTTTACACTGATTCCAAAAATATAAGGTTTCTATATATCTTTTACCTGAAAAAAGGAGATAATTTGCTACTTCCAGCTTTTAAAAGTCACTTTCATATTATAACTTACATTATACTGATTCCAAAAAGACATGATTTCTTTGCAATTTTGCTTTAAGTAAGGGAGATAATTTGCTACTTCAGTTTATGAGTAGTATTGTCTTACTATTTATATCAAACACAAAAAGGGAAATGACTCTTATAAAATGCTTATGGATAGCTTCGGTCCAAATTGAACAAATCATCCTGAGGAAGCCAAAACTAATTTTAAGAAAAAGTTTAAGAGATATCTTTTACAGTTTCTGAGTTGAAGAGATAACAAAAAGTACACTTTACAGGGAGTTAACTCCTATGTGGAAAAGTGTTCTGTTGAAAACAGTGGGATTCAAAAGCACAATAATTGTTCAATATCTTAACAACAGTTTGCAAAACAAAAACAACAAAAATGTATCTGAACAAAATGAAAAGGGTTTTTCCACAGAATGTTACGAAGACCTAAATAGGTTGACAACATGTAAACTGACCAAAGACTATTTCTAGATCTTCATTTATTCATATATTTTTAACATTGAAATTTTAGATCTAAAATCAAAGCATCAAACAAATATTTAAATACATGTAAAAGTATTTCTACTGACCTGAGGCCTTTTAAAGAATATTCTTATTTAATTCCAAGAATTAAGTTTTGTTAATACAAGGAATCTGATGTTCATTAGTTGTCGTTTGTTGATGTGGTTCATAAGTGTTTCTCGTTTTTTATATAGATTAGATCGTTGGTTTTCCCGTTTGAATGGTTTTACACTAGTAATTTTTGGGGCCCTTTATAGCTTACTGTTCGGTGTGAGCCAAGGCTCCGTGTTGAAGACCGTACTTTGACCTATAATGGTTTACTTTTATAAATTTTGACTTGGATGGAGAGTTGTCTCATTGGCACTCATACCACATCTTCTTATATCTACTAATTGTTAGTATTGAGTGTTTTTACCAGTAGGTATTTCAAATTTACCCCATACTGCAGCAATTGTTTTATGTCACAGTTAAAAAGTGTAAAATAAACTTGTCTCTCTATATCTTCCTGCAACTAGATTGCTTTTGATCAGACAAATGATTTTTTTTTATTAACCATGCATATAGAAAATATGATTGTCTAGCTGTTCCACCATCTAAAATATAAAACCTATTTTGTATAAACACCTGTCTATCGATGAAGATTGTAAGTGACCTATAGATGTCTTTTAGTTATTTGTGTCTTGGCAACAACTAAAGTGTTATGGAATACATTCACAGTTGATTTATTAATAGTTAAAGACAACAAAATATTATATGATATTGACAGACTTTCAAGGAAGAACATGAGCTTTTAAATGAGTAATTTGACGTTAATTTTTTTACAAGACTTTCTCTGAATATGCATGCATGGGATGGTATACATGTATTTATAATGTAAGTAGGTATTAGTAATAAGACAATTTGTGGTATGCTGTGATGCACATTTGCAAAGGTGATGATTCAATACATATCTGCTTACCATCTATTAATTAAGAAGTTATTCCCCCCTCTGAAATTAAATCATGTTAGCATTTTTATAAATCAATTCCATATCGTTACTATTTTAGCATCAATCTTACATTTTAGCATTATTGTAAATCTGAACCCATGTTTTTTTTTAGTATGTTAATAAAACAGATAAATATTAGCTTAATAAACTTAAATACAATGTTTCAAAAACAACAAGTGAAACTGTGAGCTACTGCTCACTGATGATACCCCCAGCCCAAATACTTGACAGTAAACAGGAAGTTGTTTAGTGATGAATCTGAAAACCCATCACACGGTATAGCTGACTTATATAAACCCTGAAACCAAATTTCAGAAATCCTTGTAATGTAGTTCCTGAGAAAAATGTGACGAAAATTTTCAATTTGCATGTCATGTGTAAAATGATGTAAGTGTTTGGTAAACAGGAAGTTCTTGAGTGATGAATCTGAAAATGCATCACACAGTATAGCTGACTCATATAAACCCTGAAACCAAATTTCAGAAATCCTTGTAATTTAGTTCCTGAGAAAGATGCGACGAAAAAAAATGGGACGGACAGACTGACTGACGGACGGACAGATGGATGGATGGACGGTCAGACAGAGGTAAAACAGTATACCCCCACTTTTTAAAGCGGGGGTATAATTAATCTGAAAGTAAATACAACTGGATATTTTCCAGATGATTTGTCATATATTTACATTGTTTTTGTTTTCTTTCTCACTGTAATTAAATAAATGAGTAATTTCACCTGTTCTGTCTTTTCTGGTAGTTATGAAATATCACTAATATACAACAAAAGTTATATGAGAATCAAAGTTAACCGAAGTCACTCAAATATGTAATGGTTAGTCAGTGAATGAGATGCAGTTTAACAATTCTGTACTGTACAAGAGGATAAAAATAAATGGAGAATGTGTCCATGGGACACAGATGATACCCCCGCTTGCATATAACATTATAAAGGGATATAACTAGATAACTATAAAAGTGACGCCGCCCAAATTCAAACTTGATCTGTGCTTTATGGTAATAAGCATTGTGTATAATTTTCATAACGTTGGTTGAGGCAAACTAAAGTTAGAGAAGGGAAACCAATTTTGGGACGTAGGTACGGATAGACCTATGGACGGACAAGGATAAGCTAGGCGAAGGAGGATTAAAAACATTTATTATTCAATAGGGATCATTAAGGAATAGACATAAATGTACAACTTGAGCAGACGGACAAGAGTAATTCTTTATTCTTCTGCTACTTTCATGGAGGGGAATTAACCAGAAATAGCTAGTGTTACAAAAATGATACCCCACCCCTTTCAACTACAAAATCCAAATTTGAAATGTAGTGTGCAGATATGACAAAGTCCATGTCACGCTAAAGTTAATCCCCAAAATCAATCAGATGAAGAAATAAATTAAGGGGTGCAAATAATATCATGTGAGTAAGATTCTGTAAAAGTTTCACAAAATTCTGTAAGCAGATACAAAGTGGGATGGACAAAATTCCTCCAAAATTCAAACACTAATACAGGAAAGTGAAATGAGTTACAAAATATCAATAAATTCTTCCTGCAAAAAAATATGCTTTATTAAAATTACTTATATTTCCTAGTAGTAAAAAACTTACGAGTCCCCATGCTTCATACCATCTCTTTCAGGAAGCATTAATGATGTGTATCCTGGTCTACTGTTTACTGTCATGTCTGACTGGGAACGCATCAATGGTGATTTCTGCGAATTATCTCTCCCTCTACGACCTCCCTGCCCTGATGGTAATGATCTGTATGGGTCTACAGAGGAAACTGCTGGTGGATTATCAATCAAAGTTTCTTTTGATGTCCTATGACTACGTCGTGATGGACTACTGTGACGGATGTAATGAGGATGACCTGGCTGATTTGGACTGCCATCCACCTGAGATTCAATATGTTGGGAGGATCTACTTCTTCCCTGTACTCTACCTCTACTCTCTGTTGGGGACTTGCTTTGTTCAGGTGGAACAGGACTTCCAAGTTCTTTAGATGTCCTCTGATTTTCCCCCTCTACTCTTTTCTGATGTGGAGAAGTTTGACTTTTTCTCTGTTTAGGAGGGCTTTCACTTTTCTCATGGTCACCATTTTGTAGTGTAGTATTTAATTTTTTAGATTCTGGTGATGCTCCATTTGCATGCAATTCCTGTCTTGGAGGCGGTTGAGATGACAATTTAGAATCATGCTTCATTACAACAATTTCCTCTTTGATTGATGTCCTGAATCAATTTCATCGACATGTGGTAAAATGTCTGGTTTCATATCTTTCCTGACTTGACCATTCATTTTGTGATTTTGTTCTTCTGTAGACCTATCAGGCATAGCCTACAAAAATAATACAATATCCACATCAAACAAATAAATATTTTGAAATTTTAACATGCTATTATTAGATCATGAATAAATAGAATGTAAGTACCAAAACCCATTTCTTAATCTAAACATAATAAACTGTTGACACAGAGTTATGTCTTGCCTTTATGTAATTTTGATAGTACATGTATAATGCAAATTTTGAAATTAAAATGGCATTATCTAATCATGTAAACTATTCAAAACATTCAAAGTCAATGAACCATGACTGATGGTGTTGGGCAAATACCATTGACTTATCATAAGTGGTTCCCTTCAAACTATGGTAAATTCAGAAATTATCTCAGAAATTATAGTGTGTATTTATTATTGTGATTTTTGAAGAATGGACAAGAATGCAAGATTAATTATTGCGATTTCAGGAAAATCTGCATGCTGATATATGTATCTGATATCTGAATGAGAGTTCTTATTATTGCGATAATCACCCAGTGGCATTATTTGCATTAATAAAATTATTGCAATAATTAACAGTAATCTAAGCACAAATTTGTAAAATGTGAACTATGCAAAAGTTTCAAATTCAATGAAACATGATGCTGTGATGGGGCCATATAACCTCCATGGAAATGAGACATGCAAATGCTAATACAACTTCATACCAAATATCACTGACTTAACATTAGTGGTCATCTTAATCTGACCTAATCACAAAGTTATACATGTAAACTAAGCAAAAGTTTTAAAGTTAATAGACCATGACTAAGGGAGAAAGGCCAAATAATCTCCATGGAAATGAGGTATGCCAATGCTAATACAACTGCATACCAAAATCAATGACCTTCCACAAGTGATTCCCCATAGACTGACCTAAATACAAACTTTATCATGTAAACTATGAAAAACATATAAAGTCAATAGACCAAGACTTAAGGGGCCGTGCCAAATAATAATGTGAAGGTTAGATTAATCCTGCCAGACAGACAGGTAAACCTTAAACTAATTCCATACACCAAATATAGCTGACCTATTGCTTATAGTATCTGAGAATAAGATTTGACCACAAAAACTTAAAGTTGATCACTGAGTATACCCTGTCTGTCAGACATGTAGACCTTGTAATGATTCCATATATGAAATATATTTTACTATTACTCAAAATAAGTGAGAAACAGATTTGATTAAAAAAAAACTAGTTTTTTTAAAGCAGTTGCTGAACCATGAAAATGAGGTCAAGAACAACTGACATATGCCAGACGAAAAGTTTAAAACATAAGGCATCTGCATACAGGATGTAAGGTATTGAGGTATTCTTCCTGATGAAATATAAAGCTTTATACAAATAATTTACACTGTAGCAGCCACAATCAGATTAGCATCCATACATCTTTCATCCTTGGCATAAGAGACAGAAACTGACAGATTGACAGATTGTCTGGTCAAAAACATCATATCTATGTAACTTAACTCAGTTCACTGAATGTGAAGGATATCATACAATTCTTTTTTTTTTTTTAATCCTCATTACTTATAAATGGGGACTGGGATACTCACTGGGGCACTTACCTGTAATGCTGGAGTAGTTTCAGATTTAAAGACCTCATTTTCTGGTATTGAATTGGTATCATTATCTCTTTTCATCTGTAAAAAAGATAATACAATAATTTCAAATATTATAGAAACAAACATAAAGAACTTCACAATTTTACCTTTATCTTTGCAAGTTGCACCAATTAACTTAACCATTAACTTTATAAAATATTTTCACCCATCTGGCCATAAAGAAGCTTAAGTTTTAATTTGTTATCCACTATCACCTACATTCAAGAAACTTTCGTCCCAAGTTTTCATCGCTTAGTTCATCCACAGCAAAATATAATCATTTTAATTTTTTTTTGCTGACAACTGAAAATCAATTATAAACTCTGATAATGTTGAACACTTTATACTTTGATTAAGCTGAGAGAGGCTTCAAAAGTAAATATTTCTACTAACACAAAATGTTCATTTTTTTTTAATTTGTTGTTTGGTTAATGTTACATTGATTATTTGTACCACACATGATCTCCTTTTCAAATATCTTTCTTTAAAAAAAAGTATTTTTAAATCTGTTAGTTTTAATCCAATTAATAATTAAATGAAAATTCAATAAATGTGTGAAATGCTTACAGGAACGCCATTTGTTGTAACAGTGCACTTGATCTGTATCATACCAGATTTGGTTCTTTGTAACTTTATCCATTCTGAGGTGCTCTGTAATATTAAGGGCACAACATGTTAGGTGTGATGTAAGAAGAGCAGCTAGGCATGAACTTATGTTATAAGAAACTTACAATCTAAATCTGTGCTAGCCAGTTCAAATAGAGAAACTGTATCTGAGTTTACAAATACATACTCATGTAGATTTAAGTGAACAAATATATGTGTATAATCCATAGAAACCAAGTGAGTGAACTGCAACTCACAACAATTATTTGCTGAGACATCTGTTATAAAATATTTCAATGGCATTTGGCAGAAACTTTATGAGTAGATATTGTTATACAGGAACCAGATGAGCCCACTGTAACTATTACACATAACAACTCAAAAATATCATGCTGAATTTTGATGTCTCTCATAAAAAAATACAATATGACAAATCTGAAATATTATTATTCTTGAACCAGGTGAGCTTAAGATTTGAAAAAAACATTACCATGCAAACTAGAAAGTTGAAACTACATAACACATTACAACCTGCCAATATACTGCTAAATGTCAAATTTGAAACCTTCGAGATGCACAGTACTGAGAAATCTATCATTAAAAGGTACAATGGAAGGACAGCAAGATAGACATTTGACAATTTAGAGCATGATATATAATAGTTTATTTTTGTTTCCAATATGATGACCTCTTCATGTTATCCGTTTTATTGTATTGTTTGGTTGTTATCTGATGTGTCTCTCAAAGTCATTTTTATCCATTGACAAAATTGAACTTCATTTGAATTCGACATGATATCAAATATATAAACAGAAATTCTGATGACCTTTTTATTAAATATGAAAACATTAACATACAGATACATTTGTAGACGGAAGAATGAACAAGAGTAAGCAAGCATACTCCTCTACTTTAAATCCAGGTTTAAAAAAATAAAAAAATACTTGATGCTTGCAATAAATGGCATAATTACCTTGTAAGAAATTTCTTTCAGTTTATCGAGAGATAGCATAGCTTTTCCCAGGAAATCATCTGATATGAAATCTTTATCATACAACAGCTGAAAATTTCACTGAATTATCAAATATTATGTAAATGTAAGACATGTTTTTGTTAGTTTTTGTGTTTTGTTATTGATCTGATGAGTTAAGCCCTTCTTTACTGATTTTAATAATTCACCCAACCACATTCTGTATGTGCATGTCCCATGTCAGGAGCATGTAATTCAGTAATTGTCATTTGTTGCTGTATATCATACCTTTTTTTTTCATTTATTATTTTGTAAACAAATTAGGCCTTTAGTTTTGTTTTACATTTGTAATTTCAGGGCCTTTTATAGCTTGCTATGCGGCATGGGTTTGCTCATTGTAGAAGGCTGTACAGTGACCTATAGTTGTTAACTTCTACATCATTTAGTCTCTGGTGGAGAGTTGTCTCATTGGCAATCATACCACACATCTTCCCATTTTTATATGTACTAGAAAGTTGATCTTCTACCACCAATTTGTCATAATATTTAGTGTGTCTATTGAAAACCTTAACCTATAAATAAATGAAATCTTCAGTTGAAAAATACAGACTGACAAATAAAACTACTCCTTTAGTATTTCCACTGATTGAAATTAAAAAGAGGAGCGTTGAGATCTCAAAATATAGTTTGAAACCGCTACATCTACATGTGTCTGATGCAAGTAGTCTTTTGCTACATCTACATGTGTCTGATGCAAGTAGTCTTTTGCTACATCTACATGTGTCTGATGCAAGTAGTCTTTTCTACATCTACATGTGTCTGATGCAAGTAGTCTTTTGCTACATCTACATGTGTCTGATGAAAGTAGTCTTTTGCTACATCTACATGTGTCTGATGCAAGTAGTCTTTTGCTTCATCTACATGTGTCTGATGCAAGTAGTCTTTTGCTACATCTACATGTGTCTGATGCAAGTAGTCTTTTCTACATCTACATGTGTCTGATGCAAGTAATCTTTTGCTACATCTACATGTGTCTGATGAAAGTAGTCTTTTGCTACATCTACATGTGTCTGATGCAAGTAGTCTTTTGCTTCATCTACATGTGTCTGATGCAAGTAGTCTTTTGCTACATCGTCATGTGTCTGATGCAAGTAGTCTTTTGCTACATCTACATGTGTCTGATGCAAGTAGTCTTTTGACCACAATCATGTCCTCTTTTTATCCATAAATACATCACTAAATGTGACTTTAACTAAATTTCTACCATGAGAACCACAACAGATGTCACTAGCAGAGTAGGAACTGATTACCTGTAACAGGCACATGGTAATTAGTGGTGTTCATTATGCTCAATCTTTAGTTTTCTGTGTTGTATTTTGTGGAATGTTGTTGGTCTTTTAGTTGTTTTCTTTTGCCCAATGGTATTATCTGTATCCTTTTGCCCAATGGTATTGTCTGTATCCTTTTGCCCAATGGTATTGTCTGTTTACTCTTGATATCTTCTCCCATTTTTATGTTTTAATGGTCCTTGTCCTTTTGGGATTTTGTGTTGATGGCATATCTTTAATAGTCTTTGTTAAATTCATCTACAATTGTACCAGATTTATCCACAATTGTACCAGATTTTGTTCAATTTATCCACAATTGTACCAGATTTTGATCTTGACATATTGTATGGGCATTTGTCCACTGCAGAAACCTGCTTGTTGACCTCTAGATTTATTTTGAGTTTATTTCGTGTTATTTGAGTGCTGTCTCTAATATATGTAAGACTCAGATCGACGTCTGGTCTCTAATCAACATCTGTTTCTCAAATCGACGTCCATCTCTGATGTCATAATCAAATAAGACTGCAAATCAACGGCCAATACTATGCCCTACTAATCGACGTCTTTTATTTTAGCTATCAAATCGACATCTAATTTTAGGCTTCTCTACTCGACGTCCTTTTTTACAGACTTGCCGCAATGACGTCATAACTTTAATTAATAAAAAATAACTATCACATTCGGATTCCTGATTTTATACAAGCATTTTCCGAATGCAAATGTTGTTAAAAAATACAAGATTTTAAATCTTGCAGAGTCAAAATAATAATACTTTTCAACCATTGACTGTACTTCTTTATTCTGTCCATTGATTGAGAATTCATATTGCCCGTAGATGTCTTTCAGTTATCTTTGTTTTTGGGTATTTGTCTCTTTGTCATATATCCAAAAGTCATTTATTAATATACAATGTCATATGAATGGAATAAGACAATATAGACCGAGTGGATTAACCTTTTCACCAAAACATTAATATGTATGAACATGTTATATGATGTCAGTGTTTTCTTATTGACATTTACTGATGTTTGTCCTTTTATTTTTTTTCCTTCTCTTCATCATTTACATCAACTAAATCATTATGATTTGTTTAGTATAAAGGTGTATGACATCAATTAGTTTTTAAAAGCAGCTTTACACAAGACAAAACGATACAGTTAAATAAACAAAGATTATATTCAGAATTAAATGATTAAAGGATATGGAACATCGATCAGACGTCGTATTTGGTAATACCTGACCATGATACATCATATTGGACGTCGATTAGAAGGTAAAAATATTGGACACTGATTTGAGAACGTGACGTCATATATAAATTGGACGTCGATTAGAGAGCGGACGTTGATCTGAAGCTAACATATATACCACACATTTCATAATTCATTAATTCTTAATTTCCCTGAAGTCTCTAGTCTCCATTACTTAGAGATGAGGCAAAAACATATGATTTTCATACTTTAGTTTATGTGAAATCATACTATTTACTATATATGGACAAAACTATTTTATGGACTGCAATTTCTTCTTAATGGATTGATATAGATTTATTTCCCTAACTTTAATTATTATTTCAATGTTCTATCTGGAAATCATCTCTTTTAAAGTTCAAGTGATAGTTTACGACAAGACTTCTTTGTAATTTTATGCCTGTTTTGAGGAAAAAAGCTATACAATTCTTTAAATGAATCCATCAAAATACTTACAATTTCAATCATTTGGTTTTCATCACTGAACTCAAACGTTGTACTCTCATTCCACTTAGGGAATAATGTTTTCTTTTTACTGTGGTCTTCAGTAATCTCTTCTCTCCCATTTTTACTATACAGAAGGGATCACTAAATCCTAAATTAAGAATAATTCATCGAGCAAAATTATTTCATATGGCAACACAGAAATTCTTCATCAGTTTGTATATGATACTGATTTTAGTGTGCAATACATTTGTATTTACCCTAAAACATTGCACATATTTATCTTCACAATCTTTTGAACTTGAGAAGTTATTGCTCTAAAGCCTTGCACTAACAAAGATTAATCCAGAAACATGAATACAGGATACTGAAGCCAGCATCATACATGTATATGCCTGAACATAATATATGTTTAAATAAAAATAATGGCTGAAACTTTTTTAAAGATTAAAGAACAAAATATCATATATTGTAATTTATTTGAAATTTCTTGAAATTGTGAATTTTATAAATTCATTTATACATCTGGTTTCAGCTTTTTCTCAACAAATAAATTTGTTTTGTCCTTAAAACAACAGCAATTTAGAAATGAAAGCTACTGTATCCCAAACAAAGATAAAACAAAACAATTGATCAGATAGATTTTTTTCTCAAGCAACATTGAAAAATCATTGGAACTGTGTCTATTCCAACATCACATGGAAACCTGAACTTCAAACATGATCCTATATGTCTGCCTATTTGATTGAAACACAAATACAATTTAAGATCCTTGTTTACATAGTAAAACTTAACATTCCAAAGCTTCAGTATACAATCATTCTTTTCCATACAAGATTAAAAACTTTGAGAAAAAAAATGAGATATGTGTTTACAGTAAAATTTCAATCTAAATATGAGTAAGAAAACAGGAATTGTCACAGAACTGCTTACACAATAAAAACTGTATTGACACTTGTCTGTTGATAAAGACTTTATCTTAACCTCAAGATGACTTCCCTCTTTTGTCTATTTTCTTGTGTCATTGGATTGCTCAAATGTCTCAATGATGTAAACCCACATCCCCTATTATTTACATTACCTGGATATTCACATCATTTAGTTCTAGACCAACGTTAAAAAAATTATTATCTTTTCTAGAAATTTTGAACAACTGACTAAAAGGAATTGCCTACATCCAAATTCTCACACAGTAAGACTCAGTATTACCAAGAACGCATATATAAACCATCCCCTCTCATAAACAACCTTGAATCTGATGTACAGTAGTTGTCGTTTGTTTATGTAATTTATACGTGTTTCTCGTTTCTCGTTTTTTATATATACTAGACCGTTGGTTTTACCGTTTGAATGGTTTTACACTAGTACTTTTGGGGCCCTTTATAGCTTGTTGTTCGTGTGAGCCAAGGCTCTGTTGAAGGCCGACATTGACCTATAATGGTTTACTTTTATAAATTGTTATTTGGATGGAGAGTTGTCTCATTGGCACTCACACCACATCTTCCTATATCTATTGAACACTGTCATGTATACCAGGTCAAGCAAAATTTGAAAGTTCAAACAAACAGAAAGTAGCTGCACAGCAGATCTGAAAATCATTTAAATGTTGGAATGCAGTATTTCCAAGCTCATAACCAATTATTCTAAGTACAGATCACCAACAGTCCTATTCTTTGCTCTCTCTGTACTACCTTCTACAGATTCGTCATAGATCTTTTTTTCTACGTACACTCTTGTTCCTGCACAGCAACACTGACCCATGTTGAAAAATAAGGCAAAATGGGCATATAGGTATCACAGGTATGATAAGGCATAATACATATGTCTAGGTATATGCAATGAAAGTTTTCATTTCATACAAAGAGATTGACTGAGTGAGTTAGACAGATATATAGACAGAACGATAAAGTCAATGTAGTATACCATCCATTCTATAAGTAGATGGGGGTAGGAGTTATGTCATCCTGAATTCCTAAAAAAATAAAGCATTCTTTCCTAAATCTTCAATTCCGATTCCCTATAGGTGTAAATCCTGAATTCCCGCAAAAATAAAGGCCTAATCCTGATTTCCCGCAAAAATTTAAGGTCCAATATGAACGTTCCGAAAAAGGTCCTTCTGCCCCTCATAAATATGATTATAAAATGATAGCAACAGCTTTGTAAAATCTGAGTCGAACATTACCATTTCTGTCCATTGCAATCAAATCTCTGCCTTGAAGAATTGTCAAATCTACCATAGTTTTAGCTGAAAATAAATGAGGTAAACTCATACATATAAATCACTCCTTAGTCAACCTATATCAAAGCTAGTTTCTTAAAAATAAAACAAGTTTCTAACCTTTATTTTAACTTTAATTTTAAACTTACTTTTCATTGATAATGTCATTCAAATGCAATGTTTTAGACTTCCATGACCAAGAAACGGTAATGAGAGAAATAATCTTTAATGGCACTATTTGTGCTGTCAGTGAATAATAAACGTTGAAAAAAATCAAGCAATATTTACTAACTTGTTGGGTATAATTCAGCAAGTGTAACTTTCTTAGATGTCTGGTGATTTGGTCCACCTCCCTGAAAAAATATAATTGTGTTATCTGGTACCAACAACAAAATACAACAATAAAATCAATACATGCAAAACATTAAAACAAATGGGTACCAGCACAAAATATATCAGTATAATCAGTTCATGCAAAACATTAAAACAAACACAATAAAACCTTTTATCCGACACAAATACTGCAAATGTAAATATTCTTTAAAGGAGCCAAACAAACTCGGCTGGCATTCAAAGATGGGGCAAGATATTTTCTGTTAATGTGTTCTAGGCATTTTCAAACTTTTGTTAACTGTTATTTTGAAAATATATGTGCTGTTTACTGTTATTGACTAATTAGCTGTTATCTGTTTTCATAAAATTGACACTGTTGTTAACTATTATTTTGAAAAAAATTAACCCTGTTAATTGTTTTTTGATTTTTGAATTCACTCTTTTCTGTTTTCTCATTTAAGATAATTTAAATTGCTGTTATTGGTTATCAGTGTTTTAGATTACTGTTATCTGTTTTGAGCAAAATAAAAAATTGTTAACCTGTTAATGGACCCCCTTCTGCCCTCTATAAACACAATTCAAAGAAGCATTAATATTCTTAAAACCATTTCTTCCTAACAATTATTTTTAAACACAAAAACAGATCACTAGAAGTGTTTAACCATAAATATGTATATATATACAATTTCAAAGTATTCATGGTGCTTAATAGGTATAATTATAAGACATATTTTTAAAGGTAGATTCCATAACCCTATAATTTCCCAGAGGAATTTTGTGTTATTTGACTGCCGTCTCATTGGTATATCTCACATCTCCTTCTGTTCATATCCATTAAGATAATCTAGTCAAATATATTTTGTTATAGAAAAGACAAAGTTATACAGGTGTATACAGGTGTTATTATATCAATCACTGTTAGAATGTTAGCTGATAGCATTATCATTGAGGGAGCTCATAAAGCAGACACATGTGATCAGGACCAGGTTTGTCCAAAATTTATCCAGATGTTTCAGAGAAATCCTCTGAAATCATTTGTCCACAACTATCCTGTATAAAAATATGTTTAAAGATAGCCATGGATGTGTGCTGAGTTTGAAGTGATTCTAAATTATCTCTACCTAAACTTATGCCAATCAGTCAAAGCTCTTCCATCCCAATTTAAATTCAATATTAGTAAACAAGTGTTTTGTTTCAATGGACCTTTGATTTGACTTCATCTAGATATTCTCTTTTTTTCATAATATTTAGAGTCAATATCATAATGCATGAAGAGTAAGAGTTTGGTTGGCTTGCTTGCCTTTCTTTGCTTTGTTTGTATTAATGTTTGCTCAAGCACTGTAATTAAGATTGACATCTGCAAACAATATAAGTAGGCGGAGTTAAACCTCTATATAGGTAAATTTGATTATCTGATATGTCCAATCAAATTTAAATAGAATGTATACAAGTTTAACTCTGCCTACTGATATTGTTTGCAGATATCAATCTTAATTACAATGCTTGAGCAAACATTAATACAAACAAAGCAAGCAAGGCAAGCAAGCCAACCAAACTCTTACTCTTCATGCATTAAGAAATTGACTCTAATGATTAAAAGTCCCAATACAATGCTTTAACTTTCTTCATAAAAAAAATCACATTTTATTGAAATAAATTTGAAAACCATTTGTTATTAGAGAAAACTGAAATATCTTTTTCTTTAAATACAACATTTGCTAGTGTTAGAGATTTGATACAATATTATTTTTATATGCATGACTATCAGTTTCATAATAAATTAATTCAATAATACATTCAATTCATTATAACTAAGAAACCTTTAACACTACCGGTACTATGAAATCCTGAAAAAGCCTTACTTATTCTAAAATCTATTGGAACATGGGAAATATAAATGGTAAAACAGTAGCGCTACTGGATTCTTAAACAAATTCTTACAATTAACTCAACATGCAAAGCAATATGCTACAAAATTCAGACATAACATTCATACAAGACACCATCGACATATCAACAACCTTTCTAAGGTCAAAACGATATTGAACATCATTTTCTTACAGTCCAATAAGTTCATCCTTCTAACTGCATTGATATCTACAATTTTATACATTAAAACAAACACTTTTTTTAGAACATGCAATATCCTACCTCTTTATGAACCTCTGTGGGAGTTATCTCCTCCTTAGAAGGGAAAATTGTGATAATGATAACATGATATGAATGAGAAACAAACATGAGTAATAACAGTGAATATTAACTGATGATAGTGATAAAATGGAGATTTAAAATCAGGAATTTGCAAATAAATTAAAACATTGCAATAAATTTTTCAAATATCTCAACATGAATATAAAAGATGGTTTTTCATTGACATTAATTTGAGTTATTTCCCTTTGACAACATGTTAATGGACGATAAGCACAAATTCCCTGAAAATTCAATTTGTTATACTGACTGCTAGACTTTAAAAAAAGGTTGTTTTCTGAACAATTTTCATTTGTTTTAGTCATGTATAACTCATCAATGTGATCTAGTAAGGATCTTTTATTAAAACTTAACACATGTTAAAATTTCGTTAGTCAAACAAGAAAATCAATCAGTTAGCCTTGCTACATGGTACCTAAGGGAAATAACTCCAATTAAATTCTTCAATGGAAAAATATAATTTGCATCAAAAGATATACCAAAGCAATGAAGGTTTTTAATTCATGATTAAAGATTTTACAAAACCATTTTAAAACAGTGACATTTAACCATTTTTATAGTAAGCAGCTGTATAAAATTTTACACACAGTGAAACTACTATTAGTACATGTTTGGCCAAGGCTGCAATTATTTATAAGGTGAAACTAAATGTTCAAAGGAAGCTGTATCACTTAAATGGCTTTTATAAGTAACCTTGGCTCAATAAGAACACAATGTTTCAAAGCAAGTATCATGAGTGAGCTTCCAAAATAATTCCAAAGGGGATTCACCACTACTGACTAATTTTAGCAATTTTTGAGTCTGGCAGAGAAAATTAAGGGGCACCATTAAATGTGGAGACCTTGTTTGACAGTTGTTGAGGTAATTAACTATAATTTCAATTGAATATCATATTTTTTCCACATCATTACATTTGGGTGGTAATTCATCCTTTGCAAAACTATTGATTATTTTGTCTTTTACTTATTCCATATAATTAGTATTTTTACAACAGATGTTTTATAATAAACAATGAAGGCCAAGTAAAAACTCATTTGACTCTTTTGGAATATGTAAGCTAGAAAGCAGCATAAACAAAAACATAAGCTAAATCAATGCAATGGTGTACATAGGTAAATGTCACCTTTTTAGTCTCCATATAAAATATATATATTGTAAGTGTACCATTATCCATGCTATTCTGAATACACATGCAAGGCAATATTTTTTAAATATGGAAATATTTTAAGGTTAAATAAATAGTACCTAAATGTCATTATTATAATCTACTAGTGAAATTTATTTATTTCTTTATGTACCATATATACCAATGTTTTCAAGTTTGGCTTTCATTCTTTGTTTGAAAAAAAGTTCCATTGTTAATTTACCATTTTATGTATTTGTATAATTAGAAATGCCTTTACTTTAAGGCATTAAAAAACTTGTTAGTTTATATCATTATAAAGGTATGTAAAACACCTTAATCAGATTTTAGAGATGACTGCATGTAATAAGTTTAATATCAGATTTTGTAGGAAAACATTGATATTGTGATTACTGTATACCTGGTCAATCCGATGAAATGATGATCTTGATGTTGTAGGCTGAATAATTAATATAGCAGCATAAATATATGATCAGAATAAAAAATTATCAATGTTATTCATGCAAAAAACAAAAACCTTCTTTTAACATCTTTTAGTGATCACATTTTTAACATATACACATAATGCAACAAAACAAGAGGATCTTCAGACTAAAAATGTTTTTCTTGTAAAATTTTTTTATCAAAAGACCAGCAAACCTCTCAAATGAGAGACAAACATACAGAATTTTCAAGTGTGTTTTTTTTGTAATTTGTGGGAGATATTTAGTAAGTGAATCATGCATTAAAGGGGAATAACCATGCAATAGGTTGAGAAATAACTAATTTGTTAACAACTGATTATGTATAACAAAAGTTAGAACCTGGAGGTATCATACTGACAAAAACATTCCACCTAGTTCTCCATGGCATGTGCTAATTCATGAAAACTTGAAAAAGAAGAGGTATAGGGTGGATGCACATAATAATGTATTACTAAGACATATAAGAAATGATTCTCAGATCCTTACATGTCATTAATTAAATCAAGGTCATTTTCTTGATAGTTTCATGTTTGCTGAAATATCCAAAAAATTGTGATAACAATTTTCATCCAAAAGGGTCTTTCATACCAAAGGATGTAACTACTTATATCAAATTCTAATTTTACAGTCAGATTCATGATTTAGGAAATGAATTTGGGAAAGGGCAATAGCAAGTGATTACAGGTTTGTTGTATAAAACCTCCTAGGCTAAAACAAAACACAACAATTAAACATGTTATTAAAAAAAAATCAGCAGTATGTTAAATCACCTGCTTTTTAGCAATTATTTAACATAACATTTACTGAACATTAATTTCTACAAGTTATGTCTGTTTCTTGGTAAAAATGAATGTCATCATTTTGAGTTATAAACTTCCTGTGGACATTTAAAATCAACAGTGAAAAATATATTCAGATACTACAGAAAAAGAATACAGAATCCTATATGAATTTCTCTCAGGTTTTATCAGTCAGATGCAATCAATTACATAAACAAGATGCAATTTACAAATTTCCTCTATACATGTACTAGGATGCTACTTGAAACTACTTGCGAAAATAATAATAATAAAATAATAAAAAGCCATGTTAGTGTTGACTTGACAATACTGGTAGTTATCGATTTTTGTTTAGATAAATCAAAAGACTTAAATGTTGTTTATTTAATGATTTTTTTGATAATCAATCCCCTAAATAACTTATATCATAGCAAACACCATAGTACAATTTTCAGCTGTAGCTTCACTAAACTTACCATTCATTATTAAAGCAATGCAAATAAGGCTTCTGGAATATATATCTGTGCCGCAATTCTGTGTGAATTAAATTTTGATTGATTGATTGATTGATTGATTGAGTAATGACTGGTTAATGTTGTATCACCATAATTTTTTATGAAAGTGTAAGTTATCAATATTTTGTGAGAGCTTTGTTTAAACACTATAGTAAGTGTCTCTGGGTGTTCAGGAACCTAAAATTAAACCAATAGATTTTAAATACAAAGTTAAACTAATTAGGAATATACAAAGCTAACTACCAGCGACTCTTTTCACAAAAAATCTTAAGAGTAAAAATACTCGTAAGTCATACATATTTCAGTATAACTTACGATAAATTTTAATCGTAAGATTTTTTGTGAAAAGAGTTACAGTAATATAGAGGCAACACTTAAATATTCCACAAAGTATCTAGCCTATATTCCATTTTACTCACAGCAGACGAAGGAGATACAAGATCTTCATTATACAAGTAATCTCTCTTCCCACTGTCACTTAAGCTTGCTACCCTGTATCTCTCTGTAAAAAGAAATGAGGAATAAAAGTCTTCTAGGTACAACACTTCTCAGACCGTACGGTGACCTATAGTTGTTAACTTTGATGTCTTTTGGTCTCTGGTGGAGAGTTGTATCATTGGCAATCTTTCACTATCTTCTTATTTTTATATAATAGAGGAGCAATATCATTAATATGAAGGAATAAAAATAACTGCCATATTTTCTTTGAAACTATTTAGCTTAAATTCATTTTCAAACTGTTCCTACTTAATATCATAAATATTTGTTAAGTTGACCTTCAAACAAGGAATTATTTGAAAATAGAAATTTTTTTAAATCTGGAATATTCAGTAATTATTTACTGCTGAAACTTAATTGACTTAGTATGAGTAAGTAATGCATGCATGCACGACTAAGGGGCCAGTTAGTTTCATATGCATTTCTATGCTAACCAATTAGCCATGCATAGCTAACCCTATTTAGTTTAGTTATTTTATGGAACAGAAACTAACATCAATTTCCATTTTCAAAATTATTCCATTTTTTTCTTAATTCCCTGTTTTAGACTTTTAGTAAAGTTTTATAAGTCATATTTGTTTTTATAGTTGGACTAGATATATTGAAAAATACTAAAAAAAAGGTTGAATACCTGATTTCTCTACTGAAGTCACAGGTCTAAACACTAAAGAGACAATAATCTTCCCATACGATGCATCTGTTACATAGCCTTCTGATGATTTGTTGTATCCCAACGTTAACTGTTTCTTTATTACTACAGGTTCTTCCTATAAGTAAATAATTGAATTTTTTTTTTTAATTAACAAATTATATGAATTTGTTCAATCTATAAAACCTAGCTGTTTGCTGGTACATTGTATTTCTATATTTACCAAAATAGATCAGATGGTTGCAATTATCCAATTTATTGCTATTGCTTCAAGTTATATAAAAATATCATATTGTCACTAATTGGGCTTTTTCTCAACATTATAAAACAAAGTAAATTTTGGCCTATATGCATCTCAAAAACAAGCTCTAGTGCATATAATTTTTACAATTTAAAAAAAATTTAATTTCAACAATCAATTTGTAAAAAGCAAGTCCTCATTTAATATAAGTAAATTAATAATAAATAATATGCTTATATAATTCTGGAGTAAATGATACAGCCATATATTGTGAGCTTGTAACCAACAAATAACAAATAAATAAACAGTTTTATTTAATCAACTTTAATATATACTAGAACACACTCTGCGACATCACGGATCCATGACTCAATGAAAGAACCTTAGTGAGCGCGCTCACATACCCCACGTCCCCACATTGTCATTGGAGAAATGAAAGAACCTTATGGAGCGCGCTCACATACCCCAAGTCCCCACATTGTCATTGGAGAAATAAAAAAAGTGTAAGAAAAAAAAATTGTATCAGAAAAAAAAATTGAATCATAATTTACTGTCAATATGCACATCTACATAGTATGTCCTTATTATCTACACAGTTTCATGAAATTTTGTTGTGTGGTTTCAGAGGAGTTGCGATGACAAACTGTTGCAGAAGTACATTGAAGCAAATAAGTTCAAAGGGGCGTAACTCCTGGAAAAAAAATTGAATCGTAATTTCCTGTCGATATGCACATCTACGTAGTATGTCCTTATTATCTGAAAAGGTTTCATGAAATTCTGTTGTGTGGTTTGAGAGCAGTTGCGATGACAAAAGGTTGCAGTAGTATATTGGGCAAATAAGTTCAAAGGGGTGTAACTCCTGGAAAAAAAATTGAATCGTAATTTCCTGTCGATATACACATCTACGTAGTATGTCCTTATTATCTGAAAAGGTTTCATGAAATTCTGTTGTGTGGTTTGAGAGGAGTTGCGAAGACAAACTGTTGCAGTAGTACATTAAAGTAAATAAGTTCAAAGGCGTAACTCCTAGAAAAGAATTGAATCGTAATTTCCTGTCGATATGCACAACTACATAGTATGTCCTTATTATCTAAAAAGGTTTCGTGAAATTCTGTTGTGTGGTTTGAGAGGAGTTGCGATGACAAGAAACAGGACTGACGGACGGACAGGTCAAAAACATTATACCCTCCGCAACTCGTTGCGTGGGGTATAATTAAAGTACCTACGCCTTTTTTAAAGCCTGGATTTTAATTCACTTGCACTAATAGGTGAAAATAGTATTCAATTACACTTTTTACATTTCTGCATATTTTAAGGACTATAATATTTTATGAAGGAATGTATATACTCATTTTGTTCTAGTATTTTAATTCTTAAATTTTGATTTTTAAATATAAGTATTAAAATTAAGGGCTTTTAATACCATGTGACACAGGTGCTCCAAGAGAAGAAGAAGACATACTATTGATATTGGTATCGGATTCAACCCAGAACTTGCTAATTATTGGCAATATAAATTATGTGGAAAACAAAAGGGCCTGGAATGGTGTAATTTTAAATCAACACCATTGTCCTATATTAGTTATATATAAAGTTGAATTCTTTGATTCTTTGTTTATACGTCATGCCAGCTAACAAATTGGACCTTATTATTTTAGTAGTACATGTATAGATAAAATAAAATCTTTACTCTTTCCTGCTGTATCACTACTTGTGTTTTTTAATTTTTATTCAGCATTAATATGCAATCATAAATTTGCATAAATCATGCAAATTTTTCTGACAAAATCTCTTTTTAATCATCTTTGTCATAAAACAACTACTTGTAATCAATTGTTATAAGGATCATATCATTCATCCGCTCTAACACAAACTTATGGCAAACATTTTGTCAGCCTTTAAATCAGGAATCACTAGCATATACATAAAATATTTGAGTTTCTGAGTATAACCAGTTTTTACTCTCCAGAATTTAGTAGAATTCTGTTCAGGAAGTTATATATGATCAGATTATTAGAAATATTCAATATTACTTTGCAAATTCAGTAAAAAGAAAATGTGCTTTATGAAAAGAATGAAAACATATGACGACAGATATCATCAAATGTTTAACGTACCTTTTGCAATGGTTAAGGTCAAATGAGCTAAAATTTTAATCTTCATTCGTCAGATCATATTTTGAGCTACTGTTAGTATCCAATAGGAACAAATGTGTATGCATTATGTTATTTGAACAACAAAAAGTGAAACATTCATTATATTTATAACAGATATATTTTATTTTCATAAGACTTAATACTTTTTGGGATTCATATTTTTCATATATATGATTCGTTTTATCACTGTACAAACAGTTATTAAACAAGACATATCTTTACTCACCACATTGTTAGGTAGAAAAACTATGTACTGACATATGAATCGGTCTACTACTGTACAAACAGTTATATAACAGTCAAACCTTCTCTCACTGCATTTTTTGGGCATAGGAAACTGATTGTAACCTCAAAATAACACATGCTGTCCTGATGTTCATTTACTAGTTATTTTAAAATTACCTCTGACACTGTACAGAAAGCTGATCCTAAGAAATCATCTTCTATAATATTGGTTCCATCCCAATCAAAGACATAAAATGACAACATAACCTGAAATAAACCATTATGTAACATCATTCTTTTAATTACCATTATTTAAGGATAGTTTTCTTAGGATAGTTTTCTTCTCTTTAATAGAAGGTATGGTTCCCATTCAATCAGGCAATGGTGTCCTTATTGATTTAGCTACTATTTATGGCAATTTAAGGTTTAAGTTCGAAATGTATTTATACATGTTTACTAAGAGTTACCAATCACCATAACAAATGTCTCCAATGCAGTATTTGTAACTATAAAGAAATAAAGACACACACAAATCTAAATCTCTTATAAAAATGCAAGATGGTTCTAACATTTAACACCATGGAAGTACTTTTACTTTCAAATAAATAGATTCTGTGGATCGTAGATTTCATGATTTAAAAAACTTGTTAATTGCACAGATGAATGATGGAAAAAGTGAACTATATTTTAATTTTATAATGCAGACATACTGGTATATATACTAGTTTTGTGAATCAAATACTCTGAACAAAAAAATGACCCACTGTCATTTCTTCCAAAGTATCTAACCAAGAAAATCAGTGAAATATAGATTTAATTGATTAAAAACTAAAATTGTAATAAAGATAAACTGGGTTGTACTTACATTTGTAAAATCTTTGACAAAAAATTCCACACTAGAATCCCATCTTGGAGTTAATGTATTCTTCACGAAAGGTGTAGTTAGTAACTAATAAAAAAAATAAAGCAAAATTTTTAAAAACATATAAAAAAAAATTGAGGTTAGAGAATTGATAAAATTATTTTGTAAAGAATGGTCTTTGGAAAAATGCAAGATAAAAAGCATTTCAAGTTGACAAATAGACATGTAAGGAAGTGAAATAAAACTATTTTGTTGAGCTGTTTTTATAAAACTTTGACATTTACACCCCAAATTAGGCAAAAAGTAGTGATTTTGGGAAAAGTTGACAAAATCATCTGGATTTCACCCACATTAAGGCCTAGGAAACATAGAGAGTAGGGTTAGACAAAACAAATATTCAAGTCAGATAGCTAATTTGATATAACAAACCTAATGTTAAGATTCTATTTGTCTACCTGTGTGCAATATGTTTCAGTCATAAAAATCAATGGAAGATTTAACGACGTATTTTCATTGAATTTTGTGGAAATCAAAATTTGTGCTTCTCATGATGTCATGAAGAGAACACTAATATGTAAATTTTCAACAAAAGACAAAATTCATATCTAGTCATTATTTTAGCTATGGCTCATTGCGATAAAGGCCAACAAATCTTAATTTGAAATTTTAGCTAGAAATTCATATTGGGGCCTTATTGAACCTACTCTTTAAGTAACTAACAGAAATGGCTGTTATAGATAGACATATAAATATTTCTCCATAACTTACTCTTCTCCTGTCACAGAATGCTACACAATAAGGATCAGAGGTTCCATTTCTGTCTGAAGCTATCAAGTTACTGGCTCCATGGATACATATATACATTACACCTGATTCTGAAAAGTTAAATTACAACGTTAAAATAAAGGCATATTGATTCAGCATATAAGCTTAAAAGCATGTTATTGTTCATACTTAGAAAACTTGAAAGAAGAATTGGTATGGTGTTCCATATTTTTCATATTGAAAAGTTTATAAAAGTTAATTTATTATTTTTCCACAAAGAAAAATATAATCTTGGAATCCCTTTGCAGTCTTGATCAAATATCTGTCATATTCTTTAATAGACAGCTGCGCCAGGAGCGCATGATATGCCCGTTGTCTTGTGTGTGAAGTTTTATGCAATAATCATAAATAGTTTCTGAGATACAGCGTGACATGTGAAAACCCCTTTTTTACAAAAACTCAATAACTCTAAAATAAAATTTTGAATCATCACCAAAAGTATACAGATCTTCAGCTTAATATAACTAAGAAGTGTGTAAAGTTTTAAGCAATAATCATTAATCGTTTTTGAGATACGGCGCGACATGTGAAAACCCCTTTTTTTTTACAAAAACTCAATTATTCTAAAATACAATTTTGAATCATCACCAAAAGTATACAGATCTTTAGATTAATATTAATAATTGGGTATCGGTTAACCATGAATTAAAGTCTTCTACAATTTACATATTTCCTGTAGGCTTGTATGCAGAGCTTGTTAGAACTATAAAATTAAGTATCTGTGAGAATACAATTTTTGCTTATTCTACAAATTGAATAAATTAATCCAGAGTTTAATTTTTATACTGTGTACAATGTTTTCCTCCAATACAAACATATTTTTTTATTCAATCTAATTCAGTATCAAAGTATATAAGACATTTTTTCGTACAAAAGCAAACAGTTATAAATTTAAGTAATTACAACATTTATTTTCTTCATTTTCCTGATTTATGAATGAAATGTTTATCTTGATAAATTGTTAGTAATATTACACAGAAACTTACTGTTTTCAAATGGTTGTATATCTGGTGGTGTTTCTAGATCTATCTGAGGAAGTGTTGTATACTGCATCTTTAATTCATATGTACTCCCATCAGTATTCTCTATGGTTGTATTTACACTGAAATCATAAAAATGAAGTATTTGTGTATCAATTTCTATTTACTTCAATGTAAGATAATATCATCTGATGAGGTAACTATGTCATTTAATTGTTAAAATTGTTTTTGTTGTCAAAGAATTAGACAATTACCAGTCTTATGCATTAAATTAAATGTAAGCTATTCAGACTTTATTTCACATAACTGTTAGCCAGGTATTTGGCAGATCACCACATTTATATTTCAATCCATTTAAATACATTAGCAATGGATTTTCCAATTAAACTAAATTACTTTCAATATTAAAGAAAACCCCCCAAAAAACATATTTTGACTTCATCAAGAAATAACTAAAGAATGAAATGGCAATGAAAAAGTCTTAACTTGCTAATTCAGATTTCCACACAATCAACGTGATCAAGTGTGTGCAAGAATACATTAATACATTAATAATAACAATCTGTGATGGCATAAAGGCAGAAACTGCCGTACAAAACATCTACATTCAAACTTTTGAAATATAAAGCTTTATACAAGTTTTCAATTATTTAATGTCACTCTCTGATTACAATGAATATGCTGTACATTTAGCTATATTAGTCACAGGAAAAAATAAGGAATCATAACAATAGCCTGCAATGTTGAGTACTGGGTAAAAGTTTCCTTTCAGGGACTTAAAGTTCACTAGCAGTGATATAGACCCAGTTATAGTTATTCAAAATAAAATACAAATACATGTTTATCATCTGCTCCTCTCTGTCAACAATTCTGATTTAATTTCTAACTCTTGGGAACCAAACAATTGGTAAGTTAAGATGTAATATATATATACTTACTTTTGTTGTAGATTAAATGGTAAGGAAGACAACTCTATTACATGTTGTTGTAGTGTGACATTACTCAACAGTCTGTGACATTTACTTTTTAATGTTATCTGAAAAATAAAATTGTCATTTTCAAAATAAATAAATATTCAATGGATGAAAAAAAACATTCAGTTTTAAAGGAAAAACATTCTATACATGCTTAATCTTTGTCAAAGTTAGTGCAATAAAGACTAACAAGGTTGTCAAAGTTAGTGCAATAAAGACTAACAAGGTAGAGAAATGAAAATGTCAATACTTTATTAAATATGTCCAACCGGGCCAAAAATGTCCATCAAAACCCATACAGATAACCTATACATATACATGTATTCTTATTACTCCTAAAAGCAATAACAATATATTTTTTGTGACTTTAGTGATTTGTCATTGATGTGGAACATTATATTGTACCTTTTCTTTTTTGAGATCATAAACAAAGAATGAACAGATATCATCCCAGTCATTGATGGCCAACTCATCATGTGTTGTACGTTTCTGTTCTCCAAGTCTTAATGTAGAGTAACGCACATCTTCAGTATCTACATTTAAAAAAAAACTTGGTTAGTTTTGATTTCTTATTTCATTTACATGCGCGTAGCTACGTTTACGTCAAAACGCCCGGCGTGCACATAAATTTTGAAGAAAAAAATATTTTAACCCCAAATAAATTAAAAGAACTGATTAAAAGCACAAGAGCCTTGTAATTCTTTCTTAAAAGATCTTTGTAATTGAAGATAAAAGACTAAGTGATGAAATTTACTTTTTAATCAACTGGTATCATATTATTTTTATGTACTTTTTTGTCATATAGCTCTGCAACTGTTTCAGTTCTTATGCATCCTCGGCTTTCAAATATTCGGCTTTGAACGTTCCTGATGAAGGTAAATCCAGAAAAGCGCTTTGGACGCATGAAATTAATAACGTGTTGTTTTCATATTTTATATTATATATTTGTTAATTTTCTGTCAAAGTCTGAATCTACTGTGAATTCTACTTAGTTATTTATTGTTTAAAGCAATTCATTTTCTGCCGAGGTACAATGTGGCTTGCTTTGTTATGTTACAGTTTAATATTTATGTTACACCTGACCATCTATGAAAATTAATTAGGACATGTGTCCATTAACGAAATTTGAATGTAAAAAGGTGAGTAAATCAGATAAGGTAAAAAATGTTTAGAATGACAACATTGAAACGGAGACTTGCTTTTTACTATCTCTTTTTAAAGTTTTGATTTTTTTGTCGATTGGTTGTTTACATCACATCTCTTTTTAAGCATATTTTTTAAGCAACTGGTTTGGACATTTTTCTCTTAGATAAATTACCAGTAGATTCCAAATCAACACAATGGATAAATTTAACATAAAAACCCAAATTAGACTCTAAAAGAGAGGCGAAAGATTCCAAATGGATATTCAAACTCATCAGTTTAAAACAAACGGATAATACCAAGGCAAAAAACAAAAAACTACGAAAAGGCAAACAACAGTACACAAAACAAAACATCGAAGCAAAAGACTGAGCAACACACTCCCACCAAAAACTGGGGATGATCTCAGGTGCCCTGGAAGGGTCAGCAAATTCTTTTCCACGTGTGGCACCGTCGTGTTGCTGATGTAAGTACAAACCCAGTGATGAGTCTAATTCAGTAGGTCATATTCGAGGAAAAGAGGACGGGTTTGTGGTTATATCAACTATTGGAACATATCCGTCGTCATTTGAAATCTGTGAAACAGATATTCCATAACGGTCAACCTACTCGACTGTGATGTTGACCTTAAAATTTTCGGGATGATTTCATCTTCACCACTTGGAACTCTTGGTTCAGTAGCTTCCTTGTAAGCAGCAACCATCTATCAATATAACTTATATGCAGTTGCTGCTGGAATGTTGCTATATAGAAAAGAAAAGTTCACAACTGGAAGCTGAAATCATCTCTTTTGTTGTAAAGTTTTGTTCTTAACCGACCAAGTATGTTGCTATTAATATGAGTTTTTATTAATGACAGATATTGGTATCTTTTTCTCAATAACGCGTGAACTTCCAGGGGGGTTTCAATTCCTACCAGGAGGTCTTCTGCCCTTGATCAGCTTAGGGGACATCAAACCCCTCGATGAGGTTCAGGCGTACACTTAAAAATGGCCTAGCTACGCCACTGATTTACATCTAATGCCTATATATATAGTTAAATTCAAAATGACCTAAATCTATTCTTTTTCTTTACATGATACAAATAGTGTACACCTGAAGGTATGAGCAGATTACATATCTGTAAGGATCACTTAAACCTATGATTACAATGGTAAAGTTTCAAGTCTGGATTCTGTCATTTGAACTAATTGGCAAAAATCCAAAGTGCAATTAAATCTATCAACTTGTGATAGACCTTGTCAATACACATGGAAATTGTCTAGATACACAATATTACACACAAATGATATATTCTAATAAACTACACATTAATATTTCTATCACTATAAATTGTTGTTTATATAACGTAATAAATACTAAAATACCTCCATTCTTTATAGGATTCCCTAGAATATGTATCGTCAGAACTCCTTGTGCTGTAAGCAAAAAAATATAAAATCGTATGTTTTACTTCATATTGAATTGATCAAATAAACATTATGTACAGCTTCACCTTACATTGACCTAAGAACCTCATGAGCAAATTGGGTTTCAAAAAATGTCAATTCTATAAATAGCTCTAGGTAAAATTGAAATAGAATTGACCACATGCAAAAATAAATTGCTTTGCCGAGCGCAGCTGGATACGACCACAGAGGTCCAACCCTGAACAGTTGGGGCAAAAATGGACACAATATTCAAGCTTGATACAGGTCTGATTTTGGATTGTAATTAAATATTTGATACATTATAGGTTTCTGACACAGAATAAATGTAGTCAAAGAACTTGAAATTGGTTATATGATTTGAATTTATATTCAATTGAAGATTTCTTGATTTTGTGCAATACACTTTGCTGCTGCGCAATACTTAGTAAATCTGTTCTCAGACTATATACTAAGAATTAGCAAAATAAATTGTGACCATAATTTTTCTTTGGAAAATTGGCAATTTCTTAAATCTAGAGGAAAAAAAATTGACTCCCCCCAAAAAAATTATTTTTTACCCCCTCCCCCTTTTTCAAAAAAAAAAAAAAAAAATATTTGAAGTAATTTTCTTTTTAATTTCTTAAATCTTGAGAGAAAAAAAATTGCCTCCCAAAAAATATTTTTTTTACCCCCCCCAAAATGTTTTTTAACCCCACCCCCTTTTTCCCCAAAAAATAACATTTGAAGAAATTTTCTTTTTGTAAAATGTGGTACAATGTAAGAGACATAAATACACTTAAACACAAGTTATTGTCTGAAAACTAGAAAAATTATTGTTTTAGACCCTTTTGGCCCCTAATTCCTGAACGGTTTGGGCAATGACCCCCCAAATGAATCCCAACCTTCTACTTCTGGTATTGAACCTTGTGGTACAATTTCATTGCAATCAAAATATTTATACAAAAGTTATTGTCCTGAAACTAGAAAATGCTTGTTTTAGGCCCCTTTTTGGCCCCTAATTCCTAAACGGTTAGGACCATCACCCCCAAAAACAATCCCAACCTTCCTTTTGTGGTATTAAACCTTTTGATTAAATTTCATAGACATAAAATCACTTAAACTAAAGTTATTGTTCGGAAACCAAATGTCTTCGGACAACGACAGAATTTTTTTGCAGTCATATAAAAATGGTTAACAAAAAAATAATTAATCTTGAAAATGACACACAGATGTCCTTTCATTATATTGTCTTTGGGTTGCTGTCTTGTTGATGTTTACCCAACATCACCTTTTATTCAAAAGATAATTCTCATTTTCATTAAAATTGCATAAAAAATTGATTAAGTAAATGATAAAAATAATTACGGACTTTGAAATAAAATTAGGGCGCCCTCTACTTTGTCAAGAAAAAAGCATAACAGAAATGTGAAAAAACTTTGAGAAATCGACTTGTTCTTTTACTTTAGCTTGTTGCTCTCCATAATCTGCAATCTTGTCTGGCAATTTAAATTTTGGAGTAAAATAAAGCAGATAATACATACCACAATTGGGTAGATATATTATAGTGCAAAAGACCTTTGCTTAGATAAGAATGGTCTACCAATTTGCTTGTTTCTGGTAAGTGTGAGTAATATATGTATTAATCATCATCAATATATCAACTACAAAATGTACCTAATTTCTGTGCTTTGATTCCACCTGGTTTCTTTAACTGTACAGCACCTACTCTAGATATAGGAATGTTTATCTGTCCAGGATCTACCATGGCTAAAACAATAAATTTAATGTTATTAACTTGTTTGTCATTGTAAAAACAGTTGTCCCTATGCAGCTTTATTAAAAACAAAAGAAGAAGTGTTTTTAAGGCTTTAAAAGCCCATACTATAAATTATGTTAATCTTGCCTTTTTCTACAAGTAATAAAAGATACTTTCTTTAAATATTCTTTTAGGAACTTTTTATTTTAATGAAATCTGTGTCCATGAAAATACAATTGGCAAAAACCATAATGACGTCATTGTGGTCATGACGTTATATTCATATTGACGTCATATGGGCATATGCCGACAAGTCCGACATGTCCGACAATAATTTACAAAGGGGTAACACTTGGTCATTAATGGAGACATTCTGTCTTATCAATCCCAGCACCCTCCATAAAAATCAAATGGTCGTTCCCTAAAGAAGAAGTTTTTGAAGAAGTGAAAAATCCGGGGAAAATTTCAAAGACAAATCAAAACATTTTTTTTTCATTTAACAATGGTTTGTACAAAATAGCAGGAAAAAAATGCTCTTGGAAAAAATAGGAAAACCCTAACCCTGTTATTGAAATGAGAAGGAAAAATGATTCCGGTAAATGCCATATCAGATCAAGAGAGCAAGTTTGGAAATGTTATTGGCTCTAAAATGGTTGTTTTGTTTTAAATTATAATTAGATAATTGATAATGTGAATTAAAAGTTAACGTCGCTTGGACAGTAAAACTAATTTGACACACATTGCAGTTCGTATCAAAATTTACGTTCGGACGTAAAACGTTTCGAATGTGAATTAAACTAATTCGAATTAGTTAATGAGCATCAAATTCAAATTATGTGTGAACACAGCATAAATGTTCAACAATTTACGAATTTTCTAAAGTCTTATATGCAGAAGACGGCAAGCCACGAAATAAAATATCCACGAAAACACACAAGTTTTACTCTATCCATGAAAATTGGTACCAAAGAAAATAATTGAATCTATAGTATATGATGAACAAAAAATAGCAGTGTTACCTTTAGCCAATCCATCTATCACCTGATCGTATATCCAATTCTTTAACAATGGTAACTCTGTAAGGTTCACTGCTTTCAGAACATTTAAATTGAACTGTACTTCAGGTCTATATAAACATAAATGACAAAATGAATACATAACTGGTAAACAAATTAATATTTCTAGTCTGAGTCAAATTTTTCTTCAATCATTATAAAGATAATAAACAAGAGTGCACACGCTGAAATGTCTCACCTTCTTTACTAATCATTGATATTATGTTGATAGTCCTAAATATAAAGCTTTACTACAACTAACACATAAACTTAACATGATCCAAAAAAATGAGGTCAAGGTCATATAAACCAAACAAGAAATACATGTACACCTTACAATCATTCAATACACTAAATATAGTTGACCTATTGCTTATAGTTTTTAAGATACAGACTTAACCAAGAAAACTAAACACTAACTAATAAACCATAAAAATGAGGTCAAGGTCAGATGAACCATGCCAGGCAGACATGTACAGCTTGCAATCCTTCCATACAACAAATAAAATTGACCTATTGCTTATAGTATTAGAATAAATTGCTTCGCCGAGCGCAGCTGGATACGACCGCAGAGGTCCAACCCTGAACAGTTGGGGCAAATTGGACACAATATTCGTGCTTGATACAGGTCTGAATTTGGATTGAATTAAATGTTTGACACATAATAGGTTTCTGACACAGAATAACTGTAGTCAAAGAACTGTATAGTCAGTCAAGGTCGTTAAAAACTTCCATATATATCAAAGAACTTAGAATTGGTTATATGATTTGAATTTATATTCAATTTTTTGCTTTTGTGCAATTCACTATGCTGTTGCAAATTGCCCCCCTTTTTTGCTTCCCCCTTTTTTTTTTGGCAAACATTTTTTTTTCACCCCACCTTTTTTTTTTTGCAAAAAAAAAAATAATATTTGAAGAAATTTTCTTTTTAATTTCTGAAATCTGTAATGAGAAAAAAAAATTGTTCCGCCCCAATTTTTTTTCACCTCCCCTCCCCCTCCCCTTTTCCAAAAAAAAAATCTTTCCCTCAAGATATGGTCATTACCTCAATTCAAATTTCCAATGGAGTTTGCACATCATAAAAGTCTTAAAATAGAAAATGACATACATAATCATGTCTAAAAATAATATATCTTTAATCAGCATTTTTATTGGTAACTTCTAAAAATAAATTGACAGCTAATCACCTCAAGACAATACAACATTTCTTTAAACATAATTTTAAAGCAGTGTAAGGGAGGTAATCCAAATTTAACATTGTACTTAAAAGTGATCGTCCATTAACAAGGAAACCCTTGTTTTTTTCCCCTTTTTTGCCCCTAATTCCTACACAGTTTGAGCCATTACCCCCAAAAGCCAATCCTAACCATCCCTTTGTGGTATGGAAACTTGTTGTACAATTTCAGAGAGATCCATACACCGTTCCACAAGTTATTGTCTGAAAACTAGAAAAATGCTTATTTGGGCCCCTTTTTTGGCCCCTAATTCCTAAACTGTTAGGACCATAACCATCAAAATCAATCCCAACCTTCCTTTTGAGGTTATAAACCTTGTGTTTAAATTTCATAGATTTCTATTTTCTAATACTAAAGTTATTGTCCGGAAACCAAGTGTCTTCGGACGATGACGACGACAATGACGTGATACCAATATACGACCACAAAAATTTTTGCGGTCATATAAAAACAGACCAAAACACAAAAACTTAACACTGAGCAATGAACCCTGAAAATGAGGTCAAGGTCAAACAAAACCTGCAAGACTGACATGTACAACATTAAATATTTCCATACACCAAATATAGTTGACCTATTGCATATAGTATTAGGAAAATAGACCAAAACTCAAAAACTTAACATTGACCACTGAACCATGAAAATGAGGTCAAGGACAGAAGACACCTGCCAGCTAGACATGTACACCTTACAATCATTCCATACACCAAATATAGTAGACCTATTGTATACAGTATAAGAAAAACAGACCAAAACACAAAACCTTAACTATAACCACTGAACCATGACAAGAGTGCACACGCTGAAATGTCTCGCCTTCTTTACTAATCATTGATATTATGTTGATAGTCCTAAATATAAAGCTTTATTACAACTGTCACATAAACTTAACATTAACCAAGTAAACTAAACATTGACCAATGAACCATGAAAATGAGGTCAAGGTCAGATGAACCATGCTAGGCAGGCATGTACAGCTAACAATTCTTCCATACAACAAATATAGTTGACCTATTGCTTATAGTTTAAGAAAAACAGACCAAAACACAAAAACTTAACACTGAGCAATGAACCTTGAAAATGAGGTCAAGGTTAAATAAAACCTGCGTGACTGACACATAGATTATAAAATATTTCCATACACCAAATATAGTTGAACTATTGCATAAAGTATTAGAAAAAAAGACCAAAACTCAAAAACTTAACTTTGACCACTGAACCATGAAAATGAGGTCAAGGTCAGATGACACCTGCCAGCTAGACATGTACACCTTACAATCATTCCATACACCAAATATAGTAGACTTATTGCATACAGTATAAGAAAAACAGACCAAAACACAAAAACTTAACTATAACCACTGAACCATGAAAATGAGGTCAGGGTCAGATGACACCTGCCAGTTGGACATGTACACCTTACAGTCCTTCCATACACCAAATATGCTAGACCTATTGCTTCTAGTATCTGAGATATGGACTTAACCACTAAAACTTAACCTTGTTCACTGATCCATGAAACGAGGTCGAGGTCAAGTGAAAATTGTCTGACGGGCATGAGGACCTTGCAAGGTATGAACAAACCAAATATAGTTATCCTATTACTCATAATAAGAGAGAAATTAACATTACAAAAAATCTTAACTTTTTTTCAAGTAGTCACTGAACAATAAAAATAAGGTCAAGGACAATGGACATGTGACAGATGGAAACTTCGTAACATAAGGCATCTATATACAAAGTATGAAGCATCCAGGTTTTTCACCTTCTAAAATATAAAGCTTATAAGAAGTTAGCTAACGCCGCCTCCGATGGATCACTATCTCTATGTCCAGCTTTCTATGACAAAAGTCGCAGGCTCCACAAAAATTATATGCCTGTCCTCCTTTTATTCACCATAATAACTCTCAAACAACAAATCCAAAAATAAAAATAAAAACTTTGTAAAGGGTTCCATGGAACCCTGTGTCTCTCCTACAACGCTGGTGTTAGTGTAAAAGTTTCATATTGACAAGTCCATTCATCAGGGGGGCCTTGGTGGCTGAGTGGTTTAAGTTCAGTTTAGCAGCCAATCAACATGGAGGTTGTGAGTTCAAACCCCACACGTTGCAGGTGCATTTGACTAGGATTCCCCCTTTTCCTGCCGAAGGTTGGTGGTTCTCTCCTGGCATTCCAGCTTCCTCAACAGATAATAAAGAGCTGCGCTATGAGCGCATGATATTCCCTTCGCTTTTTCAAAGAATAAAGTTCCAGTACTCCTCAATGTCATATCAGAAATTTATAAAAAAAATAAAGGGAGCTTATTTTAATAGATATAAACCAGTCATCAAAGTTTCATGCAAACTGCTAAAAGCATTTTTGAGTTATTGTCCGAAAACTAGAAAATCCACCCTTTTTTTAATAAAAGTTATTGTCCATGATGTTGACAATGGACAGACAGACAGATAGACGGATGGACAGACCAGTGATCTCCCCAGGCCGTTTTAGCATCGCGGTTCTATATTTTTTCCCGTGATGCTATAATAATTACCGCGATTCTATATTTTTTTCCTGTGATGCTATAATAATTTCCTTGACACTATAATTATTTTGAGGATGCTATTTTTTCTTGTCTCTATGTACATTCTCAGATCCGAACATCCTGGCATTTAAATTTTTCAAGGGGTGATGCCAATAGGAATCCTCTAGATTTTTCATCTATTTGAAGGTGATTACTGATTATTTATATTGCCGATTATTTTTTAACCAGAGGATATAGTATGATAAAAATCAAAATGGAGATATTATATAGTGTCTTTAACAATATTAAAAGAGTAAAATTACTATATTCAACTGGTGTCGATATATATCAATTATATTAATTTGCATTGAAGTCTATGGAAAATCTAGAGGATTCTTATTGGCATCACCTCTCAACATTGTTTACATAACACAAATGCTAATCATGGATTGGTCAGTTACATGTTGTGATGTCACTGCAGATCTGAGAATACATTGCCGCAATATCGATGTCCTAATTTTCGAACTTTCATCAAATTACCGCTTGTGATCATAAAAATTTTATCACCTTTAATTGTAATCCCTCAAGTCGGACAAAAGAGGCAATTAAGATTGATTAAACAGGTGTTAATTCCCCTTTGGGTGATAACTGTTTGGATACAAATACCCCAAGCTGACACTTATGCCATGACTAAATACATGTGGCCCAATCGCAAATTTTGACATCGTGAAATGGAATTATAAAATCATAAACAATTCAAAATCTACCTTTGCATCAATGCAAAAAATGTCTCCAAAGAGAAGAAAAAAACTGAGCAGACTTGGTTGTTTGTTTATTCAAACTAACAACTTTTAAAGAAGTGTTTTCTTTCCATACTGGTACTTGTTACTCGAGAACGTATATGAAACATTTTGATTTTGGGTAAAAAAAAGTTTTACACTTCATTAGAACGTGAAGAAATTGCCTTTAGTTAATGTTTCATCTCTTAATTACATTAAAATCGGGATAGTCATTCCAATTTGCTTGTCAAACATTGTTTATTTTCGTTAATTTTTCCTCGACCGCCATATTTGTAAAAACTACGGATCGGATGCGGACAAGCTATGACCAAAATCTGCATTTTTACGATAATATCTACAGACGCACAAATGGCACAGCTGACAGAATAATAATGATCCCAAAAGGGAAATCTACTCATTCCACACGAATTTACAGACAATTTGTTAGATCTCCTTGCTAAATGTATTTATTTCTATGTAAATGCATTGATTCAATTTACTGATTAAAGTAACTTAACTTTGTTAAAAACATGTATCTTTTTGATACGAAACAACTTGGACTAATACATTGAGTCCCAGGAAACAATGAATTTCATAAACTTGATAAACAGAATAGTTTTTAATTTAAATGTTATTACTATATGATACTTTCTTTTCCTTTTTGATATAAAAAAAGTTCTCTTTTATACTAGATAATTAGTTGGTAGTTTCTGACAAGAAGAAAAATATAATTCTGAATATTGAAGACATAAACTGAAACAACTGTTATACTTTAATTGTATTCTCAGTTATGAATTGAACAAAATCAACATTACTTAAAAGAAATAGAGCATCGCCGCGACGCAACAAATGACATTGAAACAAAATACAATTTATTTTGTTCACACCAAATGTGATGCTATCCAAAATTTCTGAGGAGAACACTGCAGACAGACAACAGTATACCATAATAAGTCCCATAAGCAGGCAAATAAAAACTGGATGCCAGGAAATAGCCAATAGTGCTGAAAGTGGCGATTAACATCAAATAATCTTTTTATCAGCAAAATACAGAATTTTTTTTTATAAAATGATTTTTTTCTTTAGTTGTTTATTCTTGATAATGAAGAAGCCTTCTGTCCAAGTTTCAAAACATTCCAGCATAATTATTGATGTCTATAAAAATTTAATCCAGGCTGTATGTAAATGTTAACTGTGTATAAAACCAAACATTGATCATGTAAAATACTGAAAAAAAGAAAAAAAAAATTCAAAATTTTGCTTCAAACTTTTAACATAAAAAATTTGTAAGGGGTTCTGCAGAACCCTGTGTCTCACATGCCATTTCTGCTGTCAGTGTAAAAGCGTAATGTTGACTTAAAAAATGTGAGTTCATTTATGAGAAAAATACAGAATTTGAAAAAAAAAATTTCTTTAGATGCTATTTCATGGTCTTGAAGATTAGCTTCTGTCCAAGTTTCATAACATCCATGAAGGTTTACAAATTTATAATGTCAAAAAAATTTAATCCCAGATTGTCTGTAAATGTTAACTGTAAAAAAATTAAGTCCATCTATCATAAAAATACTGAAAATGAATAAAAATTTTCAAAAATTTGCCTCAGACATTATCTCTTAATCATAAAAAAGCTTCTGCCAAAGTTTCATAAAATTCTATGAAGGTTTGACAAAGTAATTGATGTGTAACAAACTTTAACCCCAGACTGTATCTACTTGTTAACTGTAAAAAAAAGGTCCATTTATCAGTTAAATACACAAAAATGAAAATAAATATAAATTTTGCTCTGGATATTGTATTTTGAAGCTTCTGTCCAAATTTCATAAAATTCCATGAAGGTCTGACAAAGTAATTGATGTCTATAAAAACTTTAACAGCAGACTGAACCTAAACGTTAATGCCACTGACACTGGACTCTAGGATCACTTTGTCTCGATTTCGTGACTTAAATGTCTAAGGCTATACAAAAAGTTTCTGCCAAAGTTTCTTTAGATTCTTAAAAGGATTGACAAAATTATTGATGTCTAAGAAATGTTAACCCCAGACTGTATCTAAATGTTAACTTTCAACAAAAATTAAGTCCATTTATCAGTAAAATTCAGGAAAATGGGGGGAAAATTTTGCTCTGGATACTGTCTTTTTTTCATGAAAATACTGTTAAAGCTAACTTGAGTTATTTTTAAATGGATAGATAAACAGAAATACACTGATATTGTATACAATAATGTTCTCTCGCTGACTGTATATAACAAAAACACTAGTGGCTAAAACATATTACCAATAATAAATAATGTTTATACTTACTTATCAATGAATGACAAACTGGCTTTTGATATGTGAGGGAATGGAATGTCTTTTGACATGTGTAAAACAATCTGTAGAATTCCAGACATTCTCAGTTGTTCGACTGCTATTTTAAATCCTAAACTGGCCCTGTAAACAAATATTTCTAAATAAAATAACCCATTCAGTGGAGAATTATAGTAGCCAACAACAAACAAAATTACCAGGGTTCTCACTAAGGAGAGTCCATGACTCCTGGACTCATGAAAATAGGTCTGAATTCATCATTTTTCAAAACTGGTGAGTCCAAAGATGCATCCAGATTTTAAAATGTTGAATCAACTTAGCACATATATCATCATTTTATAACTAAAATCTAAAAATAATCTAAATCGAATGTCATTTCCTTGCTCTATTTGGTCTTGTGGATTGAAATAATAAATTATATAATATAGCAATACAATTTCATCTTCTCACTTTTGGACTTGTCATGGCCAAAAATGATGGATCCTTGGACTTGCCTTCAAAACCCCTAGTGAAAACCCTGAAAACTAATTGACTTCTGTCCTTGGCAATTTATTGTTATATTTTCATGCTAACAAAAGCAATTTCAACATTTTCCAGCAAAGAAACATTTTTTATTTTATAGAATAGTTTTGGTTTTGGTGTAGATCTGTGCCTGTACTAAGAAAACATTTTATTTTATTAAATTTATTTTGGTTGGAGAACTTGAAAGATTTCTATATGGTTTTTAGCAGTAAATTTTTAATGTATCATATCAAAGCTTCATTCATCAAGAGGTTCAAGCATCTGGTAAACAGCTACCTCTGCAGATCACTCTAGAAAACCATCCCTACTTAATGTATATTAAAGATATCCGCTAAAATAGAGGGTGTAGGTAATCTGTGAGGACGGCAAATATTTGACAAAGTTGTCAGATCACAGGTGCATCTTGAGCACTCTTACTTCAGCATTGTGTATTTAAACTAGAGGTCCCATGGAGCATGTGTTGCTCACTAGATATTTTTGCTGATCATTTTTATTTGAACAAAATTTTTGTCTAACATTATAATTTTCAAGATAATAGTCAATAAACTGTTAACACAGCGATATGTCTCACCTTTTTGTTATTTTGATAATAAAATGCAAATGTTGAAATCAAAATAACAATACTTTAACATGTAATTACGCAAAATATTCAAAGTCAATAAACCATGACTGAGGGGGTGGGCCAAATAATTACCATGGAAATGAGATGTGACAATGCATATAGAACTGCATACCAAATATCATTACACTTCCACAAGTGGTTCCCCATAAACTGACCTAATCACAAACTGATACATGTAAACTAAGCAAAAGTTTCAAAATCAATAGACCATGACTGAGGGGGTGGGCCAAAATATTTCCATGAAAATGAGATGTGCCAAGGCTTATACAACTACATACCAAATATCATTACACTACAGCAAGTGGTTCGTCACAAACTGACCTAATCACAAACTAATACATGTAAACTAAGCAAAGTTTCAAAGTCAATAGACCATGACTGAGGGGGCGGGGTCAAATAATCTTCATGGAAAAGAGATGTGCCAATGCTAATACAACTGCATACCAAATATCATTCACCTTCCACCAATGGTTCCCCATAAACTGACCTAATCACAAAAAATACATTGTTGACGCCACCGATGCCAGAAACAGCATATCTAGGTCTCGCTTTTTGATTCTGTAAAGGCAAGACAAAAACTAAAAGATTGTGATTTACGCGGAACTAATCATGTAAGGAGTTGATTGGCTATTTCAATCATTTGATTTATTTGTGAATCTTGTGTAACTTATCATTTTTGCTGTTCAAAGTTTCAATCTATATCTATTATGGTTTACAAGACAATTTGTAAAAAACTAATATTCGTCCAAAAGAAAAAATTATCATTTAAGGGTGATAACTCCTTTAAGGAGTTTTAAGGGTGATTACTCCTTTAAGGAGTCAACAGACCACTTCCTAATCTTAATCTATTTGTGGATCTTATCTTGCTTTACATTTTTAGCTGTTTCTCTAAAATTTCTCTCAATCAAGTAAAGTTTATGCCATTATAATGCAATTATCAGAAAACATTGTCTATAAAGAATGTATTGACTTATTAGTAAATCAAGTAATTCTGATTATTTTTGTAATTTGAAAGTTTCTCTCTTTCTATTATAGTTTTCAAAATAATAGATTTCTTTGTAGATTTTATTTAGATGTCTATTTTTGCAGTCAACAGTTTTTGTCAAAAATGCAACATTAAAGGGCAATAACTCCTGAAGGAGTTGACTCATGATTTTGTCAATATCAATTTATATTTAAATCTTGTATTGTTGATAATTTTTGCCATTTAAAGTTCCTCTCTTGATTATAGATAAAAATGCTAAACTCTTATGAGGATTTGTTTTAGATTTTTGGTAAAAATAGACAGTAGAAAGATATTATCATTGAGAACATTTTTGCCACATCATATCTTCTCTATCGATAAAGATTCCAAGATATTAAATGAATTCTTGAATTTTCTATTTCTAAACATGGTTGCTATGCTTGTTTGTTGGTGGGATCATCAAAAATCTTTCAAACTAGATGATCATAGCCTCTAAGGATGATTGCAGCTTCATAAAATTGAACAAACTTCTAGAAAAATTGTATTTAACTTCAGAAACTAACAATTATCAAAATAAGATACATTATAAAACTTCAATATAATATTCGTTGTGAACATTTAGATAAACTATTTCTACCTTCCTCTACCCACTCTAGCAGCAAATACCATCTGGAACTGGTCCAGTAGATTTTGTGTATCAACTTCACATACAAGTTGATATGATGACACTCTGTCAAGTCCTGTAGGTGGCGTATTAATATTAACCCACGAAACTGGTTTTCTGCCTCCTGGCACTCCATCCATGTACTCAAAGGTACGGACATATTTTATGGAGGGAGTGTGGTCACCAAAAGTAAAGACTTCTAAATTAAGTTTATCTGTAAAATAAATTAATTTAAAAATTTAGAAAAACTCAATATTAGAATAATAGTGAGGTGAAATTATCTCCCTTGAATAGCAATAAAGATTAAGACGGATGTATGAATGACTGTTCAACATCCAGCAGATAAAGATCCACATGTGTGTTTTCATATTTCACTACAAAATTCATGTTTTTTTCTGTAATAATATAATAACAGATATTGATATGTTTGTTTAAACATTTTGTTTTGAACAGAAAAAAATGATTACAGGGTACATTCATTTAGTTTCAAATTATACATGATATATATGGTAAGTGAAATTTCAAAATCTTAATTTATTGCAACTACATTAACTTTTCTCTGGATTGTATAGTTCTATTTTTTCAAAGGACTGCCAGATATTTAATTCACTCACACAAAGATTTATCTAGTATCATTAGTACTATATAAATCCTTGAAATAGGAATATTTAAAAAAGAGAAAATTAAAAAAAAAAAATTGATCTGTAGTCATGTTGGTGAAAAACACTACCATACTCATACTTTGACAAACAATGACAAACAAACATTCAGAAACTTTATAATTCAATAACAAAGATATAATACAATAATATGAAGTAAATTGATGCTACCTAAATAAGAAGGTTTTATTGCATATAATCTGTCTTCAAGTCTCTTCTTCACTACTTCTTCAATAGTATCAGCATTAAACACCCACCTGAAAGTAAAATGTATATAATGATCATATATATATATAACAAGTATAACCATTCAAATATGGAAGTCTAAGACTGCAGCAAAATAAATTAATATCTATAAAACTTGATAATTTAAGAACCTGTAGATATAAGAACACATACCGGTACAGATAAATTTTGTATTTATAAACAGATAACTGCAACATCATGAGGAGGGTGGTGGTTAGGCAGGAAGGGGACTTAAAACATCATGAAAACATGGTTCAAAACATAGGAAAACCTGACAAGTAAACAGTCTAGAAAAGGTGAAACATCCAATGAACCCTCAGGCAGAACACAGTTACAAGGCATATATCAGTCGCAGATCCAAGGTGGTCAAGTATACATGTAGGTGCAATAATGATATATTTCTCATACATTAGTCTTGATTCAAATAAGCATCTAAAAATGATGTCACTTTCACAGTTTAGCATCCCTTGGCAAAACTATACATTCAGATGTTTTTACACAAATTAAATGATTAAGGCTATTAGCTAGTGATCACAGGTCTTTAATTAGAATATCAATAAAGACAGTAAGCAAACATGCATGAATAAACATATAAACGTTGGAATAATTAACCTTTATTGCTTGTATGTGTTTTATAATATATGTATCTGCTGCTATTCTAGGATTGATTTTGTTATGTAGTTACTGTAGGGTTAAAGATCTAATGTTCTTATGATGTTATTTCCACTTGTATAAGAAACCTTACTTTAAATTTATATTAATTTCATTAACTTTAAGTTACATGTGAGTTATCTTTTAAGTCAGGTTCATTATATATTCAATGTACATACATAATATAGAAAATTATTTCTATATAGCTCTTTAACTGATTTATATAAAATAAATGTGGATATATAGTTATAAAGGGACATAACTGAAGAACGGTAAAAGTGACGCTACCCAAATTTGAACTTGATCTGAGTTTTGTGGTAATGAATATTGTGTATAGGTTTCATAATGTTTGGTTGGGGCAAACTTAAGTTGCAGAATGTAACTAAAAATTTTGCAATCTTTCTATTTATAAAGGGCATAACTCAATAATGGTTAAAGTGACACTACCCAAATTAAACTTGATCTGTGTTTTATCAGTGGAAGTCAAAATTAAACATTGCATTGCATAAAGCATTGATTGTAGTTGATTCAACTATTATCATGGACAAAGGAAGATAACTCCAATTTTAATAAAAATTACTTGATATTTAGAAGAAAATAAAAATTTTGCAATTTTTCCATTTATAAAGGGGCATAACTCTAGAACGGTTAAAGTGACGCCACCAAAATTCAAACTTGATCTGTGTTTTGTGATAATAAGCATTGTGTATAAGTTTCATAACATTTGGTTGAGGCAAAACTTAAGATAGAGAACAGAAACTAAAAATTTTGCAATTTTTCCATTAATAAAGGGGCATAACTCTAGAACGGTAAAAGTGACGCCACCAAAATTGAAACTTGATCTGTGTTTTGTGGTAATAAGCATTGTGTATAAGTTTCATAACATTTGGTTTAGGCAAACTCAAGTTAGAGAACGGAAACCAATTTTGGGATGTACGGACGGACGTACATACAGACGGACAAGGGTAAAATTTAATGGCCCCTCCGCTATGGCGGGGGCATAAAAAACATAACATAATCAATCATAGCATAGTAACAAAAGGAGCAAATACATGTACATATCAAACATATTCATGTATATGTACCAGACACATTAATCATCATTAACATTATACATGTATGAAGTTTTTTGTTTTTCTTCATTTGTCTTATTTATATTTTATCAAACAAGCAATTCTTTCCCTCAGTATTGTTTTTTGTATTTGTTTAATTGTTTGTTTATTGTAATAATCTCATATTGCCCCTTGTGAGCCCATTAGTTTGGAATAAAATATATTCTATTTGAGTAATACACCTGATTGCTATTTATTCCAATCCGGATAAGTTTTGAAATTACAAAACTTTTTCATGACTCACAATCAAGATGAAGCTTTCTGGGGCCCAATGTATTGTGCATAAAACTTTTCAAAGAGACATGTTTAAACCACTGTACAACACTTCAAACAAAGCATTTTTCTGACTTTAATTTGTGTTTCAAAAAATTGGACCATAATCTATCAAAATTTTAAAGTGTTCACTTTCTAAACTTGTTCTTCTATCAGCTCATTACTAATGACCTTTGTTTTTGTGACACTTGAACTGGGAAGTTGTCTAAGTGACTGGGTTTTTTTCCGGATTGGACTAAATAGCGATAAGGTGTATACAAACATGACAGCATGCAGAACATATATAATATACTATAATACAAACTGCCTCTGATATGCTAGTATAAATTAATGAATCCATACGCATCAAAAATAGCTCAATATTCTTTTAGATATTCCTTACCATCTATTTACAATAAAGTTGAGCCATTCTGCTGTTTCACTCTGTCTCAGTGCTCTCTTTCTGTGAATTCTTATCTCCTCTTGGTACACTCTGTTTTGCACAATATTCGTTAATTTGGTCTTCCATAATACAAACAACCCACTAATCAACAAAAATACCCACAAAAATGAACACTGGTAATGTCCAATGGCCCAAGATGCAGAAACAACAAAACAAACAAGTATATAAACACCTAGAAGCTTTGATAGAGTTGTGTCCCTTGACTCAGTGTTTACAATCTCCGATTCACGATTTTTGTTTTTTCGTCGCATGGCTGTTTAAAAAATTTGTTAGCTAAAGATTTTCAAAGCTTCATTAATTTACATATACTTGACCACCAGAGACTTGTCGTTTATGTCATGCACTACCACTAGTAAACTTTTATCACGATTTCATCCTTTGCTTTAGAACTTAACTTTTCTCCGGTAACGTCCTTCACCTTTGATATACGTTTCTACCTGTAGTTGTACAGGTGAGAAATATGTAAAAAATGTAAGGACGGTGAAATGAAGCTTTTCATATATAAAATGACACACCAGGAGGGAAATTAAGTAATTTGTCACCATCTTCTATTACGGATAATTGAACTTTTCAGTGAACATAACTCTTTGGAACAACTTATAATTACATATACCGATAAGCTATCCTATAGGATATCTATAGTGGTATACTCAAAAGTTTGACTCCCGAGAGAAATCAGAATATTGGTAAAATTACTAGGAGTAGATGAGAGACGGCCTGACGAGATTTTGTTCAAAGTCTATCATCATAGGCGCTTGGTGGGGAATGGACCCACGTGGCCTTTTTCTCATTTTTTTGTTTGTTTTTTTTGTTTAAATAGTGACTTTTTTTACTGTGCTTGATACTATGTGTAGCAACAATATTTCATTTTAAAAGAAAATTTATGGATTGGTTTAAGGGATTCGAAGATTTTAAGGATTTTGTTCTAATTTACGTGCAATCTTAATTGTATTGCTGACTAGTTAGTTTTCCCTGTTTTCAATTCCTCTCTATCTATTGAAATGTTTAGCTAAAATACAAAAATGGGTAAAATCGCCATACAAGGGCAAAAGCGTCTTTATCATAACTTAATTTATACACATTTCCATAAACTAAGAAAATAATGCTATACAGCTCTATATGTTGCTGTTCAATGCTTTTTGATACAAAATTGAAAATGTTACATGTTTTTTGTCAAATATTGCATCGAATGACGTCGTTTACTGGGTGCCACATGTGGAGCAGGATCTGCTTACCCTTCCGGAGCACCTGAGATCACCCCAAGTTTTTGGTGGGGTTCGTGCTGCTTTCTCTTTAGTTTTCTATGTTGTGTCTTCTGTACTATTATTTGTCTGTTTGTCTTTTTATTTTTAGCCATGGCGTTGTCAGTTTATTTTCAATGTATGAGTTTGACTGTCCCTCTGGTATCTTTCGTCCCTCTTTTACTAGAATGAATTATTTTGTATCAGCAATACAATATTTAAAAGAGAGGCGAAAGATACCAAAGGGACATTCAAACTCACTATAAGTCGAAAACAAACTTACAACGCCATGGCTAAAAAAGAAAAACACCAACAGACAAACAACAGTACACAAAACACAACATAGAAAACTAAAGACTGAGTTACACAAAACACAACATAGAAAACTAAAGACTGAGTTACACAAAACACAACATAGAAAACTAAAGACTGAGTTACACGAACCCCACCAAAAACTGGTGGTGATCTCAGGTGCTCCGGAAGGGTGAGCAGATACTGCTCCACGTGTGGCACCCGTCGTATTGCTCATGTTGTACAAACCCGGTAATGAGTCTATTAATTCGGTAGGTCACATTCGAGGAAAGTAGTTACGATGATTGGAACATATCCGCTGTCATCTGTGAAACGGATATTCCAAAGAGGTGTTTTTTTTTTTGGGGGGGGGGGGCAGGGGGGACGGCCCCCTTTTGTGGAAATAAATTTGGTTGATTATTTAGGGAACCACTGAAGCAAGACTGGAGCGGGCCCCCTCTTATGGCAGTCATTGCCCCCTCCCCCTTATGAAAATTTCTGGATCCGCCACTGTTCCATAACAATAAATTTATTTCCAGCAGAATTTTAATTCTGGTAAACAATGATCTTCTCGTAATTTTTTGGGATAAATACTCAAAATGGGACAAGATCTGCGGGATTGAACTATCTTCAGGAGCTTAGCATTTGGTGATCTATTTACAAATAAGCCATCATGATATTATTAGAACCCTTAAGTGCACACTTTAGGCTGTGATACTATATATGAATTTAAGTAAAGGTTGAAAGACTTTTTAAAATAATTGAAGTCGTAGTTTTCTTTTGTCACAGCTAAAAAGACCAACACAAAAATACTTTAGTAAATAAATAATCTTAGATTGTCTTCTTAATTTATCCACTTTTATAGACTGTGGACGATTAGAGGTTGACTATTGCCTTCTATATGTCTTTTTGTTGTTTTTGTCGTTTTGTTGAAATGTAGTTAACTTTAACAGCACATCACATTTTTATTCACCGATTCGGAAAATCTGTAGAAATTTGTGAAATTGTAATTTTTATAGGAAACTTTGTTTGTTCTTAACCATTTTCTGATTTGAAAAGAAAATACACTATTAAAAAAATTTGTATATTCATGTGTGTGTTTTTTTTTTTTTTTCTCCCGCCAATTTGGCCAAAGTTTGATTTGATTTCGATTTCGATTGACACACCCCCTCCAAAACATAAGATAAAGGTTTATAACACAGCAAAAAGAAACACAACAAATATGGCTTAATTGCCACAAGAAATGTATAGTGAACAACTACTTACTGCTTACCGGGATGTTTATCAAAATACTTCACCTAGTCGCACATTGGTTGGTATAGTGTGTACACAAACATGATCAGATGGCAAATCTGTCTATTGTATACACCTTGGTGGTTTAAAAAACCACTATTAACACACCATTCCGAGGTTTTGTTGGGGATATTTTCTCAAAGGTTTCTAGGATTAAAGAACCCAAAACTTACCGGTAATCCATACATCCCTGACATAATTCGCAACCAACATTCGGAGATTACTTTAGGCGAAAAAGAGTTTCATTGAATGGCAGCACAAACGAATTTAGGCCAGGGCCGATTCCAAGTATATTACTCATACATATGATATTTTTGGATACCTACTACAAATAAGATTTTGCAAGTGGGCTCATCTATTAAAGCCATCTAATTAGTCATTTGGTACAATGTGTAAATGTGTTTTTTTTTTATACGATGCATTTGAACAAACTATCAATATTTTCGTGAAATTAGTATGTATCAATTTTCATCCAAACCATGACAAATGTGATCAAAACCATGACAAAATTTGGATCACTTAATCGAACCATGTCAACATCTTAAATTTCGATATCATGCGTGCGTTACTTTTCAATCACAATTCAAAAATTGAAAGTTTGATGTAAAACATTGAATCAAACATCTTACAGTTTACTCTATTATATTCTTATTTTGTAGAGAACTAAGACAACCGTTCGGAGGAGTGACATAACCGAACCATGACCAGCTGGACCAAATCATGACAAAATCACCGTGTGCTAAACGCTCCTGATAGGACGACGTTATTACCCGTGGAATAGTTTTCTTATTGGCAATCATGCCTCAACTCCCTTTTTTTATAATAATGAAAAAAAAAAATATGTAAAAATCGTACTATAACTCTTATAAGAAGCAATCTGGCAGTTTTGGTGTAAATTGGCAGTAGGTAGACCTCAACATTCTGAACATTTCTACCCCTGCCAGAAGTTGGTTTGCTAGCGGGATCATCGGACACGTGTTTCAAACTAGATGCCCCAATGATGTTTTGATTTTATTTGACCAAGTGGTTTCATAGAAGATTTTTGTAAAAGTTAAACTCCTATTAGGAGTTTTTGCTTTTAAATGAAGATTTTCTACCCGAAATTCTCAGTCAACTACTCATTAGTTATTGTTCTTTAATGGCGAAAACTTGAATAGATGCAGAGAAAATATAAACAGGAAAAATTTAACACAAAAAATATCTACAAATAAGTCAAATATGACCCAAATCCGGTAATTTCCCTTTTATTACAATTATGTCATTTTTGTGGGTTTTTGATTATAATATCAAAACTGTAACTGATAGAACTACCAATATAATATGGATTAATCTTGGTCACAATCGTCTATAGGTTGTTTACTTTGAAATTTTGGTGGATTATGCAAGTCACCGAAAAAAAAATATGCCTACCATTGCTAAAGAATTATCATAGGGTTAAAATGCAGGTTATCATTTTTTATCTTGAAAACCGTTATAGATAGACACAAAAACGCTCAGAATGTCAAGATCTACATACCATTCAGTTACAGATCCAGGTCGAGTGGACTTTTAAAAAGTCTGTACATTTTGTACATAAACAATTTGTAGCTCGATAAGGAAGTGGTGATCTAGCCTCCCCACTCCCCCGCCCCCTTCCCACTAAACCCGCCTCTGCCATTTATCTAGACCAACATAATCAGATGATAAATTTTAGGAGTAATTGGCCCTTAAATGATGATTTTTATCAAAGTATTTGGCTATCTTCTAGAAAATATATACAAGTTGCTTTCTTTAGAAAAAGAACAGCAATACGTGAACCGATACCGCTGACTGGTCACCAAAATGTTGCTGATTTTTTTGCTTTTGCTTTTGATTTGAAATGATTCACTGTGAGAAGAATAAGATAATGATGATGCTAAACACCTTTTTGAAAATATGTAATTGTGTGTAGATTATTGCAAAAGTCAAGTAAAAGCCCTGTTGGAGTTTAGTTGTAATTAGAAAAGTGTATACAGCTATCATTTGAATTTACCTTCTAAGGCTTGACAATTTTATTTAATTACTTGGGAGTGTACATATTTTTTTCTTCGTGTTTGATACACAAAGTCCTAATCCTATTGCAATTCCCAGTTTCTGCAAACCGGGTGTCTAAAGCAAACCGCGATAAAATTCCAGCACTCAGTTTGCTTTATAATCTGGATGCATTTATTTTATCTTTCATATCTTCATGTTTGTTTCCTAGATGCCGTCAATTATTCTTATACTCATTATTGAAGCTTTCTGTATTCATGATAGAGATGGTATAGAGAAATTGAAAGTCCAATTTCCATGTGAAGTGCAATTCTGTGTCATACAATTTATAAGAAGGTTTCGTATTTTGTTCTTGAGAGTAACACACCAGCTTCGTTAGGGCCTCTTCTATCCTGACAAGGATTTTACAGAAAAAAACTTAGTTTTGAAGAATATCTTGTTTTCAGAAGTTTTATTAATACCTGGACATGCTCTCAATAGAACAAATTTATATAAAAAGATATGTTTGGTAAAAGTCAATAAACTAATCATAGATACCAGGATTAAAATTGTGTACACCAGACATGCGTTTCGTCTACAGAAGATTCATCAGTGACGCTTGAATCGAAAAATTTAAAAAGATCAAATAAAATACGAAGTTGAATTGCAATGAGGACTCAAAATTCCGAAAGTTTTGCCAATTACAGCTAAACTTATCTATTCCTGGGGTAGAAAATCCTTAGTATTTCGAAAATTCAGTCAAAGTTTATAATAGGATAGTAACTAAAAAAAATGAAATGAAAAACAACTAGAGGTCATAGTACTTTAATAATGACCATGCTTCAAAGTCACATGTAAAGCTTTACTGCCTTGTCCTGAATTTAGTGAAGAAATACGAAAATTCCCATTTCGTGAGTGACATTAATATTTATGGATGCACGTGTTTTTTTTTTTTTTTGCGCAAGAAAAGGTATTGATTGGTTCATTGCCTGTTGGTTGCTAAACGTCAAGTGACAAATATTCATGTATGTTCAGGACGAGAACAAATTAACAATAGATGCAATAGGTCCTGTCATTGAGGCCGTCCGGGATAAAGGTTGCGGAAATTGTGGACTGCCACTAGAAAATGAGGTTTTATTGGATAGGGACAAAAATTGTGTCTTGCAACAGGCCACCTACGGATTTTGTAAATAGTTGTTTCAAGGGTTCTTAACGTGCAAAAAGTGTGAAGTGTGGAATTTTCTTTAAACGAAGCATCGGATTTAACGTTCCCATTCTGACCGGACGTGGTTGCGTGCATGTACACCCCGCATAGCCAAAGGGACGCCTACTTTGGCAAGGATTTAACCAAGAGTGACTATATTTCTATTATCCAGTCAACATGAGGGGGGGAGGGGTTAGTAATTGGAAAGCATACGCACTGATATTCTGGATTATAATATGCATTTGCCTTATCACGTATATTTATTCTAGGCTCAAATCTAATGTTAGTTGAATGCTGATGTCAAACTATCTACCTCAAGTGGTTTGACTCTGTAAATCAATGCATACAATTTTCAGACTGCACCATTTTGCAAACATTAGATCCTGTAAGCCGTTGAACTATTAAAATACCCCCCCCCCCCCCAAAAAAAAAAAAAAATAATATTTAATAACATACATTCCTGTTCATAAATCTTTTGAAAAACACTATTAATAAAACCAAACGTCAAGTATTTAAGCCTACTGATGGACAATTTTCTGTCAATTCATTATTCTCTTCTTCAAGTCTAACTCTCCATTTTATGAATATATTGCTAAAGAAGATATAAGCAGAGACTTATAAAACCATACTAAAATGGTATGAAATAATTAGCGTAGTAATTAAATGATTATTGTAGAATATTAATTACATTTTTTTGTGTAATGCTAAAATTTTAAAATCTTTGTGAATTGAAACCATGCAACTATTTTGTTTTTCATTCACTCCAGTTTAACTTTTAGATACTAATTTATTTATGTGCACCCCTGATAATTAATTGGTGCTAATTTGTTGCATGTCATTTTCGTCAATGTATTTACTGTTAAAATTTGTGGGACATAATATAACTATGATTATTAAATATATTCTATCAAAGACATATAATACAATGTATTATCGGAGACATATATGTATATATGTCTCTGATATTATATAATTGTATTATATGTCTCTGATTCTATTAATGATAAATTTAGTTTCAGTTTAAACTTAATATTTTCAATGAATATTCCCTTGGTCTGTTTGTATCTATTACTGAAATTAAATATGTTGACAGAAATATCGTTTGCTTAATTGTCTTGCTGATTTCCGACCATTGTGTTTCAGACCTAAGATAATTATTTTAAAGAGAAATATCGTTTTGTTAAATTTCTTCTTGCTTTCCGGCATTTGCTCAGGCTATGATGGACATACAAAATATCATGTGGTAAACATTTAGAAATAAATCCGGACGTAATATATCGTCCGTATACTATTCCCAGGTTTATTGGCACATTGCACAATAGCACGTTGTATTAATCACACAATGCGTACAGGGACCATCTCAAAACAAATATAATTGCGTTTAATATCATTATACTTGATATTTAATAAACATTCACTTCAATACGCAGATATTTTGTCAAAAGGCAAATAGGTGCTTTTTTTACTGCAATTTAGTCTTGACTTTTTTACTTTCCGATCTACAAAATTAATAAACATTGATTGTTGCAATATTCAATGTCAAGTGGAAGTCTAACCATAGAGGGACCGTATCAAAGACATAGATAACTACTTGAATAAATGATCGAAAATTTTCGAGACGTTCAGAGAATCGTGTTTCTGAGATATCTGAATGGCCCATAGAATTTCCAATAAAGAGGTGTGCCATGAGCACATGATACGCCTGTCGCTTTAAGAAGAATAAAGTTCCATAACTCCTCAATATCATATCAGAAATTTATAAAAAATTGGCGTCCAATTGCCCTTTTAAATTCAACTTATAAATTAGCATCTAGCTGTATAGCATCTAGAGAATAAAGTCAGTTCTTAACAAACTAATTAATTCTGACCAAACAGGCTTTATTCCGGGGAGATTTATTGGGAGAACTGTAGGCTTATATACGATATTTTACATTTCACGGAGGAAAATGACATCCCTGGTATATTACTCTTGATTGATTTTGAAAAAGCATTCGACTCTATCTCCTGGTCATTTTTGTTTGAGACACTTAATTATTTTAATTTTGGAGAATCCATCATGAACTGGATAAAACATTTTATAATAATATTTCTTCAACAGTAACTCAAAATTGTTGTCTGTCAGATTTTTTTCGTGTGGAAAGAGGCTGTAGACAAGGAGACCCTTTGTCTCCTTACCTTTTCTTGCTATGTGCAGAAATACTTGGCATTTTAGTCAGAAATAGTAATGAGATAAAAGGTATTACCATAGATGATACAGAGTTTATATTGTCTCAATATGCTGATGACACATCACTTATATTAGATGGATCTCCTTCCTCTTTAGATGCATCCCTCCGTATCTTACAATTCTATGCCGAGATATCAGGACTGAAAATTAACTTAGATAAAACAAATGTTATATGGATAGGAAGTAAAAAACATAGTCAAGATAAAATATGTGTAAAGTGGGGATTGAAATGGGGTTCCAGTACCTTCAAATTATTGGGTATCACTTTTTGTGTTGATTTGAATAGAATGTTAAATCTAAATTATGCTCCTCGAATTCAAGAAATAGAAAATATTATACAAAATGGTCAAAACAGTCGCTTACTCCATTTGGTAAAATAACTATTATAAAATCTTTAATTATATCAAAATTGAATCATCTGTTCTTATCCATCCCAAGTCCAGATGAAAATGTACTACTACAACTCAATAGTAAAATTTATGCTTTCATTTGGGATGGTAAACCTGACAAGGTAAATCGGGAGCTTTTATGTCAAGAATACTACAGAGGTGGTTTAAAAATGATTAATTTGAGAAATTTTATACAAGGGCTAAAATTGACCTGGGTTAGAAGATTATTTAATTCAAATTCAAAGTGGATCAAATTATTTACTGCTACACAAAATATAAATTTTACAGAGTTGGCTTATTTTGGAACAACTAAAAAATTAGATAATGTTTTTTGGAAAGAAGTTATTTGTGCCTGGAAAAATATGTCGAGACTCCGACATCCTTGCTATTTTGAGGAAGTCATATCTTCATCTATATGGAATAATGAGAACATTAAAATTGATAACGCCAGTGTTTATTATAGAAGTTGGGCACAAAACGGGTATGGACTGTGAATGACCTTCTAGATGAGCAAGGAAATATATTGTCCTATCAAAATTTTGAACGGCTATATACTTTTAAACCCACATTTTTACAATTTTATGGTATCATCAAGTAGCATTAAAAAATGGTTACAATCTATGGGAATCAACACTGAAAGGAAAAAACAACAAGCTTTGTTACCTTTTAATATTAACATTTTTTTCAAGTCAAACAAAGGTTCAAAAGACATGTATAATATTTTAAACCAAGGTGAAATACCAGTTGTTATTGCAGCTGAGCGAAAATGGAGGGTATATTGAATAACGTTGTAGGAGATTGGAAAAAATCCATAATTATGTCACTAAAATTTAAAAATACCAAGCTCTGTTGGTTTCAATATCGATTTATTCACCATATTTTAGGTACTAATTCTTTACTTTTAAAATGAACCTTGTACAGTGTAATTTATGTACATTTTGCAAGGAAGAACCAGAAAGCATAGAACACTTATTGTGGGGCTGTCATATTGTAGCAGACATTTGGCACCATCTTAATGTTTGGATTTTGAAACAACACATATTGAAATCCCACTAATAAAATTGAAAATGGAAATGGGAATGTGTCAAAGAGACAACAACCCGACCACAGAACAGACAACAACAGAAGGTCACCAATAGGTCTTCAATACAGCGAGAAATTGAGCACCCGGAGGCGTCCTTAAGCTGGCCCCTAAACAAATATATATACTAGTTCAGTGACAATGGACGTCACACTAAACTCAAATTATACACAAGAAACTAAAAGTAAAATAATACAAGACTAACAAAGGCCAGAGGCTCCTGACTTGGGACAGGCGCAAAATGCGGCGGGTTAAACATGTTTATGAGATCTCAACCTCCCCTATACCTCTAGCCAATGTAGAAAAGTAAACGCATAACAATACGCACATTAAAAGTCAGTTAAAGAGAAGTCCGAGTCCGATGTCAGAAGATGTAACAAAGAAAATAAACAAAATGACAATAATACATAAATAACAACAGACTACTAGCAGTTAACTGACATGCCAGCTCAGACCTCAATTAAACTGATTGAAAGATTATGTCTTCATCATATGAATATCAGGCACAATCCCTCCCGTTAGGGTTTAGTATCATACCATCATAAAATATACGAGAAGAGCATAACCCGTGTCATGCCAACAACTGGTTTTAAATAAATGTGTTTAGTTCCGATGCAAAGACCCTATAAGTGAATCAATATTAAAGCCAAAATATGCAATCTTTAATGACCTGACAACAGTATCGTAACTATATCCCTTTTAATAAGTCTATTTAAAGGTTTTGTTAGCTTCTGAGGTGAATACTGACATTTTAATGCTTTATAAAGAATATTACCATAAAAGATTGGATGTGAAATACCTGAACGTATAAGAAGTCTGCATGTTGAGTTATATTTACGAATGATGTCCTTATACCGATGATAAAATTTAGTAAATGTTTTGACTAGTTTGTGATATCGAAAACCCTGGTGTAATAATTTTCAGTAATACATAAATTTCTTTCGTTAAAATCTGAAACGTTGTTACATAAATCGTACAAGTTGAGATATATAAATGGGTATAGTCATGTTTGGTCTTTATGATAACTATAAACTAAATTTTATAAAGAATAAAGTCATTTTACTAGTAAAATATTTCATCTACAGATCTAAGATGCAAGAGGAAAACCTAATATAGAGGGACTTAAAACTATATCAAAGAAAACTTAATTTTAGAAAAGTATATTTCCTCAAAAATATGAGTGCGAAAGAATATAACATGTACTGGAACCCTGGGATAAAGTCATTTATTAATTTAATAGTGAATTATTTTGTACAAATGTGCTTGAAATGTAATTTCCATTATCACTATATTATTTGATGAAAATGATATACTTTGTCCATATATATATTGTATTCTGTTATATTATATCGATTATTATTACTTCTTTTGTTTACTCTTATTTGCTTGATTATGCTTATTTTTCTTGCTTGCTTTATTAAGTGCCACTATAGATAATATATGTAAATGCCTGTCAATCCATGATGAATAAAAAAAAGAAATTATAAAAAAAAAAGAAATTTATAAAAAAAAAAACTAAAGGGAGGTTATTTTATTAGTTATAAACCAGTCACCAAAATTTCATGAAAACTGCTCAAAGAACTTTTGAGCTATTGTCTGAAAACTTGAAAATCCCCTTTTCTAATGAATAAAACCCCATAACTCAGAAAAGTAAAATCTAAAATTTATGAAAATCGAAAGGGAGCTCACATCAATGGATATAAACAATTCACCAAAGTTTCATGAAAACTGCTCAAAGCATTTTTGAGTTATTGTCCGAAAACTGGAAAATCCCCTTTTTTTAATGAATAAAAACCTATAACTTGGAAACGTAAAATCCAAAATTTATAAAAATCAAAAGGCAGATCACATCAACAGATATAAACAATTCACCAAAGTTTCATGAAAACTGCTCACAGTATTTTTGAGTTATTGTTGGAAAACTGGAAAATCCCCCTTTTTTAATGAATAAAACCCCATAACTCGGAAATGTAAAATCAAAAATCTATAAAAATAGAAAGGGAGCTCACGTCAAAATTAAGATATTAACAATTCACCAACGTTTCATGCAAATTGGTTAAAGTGTTTTTGAGTTATTGTCCGACATGTTGACAACGGACGAACAGACGGACAACGGTATACCATAATATGTCCCGTAAACGAGCATATAAAAACTCGCCAATATATAGGCATGAACCCCTAAAGAGAAACTTTAAATTGCATAGATAGAAACAGTGAACAGCAACAAGAGTGCACACACTGAAATGTCTCAACCTGCTTTACTGATCATGATTGATTTTATGTTGAAAGTCTTTAAGGTTTAACAGGTATCACATAAACTTAACATTATCAATGATCCATGTAAATTAGGTCAAGGTCAGATGAACCCTGGCAGATGGACATGAACACCTTACAATCATTCCATACACTTGAAATAATTCACCTATTGCTATAGAAACAGACAAAACCACACAAACTTCATGGTTGAAATCATCAGTCCACTCTTCATAGAAGTTATTGCCTTTTAATGAAAGATTTTTACCCATTTTTTGCGTTTTGGCAAAAAGCTTCCAGTGGTTGTCTTTTAGTTGTTTTTGCCATAATTGTTATTTGTTTATTGTTTTTAGCAATAATCAGGCAGATAGTTTTCTCCTTTGACAAGTTTCACATTTACTATACAGTATGTGTTTTTCTCATTTTGCTTAGGCCATACAGTGATGTGTAGTTGCTTACATTCTTGTGTCCTTTGGTCTCTGTTGGATAGTTGTGTCATTGGCAATCATATCACATCTTCTTATTTTTACAGAGATAAAGAGAAATTGAAAGCAGCAAAAATAATCAACAAGACCTACACATGAGAAATTGACAATCAACTCCTTAAAGGAGTTATTGCCCTTAAATGACAATTTTTGACCAACTTAGTGTAATCATGAAAACTATAAAAGATAAACTAACTCTGAAGAGCAAAACACAATCAGTAACACAAGATTTACAAGTAAGTCAATACGATTGAAAGCGTCAATGGATTTCCTGCCAGAGTTTTTGTCCCTATATCATAAGTTATGTCCAATGTTTTTCTTTTATGCCTATTACTTTAAAACATTATAAAGGATCGACAGAAACTCTATGCAGCACCAATTATCAGCAAGACATGATTTTGACCCACTGTTTCCATTCAACATAAATATTCCTGTTGCTTTGTATAAATTTGACGGTTTAAGCATCCTAAAATGCCGGTTAGCAATGTAGGCTCCTTGGTGCCTTTGGTTTTCTGTTATTTCTATAGAAATTATTTAAAAGTATTAGCTTACTGAAAAAAGTTCTTAAAAAGTCTTGCTATCCAGTCATATATTTCATTAAGTGCAGTGGGCATCACAGAAAAATAGAATTCCAATGAAATATAGTCCATTTATGGAATTGGCTTGGGAATTTGGCCTGCAAACTCAAATATTTGAAATGACCATATCATAAAGTAAATATGACTGTTTAAATTTTGCCTGCTGAAGGTAGATTAACTATATACCGCCATCTTGGATTGAAAATAGCAGTACACAATCGGTCTATTTCTTTGCTTAAATCTGCAAATATATAGACAGATTGACAGTTAATGTGTAAGACTTTTGTTTTAAATAAAGAAAAATAAATAATTTATTGAAATTAGTAGACTGTTTTAACAAATACTAAATATTTGTGTTTGTTCAATTCAAATTTTCAACTTAGCAATATAAGGGGAGATCACTCTACCTATCTTTTCATATTTTATTTCCAAATTTGATCTCATAGATTTCCCTTTATTCACAAAAAGTGTTTTTTCATGAATAATCAATTTTGCACGACTTGTAGCTTGAAAAATAGCACGGTGACCCTTTCTCTTGATTATATTTTTTAAAAAAGCATGGTGAAGTCTCCATTTTGACAAAGTATTAGAAAATTCTATCTGAGAAAATATATAGTGATGATCCACCTTGAGGTCAAGTGGCAGATATGTCATGCATATCTAGGACGCCGAAAACAGTATGGCTCAGCAATATTAACAAAATAAGATCAGTAACAAAACTCACAAGGAAATGTATTTTTTTAATGTTGATGACAATAAAGCAACATTCATTGTAATGACATTCAGCTAACAAATCTATAACATTCATTTTAGACTCATAATGAGGTACATGATAACAATCATACAAAACCAATTATATTGGTAAAAAAAAACAACAACAATACTATTAAAGTAAACATGTCATTTACTATGGTTTTCATTGTTGAACAATACTGTAAATTCAGAAATTAATAAGAGGTTTTTATTAATGCAAATAATGCCATTGTGTAAGTATCGCAACAATAAGAACCTCGCATTCTGATATCTGATACATATATCTTAATGCAGATTTTCCTGAAATCGCAATAATTAATCTCGCATTTTTGTCCACTCTTCAAAAATCGCCATAATAAATAGATGCAATAATTTCTGAATTAACAGTATTAGTTTCTATCATTATTTTCTTGGCAGAAATAACACTATTGTAAACTGTACTGTTATGAGCAAATGTCTATCAAATAAAATTTTCAAGGAACCAGTAACAATAATTTTTTGGTTTAAACAGCATCCACACACATATCAATGTTAATACTTTCTGGATGGTTTATCAGTTTTGGTGTTTCTATCTTTCAATCTTATGAGGGATACATAGAGTGTACATCCAGAAACACCCTACTTTCCTCAATATGAATCTGTTGTTTTGAGGGTAAAATGTAAGACAAAAGAATTTAAATCAGAGGAAATCCAACAGCTCATTCATTTATAGGCTGATTGGAGAGAAAAAATTTTATAATATAATCTGAAGGTATAAACTCATATCTACCAGAAAAAAAAAGAAACTGATACATCATTCCACACCTTATATAATGAATGGTGAGCTACTACCAAAAATGGCAAATACAGTATACTTTGCATACAATGTATGTATTGTATCTATAGTGCAAACAGTAAGTAGAACATTACAGAGAATGGCAAATATAAATAACACTTGATACCACTATTTCACTATCTCAGACAATCTTTTAAGGAGCCTCACAAAGAATCAGCTCCATACCTGTAAAGAAGACTATAGACTTAGGGTGGTTAAGGCATATTGTATAGTCACGTTTATTAATGACGACCATATATACTGAACTCTTAATATCTATTAATTAATGTGTCATTGGGTTGCTGTCTTATTGACATATACCCGAGGGTGTGGATGGGGGTTACAGAATAGAGAATGGGCAAAAAAATATAATTATAATATGGCGTGCTTCTTTCGCTTTGTAAACAACACCGTGATAAAATTCTCGATATATCTATACTTAGCGCAGACTCAGAGATATACATAATCATGGATGTTACAATATACCTCCCACGTAAATCCACATGTATTGGAATCTATTTGCAAACGCTATACCGATTTTATTGTTTTAAAAATTGCAATTGAAAAAAAAATACAGAACTTTTATTCCTTATTCGGATCACAACAAAAAGAATTAATTCACAAGAACTCGGAGAAATCTACAAAATAAAAATTAAATTAAATTCCGCGAAAGTCCATTAATGCTTTTGGCGCATTTAAGACATTTCAAAACATCACGTCATACAAATGAAAACACTAAAGCTGAAGGTTTTTCCGTTATGTGAACCATCGAAATTAGTATAATATTACATTAAAATGTATTTTAAAGGTAGGTGTTGTTTTATTTTCTATTCTATTGCAGTATTCGCATATTTACTGATTTCAGCAAGTCAACATGTCGGCTCTTTAGTTACGAAATGTCAACTTTGGATTTGACGGTAGCTTACGAGAAAAACATGTAAATTAAAAATGGGAAATGTTGGGTTTGAAAATTAAATGAATTAAGCACATTTTTTCTTGCGGTTATTTACGAAATAATCCATGCAAGCTACAAATTTATTAGAATATTTTAGCTTTATCTTACAGGGAGTAACAAACACGGCACCCTCGCTTCAGTTTTTAAATGACCGTATTTGTCCTATTAGAATCGATATAATTCATGGAAGCCATAGATCTGTTGTAAATTTAAATTTCCAACAAATCTATGGCTTCCATAAATTATTTCTTAAATAGAGAAAAATGGTTCAAAAATTAAAGAATACAGAAATGAATGACCCCCACCCAGACCCTCATACCCATCATATTTATATTGAAGTCCAAGTGTAATAATTGAGTAAAAGTTAAGTCAAATTGATAAAAAAGTATATGTTATCTGCAATTATTCAATCAAATATCAAATATCAGCACTAATATGTATAGAAACTGAGCAATCAAAAGTCAATAAAATAAAATCAAGCTCAAAATATGATATGTAACTACTCATATAAAAAAAGTTATTCTACAACTATATGTCAAGGAAGACTGACAACAGAGTAGTAAAATGCCATGTTCATGAAATTCTCTTAGTGATTACACTGGATTAAAACTTACATGTGATTTACAATTTCTTCTTACACATTTCTGTTCATATAACCCATGTATCAGCTTAGGCAGTAATAATAATAGGTAAAACTAGATTCACTATTACAAAAGTTATATGTAATTTGTAGCTAAGTATGAATTATTTCACTTTCAACTACAAAATAACTGCATAAAAAATTAATCTATTTTACCCTAGTGTTCTGTGTTTTTGCAACAACAGTCACATTGGCTGAATATCTGGAACACTGGACATATTTCTAAACTAGACACCCTAAAAAGATAATGATCAAATTTTGTTTCAATTTGAACTGTGGTAACTGAGAGAAAAAAATTAAAAATGGAAAAGTTTATACAAGAATAATAGAACGACTGATGATGGAATCCAAGTGTGAGGCTCATGCAGGATGAGCTTAGCATTTTTTTTGTGTTCAAGTGTGGTCCAAATCTTTAAGAATTTTTCAAATATACAGCCTACAGGTAGATAGTGGTGTATTCATAGATAAAAAAATTACATGTTTTAAATTTTAATTAATTTACAGTGGTGTTAATTATAGACTCCAACTTGATCATATTGCAGCATCCATGCATATTTTCTTTTTATTTCTTTTCATATCACTTTCTAAAATCAGATCTTTTGTCATAAACATTAATCTCTTCACATGCAAAACATATATAATTTCACATCCTCTTCCTAAACAGTATATCAAAAAACACACTACAAATGATATTTTATGAGCATGCTGAATAAAAGGGTTCTTTTTTCAAGATATTTAAACGAACAACTCATATTGGAATAACATATCAACAAGAGTTTGACAGCAAACAGGGTACCCTTTATTAGTGTCACTGATGAAGCAATCAGGAGACAGAGGATCATAACTTCCGAAAACCATAAGTGAAACTTGTAAGAATCAAATTTGAGCTCCCTTGTCCTCTAAACAATGTTTTAAAATGATTTGTTTAAGAGTTCTTATGTTATTACATGGAAAGGACATAAAACATAATTCTTAAATCAATCAAGGACCATAACTCATTAACAGCAACAGAGAATTTTACCTCCATTTTGTCATCAGAAACAACATATTAAAATTTGAAAAGGATAAGATTAATGGTTCTTAGTTAATCCCACAGTTGTAGCTTCCCACATGCCCATCCTTCATACTACCCCAAAGCAATAATTGTTATTTTTGTTGACAGGAAAACCAAGTTAAAAATCAAACAAAGTTCAACTTTAAACAGTCGTCTACATATCTGAATTTAGTAAACTTTATGATCTGGTGTTCCTTTAGCAAAGCAAAAATAGACTTCTCAAGCATTTAATTCATCAGGGACTATTTTCAAAAGTACATCACTGAATACAAGATTCAATGCATTTACAGACTATTATCAATTTGAGATTATTGCTAGTAAGTTGGCTTTTGGCAAACCCTCTCAGTAGGCATAAAATTTAATACAAGTATTACACACAAAATTAATAACTCAGTTTTACTAAGTTAAAATCACAAATATATAACAAAACATTTAAATACTGCTTAGAAATTAAAAAATCTTCTCAAAATTTTATTCTTCTTTTTGTATTTCACAGATTTCAGAAGATTTTTCTTCTACTTTCTAAACCTTTTATTTTTGTATAGAGTAAACATAGATATAGACAAGATTAAATAAAAGAAGAAATAAATTTAAGTAATTTAAGTAAATTTCAATACCAAGAGTCATAGATAACTCCAGAGGAACTATTTCCTCCATATATGAATGGTGGGTGCTCACCAACCTGATATGATGCAGGATGTATTTTTGTTCCGTTATTATAGTCTGGACTAGGAGAAACAAATGACAGTGAAAATGCTTGTGATTTCACCGGAATTGGTGCTGCCAAACTTGAACTGGCAACACTATGTTCATAGTGTCCATCATATAAATGTGAGGGAATTTTATCATTTGGTGACACAGATGCTGGCGGTGTAATGTCAAATGTATCTTGCAGACTACATGAGACAGTAGAGCCAGAATATGATGGCAAAGCTGTACTTTTACTAATGACTATGTGTGGGATATGTAAGGTCAAATGGTCTTTGTGACCCTCATTTTCTGGTGGGGTCAGTAAGTTCACTGGATCATTATTCACATATGATGGACGGGTGTTACTTCGGATAACAGATTCCCGGTTGGCATATAAAGTTCGCAACAAGTTTGATGCTGGAAGTGTACTACTATCATGACTATTTCCAGCCCATTGAATGGCAGACCTTTGTCTATTCATAGCACCACCTATTTGCTGCACTGTGAGATCAGTAGGAGACTTCATTCCATTATCAATACCAGTAACGGGTAAATGACGATTCATTACATCCTCCAAATCCTTAACAGAACTAGCTACTGAATTGTGGTTTATGTCATCCAAATTTTGCCAGCCTAACTCAGACTGGTTTTCTTCCCGAATATGAGTATTTGAAGATCGTCTTGATAAATCTTCTGTCACAGAATACAATGTATTGTCACTATTTTCAGACATTTCATAGTCTTCGTTGTGATTACTTACATTTGAAGTGGAGCTACATCGTTCACTTTTATCTTCATGACTTAAATGACTATTTATCAATGATATTGTACAATGTCCGTCAACATCATCTTGATCAACACTGTAGTCTCGTTTTCTTTTTCTTGGCTTTTCAGTTTTTCGTCTAGAATATTTGAAATCTGTTTTGTTTACACTAATTTTGTCATGTAAATTGTCTGAAATAATTCTAGCAGCTTCCTCCTGACAGTCAATCAAATCATCAGGTGTCAAACAATGTTCAGTTTGACCTTTATCAAGGTCAATATTGTCCAGTTCATCAGGTGAGTTCTGTAAGTTTTCTACTGGCTGGGATGTAGAAGAAGTAACACTTGTATCCCAGGGGTCATGTGTAGGAGACTTATGGCAAGTTAATGTGTCAGACTTGGCTTCACCTGGAATGGATATTAAATAAAATTTTAAGAAGATCATTCTATAACTCAGGGTTTTAATTAGTATTTAATAATTCCTGTTTAGGTTTAATAAACTATGCCTATCTTACACCAGGGTTTGATTATTCTACCCACAAAGGTCACAGTTCTTTTTTTATCATTCAATACAGTTCTCGATTCTTGATCGAAAATGATCAGCCTATCTCACACATAAAGTCAATGTCCAAACTGTACAATTAAAGCACCTAACAGTAATTAATTTAATAATTTGGCTGTATATATAATATCAGCTAACAGAAGATCAACATTTACCACTACAGAATAATATCAGTAAGATAAAAATGTTTGGCATATTTCAATGCCTAATGATTATTGATGTTTTTCTTGAGTACACTAAATGTTGTGAAATATTCTGAATAACTAGATGTATTGATCTTTCAAAACATTAATAAAAGGAGATTTGGGGAAATATCAAAGCGACAGCAACCCATGACACAAAAAGACAAAAGACATCTAGAAGTCAAATTAAAGTTCATATTTCATTATTTTTTAAAGTCCTTCAAAAATGCTAGTTTGCTCTTAAAGAGAAACACCACCTTGAAAAATAAAGGCAGACTGCAGGGAATGTGTTCCCTTTTGGCACTAGATGATAAGTTTAAAATAGCAAATAAGAAGCAAAATGAAAAAGTTACTTGAGATGTAAAGTTAAATCATGGTTAAATCAATGCAGTTCACAGCAACTCAGATATTTTTGAACTACATTGTTCACTACAAGAGGACAAAATTGATGAAATAGCATAGATATGCCATTACAACTGAACTATTTGACTGTACTTAGTAACTATAGGTCGGGAGGCTTTTTTTTTAGTGAACCATGAATACTTTATTAACTATGGTAAACAAAAGAAACAAATTGGTTAAACTTCTTCTAAAGGTACACTTTTGTTACTGGTTCAGTGATATTAGGATTAGCTATTATGGATTTTACTCCTTAAATAAGTAGCAAACAAAATTATTATTGATTTTATGTTCTGCATATCTAACACACAAACTTAACATAACTGTACTTTTTAAACCCTAAAATATAGACAAGCTGTAAAACATATCTGAGCTAAAACAAAATTATCTAAAGACGGAAAAGGGCATACTTCTAAGGCATGTCCCTGCCACATTCATGTTTATGCAGGAAAATATTACAATAAATCATTGTTGAACCTTCTCAACAAAATATTACAGCTAATGATTAAAATCCATTTAAAAGACTTTTGAAAATAACTTTCTTTTACAGTTTTCAAGAGAAAAGACAATTATGTGCATTTAACCCCTATGTTCTATTTATAGCCATGGCTGCCATGTTTTTTTGTGTAACTGGCATAATCAGTACATTATAAAAAGTAGACACCCTTACATGATTCTGGCCAAGTTTGTTTCAGAAGAATTTTTTTTTAAATGTCAACAACAAAGAATACAAAGACTATGACAGACACCAAGTGATGTATATAGAAGGGAAAAAAAGGAAAGATCTTTGGTGTTCACATTAGTCATTGCATACCTATGTCAGATCCATGTTCACTTTGATGTTCCGACTGATCTGTGTCTAAATGTCTTATAGGTCCTGATGTTTGATTCTGATCCATTACACAGCCTCGATGAAGTATTCCGCTAAAATTAACAATATTTATTTACTAATTTATTACACACAATATGACATAAGAAATTATGTCATGTGCCATCTAAAAGATTTTTAAATGTAAATAAAACCATGGCAAGTGCAGAACAGCTGGATGCTGTCAGATGTCACAAAAATAACTTCATAGACATGGAAAGAAATATTTTGACAGATATCTAATTATCTCCCTTTGTCCATGAATATCATAATAATATTAATCCAATAGACAGTACACAACAGAAAATTAAAATATATATATCTCATGTCACAATTTATGAGATAATAATAGTTACCAGTCAAATCATTTGAACATAGTAAAGGGAGATAATCCAAAAGTTTGTTTCTGACTGGTAAGTATAAATACTTGAAATAAATTCTATATATAAAGAGAGACTGCAGATACAGTTCTGCTGAAGAAAGGAGATGCTTAAGAATTAAAGAAGTAATTTCAGACCTAATCTACTTTAGGCTTGTACAAAACAATAATGAAAAGTTATATTAAATCTATTTAAACTTGCCTAAAAATTGATTAAAAAATGCTGGGTGGGATTTTATAAGATATGCACAAAATATGTGTGAGTCTTCTAAAAAGTTGTGTCTGGCCTGTCAATTCCACATGATATACTGTTGATTCATTAGTATTCGTTAGATACCAATTTTTGTGGATTAATTCGGAACAGGGGAACCACAAATTTAAATGTTCAACGATTTATAAATTTTGTATAGAAATGCATACCCATGCAAATATAAGCTTTACTTCAATCCATGAGAATTGATACCCATGATAGTAAATGAATCAACAGTATGTTAAAATGTTTAAGTCCTTTTTTTTTACAAGTTTTGGTATGGGAATCTCCATAAATCTCTCAGATTAAAAACTAAAATAGCAGGTGCACAACTTCATGTACTGTTTTAAGAATGTGTGCAAGTTTTTTGAAATTCTGTAAAGTTGTTTTCAAGGAATTACAAATTAACATGAAGTGTAATGTGGAGAAAGACAACAGAAGTGATCCCTGTGTGTCACTACCAATAGCTGGACACTGTCAAACATTTATATCAGATTGAAAATAACAAAAAAGTTGAAATTTCAAGGGTTCAGCCCATCTAGACTCATAAATTTCCTTATACTGTTCTTATCCACAAATCCCACATCTATACGAGCATTAAACACATAAAACCAGTTGTTGGCATGATATGGGTTATGTTCTTCTCATATATTTTATGATGGTATGATACTAAACCCTGGTAGGGATTGCACTTGATTTTCATATGATGAAGACATAATCTTTCAATCAGTTTAATTGAGGTCTGGAGCTGGCATGTCAGTAACTGCTAGTAGTCCTTTGTTAATGAATGTATCATTGTCATTTTGCTTAGTTTCTTCTGTTACCTATTCTGACCTCGGACTCGGAATTCTTTTTAACTGAGTTTTACTGTGCGTATTGCTTTGTGTGTTTATTCTACATTGGCTAGAGGTATAGCGGGAGGGTTGAGATCTCGCAAAACATGGTTAACCCCGCTGCATTTTTGCGCTTGTCCCAAGCCAGAAGCCTCTGGCCTTTGTTAGTCTTGTATGTTTTTTTTTAATTTTAAGTTCATTTATATGTTTTGGAGTTTAGTGTGATGTTCATTTTCACAGAACTAGTACACATTTTTGTTTAAATGGCTGGCTGAAGCCCGCCTCCGGGTGCGGAATTTTCTTGCTCTGTTGAAGACCCATTGGTGGCCTTGAGCTGTTTTCTGCTCTTTGGTCGGGTTGTTGTCTCTTTGACACATTCCCCATTTCCATTCTCAATTTTATTTTTGAAAAAAAAAAGAATATTGCATTAAAATTTCATAAGGATCTACTAACTTTTGAAAAGCTTTTTTTTGCATCTTTTTAGATGAAAATTCTGTATGACCTTTGTCTTACCTTAGTACATATATAATGGCAAGAATGGTATGATCATCAGATGTTTTAGAACTAAACAATGTGGTAGCACACATCTGTACCCATACATATCCACCATTCTTGTTCATAAATCTGAAGTAATCTGTAAGAACTTGACCTTTACGCATTACTGTAAAAACATTTATAGACTCATATAAGTTCCATTAACAAGTTTTGTCCTTCTGACTGCTGTTCAGTTACATACTATCAATACCCAATTTCTCATGTCAAAAATATCAAAACTTGTTGCATTTCCTTTACTTAAAAGAACACTTTAATTTACTCAATTAATTATGAGCCTTCTAAAGGAAAGATAACATAAAGTTGCTTTGATCATCATTGTTTGTGTGTGTTTTAAAGCTCTCATTTGATTGTATGTACATGCTATAGCATTCCAAACTATGAGCATCCATGGTACCTGAATATGTGTCTTACAAATTAAAATAATTCTTGGGAATTACCTACATTATAAATGATTTTATATTTTAACTAAGTTGTGATATATTCATTGAGTCTTCTATTTTGAAATAAGAAATATTAATTTGAGGATTGGTTCTTGTATGAAAAAAGATGTGGATATACTAGCTAGAAATGTACACATGTTTCTTCTCTCCCTTAAATGAATTCTAAAACATGAATGTTTAATTAACCTTTAACAAGCTTCCCAAAAAATATTTTTCCCACAATAAAAAATCTCTGATGTTACTGAATTAAAGGTTAATGTTACAGCATTAGGTCAACTTTGGAAAAACCGTTTAATGGTGTTAAGTTTTTTCATTAAAAATTTCTTCTGAAAAATGACTGATGATTAAAAACTTACAATCTTCATGATGTTTGAGTATCCTGATAACATCTCCAGCGTGACAGAAATCATAGAACATTCTGTTATTGACATCATCACTATTCCAATCTGTTAACTCTGTTATCCTGAAAGAAGCATAGGTCTCAAATAAAAGAATATCCTCAAAAAGTCATTGTTTATGTAAAAGAAAAAAAAAAACAAAATAGAGAACTCCAAGGAAAATTCAATGTGGAAAGTCCCTTATTAAGTGAGGCATAAAAATTACCCCCCAAAAAATGCATGTCTAAACAAAGGACTGCAAATGCAAAAAATCTCATCTGCTTTAATAATTAAGACTGAAAGTTATGTTGAAAGTCTTTGAGATCAAGGGTCTTACTACAGGTATCACAAAACATACCATGATCAATGAATCATAAAAATGAGTTCAAGGTCAGATGAACACTATCAGTTGCACATGTTTCCATTAAAACCATTATATACATCAAATAAATTTCATTGACCTATAACTTGTCCTAACTAACATTGATCAATGAACAATTAACAAGGTCAAGGTCAAGTGAACTCCCTCAGGCAGACATGTTCTCGATACAATACTTCAGTTGGTTCCTTTGCTTTCAACTTACATTGTATCACAGTATATGATTTTTAAGTTTGGAGATAGCCTCATTATGAATGTGTCACTTTCTATCCTGAGTTCTGTGATGGTGGGAGGGGGTAGTGCTATAGCAATGCCAACCAATCCTAAATACTGTGTTGTAGATTTTCTGTTCAGGTTAAAACACATCTGGGGACGAAAATTGGAAGTTACATATACCACCTGAAAAAGACAGGAAGTTGTAGTAGGTCTCTGCTTTCCATGGTTTATAGTAATATTAAAATGTAAAATTTACTATAAATGTTATCATTTAAAATCTAATTATCAAAAAAAAAAACACACATTTTTAAATTGTCACACAAATAAACATACATGTCCCTTGTAATTCAGTTGTTGTAGTTGGTTGGTGTCTGCCAATTCTTTTTTCTTTTACTTTTTTTAGCATAAATCAAGCAGTTAGATTTTCTCTTTTGAATTGTTTCACATTTTGTCATCTTAGGGCCTTTTATATGGTTTTTGCTCATTGAAGAAGGCTGAACAGTGACCTGTAGTTTTTGAGTTCTTTTCCTTTTGTCTTTTGTGAATATTTATCTCATTCGTAATCATACCACATCTCCTTATTTTTTTTCTACAACACATTCACCAATTTCTTTATCAGCAGTGAATGTCTCAAAAACATATAAAATAAAACAATACCCTATATCCAGAAGTTCTGACATGAACACCTCTTTTTGTCAGGGTAGATTTCATTCTCAAACAAAACGTTCTTTCTAGTGGTTTGTCAGGATTTGGTATCATATAGGCAACTGAAATTAACATTATAGTTTATGTTATCAATATAAATATGAATTATCTCCCCTATACCAAAAAGATTCTCATTTGACACGAATGACCAAAATCGTTAGTAAATGTCTATAAAAAAAGACTTTAATTGTAGAGCAATAAAAATGAAAAATTCAATAAAAATACTGCTCAACTGATGGAACAGAGGAAGATGTTGAAAATTATATACCTCAGCTCTATTTGGTACAGTTTGACATGTCATTATTTTTATCAAAAAATCATTACCAGGAAAATGTGTAAGCTCTGCTATAAGTTTATAGAAGTGTAATGTCCCAAGGTAAGGTAAAGATGCAGTTGAATCTCATTTTGAGCTCCGTATTGCTGGGAAATTATGGTTCTAATTCTAATTCTGGTTAAATGAGAAGGTATCTATTCCCCAGTAAGTGTTACTCAATTGGTACATTTATGTATAGTGTTTTGTAGGCTGGAATTTATCTATTCCTCATTTTCGTTTTGGTATTGTCTGTTTTTCTTTGACTTGTGTTTATTTTATTGCCCCCTTGGTATTTGTCCCTCTTTTTGATTAGTGTGAAAATTTCCACTTGTTAAAGAGGTGCTGTTGCATTGAAGTGGTAATGAACATTCTGTCACTGAAACTTTTTTATGACTTTTCATTAATGAATTGGTAAATTTTCTCTTCCTAGAAAGCATTAGAAACATTTTGACCATAAAATTGTACTACTAATTATAGAGTTTAATCATAGAAGCTCCAATGAACATACTTGGAAGAATGGGGAACATGGTAATTTATCTATGGCCTCACTGTATAGAAGATTCCTCATCATAATGGACATATGCTTTATATGTGTGTATATATATAAACAAAACTAAATTGAAAACAGCGTTCAAACCTATGATTCCATTGGATAAAAACCGCAATTTTTATACGTGTGCTTGCAAAACAAATTTCTTGGTAGAGGGGTCTAAATACAGCACAAACAACATTTTCCAAAAGACCAAAAAAGTGAAAAAGTATATTTTAACAAAACGCATTTGACTAGCAGGTCAAACAACAGATGTTCTTAAACCCTGCTGACTGCCATGGCGATTGCCAAATAAAAGGATCACCAGATATAACAAAATGAATCTTAATTATTAATTTAATACCAAACAGAAAACAATAAACTTGCTGAAAAGATGGTATACCCCAAACATAAGGTGCAAAAATAGGTACACCATATCCGGATTTCGACAATTAATGTCTCCTCAGTGATGTTACGAATCGAAACGGTATTTGGAAGGCCATATAATTTACCTCAATTTAGGATTGACTCTCAAGGATGAACGGATTATATAAACCTGAAGGCAAATATAATATATATAAAGTCAAAATTACTATATATATCATCTCTATTACTCTAAATACCTGTCATTTCCCGTTGTAGTAACAATTTTGCATTTTGAACCTTAATTCAAAAGGGTCACTATCTTATAAGGTCAGTTTTCTGTAGTTCTGAGTGTGTTTTTTATATAGAGATTTGACTGTGTATATAAACGTAATGTAATAAGGCAGAATGAGTAATATATACCTCTATCAGGATTAGATGGAGACATTGGACGAGGTGTTGAAGGTGCTGATCCCTCATCTGATGTAGAGCCTGGAGATGGAGCATTACTGACTACTGAAAAAGAAACAACCAATCATTCAAGCATTGAACAATACTACAATTTTGACTATACAGAGAAGTGATGCGTTTACGCTGATCCATAAGTAAATGGAGGTTTAGATTGGGAATTAAAATATATAAAAATATTTAATTATAACTCATAGTTATAACACAGGACGTTTTCTATTTAACTTTCAACAATTTAAAACACAAACTGATGTCAACTTTATGTTGATATCGAAACAAATTTAAAACCTACATAAGCTTAGGGGTCTGTCTCAAACTTGCATTAAGGTGTAACCTTTTTCTACTTTAACATTCACATCAATCTTCAAATGCTACAGATTTCCAACTTTATTCACTATTTGCCTTCTTAAAGAGGTGAACAATCAAACAATGAATCATTACTTACAAAGATGTACTCAAGGTGAATAGCAGGCATGACAAGTGTATGCATTTACTGATTGCACAGATTGACCACATCTCAACAAGGGATGTAATCAAATGATAATTCAATATTTTATTGTTCTTCTAGTCAGCAAGCTTGATTTCACACAGAACAATAAGCAAGAAAATAGCAAATTAAACAATAAAATTTACAAAATGTATTTGCTCCATGCTATCTGTGTAGTACTATTGGATAAAACATTTGTCACATGGTACTATTATAACTTTTATATTGTATGAAAACTGGTAACTATTTTGAAACGTGTGTCACTATCGATACACTGTAAACAAAAGATAAATCTATTATAGTTAAATCAATACCTTTGAATAATTGTGACTTTTTTTTTATAATTCAAATTTACTGCATACAGTATAATTTTTGTTTGTAAGTCTGTTCATATATAAGAATTACATATATATTTTGTAAGTTTTCAGTGATAAGAAAGCCACTGACTTTGTACATTTTAAGCAAGAAATGTTTCTGAGTTTCATGCAAAAGTGCTATGTCACTTGTATTCGTTCTACTTACAACTTACAATTCTTCTTTTTTGGGGGGAGATAGGGAGACAAAATGCATGGTGTTGTTTTCATTACTTGATTTATTGGTGTAACAAACAATATGTATAGAAAAGTTCTCCACATTTAAGGCACATCCAGTTTATATGTTGCATTGTCAATTTCAAAGAAAAACAAAGAATATATGTCCATAGAACACTTTGCCAAGCTCACACTATCACATTTTAATGTTCAGTGAACTGCAAAATCTGTTAAACCCCAATTTTGCATGTATTTTAAAAGGTTTGTACCATAATGTTAAGTAAGTTTCAATTAGATGTGACCATAACTTCATGGTTTACTACCTTAAACTAAAACTTTATCCTGATACAGGATGGATGGATGAACAAACCAAAAATTGGACTACAATAGACTAATAAACATATGAGCACCGACCATAAATACAACGCCCCTCTACTATTGTAAACAAGGCCTAAAATAGCTTCTTAAAATACTATTAAAATATTTAAATGAGATATAACAATTTTGTGTGCATCAGTCCACAAATAAATGACATAGCTAAGATAGTTTGCTATTATACCAGATATCAATATAAGCTCTATGATGATACGGCTGTTAGGAAATATCTTGAAATCTCATTGGACATTACAATCCTAAATGCAACGTTAAATTTTACGATTACAAAACAAAAAACTGTTAATATCAGGAAAATCCTCCTTTTGATTTGAATGAAATTGTATAGTATACAAAAGAATTATTTTCATTCGACAGCTTTATTTTCAAATTTCTAAATATTATCAGTCACCCCACACAGGTGAGTTATGTGTAATAAAATTATTCATAAAACTTGCATTTTGATGCACTTTTATATTTTATTCTCTTCCCCCTCTTATCCATTACAAGCAAATTATTTCAACAATAAATTCAATTTCATTGACTAGGAAACATAAAACAAGCACAAAATGTATTTATGTCAAAATATAAAAAGAAGTGGACACATTATAAATTCTATTACTCAGGTGTTCAACACCATTATGTCAGAATTCTGAGGCTCGTCAATAAATTCCTCGGAAGTAATTTTTTATATGTTTCCTGTAATATTTAATCCTTTGTCACAGAGAACGACAATATGAATTCAATGAAGCATAATAGCTAACTTTTACTGATTAATAGCACAAACATATATGTACATTTTGTCCCTTTTGAAGATGAGCAAATGTGTGTTTCTTTTTTAGAAAATGACAAAAATGACATCAAATGTACTGAATAATCCCAGGAAGTTGTCACAGAAAATAGAATAAGAGTAATCAAAGAGTTTGTAAATACCTGTTGTTTTACCTGACTGTTAAACCTTTGATGTTGATATTTAACTGATCAGTATATGTCAGTCTACTCATTATAACATGTTCACATTCTTAAAATTACAAATTTTACTACCAATACATTAATTTATTTTGTCAATTTTTAAGAATTACAGATTTTATAGTGGTCACTTTCATACTTAATTGGCCATTTTCAAATTAACATACATATATCTAAATAAAAACAATATTCATTCAAACTTAGTCATAGGTTATAATATATCTAAAATTGTAATTGACATAAAGTGAAGAGCATAGCTACAATATCATTTCAAATGTATAAAAGAAGGAAAATATTCTTAACATTTTGTTGCACTTGCTTTTTGCAGTTAAGAATCATTCAATTGAATCAATTGGTTTTATTTTTGTACTTCCTGCATCATATTAATTATGTTTTTTTTTCCAATGAAGAAGATAAAACATCCTTATGAACTTTTCTTTGTAAATGATTTTTTTTAAACCTTTCCCCATTAATCATAAAAAAAAAAATAAAAATTAAGTTCCACATGCTCTCTCTGCAAATAAGATTGTTGAAAAAAAAGTGCAACACTTTTACAATGAAGGGGGGTGGACAGGGGGTCCCTGATTCCCACTTCCCTTTTCCTAACTCCCAACTACCTCCTTACTCCAAATTTCCTCCCCTCTTACTCCTGGACAAAATTGTTCAAAAACATTTTCTCAGAATATTCCAATTGTTACTTGACCTCTTCCCTCGGTTTCTGCCACCTGACTCCAGCTCCCCTCCCCCTGACTGCCACTTCCCACCCCTCATTCCCTTAACCCTGTCCACCCCTCAACTATCATTCCTGCTATCTCAAGTCATATCAGTAGAACAGAGGAGCAAATACGAATAAGTGTGTGACAAAATGGCTATTATTTTAATAAACAGCTACACATGAATTTGAAATAACAAATGTGAAATCATCAAATTACAGAAACTCCTATACCCCTTTTCTAATATTTCATCACTGTTCAAGGAAAGCAATCAAACAGAACAGGTCCTATGTTGGACAAAAGCATGCAATAAGAAAAGTGATGCTATACAGACCCTCAAGAGGTAGATTTTAAAAAGGCATGGTAAAAACTTGAAACTTGAAATTTTAATAAAATATGTTGTATATTCCCCATAGATAAAAAAAATCTTTTACTGAAAACAAATTAAACAAAAATTAATCAGGGATTCAAGAATCTATTCTGACCTGTGAATAATGGGTTAAAAGCAGATCACCAAAACCGATGCTAATGAGCGGACATGCATTTTTGCTTTTGAAATTTTTAAATCTTAAGGTTATAACTCATAAAAATTAAGTCACTAGAATAAAATCCTAATGCTATCAGTAATTTCTCATTTCACATATGAATGCCATATACATTGTACATTTGTACATGTACATCATTTCAAGATCTAAAAAAAAAAGGCTAAAAATCTAAAAGATATTGCAGTGAAATTTAGTGAAATTTTATAAGTCCTAGTCATAATTAGGTCGTAAGGAAGCCAACTAGACAATATTTGTTGTTTATATGTAACCACTTATTACACAACAAAAACTGATAATTGAAAAAGTATCTTAAAATAGATCAATAAAGTCTTCCATTTGCCTGTTTTACCTTATGCTCTTTAATAACAGAGGCCATGTTGGTTTATCAGTAGGAACTCAAGAATAAATTTTAAACAAGGTACCCTCAAAAAAGACTGATACCAAATTTGGTTTCAATTTCAAAGGCGACAACAGATATCACACAGACCTCAAGCAATGAGTATAGCTCCAAATGGACCTTTGTGCCATTTGAGATAATAAGGAAATTGGTCATAAAAAAGTAGTTTGTGGAAGACAAAATTCATGCTAACTGCACTGACGAAAACAAATTTTTTCTTTTCCTCAGAACTCCAGAATTTACAAATTTTCACAACCTTCCACTCGAACCTAGTCCTCTTCAAGTGGCTTGCATGTGAAACTTCAAAATAGTCTGCTGTATATTTTACGCATTGTGTAGGTGACAAAATAATACATATTTTTGAATAAAAGGGGCATTTGCTGTCAAATTCGTGTTCACCGATTTGACTCAAATTCTCATATTTGAGTTATAACATACTAAAACGTATATCCAAATTACAAGTCTAAAATAAACAATTAACAATGCCAGGACTTGATAATATGTATGAACATTTCGTGTGTATTTTTGTCTAGACGTCATCTAATTACCCATCGAGATGACCTCCGAAGACTGCAGATGGTCATATAACCCGATATAAACATAAATATCTCAATTTATTCAGATAGTGACCACGTGCAATTGGATTTTTTTTCGTCTGTTCGATTTCATATTTTAGGTTAAAACTATGTTTATCATCGTTGTTACCTGTATAAGAATGATTTTTATTGGATCGAATCAGTCAACCAAATGGTTCATCCTTGTTTCACTTTCAATGTTGACATTCTTTTCCTTTTAATAACTGAATGCATGCATAACTAATGTCAAGTTAAGGGGTTAAATTGAAGGTCACATGAATACAGATTCAATGAGGTCGAATTATTCACTTGCAAGTGAATAATTCATCAGTGATGTTTTGTAGCTTATTTTGACAAAATTGAACAAAATTGGCTGCTAAAAGCGAATTCTTATTTCGCTATCTCACTTTCATTAATGGTTAAAAAAAAAAAAATATATTGGTTTTTTTCATATTTCGTAGCTAATGCCCCTTTAAAACTAACCATTTTGAAAGCCTAATCCAAGATATTCAGCTAGTTCATTGTGGTCTGCATGATGAACATAGTCAAAAATACTGCTACCAGTCATCTCAACCTGAAATTTGAAAAATACAAATTAAATTTTAAAAATTAGCTGAAACTTATGGAAGTACATTTACTACCTCCCAAAAATATAACAAATTCCAGATTCTTTATCAAAAATCTAATTTGGGATAAGCTCTTCTGTATACAGATATTATAAGTTATGGACCAGAGCTTTTTGAAAGCTCTCCTGAATACTGCCAATAAGTTATGAACCAGTGCTTGTTGAAAGCTCTTCTGTATACTGACATTATATGTTTTTTAATTTCTGTATACTGATATTATATTTTATGTACCAGAGCTTGTTGAAAGCTCTTCTGTATACTGATATTATAAGTTATGGACCAAAAAAATAATAAAATATAAATAATACTGAATACACAATATTGAAATTAAGACATATGACCAAACATTATTTTTACATGAGGCAAACTTGCACTGGGTTATTGGGTAATTTTAGTTACATCCCATTATCCAAAGTATTCTAATAATTATATCAGACATATAATAGGCAAAGAACTTTACTAACATTTTGACTATACTGAGAGAGGTAAAAGATCTAATATAATGGACAAAGGAAAGGATTTTTAGATTGATTGAGTATTGCTCAATGTTCAAAATTAAATGTTACTTATTAAAGACGATACCATTAACTTGAGATATGAATATACTCCTGCTTTGTACTGGACCAATGCACTGAATTTAGTTTGGTGCAGCCAGGGATCAACACATGACATACTACACCTGAGGCTAGCACACCACCAATAAACCACTGAGGAGATTCACAAGAAAGGACTACCTTTACCAGTTTATGCACCATAATCTGGTAATTATACTATTTGTATCCATCTGATGAGTTAAGCCTTTTTCAACTGATTTTTATAGTTTGTTCTTATGTTGTACTGTTACACCACTGCACCAGGTTAGGGGGAGGGTTTAGTGCTCACAACCATGTTTAACCCTGCCACATTCTGTATGTACCTGTCCCAAGTCAGGAGCCTGTAATTCAGTGGTTGTCGTTTGTTGCTGTGTAACATATTTGTTTTTTGTTCATTATTTTGTAGATAAATTTGGCTGTTTGTTTTCTCGTTTGAATTGTTTTACATTTGTCATTTCAGGGCCTTTTATAGCTGACTATGCGGTATGGGCTTTGCTCTTTGTTGAAGGCCATAAGGTGACCTATAGTTGTTAATTTCTGTGTCATTTGGTCTCTTGTGGAGAGTTGTCTCATTAGCAATCATACCACATCTTCTTTTAATATTATCTATTTTAATGGTCCTATGTAATTGTTTCAGCAAAGTTTTACCTGTCTTTGTGATAAATAACAAACTGTTTGTGATCATTGTATGTAACCTGTTTTTTTGTAAAATCATATTTTTGGATTTACTGCTCACATGCAAATTTATAAAAAAAAAAAAAAAACAGTTTATTAGGCCTTACAAAAAGAATTATGAAGTCACACCCTAGCAATTTAAATAATCTTAGGATATTTAAATTTGTTCTTTACCATAAATAAAGTTTTGATGTAAATGTCAATTAAACAGCCACCCAACAACAAAAAGAAACAAGACTGTATTTACCTAGTAACATCTTTCAAATGGTATAACCAATTTGTCAAATGTAAAAATGTACATGAATTCTGTCTTTCATGTTCAGTGCCACATGGATATTCAAATGTTGACAAATATAACTTATAAGATAAACTACTGCAGATTCAAATATTTAATGCAATCTTTTTATTAATTAAAAAAATATAACAGGAACGAACATTGCAATTAATTCTTATTTTTGATAGTAACATTATGGTAAAATATGTATGGGCATTGCTTCAATTAATCATTTACTATTGTTCGTTGTTGAAGATTTGCATTAATAAATGCACTAATTTAATTCTGCAGTTACAGTAATTAATAGCATTGCACAATAATAATGCATAATGAATTCAGCAAAAAACTTGTGTGACAAGGCTTAATTTAAATCAGTCTTTTTGAACAAACATATATCAACAGTGTGACAGTGCTTTAAAGACAGAGGGCAACAAAAGTCAAATGAATTCTGCATGAAATCAATTCAATCCTGCCTTTGGTAGTCATGAGTTTGTTTTCCATTTTTACGCTGTATTATATAGACACCTTTTCATGTCAAGCAACCTTGGTAAAAGGTTTTAATAAATAAGGTGTTTTGTAAATAAGTTGATGTAAAGTTTATCTAATTATAAGACACATTTTCTATATATAGTCTTGGCTGAGTCCAACTTCATCCATAACCCTGACAATATTAACACAGCACATGACATATTTTAGACTCATCTGACATATGTTTTCTTTGTCAACTTGTCCACAATAATTATAAACACTAATTATTTTATTAATTATACTGTAATAAATCTAGTTAATCATAATAAATCTTACACACAGATATGAGGAAATAAATGTCTTCACCACAGAGTAGTTTGTCTTCTAACAAAAACATCTAAAATCTAATTGGCTTACTAAGCTGACTTTAATTTACCAAATGTATACTGCAAATATTTAGATGGATGTCAAGGGCAGATTGTGCTCATTTAGAAAAAAAAATCTAAGAATAAATAAACAATTAAAAGCAAACCGCTACATCATAAATTATGTAAATGCATATGCATAGTACTTAATACCTTTTTGAAACGAAAAAAATGCAGGGAAAAACTGCAGTTGTTGACAATGCCTGAAACTTTTATGAGAAATCCTAACATGATATAGTAGAGAAACAATATGACCCCGAAAGCCTAAATTTTGATTGATATTTATTTACACATTTTTCACAATCCAAATTTCTCTTTCCAAAAATCAATTACTTATTTTCAAATACACTACAGCTTTTAAAGGGCATTCTGGTGAAATCCAGGCCCATGATTTTTTGGTTCAGTACTAAAATCACATTATGTATTTACATAAAGTTAGAGTGATAAAATCTTGTAGTGGTGAACATATTTTGCCTTTTACAGTTTTTGTCTATTTATTACAAGATAATAAGCAAATGCCTTAATAACTGGCAAAAATCTAATTTAAGGGCAAGAACTCTATACATAAACTCATCATAGATACCAGTTTTAAAATTTTGCACACCAGACATGTGTTTTGTCTATAAAAGACTCAACTGACTTATCAGTAATGCACAAATAAAAAAGTTAAAAAGTACAAATAAAGTACAAAGTTAAAGAGCATTAAGGATCCGAAAGGTTTTGCCAAATAAAGCCAAGGTAATATAGTCAGTTAATAGAGTCAGTCGTTTTGAAACTTACTTTATTTTTAAGTGCCCCCTGTATTACTGATTATTTATGCCATTTACAGTTTCTAGATTTTTTATAGTATTAAAAATAATAGGCAAAACTATCATATATGTTAAAAATTATCCTTTAAGGGGCATAACTCCTATTAAGAGTCAATTTATAATTTCAGCCAACTAAGCATCTATCACTGATCATATCTACTGTTGCAGTTTCTGTTTATCTATGATAGTTTTAAAGATAATAGGCAAACATGTTAAAATTAGTCACAATATAATCATCATTGAAGTGCAAGTATTGCTATAACGAGTCAGCTGATAGTTTCAGTCAAATAAGCACCTTGTATTGCTGATGATCTTTGTGTATTTGATGGTTTTAACCATCAGTATTTTTGTAGACCCTTTTTGCTGGTCATTTTTACAGATCTTGTTTTGCTGCTCATTTTTATAGATCTTGTATAACTGGTTCTTTTTGTTAATCCTGTATTGCTGATTATTTTTTAGATCCCGAATTGATGTTAATTTTTATAGATCTTGTATTGATGGTATTTTTGTAGATCCTGTCATGATGGCAATTTTTGTAGAACCTGTATTGCTCATCATTTTTGTAGATCCTGTATTACTGGACTTTTTGTAGATCTTGTATTGATGGTCATGATATCCTGTATTGCTGGTCATTTTTGTAGATCCTGTATTGATGGCAATTTTTGTAGAACCTGTATTGCTTGTCATTTTTGTAGATCCTGTATCACTGGTCATTTTTGTGGATCCTGCATTAATGATCATTCTTGTGTGGATCCTGTATTTCTGATTATTTTGGTAGATCCTGTATTGATGGTATTTTTGTAAATCTTGTATTGATGGTCATGATATCCTGTATTGCTGGTCATTATTGTAGATCCTGTATTGCTGGTCATTTTCCTGCATGCAATTTCTGTCTATCTGTTATGGTTTTCATGACAATAGGTAAAACTGGTAAAATATCATCATTCATGTTCAATAATTGCTATATTGACTCAACTGTTAGTTAAAGGAAGCCATACAGAAATTAAAAATAAAATATTGTATAGCTGATTCTTTTGTGTAAAAAGATTCTGTCTATCAATTTCAGTTTTCAAGATTCTATTTGAAAAATCATTAATAAGGGGCAATTAATCTTGTAACTAGTTATCAGATAATTTTTGTAGAAATGTCTTTTAGCATTAACATTTATGTCCCATCTACTCTTTAATGGTTTTCAAGATACAATTACTTGCCTTTACCATTATGTTCTATTTTTAGCCATGACAGCAATCATTCCATACACCAAGTATAGTTGACATATTGCAATAGTATCTGAGAAATGGACCAAACCATGAAAACTTAAAAGAGAGGTGAAAGATACCAAAGGGACATTCAAAATCAAAAGAAAATAAACTGACAACGCCATGGCTAAAAATGGAAAAGGTCAAAAGACAAACAACAGTAAACAAAACACAACATAGAAAACTAAAGACCGAACAACATGAACCCCACCAAAACATGTGGCACTCCTTGTGGAACTCATGTAACATTGACTAATGGACCAGAGGTCAAGGTCAATACATACCAGACAGACATGTTCAACTAACAATTACTCCACCCACCAAAAATTGTTGACTTATTGTTTACAGTATCTGAGAAACAGACCAAACCATAAAAACTTAACATTGACCAATGAACCATGAAAATTATTGGTATGAGATTAAAGGTTAGGAAAATATATCCAAAAGGTCAAGTCAGATGAAAACTGCCAGATAGATATGTTCACCTCACAATCATCCCATACACTATATATAGTTGAACATATGCTTTAGGTATCTGAAAAACGGACTATATCATGAAAATTTAACCTTGATCACAGATCTATGAAAGGAGGTTGAGGTCGGGTGAATTGTGTCTAAAGGACCTGTAGACCTTGCAAGGATCCAATATACCAAATATTGTTATCAAACTACTCATAATACATGAGAAATTCATATGACAAAACAACAGATACATTTTTTTAACCAGTCACTGAACCATGAAAATGAGGTCAGGGAAAAGAGATATAAGACAGATGGAAACTTTGTAACATAAGGCTCTATATACAATGTATGAAGCATCCAGGTCTTCTCCCTTATGAAATATAAAGCTTTATACAAATTGTTAAGGCTGTCACTGTCCCTGTTGAATTAGCATCCCTATGTCTAGCATCCTGCGACTTTCATTGCAGACAGACAAAAAATTAACCACAAAGTTTAATTAAGACATCCTAATGATCATTCAAGCAAAGTTTATACAAAAATGGTCTGTTGGTTTCAAAGAAAATTTTGGAAGAAATGTTTCAGAGGACAAATGCAGAGATGGTGATAGTCCTTTTGGCACAGAAGGCAAGGTGAGCAAAAGTATAGTTGTTGATCTTGAAACCTGCTTTTATGTCTTTGATGATTTATCTTATACTGAAAAAAACTAAGAAGTTATCACTGTCAAAATGACCTTTTTTGCCAAATATATCATACAAATCCTAATGACTGACATTAATCTAATTAGGACTGACAGGTCACAAGTGATTAGATTCTACAATGCATAATTTAATTTTTAATAGTTATGTCATTTTAGCTATGAAAGTCAAGGAAAATATATCTAAGTTCTGTAACATGAGTAATCTCAGGCCAATATTTCCTGTCTACTGTAATATTTTAGATGTGGTTTTCCTGAAGTCCTGACCTGATTTAGGACCATGTCAATTAATTTTTACAATATGTTACTTTGGTTGAGGTTACACTTCTGTCACAGTTGTGGGTTGGTTGACTTACACAGTGGTAGCAAACCTGATTAAACCCACCTCATACCATATGTTTAAATAAAAAGAGATGTTCAAAGAAAACCCAGAGAACAACCACTGCTCCCATTAAAGAAATAGCTTGATCTGTGTTCGTCTATTTCTGGATCTGTACCTGTACAACAACCACTTTTGCACTGTGGCATCAAACAGCTTTTATTGAGACATCAATATTTCACAGGTTGGCCTGTGGTGTCCAGTAATGGTAATGGTCAACAATAAGGTGTATTCACTGTCACATAATTTTGTCTTTTGGTGGACTGTTGTCTCATTGGCAGTCATACAACATCTCTTTATTCCTTAATTGGTTCACCGTATTTTGAAAAATGTTAACATTTCTAAGAATAAAAACAACACTGAACTCTTAACTCTTTGGTATAGGTCAGGCTAATCAGTTGCTTGTTTATGGGGGAAATATCATCAGCTTATTCTGCAGAGAAAAACTTATTTTACAGGAATCATTAATGCAGTCATATATTCACCTGATTAAATGATGAAAAAGGACCAAACAAAACAGTAATAGAAACATTTCAACTATATGTATATAAATAGGTAAACATGTATGTTTCTGAATTTTACATCTCAAATAATTAAAAAAAACTGTGTTATACAACTCAAATAAGTAAACCAACTGTGTTTTACAACTCAAATAAGTAAAAAAAAACACCTATATCAGAACAAACTGAATTAAAACTTTATAAAGTATACTTGAACATAAACAATCTCTCTAGTCAAATTTTTCTTTATTTTAGAAGCATAATTTCAATAATATTTCTTTCTTTTACAAAGGCTGTCAAGTGCCTTTCAAATATTGCACAGATCTAGTCTGGATTTATATTAACCCCAGTTACTAATTTTATAACTGAATGATTTTCCCTATCTGGTATTTATCACTTTTGTAATTTTCTTTTATTAATTTCTATACATCTTTTCAGTAACCAAAAGATCAAGCAGAGTTAAGAAATCTGTAAAAGCAACACACCTTTTTCCTGTTCATATGTAAGTTTCTATAATATTTAACTTTTAGATACAGTGATATAAAAGTGAGGGCTGTTTCAGTATTTGACCTATGTGTTCTTTGGATGTAAAATATTAAAAAAGGTTCTGGTCTAAATATAAAATCATTATATATCTTATCTTATAAAGAGTAAAGGATTTCTGATTAATGTATGACATATTAAAAGTTACTTTAAACAAAAATTAAAAAATATTATAACACTTTGTAATCCCCCAAACTTTAGTCTAAAAGACTGCTTTTCTTGCAAACATCCTTTCTTTACCTACATTTTGACACTGCTTAGATCTTCACCTTTTCAATAAAATAAAAAGTAAACTTTTAACTAACTGTCACCAACAAACAATATGTATATAAAAGGACAAAATTAATTATTGTAATTTGAGGATTGTTTTAATTTGAGGTGGAATTGTAAATGACAAGATATTATTAATAGCCCCCAGGGAACAGTCATTAGGGGGATGACCTCTCTGTCACTGACAGGTATCCAGTCACTCCTGACAATAACAAAATTGTCTCTATAATTGAAGAAGTCTAGTTAAGATGCAAAACTGTAAAAGCCAACTTCTAGTACAAATTATTTTGATAGTAATCATTACAACTTATCTGAACGATTGTAAAATGATGATTGTGGTGTTTTGTTAATTTAGTCCGAATCAATTTGTATGCAAACAGATTGCCGCAAGACTGACATTGATAAACATAGGATCTCTGTTAATGACATCCACAGATGAGGTCCCTTTAATCTGTAATGGTGTTATTCCATATTAGAATATTGCTAGTAATCATTATTTCTTTATAATTTTATACTGAAATCTAATGAAAGATAAAGAAAATTCTATTTAGAAAGTCTTATTAGCTTGAATTATGACAAATAAAATGGGCTTTTAATGACATATATTTGTCATTTTAAATCTTTCTTGAAATTTACAGATTTAAAACAAAGAAAATATGATGTCTTAAATCATCATTTATATCGCCAGATATGCTTTCATATTATATTTGCCCCACAAATCTCTCTTTTCTAATCTTTTCTGTAAATCCATGGACAAAAATTATCTTGAGAATACTACTTAATTAATAACATCATTTTAAGCATAAAATAAAATAACACAATTAAGTATGACAGATCATCATATCCTGTTAGTAATTGTATGAAAGTTCACAACCTATTAATTAATCCTAAAAAGTTAAAATTCATTTATTATAAAATTATATTTATATTTAAATGTTAAAATTAATTTTCTTTACTTTAACAATTTCATAAAGGGTGTAAACAAAATATATAACATGTCTTCTTTTATACTTTAAATAAATTATTCAATTGTCATCTAAAGCTGCCTCAAATTTGCTTTTTTGTATTCCAAAATAAACTTTAAATTTTCAAAATTCTACCAATTAAACTCAACTATAACAAGTTGATCTTGGCAATTAAAACTATCATCTTTTCATGTCAACATTTAATAAAGGATATCCATAGAAATGAAACAGGCTTATGAATAAGGAGCCAGAAAAAGAGTAATTACTGTGGATTCGTCTTTTTATTCGTTGGATACCAATTTTTGTGAATTTCGTCCATACAGGGGAACTACAAATTCAAATGTTCAAATCAAAGTTTTCCTCAATCCAAGAAAATTGGTATCCACGAAAAAATTATTGAATTTACAGTGGTTGAGAAAATATTTTAGGAAGTTGAATATATTTTTAAAAACAAATAAACAAAAACTAAATTTAATTGCAATGTAAGGTGTAAATCATCATAAGAATAGAAAGTTTAAAAATAACTGCTCTAGAAATTTTTTAGTCAGGAAACTTAACAAGTACAGGGCTGTTTATAGTATGAAGGTAAAAGAGCAGTCCTGATACAGTCCCAAAAAGTTTTAGATCACCATTCAACATGTTCGGTTAAAAGGAAGACTAAACAGTACAAATGTTTTATATCGTATTATGACAAAGCAGTAAAAATTCTTCCCAAACATTCACTTTACATGGTATGTCAGATTCTTATTATCAGTGCCAACATTATTTATTACTACTGCCAAAAAGGCAGAAAGTAAAACAGGTCACTGGCTTACAAATATCTTATTTAAACATTATTTGCTGGCATTCAGACATAATGTTTACAGGACTGGCACGTATTCAAATGGTTATAGTTTTGCAATATACAAATCCAGAATACCCAGATGACTGAAGGATTCCGTACCTTGGGTTTTAATCATTGATTTATACCACACATCTTATCTAATTAATTCAATTCATATGCATAAAATTCTTAATAGCTAGTTCCTGTTCTAAACTTGCTTTAACGTGTCCTATCATATTATTTTACTTCAGTTTTGGCATCAACAACACTGACTGCATAAACAGAACAATACTTATAAGTCCGGAGGGCAGATAATGACTTCCTATAGTGCTTCAACTGGTGATCGTATCATCAGCCATGATGACACTGCATCAATATCATCTCCACTTTCAGAATAGAACACCACACTTAATCTGATGCATGCCCTTCCTTGGAAACTGATCATGTGTTTTATATACCTGTACTCTATGCAATCAAAATGTATTCCATATTTCTAAATTTCATATTGCGTATTAGAGTTGGCATCAAAATGCCTTTTTGTTATCCTTATCACTTCATGGCTGTCCTCAATTTTTCTTGTGTTTTATGCACACAAAAGAACCATGACAACCTTATAGTTGGCAAATAAAACAATTGTATTTAGTTACATCATTGTACGTTAAGTTTTTTTTTATTTAAAAGGGATGTTGTTATTCATATAAAAAAAATACATGTTGTATCAAATATATTCTGTTCTATGATTCTGCATTTCATTTTTTTTCTAGAGTTCAAATAATTTGTTAAGCTCTTTGGGTTATAGCAAAATGTTCTTCAAATGAAGAAAACTTACTTGTGAAAGCCCAAGGTATATTGAGACAGTTTCTGATATGTACAAAAATCTTCCATCACTTCCAAGAGCAAAGGCAAAACCATCAAGAGACTGAAAACAAATATATGCAAATTTAATATGCACAGTTACAGTTAAATTAATTGACATGCCTTTGACAGATAAACAATATGGTAATATATATGTATGCAAATTGAAAAATATTTTTTATCAATAAAAGAAATAAAATTCAGTTGCATGCTACCATGGAAACTACTAATTCATGATGTCAAGTTAAATGAGTTCTTGCTTCTTTTTGTGTTAATTTTGTTTTGGTAGTCTTGAGTTAAATTTTTATCATTCGCTATGAAATCTACCATACTCTTGGCATGTTATCTTATGATCCTTGTTAAAGAAAAGTGATCCTGATATTCAAAGTATCATTTCCAAATTTAATTGGTACTTGATAATAAGCAGACATTTTTAGATTTGTCCATACAATTCATTTTAATTATGTTTTCAGATTAGGAATAAGTAACAGACAAGAAAGAACTATGGCCCAACAAAACACATTGAAACAGATGGTTGAAGTGATTTGTTACTTAAACATCTACTGTTTGTAAGACACAAATGATGCCCCATAATAAAAGAATTTAGATATGTTTTCACATACCCTACTACTGGCTATTGGAACTACAGATGTAACAGGTAACACACATCAAAATCTGCTGTACAAAATATGATATCAAAATCCATTGAACTGCAATGGCAATCAGAAATATCTGCTCTAGACAATATCATCAATTGTTTTGAATGACAATTTATATCACAGATCCTATTGTATCTGCTGGAATGATAGCCAGCAAAAGGATGCGATTCAATGGGCCTGTAATCCAGTGTTGTCTTTGGTCTCTATCTGTTATTCTAGTTTAAATCAGGCTGTTGGTTTTCTCTACTAAATTGTTATATATTTGCCATCCAGACACGTTTTATAGTTTACTATATATGGTATGAGTTTTGCTCATTGATGAAGACCATATGGTGACTTAATTGTAGTTGAACCCATCCTTGTCCATTGGTCGTCAGTGTATAGTTGTCTCATTGGCAACCATACCATTTCTCCTTATACAAATGCAAAAATTCATCAAAAATCATCATTTAAAGCCAATAACTCCTATAAAAAGTTGTCTGACAATGCTGTTGGTAAAAGTAGTTATGGAATATCTGAGCTTTTACACCTCATGAGAATTTCTATACTATGCTCTTAAATCTATCAGACGATTACTTTCATTCTACCCTTGCGAGCTATTTTTATCCATAGTGGCCATGTTGCTTTGAATTTGGGTCATCGGAGTAAACTCTATAAGGATGTGTAAGCAAAGTTTGATTTCAATTGGCTAGGAGGAGATGATTTGCTTAAAAGTCCCAGAAAAGAGGCATCAGATGCTGAGTAATTGCAAAATGATCAAACACAAAGCTTATTTATTGTAATGTATTTGACATGGTTCTTCTATGATAATCAAACAATGAAAAATAGGCAAAAAATATGTAGTAAATCTTTATCATTTGCACTTTTATCAGGTGACAATAGATGGACTTTAATAGGCAATCAAAGTTATAAAGAAATTAACATAATAACCCATAAATCTCATATAAATACATTAAATACCCTGTACAATATGTACAAACGTCATTAGGAATGAAATCATACATGAAATTACAATAACACCAAATCAAGAACCATTTTAGTTTTTGTGATATATCCTCACAATTGAATTGAGTGAAATAAGCAACCGCTGTTATGGCATTCATACCTTTTGTTAATTTTGTTATGATGCAAAATAATTATTACCAATTTTTTCTCAATTGCCATCTAATGACACATGAATCGTGTGCCATTGACATTGATATTGCATGTAAATTGACCTTAAATTATAAGGTCAGCTGATGGTTATTGTCCTTTATTGGACTTGATCTTTGTTGGATTAGGATGGATTATACTGGTCTTTAACATGATCATTGCTTCTAATATTGTCTCAGGAAATGAAAATTGTTCTTTGTGGAAATTCAATAAAATCAAATGACGGAATATGTCTTTGTTAACATTGTTATTTTACAATTAGTAGTAATCTTATTATTTACTCATACTTTTAAGATGTATTGCTTAATTTCTTGATGATTTCAGATATGGAACTAATATATGACTAAACGGGTTTAAAATACAATGATTTATTTTCACAGAAAAAGAAAGCAGTACAGCAGTCATTTCAGTCTTATTAAGTAAAATAAAATGCTTCGCTGAGCGCAGCTTGATACGACCGCAGAGGTCAAACCCTGAACAGTTGGGGCAAATTTGGACACAATATTCAAGCTTGATACTGTCTGAATTTGGATTGTGATCAAATTTTTGACATAAATAGGTTTCTGACACAAAATAAATGTGGTCAAAGATCTTTAAAATCTATTGCACAATACTGTGCAATTGAAGATTTCTTCTTGAAACTTTTCAAAAAATTTGAAATTCGAAAAGTTTTGAAGAAAATAAAATTGGAAAAAATCCCCACCCCTTTGAAGCAATTACCCCCAAACTGAATCCCAGCCTTCCCTTTGTAGTATGGAGCCTTGTAGTACAATTTTAGAGAGATCCATACACTTACACACAAGTTATTGTCCAGAAACTACAAAAATGCTTGTTTTTTTGGTCCCTTTTTGGCCCCAATTCCTAAACTGTTTGTACAGTAAACCCCAAAATCAATCCCAACCTTCCTTTTGTGGTATTGAACCTTCTTGTAAAATTTCATAGAGGTCCGTTCACTTAAACTAAAGTTATTGTCCGAAACCAAATGCGTCTTCAGAGGACGATGACGACGATATCATACCATTATACGAACCCCAAAAAATTTTTGCGGTTGTATAAGAATCTGATACAATCTACTGATATACTCTCATTTTTCTCCCTAAAGTCCATGGAAGTAAAGATAGTAGTTTATGTCTTTGTCGGTCGAAATGAGAGATTTAGACATCATTACTTAATTTGTTTGATTTAAAAATATTACTAACAAAAGCTAGGTGTGGAAATATAGATTCTACCGCTGCAACAAGTGTGTTACAGTATTTCTCAACTCAAGACAGTTAAATAAAAATATTTAAAGGGCGAGGCTTGCCAAGCTTTTTAAATAATTAAAATTTAACTGTCGAGAGTGGAGAAAAGTTACAGTGGTGGAATTTGTTTCTCTAATGATTTTATCCTTCTTTTCAAAGATTTGCAGAAAGTTGTGTTCTTTATATGTGACGTCATCAGGCATGGTCGCCTTTTTTCATGATGTCACAATAGGAAATTCAGAAGAAACCAAGAAAATTTGATGTCATAATTAAATTTCGACCAATCATTTTGCCGAGAACAAATATTTCACTAGTGAGGAGAACAATTGTTTCACAATCGGTTGGGAAATGTGAAAATAGTGAAAAAATTAGAGAAATACCACTTACATGTATTATTAAACTGCTGCAGTATTTCCTCTAGAAATCTCGATATTTGAGATAAAATTTAATTTTTAACATTTTAGAATAGTTTTGACCAATTTAGAATATATCAATGTTAAAGAGAATTTTAGTTGTGGAAATAATGTGTTCTCTGAATTCTGAGGTATTGTTAAGAAACAAATCTAAAGGGGTACAGTTAGTCTCCATTGGAATACCAATCACTTTACATTATTTTTGACCGAGAGTAAAACCTTTGCCAAAATGGGGAGTCCATGCTCTTTGCATTTTAAGAACCTTTGCAACAACTTTTTGAGAGGTTCCTAGTTGGCCTGCTGCAAGGCTTACCTATCCAATATGCCCCCATTTCCAGTAGCATTCTAAAATTCCTGTCCATCATCCCCTTATTACAGGACCTACATATTGTATTTCTTGTTCATTTGTTCTCAATCTAAACATGCATGAAATATTTACCACTGGATGTAAAGCTAATGACAAACTATCAATCAATCTTGAATGAAGAAATCAAAATTTACTTCTAGTTATATAAATGCTTTTTTTGACTAAATATAAGATGATTTATGCATGCAGTTGGAGACAAATTTGTTAAGTTATGTAAATATTTATGCACCAATTGATCTGTAAGTGGAGGACTTTTATATGTACTGGGGCCAAAAATCCTGTAAAAAGCAGTCAATAAGATGAATTAAGATTGAACTTTTAATGTTAATACTAATTAGCAAATCATATCTTAAAATAAAATCTACATTAATGAAGTGACAATAACAGAATTATTTTAAGAAAAAGATATTTTAACTTGTCATAAAGTGTTGTTTTTTCATAAAATATAATGTACAAATTAGTGTTTATTATTGATAATCACCATTTATTACAAAAATGATTTGTCACTGTCAGAATGAATTTAAATATTAATTATTGGTAAATCTAGTTTCAAAATGTCCAAAGTGGGTGGTGCATGCTCTTGTGTCCATCCAATGATGATGGTTCTAATTTGCCATTAACTTTCCAGACTTGACAAAACTTTAGTCTTGCAGAACTCTTATACCAATAGACTAATTTGTAGACAAATATAGTGCATATTTTAATTTATCTACACTTTTGTGAAAGTGCCAGATTGCAAATTTCTTGAAAAGAGTAATTATCTATAGTTAATAATTCTTTTAAAAAAGTATGCTTAACTTATCCAGAAAGGATTTAAGTGAATAAAGAAGACCAAAAAGTCATCTATTTTTTTTTTAAAGTGACTTGGTATTCCAATATCTTGAATAACAAAACGAAATTTTTAGCCACTCTGGCTAAATAGACCAAAAAGTTAAACAGTGACTTAATATCCTTATAAGGTTTGTAGTCCAAATATAATACTGGAATAGAATTCTACAAAAAATGCACTAGGAAAAAATGTTCTCAAAATGCATATATACCTGTAATATATGTGTCCCCTGATGACTTTCAATCAAATCTACACTGGTCAAGTTCCGTCGTCTGCCGTGCCCTGATAAAAAAATCAAATAATTTTTTCAAATTTTAGTTGTTTTTTTATATTTGCATGTGAATTCTTTTTCCATGAACAATTTAAAATTACAGAACTTCTAAATTGATTTTTTTTTATCATTCTAGAACACTTTTTTCGTGGAAGTCAAAGTACCAATGACTGTGATTTTAGACTGAAAGTATTCAATCAATACAAAGTCTTGAATTAGATTATAGTATATATAAACAAGAAATATTGTGTGCATCAAGAATGGAAATTATTGGACATACAAAGTGATTAATATAAATGTCAGCCATACTTAAATAAACTAATTCCTCAACTATCCATGACCATCCATGATGAGAAAAGAAAGGAGTAGGTTCAATTAGGTCCAAAAATGGCCCATAATTTCCTCACAAATATAAAATAAGGATTTATTGACCAATTTCACAATAAGTCATAGCTAAAACAACGACAAGATAGGAAATAGGTCTATTTGTTGAAAATTAACATAATAGTAATGTTTTCATGATGTCACAAATAACATAAAGTTTACCTTAATTTTCCACAAAAATATATATGAAAATTGACCAATTTTCATTGTATTTTAGGACATGAAATATAGAACGCATGGGTTGACAAAAAAGATATTATTACATTATGTTTGTTTTAACAACTTACATATCTGACTTGAACATTTAGTTTGTCCAAGCCTGTGATCTTTGCTTCCTAGGCTTAAATTAGGTTGAAATCTAGACGATTTTGTCAACTTTTACCAAAATTTCTACTTTTGGCCTATTTTGGATATGAATGTCAACACTTCATACGAAAAATTTGACAAAAATAGTCCTAATTCACTTTCTTACATGTCTTTTCATTAACTTCATACATTTTTATCTGGAAACAATGGACTTTATATTCTGGGCCCAATCTGGTACTTACCATTTGATGAACCATCATTTTAATTTTTGTGTACTGGTATTTTTCTAACTCTAAAATTCTACTAACAATACATCAACCATCATAAAAGGCATAGTCAATCTGAAATTACCCTTTTATAAATAAACCATACCAAAAATCAGTTTAATACCTTCATCAAGCAAAGAAAATAGTATGAACAATGATCATTTTAGTGAGTTTCAAATACAATGGACAACCCTGTAAAAAATTGGTCATCTGAATTTGATATGAACTGCTGTATAAAGAAAAATTATAACCTTTTAACATTAGTGTTTGCAGATAAAGTTTCAACAAAATAACCATATTGATACATCTATAACACATTATTTCCAAGATTTAGTGTAGCATCATAGTGACTGTTGTCATGTACATCTACCACATATTCCTTTTCCCATTAATAACAAAAAACGAGTAAAAGCCAAACACACATACTTCCAAGCCTATGGAAATTGATTGTAATGAATTAAAATATACTCAATATACCTCTAGCACAGTAAGGTACCGAGAAATTGGAAAATTGACTTTTTAGTTAAAAAAAAAGATTTTTACTGGATGTGATCAATTATAACACAGATGGTTTCCTTTTCTACATACAAAAATATATGTGTTAAGTTTAATTATTCTTTCCTTTTAGGTCAAATATGTGGTACCAATTCAGATATAATGATTAAGTAGTTGGTAAACCAGTATCATTATAAAAAATCAACCAAAAAAAAGATCGATAATGCATTTATCATCTAGTACTTAAACCACAGGTCTGGTTGTATTATAATGATGTGTAAATATTTTTAAAATGTCAAAAAATAGGGAAAAAAGTTATTGATCTACCATACAAAAGAAAGAGAAAACAGATAACCCAATAGAAGCTAGGTTTACACCATAAAATTGTAAAGAATATTCCCTTTTGGAATTTTCTACACAAGAAATTGAAAGATTTCTTCTGATAGTTTCTTCAATTAAAATTCTATAAGACCATATAAACATTATTGTAGGAATGTATAAAAAAGAAGGGTAACATGACCCCCCTAAAGAGATGTCACATCCTACTTAACCTGTAAACAAACTTTATTACAGGGTCACAAAACTTTTTTCAAGATGCAGGGTGTGAAAATTTTTCAGATTTTGTAAGAATTATACATGGAACAAGAGGCTCCTGAGAGCCTGAATTGCTCATGTGGTAAAAAATATGCCATTTTGATATTTATTTTACTTTTGTTTGCAATCAGTTATGTTTGCTTATTTGTAAATCTTTTAAGGGACATTTTTGTAGATCTAAACAGGAGATTAAAATTTTTAAAAATTGGCAAAATTATAGGATTTGTTAAAAAAAAAATCACCATTTAAAGGCAATAAAAATTTGAAGTTCTTATTTTGGTGCTAATTTCCCTCTATCCACAATAGTTTTTGACAAAAATGCAAAAAAAATATTTGTAAATTTTATTGTGCTGAATATTTTTGCTATTAACTATTCCTCTCTATTACAGTTTCTGCAAAATTATTATAATTTCTGCAAAAACACAAAAATTGGTAAAAAAACATCTTTCAAGAGCAATAACTCGTATAAGGGTTCATTTGACAATTTTGCCAATGTGAACTTATTTGTAGATCTTATTATTCTTAACATTTTTGCTTAACCAATTTCTTTCTATCTATTATATTTTACACTAAAATGGGTTAAAGACCTCTGAAGCATCACTGAAGAGACATTTATTGTCGAAATGCGAATCTGGTCTAGTCCTGAGGGTATCTATCACCAGCCCAGTAGCCAGTACTACGATACTAGCATGAAATACAGATGCTTTTAAAATATACTTGTACAAAATTCAATGGCCCCGAGCATCTCTGAAGAGACAACTTTTGTCCAAATGTGCATCTGGTGCAGAAAAATTAGTACCTTTAATATTATTTTAAGGGCAATCAACTCCTATAAGGGGTTTATTGATGACTTCATCCATGTTGACTTATTTGTAAATCTAATTTTGCTGAACATTTTAACTGCTGAAGGAAAAAAAAAAAAAAAACATTTCAGAAGCAAAAAAATCCAAAATTGGTAGTCTGATATTTTTTGGGATATTTGTAAGGAGAAAGACCTTTACTTGCTGATCATTTTTTTTACTTGCTGATCATTTTTGAGATATTTGTAAGGAAAAGACCTTTACTTGTTGATCATTTTTGGGATATTTGTAAGGAGAAAGACCTTTACTTGCTGATCATTTTTGAGATATTTGTAAGGAAAAGACCTTTACTTGCTGATCATTTTTGAGATATTTGTAAGGAAAACCCTTTACTTGCTGATCATTTTTGAGATATTTGTAAGGAAAAGACCTTTACTTGCTGATCATTTTTGAGATATTTGTAAGGAAAAGACCTTTACTTGCTGATCATTTTTGGGATATTTGTAAGGAGAAAGACCTTTACTTGCTGATCATTTTTGGGATATTTGTAAGGAAAAGACCTTTACTTGCTGATCATTTTTGGGATATTTGTAAGGAGAAAGACCTTTACTTGCTGATCATTTTTGGGATATTTGTAAGGAAAAGACCTTTACTTGCTGATCATTTTTGGGATATTTGTAAGGAAAAAACCTTTACTTGCTGATCATTTTTGAGATATTTTTAAGGAAAAGACCTTTACTTGCTGATCATTTTTGGGATATTTGTAAGGAGAAAGACCTTTACTTGCTGATCATTTTTGGGATATTTGTAAGGAGAAAGACCTTTACTAGTTGATCATTTTTGGGATATTTGTAAGGAGAAAGACCTTTACTTGCTGATCATTTTTACCCTTGACCATATTGTCAACAATCTATAGCTTGACATATTGTAATTAATGAACCTTTGTTAGCACGCTCACATACCCCACGGCCCTACATTATCACTGAGCAAACAAAATCTCAACAGATTCCTAAGTTCAAAGATTCATAACTCCTACAAAAGTCAACTGATAAAAATTTCTTGTGGATATGCACATCTACATATTATGTCCTTATTATCTATAAAGTTTCATGAAATTCTGTTGTGTGGTTTCAGAGGAGTTGCAATGACAAACTGTTGCAGTAGTTTATTTAGGTCAAAATTCTAAGTTCAAAGGGGCATTACTCCTAGAAAAAAAATTGAATCACAATTTACCTTTCTTAAATTGTCCGTTAATAAATTTTGAAACTGTTAGATACTAATGTTTCAACTCCCTCAGGCAAAGTTGACCTTAGATGGATTTGGCTATTTTTCAGGTCCTCTTTGGTTATATAGCTCTTCAACTGTTTCGGTTCTTATACATCCTTGACTTTCAATCATTCAGCTTTGAGCTTTCCTTGATGAAGGTAAATCCAGAAAAGTGCTTCAGACGCATAAAATTTATAACGTGTTGTTTTCATTTCTTTCCTATCAATATGCACATCTACATATTATGTCCTTATTATCTATAAAGTTTCATGAAATTCTGTTGTGTGGTTTCAGAGGAGTTATGATGACAAACTTGCAGTAGTTTATTTAGGACAAAATTCTAAGTTCAAAGGGGCATAACTCCTAGAAAAAAACTGAATCATAATTTCCTGTCGATATGCACATCTTCATACTATGTCCTTATTTTCTATAAAGTTTCATGAAATTATTTTGTATGGTTTCAGAGGAGTTGTAATGACAATTTTTTGCCATATATTTAGGCCAAAATTCTAAGTTCAAAGGGGCATAACTCCTAGAAAAAAAATTGAATCATAATTTCCTGTCGATATGGACATCTACATATTATGTCCTTATTTTCTAAAAAGTTTCATGAAATTATTTTGTATGGTTTCAGAGGAGTTGCAATGACAAACTTTTGCGGTAGTATATTTAGGCCAAAATGCTAAGTTCAATGGGGCATAACTCCTAGAAAAATAATTGAATCATAATTTACTGTCGATATGCACATCTACATAGTATGTCCTTATTATTTACAAAGTTTCATGAAATTCTGTAGTATGGTTTCAGAGGAGTTGCTATGACAAGAACAGGACTGACAGACAGGTCAAAAACATTATACCTACAGAACTTTGTTCCATGGCGTATAAAAATCTATTGTTGAAGACTATCTTGCTTTCTAGATGTCTTTTGATTATAAGTGTCATTGTTTTGCTGTCTCATTGACATATACACATGTACTCCACATCTCCATTAATGCTTATCATTTAACATTTACTCTTAGGTGAAAAAGAGGGGTTTGAATAAGTTGATATGAATCTCAACTGATGGTATGGAGAAATGCATTACTTTAAGAAACAATTGTTTTCATGAAATGCATGCATTTGCAAAAAAAGAAAGACAGGTGTACTGCATTGATTAAATAAATACTTTGAAACTTAATCTTGAAATACTAATAAAACAATGTACGATCAAATAATCTCCCACAAACATCACATGTAAATGATTTCTATGTAAATATCTACAATTAAAATATCTGTTATGCTCTGACGTAGGTCTATTACAAAAGAAGTCCAGCTTCCATTTCAGTGACTTTTTGAATTCTAAAGTTAGAAAGATAATGTTAACATGTGATAAGGATTTATCTGTCAATAAAGTCAACCAAATTAATGCCAAGCAACAAAGATATTACCTACGGGTCAAAGAAAAACTGCAAAGGGTATACAACTTGAAACATTTGCATCTTTCTGTTTCATTCAACCTCTGACCCTATTGGTTACGCTTCATTTAGATTGCTGGCATATCAGATAACATGCTTGAGTGATAAATCAAACAAAAAACAGTATCAAAGACCAGATAGGAATTTTGGTAACATCATCTACAAACAATGTAATTGCAAGTAAAAAATTACATGGCTCGGCGAAATTTAACCGACTTAATAAAAAGTGGGTGGGAATTAAAACACCTGGTTAAATAGATATACTACTTAACCATTCAGCTATCTTTTATATGATACTTCAATATCTATATATCTTGATGAATAAAAAGACTTAAGTTATCAATAATAACCTCTTTCAAATTTATATAGAATTGTATATTCTAAGTGGATTCTTTTTTTTTTAATTGACATACAAATAAAAGAATTTTTACTGATGCTTCTGAAATCTATGGTGTTTAAATAACTTTTTAAGAGCTTATATCTTGATTTAAACCTGAAGTCAAATGCCATGTCATGAACATGCATTACCTTTATGAAGTCAGCATATTAAACTTGCTATTTATTCTTCTTCAATGCATTAATTATTATCTGTTAATGACCTTTAACAAAATTGATAAATGTTGTAAGATTCACATGTCAAGTAATTAACCAGACTTTAAAGATCAGCTTTTCCGAGTCTGCTGACATTTTGTCCTGTGACGAAAAAACTATCACTGGAAAAAGCCCTATTGTATGTACAAATGTTTCAACTTTTCTCCCACTCATAATAGAACCTATTTGTCATTGTGTACTTCAATATTTTACATTTCTTTTAGCAGCAAAATGGCCTATTCAAAAAAAATAAGTATTTAGTCAGTTTTACATGAAAATAATCAATGAAAAAATATATTATCTAAATTTGATGTCTAGATCGTTACAAAATTGTATAAACTAATTATAAAAAATACTCCAAGGATAATTATAGCAATACATCTCTGTAAAGAGACAGGCCTTCATGGAGAGACTTAAATCTAAAAAATAAAAAAACAAGAATGTGTCCATAGTACAGGATGCCCCACTCGCACTATCATTTTCTATGTTCAGTGGACCGTGAAATTGGGGTCAAAACTCTAATTTGGCATTTAAATTAGAAAGATCATATCATAGGAAACATGTGTACTAAGTTTCAAGTTGATTGGACTTCAACTTCATCAAAAACAACCTTGACCAAAAACTTTAATCTGAAGCGGGACAGACGGACGGATGGACGGACTGATGAACGGACGAATGGACGCATAGACCAGAAAACATAATGCCCCTACTACTATCGTAGGTGGGCCATAAAAATATATGCTTAGACTTCCATCAAAATCTGTAAAGCTGACACCTATGAACTTACAAGACTTTTGCAATGAGAAACAATTACTGTAAATGAAGCACAAACAGTGTTATAATTTTCGTATTATATTGTCTGTCTGCATATGGGCATCACACATTCACTGTTTCTACCAATAATTATGTTAACATTGTGAACTGCTTTTTGTTGAATTGCCAGAATCTCTTGAAGTAAAGTTAATTTACTATGTCAATGAACTCTTTCCATCCCTTACAATCACAATCACATATTGAATCATCTAAAAAATCATCTCATGTTAGCATGATTGACAAACAATACAAAAAAGCACATGGACTATCTATCATTTCTACTGACCAGAACACCAGTCTGAGGACAGATCGTTTCTACTGACCAGAACACCAGTGTGAGTACAGATCATTTCTACTGACCAGAACACCAGTCTGTGTACAGATCATTTCTACTGACCAGAACACCAGTCCGAGGATAGATCATTTCTACTGACCAGAACACCAGTCTGAGGACAGATCATTTCTACTGACAAGAATACCAGTCTGAGTACAGATCATTTCTACTGACCAGAACACCAGTCTGAGTACATATCATTTCTACTGACCAGAACACCAGTATGAATACTGATCATTTCTACTGACCAGAACACCAGTCTGAGTACAGATAATTTCATAATATTTAAGATCATCAAAACTATCAATGCAGTAAATATATATTAAAAGCTCAAAGTCATCATGAATTTTTAGTTTAGATTACATACATCTAAAAAATCATCTCATGTTAGCATGACTGACAAACAATACAAAAAAGCACATGGACTATCTATCATTTCTACTGACCAGAACAGCAGTCTGAGGACAGATCGTTTCTACTGACCAGAACACCAGTGTGAGTACAGATCATTTCTACTGACCACAGCACCAGTCTGAGTACAGATCATTTCTACTGACCAGAACACCAGTCTGAGGATAGATCATTTCTACTGACCAGAACACCAGTCTGAGGACAGATCATTTCTACTGACAAGAATACCAGTCTGAGGACAGATCATTTCTACTGACCAGAATATCAGTCTGAGTACAGATCATTTCTACTGACCAGAACACCAGTCTGAGTACATATCATTTCTACCAGAACACCAGTATGAATACCATTTCTGACCAGAACACCAGTCTGATAATAATTTCATAAAATTTAAGATCATCAAAACTATCAATGCAGTAAATATATATTAAAAGCTCAAAGTCATCATGAATTTTTAGTTTAGATTACATACATAATCAAAGTGAAAATCATTTTCAATTTCAACATCAACAGTAATGTTCACTGTATGTTTTCAGTCTTTTATGCATGTTAAACAAGTGAAACTGCGAGCTACTGCTCACTGATGATACCCCCGCCCAAATATTTCGGTAAACAGGAAGTTGTTGAGTGATGAATCTGAAAGCCCATCACACGGTATAGATGACTTATATAAGCCCTGAAACCAAATTTCAGAAATTCTTGTATTGTAGTTCCTGAGAAAAATGTGACGAAAATTTTCAACTTGGCTATCATGTGTAAAATGATACAAGTGTTCAGTAAACAGGAAGTTGTTGAGTGGTGAATCTGAAAACGCATCACACAGTATAGCTGACTTATATAAACCCTGAAACCAAATTTCAGAAATCTTTGTAATGTAGTTCCTGAGAAAGATGCGACAAAAATATTCATGGGATGCACAGACTGAGGGATGGACTGACAGATGGATGGATGGACTGACGGATGGACAGAGGTAAAACAGTATACCCCACTTTTTTAAAGCAGGGGCATAAAAAAACTAATTTCCAAGGCTACATGCTTGCTTTTTACTACAAATGTATTTTCTTTCTACTTTTAACAATAAAGAACCCATTGGTATTACTCCATTTCATATAAAATTGCAGCCAAATATTACAGCAGCATATCAACAAAGGGAAGTTTGGCAAGTGTATATCAAAAGAGAGAGACTAGAGCATTTGTCTGAAATGTTGACTATAAGGTTTGACCTCTTTGGGACTAATCGTATCTGAGAACCCATAGAATTAAAGGTTGATTGTAGATAGGAATTAAAAATTCAAAGAAATAAAAAGCATGAATAATAACTGATGAAATCAAACACTGCACATCGAAATAAGTCATTGCATGACTGTTTTCTTTGGTCCTTTTATCATAGTCCCTATCATCATCTGTTATTCATATTTGTTTTAAGCTATGGGGAATACGATATTTCACAAAAATTTAGACCAGAAATTATGGTAAAAAGACAGTGGACACAGCAGACTAGGTCTTTTGGTCCAATCAAATTCAAAATAGTGAATATTTATTTTTTCTGGCATCAGCTGAGTTTGTCCTACCTTTTAAAGTTTTATTATTTGGTAAAGCGTCTCTGTTCCAAGGTGGATCACCATGATTAGAAAATTCACGTAATTTGAGGTAACTTATAGACAGACGAATGATAGATGCTTTGTCCAGTTGACTTGTGATTGCAGCTGGCAATGGCAATAACTTTGCAAGTTCATAAAATTCATAATTTTCTTTTCCTCGCCTTGATCTGGCAGCATCCCGTGATTTTTCCTTTCTTAACTCCAGGATGCTGAAAAGAAAGATATAAAATGTAAGTTTTGTGTTTATAGTAAAGGCTATTATAAATTCTCCACCATACACATAAAATTTTAAATGTCTCTTCCGTAATCTTTCGATCCTCAATGAAAAAATATCCTTCCTTGATGATATCTTACAATAAAGAGCTTCTGACTCTTTTCTTTGGTCATAACAGCCAGTATCAGAGTACAAATTATTTTTTATTTTTTAGGAAAAAGTTCCTGTAACCCATGATAGTTTTCAGTTCCTATTCTGGATCTGATCATTGAAAACTCAAATTTTGGATTAATAGTATCAATCAATTTAAACCAAAAGTATAATGATAAGTTTAAATTTTTTTTAGGAATTCATAAAGTTTACCTGTCAACCAAAACTTTTATTTTCAACTAGACTGGCACTGTGCATGTATATCACAAGACATTAACCTTACAAAAATAAATAAAATGAATTTCTGGGTATATGACTAGATCTGGTTGTACTTATCAAATACTAAAAATGTCACCAGTGAAACATGTCTAGAGAAAAGTAACATTTTCACATTGGTGACTGAATTAAATCATTAACGATGAAGCAAGATTGAACATTACTACATAAAGACCGAGATTAGCTGCAAATCTGAAGAATATCATAAGTACTATTTTATTGTAAATGACTAAATTCAGAGCATCTTGGGGATTTTTCAATCAAAACGTTGAAAGTTTTACGAGAAAATAAGAAGTACAGTGCCTAATCATAGAGAGACACAATAATGAAATCTAAAGCCCTTGAAAAAACTTGTGGCAATTTCTTCCTCCCCATTTAATCAGCAAGCAGGAAATAAAACGATTATATTTTTTCTACTGTATCCCTAATGTTATTTTCTTTTACCAAGTTGATGGGCATTTACCGTACACTGCAATATGAGCATGAAGCGTAATTCTGTTTGCTTTATTAGATTACCATAGCTAAAAACAAGACAGTAATTTATTTTCACTCTATTTCAATAATTGAGTAATTTAATTATTCCAATAGTTTGTATGTTGATAAAGGATTATAAAAGACAATGAAAAATATTGACAGAAGATTGGCTTTAAACTCGCGGGATTGCAACGGGCAGCGTATTATGACTGTGTTCATCACAATGTTATTATTAGATCAGCCTCGTATCAACGAGAATTACTCGCCTCACAAATCAATTATCAAAGCCTAAGTAAGTCAACTTGTGGGTTAATAACATTAAAGACAACCAAACAGTATGTCTATCACTTGTAAACTTTGCCTTTAATAATTATTTTTACTTCATTTGCAAAAGAAAAGGAAAATGAAATTTAATATTACATCTGAACTTTTGATATCAATATATTTGATGAATAAATAATATTCTGAAAATGAAATTTTAGAGAAAAGAAAACCTCATCTAATGAAGTCCCTATTTCAATTTAAAATTATCTCAAAATGATTCATAAAAATTAACAATCCTTTTATTTTGCTTTCAAACACATAATTTATTCCATTCAAAATAAGTGTATGTATATATTCCTATTGTAAATAATAGATCTATAGACCTATCCTCCAATGGAATAAACCATGTACATTATTTCTTCTACAGGAAGAATAAACAAAATTTTTTCATCTTTACATAAATTCAATTTCTAATACTGAACTGAAATAACCATCTATCTATTATCACAGACGATTATTTATACCCTACTTTGAATGGAATTGTGGACACCCTACCAGACACAGACACTTCAATAAGGTGGCTCAGTCATAAAAATCTAAATCTGGCAATTTTGATAACTTAAACATTTCATTAAGTTTATACATAAATAAATCTAAGACTCTCACCTTACTTAAAGCAATTCATAATTCTGTTCCCAATTTATTAATATAGATTATATAACATGTTCTAATGAAAATATTAAAATGCATTTAAATGGTGGAAAAATAAATAAATCTATTTGCAATAAAAGAAGATTTAACTGAAATAAATTTCAATATGCACTTCTTTTGTGGCAAGTTTCTTTTAAAGTAAAATAATTTCATTTCACCAAGTAAAGTCAACATCTAATTAATTTTTTATACAACAAGCCTTTATAACATGGTTAAAGATCTTTTAATAAAATAAGATGTGGAGTAAATGTCATTGAGACAGACACCCAACAATACACATATCTAAAAACATCTTGAGGTAATAACTTTATTGCATCTGATATCAGTAAAATGAATATTTAGTTTTTGTTACTGACTAGTTAATAACAAAGTGACCAGTTATGTTTAATGTACTTTTAAATACTCTACATTTACAATGACCTGAAGTCCATTGCCCTCTGATTCTGTAGATAAACAAAGTAACGTGTGGAAATTCACAATAAAATTTTTGACATCGATCACTCTTATCAAGTCATTTTGAACCCAAAAAAAAGAAGATTTTTCAAAAAATGTTATAACCTATAATTTAGAAAAGTGGGACAATATCTAAAAATTGCTGTTAAAATTAATCCATCATTATTTCTATAAATTCATCAATGAATATTCATATATATACACAACTGTAATGTTTTCTACTATATCAAAGTAATTAAAATTCAGGTAGTAAATGTCAAAATGATTGAAAAATGAAGCGATGTTGTGGTAGTAGCAAAAAATTACATATGCAAAACAAATTACGTGGTTGTTAGACAATTAAGAGCTCATTTTTACAAGAAAAGACAGAAAACATAAAAAATTTAATGTTGTTTGTCAAAAAAACTCATGTCAGCTTTTCTGACAAAAAATAATATCTTGCTTTTTTGCCTGTGATGCATTTGCCAAACATTTAAAAATTTAAAGCTTGAAATGGGTATGCATGCACTTCTTTTTATGGAATTAGAAACACAGTGATTTTACCAGTTCATAGTTGATAACAGTTAATCAATATCTAGGACAATGCATTCAATGCTTATCTGGTTAAATCAAAATACTACAGTATTCAGTGTAATACAATTGTTCAAAGCTTTTAACTTAATTTAAAAGAAAAAAACAGCATATGCATAAATGATACAGATATCCCCCCTCCCACTCCCCACCACCACCACCTACCCTTCCAATTTAAACATATTACAATATTTCATACTCTTACTTAAGTTAATATTCAATGATCTAATGGAATCTTTGATATAAGGTACAAGCTGATAAAAAAAGGTCTCTGGTGATTTTGACGATTTTCACTGTTACTTTTCAAGAGTTTTGAATATATATCAATAAAAAATAATGAATTTCTATATTTCAAATAATACTTTGATTGTTTTGACAGAATGATCTGTCATTTTACACAGAATTTCTTAGTTATCACAAGTTGATAAATATCAAAGGGAATTATGATAGAATCTATATTTAAGAGATAGGATCATCTTTTATTGGGTATAAAAATGGGTGCATCATGATCTTATGCTGCAATTGTTGTTCAAAAATGCCAATGACTATTTAAATTATAAAGTCAGTAATTTTTCATTGATTTTTCATGAAAGTAAAATGAATATAAATCCATCACAGTGTGTCCTTGCAACCTTTGAATATACTAATTAAAATATTTAAATTATACAAATTCCACTTACAGATAGAATGCTAAAGCTGAAATAATAATCCTTCATACCAACTATTCATTCAATACATAAAAGCCTCAGAAAGTTTATAAAATTGACTTTATCTATCACTTAAAACCCTTGTTAATGTATTTTATTGTACATAAATAGATCAACTTATATCTTTCTCAAGTGACTATAGAGAATTTGGACATCCTTCAGGATTAAGGTTACATTAGCTTGGTAAAATGATACCGATTTGTCACTTCACTTGACACTTTAAATATACATGTATTTAACATTTGTTTCAATTACCACTCAAAAGCTTTGGAGATGCAGGGTGGTAGGGAGAAGACATATTAATAAGGGCACAGCAGATCAAAACATTCCCTCGTAGCAGAAGAGAAGTCAAATGTCTGCTTCTTGTACATTGTGATTATAATCTTAACCTCTAACCTTGCAGTAAGAGTTATCCTCTCCTTGTGATGATATAAACAAAGGTAGATGAAAACTTATTAAACTGCTTTATAAAAATGAGAATATGTGGAACTATTGCCAATGAGACAACTTTCCACCAGACAACAAAGGTAGTGAATGTAAACAGCTATAGGTCACAATACAGCCTTCAACAATTAGCAAGTCCTGTAGAGTGTTTCCCACCGTGCAGGACCCTCATGGGTAGTCATGGCTGTTAAGAACCCCCCTTGTCGTCAACCTGTAGAGTGTTGGAGGGCTTTGACCCGATCCCCTTACCCAAGCTTTAACATTTAACCTTGCAAATCAATAGATGTGATTGTCTGTTACTTACAATTTGATGTACCATTTTTTTAATTTGCCCAATTATTTCAACTTTTGAAAAGGACCTTTGCATCCAGCTAATTTTTTACCATTGATACTTATAACAACAGGATCGTCCTTTCTTTAGTAGACCATAGACAAACTAAACAAAATCTAAAGTTTTTAAAGACAACAATGAATGTATATGATCACAAGACTCAAACTGTGATATACTGAAGTTACTGTTCAAGCATTTAAAAAAAATTTGATGTATTCTTTCTAAGAAAATATTTTAAGAGACAGACTATAAATGATGAAAGTTATAAATGTTTTAATTGTTCAGGCAGATAATTAGCATTAGTATTTATTCAGAAAATTTGCATTAATATGGTCAAAACACAATTAGCATATAATGCCATAAAATTAGCATGACAGCAAAATAATTGCATGTACAAAGAAGGACAAAAGACAAAAGGGACACAGATAAATGTTTCTGTCATTGGTCTTTGACAAGCCACACCCTTAACAAAGGTTTGATGCATGAAGATGTTAGGATTTTTAAAAAATAAATTCAAATTATACACTTAAATGTAAACATCTTTTTCTCTTATTTTCATCATAGATGTATTAGACAAAAAGTATTTTCAGAATATCGGAAATCGAGTTAATTGTATTGTGCTTTAAATTTCTGGAAAACTTTAAATGTTTTTTATATATAATACATAAACTAATATTGAGTTCCATGTGCACTCTTAGAATAATTTGAAATTCAAACATCCGGAGATCAAATCAGTCTTAATTTTATCAATCTAATTATCTTTCTCAACATTTTTTTTCAAACTGAAATCAGATACTTGAAGGAAAAAATCACCTACATGCATATGCCTTTCACTAACTGTGAACTGATATCAAAAGTGTAGCTTACATAATTACGAACCTACAATTTGAATTCTGATCAGGCCCTTTTACTTGAACCATTTTTTAACATAAAAAAATGCTAATCAGATATGAAGTAAAGCTAAATACTTCTTTGTAAGTGTAACAAGTACAATACAAGACATTAAGCAAAATGTCAGTTAATCATGGGGCATTAGAATAAACATTATGTTTAGTACGGGGAGAACAACATATTTTAGCATAGATATATTTACAAAGGTTTAATGCTGATCTTACATTTGTTAAAAAAAAGTAATAAATGTTGACATCAAAAGTCAGTGATAGTCAGACATCAAGTCAAAATATTGCTCCTTCTCATCGCCTGAGTTCTGTTTTTAAAGTCTTGAAGTACAGCATATTAAACGTGCAAGTGCATAAGACCTTTATTCTATTCTTCATATTTCACTTTAACTTTCAACACATGTTTTTAATATTTGTACCAATTCATCAATTATTTACATTAATTGCAATTTGTGTGCAATTGCTAAATTGCAGATAGAATTCAAAGAACTATTTTATTTTTATCTTTAATATCAATCAAATATGCATGTATGCACAATGCTTATTTTTCTGCAATAAAAAGCTGCACTTTTAATCTAAGGTAAAATTTGAAATAAAGAGAAAGTATGAAAAAGCCACCCTTTTTTTATTAAATATTTCCATTATACCCTCTGCTTAATTTACTAAATATACCTGTTTACCAGTATGAACAATAATGATAAAATTCTGGACAATCATTTTACGCAAATGGTTTAAAATAATGATGTTGGTAATGTGCTTTGTTCAATAAGGATAACTGAATAAAAACAAAGTACAAGTCAATATCATTAGGACTGGTTCAAATTTTCACTTCCAATTCCAAAATTGGATTATCATCACTGACTAAGATAAATTGGATAGATGATGCATTCGACCTGAGACAAATCTTCACAACAAACTGAAAAGCTCTTCTTTAACTGGTCTGTCACTTTGAGGATCACAGAATGACGGACAATAAATGTGGTTAAGCCTCACTTGTGTTTTACTAGGTCTTGTTGCAATGTCACAGGGTCGTTATTGTTGTTTATTGAATTACATGTTCTTAAGGACCCTTGACAAGTTCAAACGACAGCATCTTTTATTCAAGTATCAAAGTTTTTTAACTGATTAAATGAAAATCAGTAGAAATCCATAGTGCTAAATTGGCAATGTAAATTTTGTTAATGAAATGAAATTAATGTAAAGAAATAGTTAATAGTACAAAATGCTTTTCCAATAATCTTTGTTAAAATTTCAATGATAAAGAGAAAATCTGTATTTACTAGAAAAAGAAGGAGTAACATGCAGTATCAATCAATACATACATGAAACATAGAAAATTTTTCACACAAGTTGAAAATTTAAAGAAATTCTGAAAAGACTTAACATTTGTTCTGTTCATACTAATTTTCTCTGATCATTTGTGAGTATGAAATTTCCTGATATTACACAATTCACTGGTTTATATTTGCTATTTTTTTTTAAACTGTTATTTTTTGTTGAAGTTTCAAATTTACAGATTTTCTGTAAAATTTACTCATTTTTACATTTAATCAAATGTATAAAGCAGATATGTTCATCTGGGTGGGTGTTTATTATAATCAGCAGTTAGAAAAAAAAGGCAAAATGAAACGCCTTTAACAAAAATAAGGGATAAAGTATAGTTAATGTCAATATAAGGAAATAACAGGGCACAAGTACAAAAACAAAGAAATCTGCTGAAATAAAAATATGTAGGATCGCTATATCACAGTCTGTTAACACGAAATTTACAGACAAAAGTTGAAGGGTTCTAAATTTTGACAAAGGACAGAAAAGGAAAATTATTTCAAACAGAACTGTGACATAAATATATATTCTCTTTCATTTTTGGTTTTTTAACTTTTGGTTCCTATTAGTATGCTTTGACTTCATCTGCAAGTGTGTAAGATTAAAATTTATGACATGGGTTTTAAGGGATCTTAAATTTGAGACATAAAAAAACAGGCTCAATTGACAATTATTTTTATTTGGTGCTTGAGTTTTATTTCTTTATATTCCTGTTATTGAAATTCATACTTATATTTATATCTATGTTTGTAATCACAGTTCCATGGCTGGATGTATGTTTAAAGACTTAACATTCAGGATGGGAAAATGTTAATTTTATATGAATACAAATGCCACTTTGAACGTAATGGAAATGATAAGACAGATCTTTAACACACTAGCTCACACATTTTCATGAAGATATGTTACACCACCTGGACTCATTATTTTGATTGGTAGTCTGAATTCTTACTTCAAAATACTGCTTTCTTGGCAGATGGCTGGAAATTAAGCTATTAACCAGAGATTTTTCAATCATGAGCCAGGTCATTGAATAACCTAAGATTTCAACAAATGACCTGTTTTTCACTTGTATTTTATATAACCCATATTTCCCTTCAAAATACAGTGAAGTTGTGACCTTCTTACTAGCTTAGAAGCATATGTATGTTATAAATGTTGCTTGTTTTTATGTATTTTAATGCAAATATCGTCATTTCATTTTAAACAGTTTCAAATTATTCTGAATTTGACTATTTTAAGTCCAAAACTTCTGCATACTTGAAAATCTGAAATGAAATGAAAGTCTGTGGGAGGGTATTAGTTATACATGAGCAATATTATTAAAATAGATCTGCATTTGCTCCAAATTACTGATATATGTCTCAGGAAGATGAGGAGGTTATAGATATCTGGTTTCAATCAGAATGAAAATTAAGCACCCACTAAATGTCATTTTGGATTTAACAAAGCATTTTTTTTAAAGAAAGTTACTTTAAAAAATCTTTAGAATTACTGGGTACTGTGTATAAACATCATGTACATTGATCAAAGAATAATGATATATGTAGTTACTTTCGTTCACATCCTTCAACGACCATGATGGGTTTTTTTATCCAATATTTTATTTCAAAATAAGCAGTTGTGCCAAGAGTGCATGATATGCCCGTATGGTGCATTTTGAAAATGTTGCCAGAATAAAATTGAATATTTAGAGGGAATTTGATCAGAAGCAAATAAAATGCCTCTGTAAAAAAAACATGCACGAATATACCCTTAGGCGTATAAATAATGCATCAAATATGACTGCTGAAAGTCTAATAACTTTGGAATGACAAACCAGAAAATTTACAAAATCAAAAGCGAGGCTGCATTCACCATTCCGAACAACAGTTTTAAGTTTGTTACGTAATTTGATCCAAGCATGCTAGAGCTAGCTTAAGTGCATGACATGGAAAAAAATGCTTTTTATTTATCCGATGATCAAGTCCATAACTCTGGAATGACAAATTAGAATATTTATTTAAAATCTAAAAGTGTGTTATGTTCACCAATTTCAACAATTATATAAAGTTTCCAGTAAATCAATCCAAGCAAACTCAAGATACATGTATGGTACAACATGAACAAAATTTACTTAAATCTGACAATTAAAGTCCTGTAACTCTGGAACGACTACCCAGTAAATAAAAAAAAATCAAAAGGAGCTTCCTTTTATCAATCCAAACAATGATGTAAAGTTTGAGAAAAACAATCCAAGCATACTTAATTTAATGTGTGATATATGTGAAAATTTGCCTTAATTCTAACGATAGTTTAAGTCCTGTAACTCTATGAACTCTGGAACAAGGAAGCAAAAAATTTCAAAAGGGATAGTGAACTTTCTTCCATCAATCCTTCTGTTACATAGAATTGGTAAAAGGAAATTCGAGTTATCATACAAAGTGTTGATGGATGGACTATAGTATACCATAATATATCCTTACTTTGACTGATATATAAAAACTATAAGACAGCAGCGGGATTGGATTATTATGTTTATTCGCAAAATTCACGTTGTGAACTGTTTAAATACACATAATAATAACTAATCTTGAAAGAAATAAGTGAACTATTTTTGTCAATTTGAATTACTTTATTATACAGTATGTAATAGACTTCATTTTGCTAGACATATACCAATTTTATTTTCATTTAGAACATTGTGGTGAGTTGTTGTTTGAAATTCTTGGTTGGTTACAGGAATTATATGGTGCATTGTTGTTTGGGTTTATTATTGATTTTAGTGATATCTTTTCTGTTCCTATTTCTACATGGAAAACAAAGGTGTTAATATTAATCTGAATCAGATGATGGACAAGATATTCAGAAATCATTTCCTTTTTTAAAAATTTCCCAAGATAATCCAGTCTAAATAATGAAAAGTGAGCACATCAACATGCAACTTTGTGAATGCAAGCTTCCGTACATAGTCATTTAATTTAATCTGGTAGTTGGAGAAGTAATACACAAAACAGGTCTCCCCATGTAGTCAGTAGTTTCAGAATATTTTATTACATAACAAATAAAACATAAGTTTAATTTAATAAAAATAAGTTACAAATTGATGATTCGTGTACATATAAGCATGCATTTTTTACTATAAAAACTAAATACAGTGAGTGGTTTGAGTTTTGAATGAAACCCCATGAAGGCTCGCACAAAATTAAAATAATTGATTGATTGATTGGTGTTTAACGCCACTTTCAGCACTATTGTGCTATTTCTTTGTGGTCAGTTTTTATTGGCAGAGGAAGTCAGAGTGCCTGGAGAGAGCCACTTTCGTAAGGAAAACTGACAAAATTAAATCAATGATATATAATAAAATACCTTACAATTTTTATGTTGCAGTGCCATACTGAACACTTTGTTATTTGAAAAGGTATATAAGTACACACTAGTATCAAGCTGATGACCAAACATGAAGTTACATGTATTCTGTTCAGCAGTTCCTGTGAAAAGTGTGATTAAATGTTTTCTTTTTTTCAAAATATTGTTATTGTTTAAAGTATCAGCAAACTGGAAGTAGGTGTCTGACAGGTCAGAAAGTGTCACATGTTACAACTCATTACTGTCAAGCTTGAAGTAATTCTTTTCGGTAGTTCATGAACTATTAGTATACTAGTCCCAGGTAGTTCTTGAGAAAAGAACCATGACCAACAGACGGAGGGACCAGGTGATTTAGAAATTTGAAACATGTCATCACATCATAACACTTATTCCGGAGAATAAAGAGAATCAATGCTTATCAAGCTTGCATCGGGAAGTTTATTTTACCTCAACTAGAGACACACAACTCTGCATCATTTTCGAAACCGGAAACTTATTTTATAAAGACCTGACCAAAGATGGAAAATGGCCTTTTCCGTTTTAATCATTTCTTGGACAAGCGCTTTGGGAATGGAGTGAAAACCTTGAAAACAAAATTGGATGGGTAATTAGTCGCTACAAGCTCCCGGTGGCTTACTGCAGTTTTTTTTTGTGGTAGACTAAACGATTTATTTATGAAATATATACTGCCACAGCAAAAGTAATTCAGTACACCGTCGAAGATGTATTGCGATTTTTTTCTAAACTGGTTTTTATAATTTCTAATGCCATCTTGTCGTTTGAAAACCAGATCTTACATGCATGGTAAGATAAAAGTAAAACTTAGCAAATAAATGTAAAGAAATGTTAAAAATGCTAATCATTGCTATACAAAAAACACGTCTCAATAAAAAAAAAAAACCGTGCAACATAATTTCCAGAATTATATATATGTTGCCAGCTAGCTGAAGATTTTATAGCGGGGACATACGTATAAATCACCAAAATTGGTATAATCAATCATAAAATTCATATGTTGCAACAAGTGCACCTTAAGAGGTTATGGAAATAATTTATACATTGAAAATCACACACAAATTTGCATATTATTTCTCAGGATTGAGCAGTAAAGTAATAGACAGAATAATAAAATTCAAATAAATAAGTTTTAAACATTCCCCTGTATCTGCTTGTAGGAAAACATTTTCTGATATTCAGGTATTGATATTCATAATGTACATAAAAAACTAAGATCAGAGTCAGGTGCATGGCCTTCTTTTTAAAGTCTTACGAAGATGTCGGATCATTATGAAAAACAAAAAGTGCACAATAAATATATTGTGAATATGCGGGTCCTTACAACAATTTACAGTTCTTCAGTGCAGCGTGAAAATGATGTAATGTTGCTTGCTTGTCATAAAGACAACTATCCGTAAAACACCAAAGGACAAGGATGTTAACAACGACAGGTCACCGTGGTAAGCTATAAAAGGCCCCAAGACTAACAAAATGTGAAACAATTTTAAAGAGAAAAACATTTGAAAACATGAAACGAAAAACAATTATGACAGACAACAACCAATGATTACCACGGGATTACTTGTTCTTGGCTTGGGACATGCACATACAGAATTTGACGGGGTTGACATGTTGAGAGCGCCCAATCCCTCCCCCTTAATCTGGTTTAACCGTGTTAACCATAAGGACAAATTGTAACAATTAGTTGAAAAGGATCTGACTCATCAAATTACCACTAAGCACAAAAACCACCAAAAAAGTGACAAAACACACGTAACCGATCTAAGAATACTCGCAGTTACTGAAAGCTAGTTCAAATCCAAATTTTGACTAATAAAAAACTATGTTTTCTCAGTGCTCGTTTTAAAAACGATTGAATAGATTTGGCTAAGTTGATACTATGTATACTCGCAAAGAATATTACAGGAAATGAAATAAAACAAAGCAAACAGATGTACTTTGATTTTCCTTTACTGCACTTTTCATTTTAGAAAAAGTGCAAAGGAGAAATGTAAATAAGTGCAAACTCATCAACACCTCGAAAATAAATTCGACAATTGAAAAATCTTCATGTCATTCATCAAACTTTATAAAATTATTAGGACAAATATGATAATTTTGGATGTATCATGTTAAAAGAATTTCAAATTTATTGTCTTTTTTGAGAAATTGATGGAAATGAGATAAAACATAATCATTCAAATACAGAAAATCTGACACGTTGATTGATCATTTAATGCATCTATCGACCAATCAAAACAAACTGAAAATTTTGGTTTAAGCATAGCTATTGACAATTTAAATGTACTACAGAAAACGCATTTCCTGCATAGTGAAACATGCACTTTGCGTGAAACAATGACTATACGAAGGGAAATCTTGCTCTACATTGCCAGTTACCTATGACTGACTCGATTTCGCTGTAGGTAAACAAATTTAAGACCGAAATAGAGCAAATTTCTAGTTCCTTAATTTATTCGCTTTTAGGCCAAAATATAATGAACGGTTGTCACGCTGATTTGGAAAGATATTTATTATAATCTCCAGTTTAAAGTAAGCGCGCTGCAATGACCTGTGATATTCTAGTATGCATAACAATCTATTCATAAATAATTAAAACATAGTTTTTAATATCCATTTTAAGGCTGAAGAACAACCATTTCACCCTCACTCTACATGAATGTGCTTTTTTACTGAAATTTGTATATCCGTGATGCTACAACAATAAGTACATATAAATAAAATTAGGTCACAGTGACCAAAACTGACTGTTATTGAATATAACAAATGTAATACGTATTACCTGAGTATCTGATGACCCACAAGCTCAGCGGATCTGGCTTTACTTTACATCCTTTTAGGTTTGATCCTCTCTTCAACATTGGTATCAGATTTTGGATATTCAAATACTTTGGCCTCGAGCATCACTGAAGAGACATCAAATGTCGAAATGCGCATCTGGTGCATTAAAAAATTTGTCACCACAGTAGCCAGTACTTCGGTTCTGACATGAAAATACGGATACTGTTTGATTAAAATTCGCTGTTATCAAATATTTTGGAAATAATTCTAAATTAAGGAATATATCTCCCTCGTGCAAAGCTCTGATTCCATGTCCGGATTTGGCTTTACTTTGCGTCCTTTTTGGTTTGATCTGCTCTTCGGCATTTGTATCAAATTTTGGATATTCAAATATTTTGGCCTCGAGCATCACTGAAGAGAAATTTTAAAATTGTCGAAATGTGCATTTGGTGCATTCAAATTGATACCGTTTATGTTATTGCAGACGTTGGCGTAAGACAGAGTTTGTCAATGAGTCATGAGATTTGGGTAAAATATATTTTAATCAAGTTAGAAAACTTTTCTGCTTTAAACTAACAAATTCTAACAAATGTCGCTGATCTAAATACTTGAATATATGAAAGTGGTATCATACGTTCGGGTATATGAACTTAATTTTAGAAAACATAAAATGCATGTTATTCGATGTATGAAAAATATAAAATATTCGACACGGAAGCCTATTTAGTATGTATAGAAATATGACTAGTCTACTCCCGTCCAACAGTATAAGACCTTTGCTGAAATAGGGGCGTTGGCTTTGATATGGGAAAACATAAATACGCAGTGATGTCCGATCGGAATTGAAGCACTTTATACCAAGATTTACTTTGGAAGGGTATCACAGTCAATGTATAATGATAAAGACGCTTTGGGGAATATTTTGGGGGTCCATCAAGATAACATGTTGTAAGGCGACGTTTCGGGCCTTGCCCCACCGACACCATCTTTCTCGTTAGCAGTTTTCCATCCCGCATCCCAGTCCAGTCAAACCTCTTTGCATGACAAGCATTTGGACTTTTTGTTTAATGTGTTTTCATTCAAAAATGTATGAAATACTCGCCATTGGACGCCAAGCAAACACCAGACTTATAAATTATATTACATTATATTATATAATACTAATATTTGAAACGTTAATCCTATAATCTGCATTGCTTTTGATTAGAAGACTCTAATATGCTCAATCAATCTATTTAAAATTCAAATTATAAATGCATTATTCAATTGTTTCTTTATAATTTAATTAGAATAACATAATGATTTCACGAGACCAAAAGATAAACATACAAATATTGATAGCATAAAATACAAGTTACTTCAGTGTGAACTGATCACGTACACAAATACTCAATCTAAAGAGGTATACTTTACAGAGCATGAACCTTAAACTACGAGGAAATCTTACCTTTAATGACCAGAAAAACACGAAAATTTGACGATTTAATCCACTTATCTCAGGTAAAAGGTTTAAGAAAAAGTGGCACATTTTAATAGACACATCTTCGAACAGATAAGACAGCTAAAGAAAGTTATTACACCTGTACAGGTATTCCACAGCAAATGTTCATTGAATATACTATTTTACATAACAAAGCCACATCCTATGTTTGGATACATTATACTGCACATTTATTTGAGAAGGAATCATTTGTGAATAATATAAGATTTTGACATTAATAATGGCTGAATTGAATAAAGAGGAAACTTTCATTTAGAGTTACCGAACTTGCTTGTCGATTTGATCAAATATAAAACTTAACAATGATCTTTTTTACCTATACTCCTAATCAGAACCTATGCACCTAAAATTTTACTAGGTAACCTGCTGGTACCAATCGCAAATAGAAATAATAACTAATGTATCTTACAAAAGGTAATTTGGTCGTTGGTTTCTTAACGTCTAATGGCAAACATACTGGCATGGAAACGTACATTGTAACAAAGATTCAGTGAATTGGAGGAAGGCTTGTCCTTTCCGAAATTTGATTTTGCTGTAAGAAAAATCTGTGTTTCACACCCTTTAAAGACACCTGGGGCTTGGACCCCTTTTTAAATATGCCGCCCTTGATCTACCCTTAATGATGTTCCATATGGGCGGCAGACAAAGTACATTCGATGTAAGACTGGCCAGAAAGTAAGAATTGATTGACGACACATATATATTAGCTGCTACCCGTGAATGTAAGAGTGTAGAAAAAAAAGAATGTTGGGGCGGCAGATTATTAGATATAAACTGATACCAATGTAAGATTGTGTTGAAAATAAGAATAATGGGGAGGAAGATAGAAACAAACTAGATATCACTGAGATTGGAGCCATCTCTGTGGGCCCCGCTGTGAATAATGTGTGGTAAAAAATTTGTATCTTTATTATTGGACATGGCGTTGTCAACTGAAACCAAAGTTTTTGACCTTGACCTTTGACCCAGGAAGTTGTACATACATTATGACATACCCTCTGGTGTTGGTTTATATACATGTCAAGTATAAACTTTGAAATCATAACGGTACTCAAGATATAGAGCGGACACGATCTTTACCATAGGACATGGGGTTGTCAACTAAATCCAAAGATTTTGACCTTGACCTTTGACCTAGGAAGCTGTACATACATTATGACACACCCTCTGGTGTTGGTTAATATACATGTCAAGTATAAACTTTGAAATCATAACGGTTCTCTATATAGATATAAAGCGGGCACAATTTGTTACGGACGGACGGACAGACGGACAGACTGATCACTATAGGGTGTCCGCCATTCGGCGGGGCCCTAATAATGTCAGATTGTGTTGAAAATAAGAATACAGGGGCGGCAGATATAAATTGCTACCAAGAATGTAAGATTGTGTTGAAAATAAGAGTAGAGAAGCGGCAGATATAAACTGCTATCAAGAATGTAAGATTTTGTTGAAAATAGGAATACTGGGGAGGAAGATAGAAACAAATAATGTCAGAATGTGTTGAAAATAAGAATACAGGGGCGACAGATATAAACTGCTACCAAGAATTAATATTGTGTGGAAAATAAGAGTAGAGGGGAAGCAGATATAAACTGCTACCAAGAATGTAAGATTGTGTGGAAAATAAGAATACAGGGGCGGCAGATATAAACTGCTACCAAGAATGCAGGATTTTGTGGGAAATAAAAGAAGCGAGCGGCAGCTATAAATTGCTACCATAGTAAAAGAACAAAAAAAAAACAAGAACAGGTAAAATAAATAAATAACACAAACAATGAAGATTTCTTGTCGAAAATACTAGTGTAGCACAGTAATGATAAAAAAAAAAAAATAGACCCATGCTTTACGCGCCTGTGATCTCTAAATTTGTTTCCCTTCAGGAGTCAAACTCCGACAGTTGAGGAAACTTTATGGAATTCTATTATTAAAGGTCTTAACAATATACTTGAACTATTTTTTTTAGCAATGTGTACAAAATTCGTTTCTAGAATCTTATATATATATATATATATATATATATATATATATATATATATATATATATATATATATATATCGAATGACATGCATGACAAAGATAAATAAACTTGTTTCTGAAAGATATTTGATACATAGCTTAATTTTCCGATAGAAATTTGGTTTTGTTTAAAGTTGTCCTTGTTCATTTTGAATAAACTAAAAATTCGTCAAAATCTTTCAAAATTGCAGCTTTATGCCATCTCAGGCTGTACGCATCTAAAAGGTTGCATATTCAGTAATACGACATAATGTTTTCAAAACTTCAAAGTACTCACGTAAAGCGGAACAGTTTTTGTTTATTTTGGATAAATGTTTTTTTTAATGTGTTCAACACTGTAAAAACTGAACTGGACCGACCTTTTATCGATGATTGAGTCCTGGTTATTGTACATTGTATAAGAACGGTTGTACTCTTTAAATGAAAAAAAAAAGGTTCAAAATCAAATTGTTGCATATTTGAAATATTACAGGATTTTTTTTTATCTATGAAGTAACACATTTTGGTAGTACCTCTGGATTAGATAGTAACGGTAACTGAGATATTAACATATGTTTCACAATTTTCAAAATGTTTAAATTGAAAACTGATTATTTTCGATAAATTTTTGACATCGAACAAACGGACAATGTCTATAGAATTACCCAGATACTGATGTGTTCATTTGAATAGTCAAACGTGAAATTTTTGGTAAAAATTATACAGAAATACGGAAAAGGGGGTTGTTATACCGTCCGTTAAATTCGTCAATGATTTGATAGTATGCTTCAAATCACATTTATTTGGTTTGACAGATATTTTATACTTCCTGCACAAAGAGTAATAAAGAGACAAATATTTTGTTTGATTCCTATTACAGGTGAAATTAAACGACTTTTTTTTCAAGAGAAATGAATTGTGAAAATCTGCGATATCTGTTAAATATTTCAATGCACGGAGAAGAGGAGTAAAGATAAGGTTGTTCATGTTTGACTAGTGATCTTGATGAACAGATGAAAAACAATATTAGATCAATGTCAGAAAAATAGCAACATTTTGTTGTTTTCAGCAACAAACCAGAGGCGGAATTAGGGGAGGGGGCGGGGTCCTGCACCGTTATGGAGCCACATATAAGGTTCCGGTAAACCTTGCCCTTCCCATGTTTCAAAGCCTCATACAAAAAAGTTGATATTTTTCGGATGTTGTCCTGAAATGAATAACAATCAATCGTTTTATCCATCGGTTCGCCAAAAAAAAAATCCACTAATCAAACATTTTACACTTTAATCGTCCATTTAACCGGCAAAAGACAAGCAGACAACGTGTATATTTAAACTTATGCGATTATATCCTTGTACAACAGTTCCAGAAGTCCAATATAGTAATGGACTTTGATAGTACCAATGTAAGCGAAGGTAATGTTTTCATCACAGTTCATTTTACTGTCCTCTTTGAGGTCCGTGTTTAAACCATGTCTATTTCTATGAAAGCATACAGCGAAAGAATTATAAAGTATTAACGTATTTATAAATCCTTTGCTTTCAATTTTTGTTGTTGAACGCTCCTAGTGAAGTTTAATCCATAAAAGCGCCCAAATTTCACTGACGTCACAAAATTAATTTGGCTGTCTGTTTACTTTGTTTTTTTTTTTTTCTTCCATTTTTTTGAAATAACTTTTTTGTTTGGTTTAATTTTATGACGACTGTTTTATTTGTTTCATTCTGATTATTTAAATGGGCGTGACTGAATTATCATTTCATTACAAAATCTTTAAATCAAAATCGCATCTGAATAGTTTTTTTTAGAATAATAAATGTATACAATCTAATCAATAATAATACAATATGAATAACGATAAATAATGAAAATAAATTTTAAAAACCCTTTTAATTCATTGTTCTACTCCGAGTTGAGATTTCATTCGTAGTAGCATGCAGACAAGAAAGAGAATAAAATGGGAACAATAAAGAAATCATAAGTCTAAGAACATCATGTAACTCCGTGGCGAAAAGAAAGCCGATAAAACAAAATATACACAGAAAACCATATATATAGTATATATAGATTGAAAACGAATTTCAATCAATTCCCCGGAGTTATATAAAGTGCTCAGATAAGATATGTCAAGTAGCTTTTGCTCTCCCAGTGCTACCCATCATGCAACAGATGGCAGAATGGGAACACCCCACACCTTTTTAGCCAAAAAATTGGAGTATTTCAATTTCCAAGAGAGTAGGGGTAAGTTGTCACCAATATGACAGCTTTATAACCCTCTCGAAGCCTTCGTTTTGACGTGATGTAAAACATATTTTCTCCAACTATCAAAATTATTCTGAAAACAAGCAGGACAAGAAAATATGTGCAACACTAGGAATTAATTTGAGACTGAAACTTTTACATGTAAAATACGGTTCGTTTGTTTTTGATGTCAGTCTTTCAACCCCTGAAAATTGTTAAATTTAATATATACGTTGTATTATTCTCATTAAAAATAAATTTGACTTCGAGATGAATGATATTACACATACAGGACACATGAATAATAAGGGAGCATCTCTTTGTTAGATTATTGTTTAATCTTTGAGGTTAAATTGGAATTTGTTTTATTTACTTTTTTTTTAATAAACGATCGCAACTGACACAAAACGACGGATAGTTCACCAACACAACTAAAAGGCATTCATTTATGTAATGACAAATGTGTTTCATTCATTAATCACTAAGTTACATATCAGATTTTTGTATATTAGATAGAAATTAATAAAAATTAAATCTGAAATCAGTGTTTGATCCTGAATTTTTAAACAAATCGGTACTGCCATTTTGTCAATCAATAAAAGCAATATAAATCAACAATTTTATTTTCTACGAGGTTTTAAAATGCTTTTGATACTATAGACATAAATACATAAAATCCTATTTAAAAATTGGAGTGTCCGTATAATTCTAAACCTAATGGAGCAAAGAGAGTTTAAAACCTAGATAACGTAACAGTATCTGGCTATATATGTAAAAACTTAAGTCAGTTGTAAAAGAGATATTCAGTTTTTAGGATAGAAGTGAAGGGTATTTACTAGTAATTTATGCATTTTTATAATTCAATTGGAATAAAACAACATAAACGAATTATTTGATGTCTATTTGCACATACATGCTTCGTCTTGAGTTCAGTAAAAGATCTTTCGATATTTTGTTTTCAAATTAACACTTATTTTTGTTCTTTTCGGAATGAAATTCGTTTTAAATGCACAGAATTTCAAGTTCATAATCACTAATGGCTGAACAAAATTTGACGACAATGTCAAGACGGTAAAATGCAACTAATGTCCTTGGAGTTTCATTAGGATTATTAATTAGATAAGGTTAAAACAATTTTTGTACTTTCAATGTAATTAAGACAGTTAGTATTTCTATATGTACATTTAAAATTTGGTATCCCTGTTTTAATTCGCAAGAATATAATTTTACTTTTGAAGTTTGAAATTTCTTAACAGTTTTGCCATTTTCCAGAGTAGCATTTATCCTGGAGTATAGTTTTCGTGCTTTAAGTATAATAAAATGTATATTTGGTATAATAATTGTCCGATTACGTATACTAGAAGAGTAAACTATTGACATAAATTAAATTGAAATTTAGGCATAAATGTATACATCATATGTAGTTGAAAAAAAAATTGTCTGCACGTTGACGATTTTATTTACAACATTCGTTAATCAGTACTTTTTTAAACGAGCATGCATTTATGCAGGTTTCGTACACTCTATGTTTATTATTATATTTATTTTCATTATTTTCTTTGCTCTCTCATAAAATATTCAAACATATAAAGTTGATATTTTCTCTTAATATAAATGATATTTTTTTATCGCTAAGCTTACCTGAAATCAAGAAGGGATGCCCCCATGCCAAAGGCTTGACCCTGAAGAGGCTGGCGGACCAAATCCCATTGAAAAAATGATTGTTCATTCATGGTGAAAATTTTCCGTTCAACCGTGCATACTAAACGAAAACAGGTAGCATTTTGTAACACACGGTATAAAGTAAACCCATCGATGAAAAAAGAGTAATAAACTACTTATTAAAACAGTTCTAATGTTTTACAAGTTTCCTCAGTCATGCGCACTGTCAAGGTTTTCGTCGACTTTCCGTCATTGTCTAAGACAAGTCTTGCAAAAGTAGAAGCATTTTGATTAACATTGATTGATTGAACAATTCTAATTGGGCAAAGCAAATCCAAAACAGCCAGTAGAAAATTACTGCAAATTATTAAGAACTGAATAATTTTACAAACTAATACATTGATATTTTGTATGCATTTATTTTTACTGCATTAAAAAAAACATAATTATGTATATATTTCAGCATGAAAAGTGAAATATTAAAATATCCACTGACGCATTGGAAGTCAAACTATGGCCAAATATAGGAATTCAATGCACTTCAAAACTTTTAGATTAAATTACAACGCTAAGCCGAGCATGATGCGATTTTTAGTTTCATAATTTATTTATGTTCAATATATGAAGATAATTCAATCACAGATAGCCTAATGCGCATTTTCAGACCGAGCGATTTACGTAAAACACTTTGTAGGGATTCTTTTCTGTTTGTTATGTAATATTGTCAGTAGGTTTTCTTATGCTAAATAACTTATTAATCTAAATGGAGGACAGAAATAAGAAAATAAATCTCCTGAACTAATATCGCAACTCCGCAAACATTTTATTATAATTTTATTTGAATATCCATATAAATGAAAATCTGAATCTTGTATAAATCGTATTACTTAAACTTTCATCAATTAAAATACATTCAAATGTCATTTCAACAGTTTGGAAAGAATCAAGTACACAGATTTAAAAGTGAATTTTTGTTATAACTTTGAATAAAATTAATATACTCTTTTGAAAAAAATTGAATGAAAGACCCCTCCGTGTTGTATTTATCTAAATTTGTTGCCGTCACAGTAGTCAAGAGTTGTTTAAAATACGAAATAAAACCATAGTAAGAGAATTTCCGGAAGCCGAAGGAGATTCAGAACTTTATACGAATGATATAATTCATTCAGATGTAATTTAAGAACAATTAAATCATACTGCATAGAAAAGTGAAACTAGATTTTAAATCCAATTTCATTTCTATATATCCACCGTGGCAGCTCGAAATGAATAACGACACAATTTCGGGCCACGTCCAAATTATGTACCTTATTGTCGTGTATAGTTTAATCGTTTTAGGGTCAACGATTCGCAAAAGCACGATAGATGGAATATATACGAAATTTCAATCTGTATTATAATCAGATTGGACCAATTTCCCTGATTATAACAGTGGCGGATCCAGAAATTTTCATAAGGGGGGCTACTGACAGCCATAAGAGGGGCCCCGCTCCAGTCATGCTTCAGTGATCCCTAAATAATCAACCAAATTTTTCACACAAAAGGGGGACCCGGGCACCCTTGCCCCCCATAAATCCGCCTGTTATATTTCACATCGGTTAGAAAAAGTCTTGCAATCTTTGCCAGAATTCACAGATAACGCGGTAGTTTCGTGTGAGGTTACGGGCATGGTACTACTATTAAAGTAGTCTCAGATAACGCGGTAGTTTCATGCGAAGTTCTTGTTACTTCTATTACAGTAGTCTCAGATAACGCGGTAGTTTCGTGTGAGATTCTTGATACTTCTATTACAGTAGTCTCAGAAAACGCGGTAGTTTCGTGTGAGGTTACATGGTACTTCTATTACAGTAGTCTCAGATAACGCTATAAATAGTTTCGTGTGAGGTTCTTGGTACTTCTATTACAGTAATCTCAGATAACGCAGTAGTTTCGTGTGAGGTTGCATGATACTTCTATTACAGTAGTCTCAGATAACGCGGTAGTTTCGTGTGAGGTTCTTGGTACTTCTATTACAGTAGTCTCAGATAACGCTGTAGTTTCGTGTGAGGTTGCATGGTACTTCTATTACAGTAGTCTCAGATAACGCGGTAGTTTCGTGTGAGGTTCTTGATACTTCTATTACAGTAGTCTCAGGAGGGCCCCACACCACAAATTGCATTTTTAATCAGGTTTGCTATTTAAAGATGCAAACAAACCGTAATTTTAGTTTATTATTTGGGACAATTTTTAATTTCTAATAACAAAAAAATGAATACTATGGATATTGCAAAACATAAAAAGTAAAATTTTCAACATTGTATCAAAATGGTTTTCAACAGCTATATAAAGCTTAAAAATATTGAAACTTAGGTAAATGTAAAATTATCTAGTCTCTTCTATACTCAAATTCCATATTTTCTATCCGCTGATTGATTTTGACCCTGTGAATGAGATGTGAGGGGTTCTATTCCCATCAACTAGGGAATGTGAAAGCTGCATCTGAATATGAAATAAACAATATATAGATGTATAGAATGTGCGTACATTTAAAGGTTTCATAACGAGTGAGAATTGAATATCGCTTGATATCATTTCGAGTTATTTAAGTTCAATTTAATAATAATAAACGAGCCTTCGGTGAGCTTATTATTACTATTTAAGTTAAATGACGAGAGTTGATATCAAGCGATATCCAATTCTTACAAGTTGTTAAACCTATTTCTGTTATGGTCAACACTTTCATTGTGTTAAATCAAAAATCCCGCGAATCGTTGATCTTGTCTTTTGCACATATATACCAGTATGACTTCATATGTCCTGTTCCGATGTGAAACTTTAACATCAGACATTTAGAACTTTTTGTACGCTTCAGAATGTAATATTTAAAAAAATGAAGATTTACAGCTGAAAAGTGTGAGTGTTTTGTATATTATTGAAGAAATCACATATGCCTGTTTCCATGGACGAAATGTACTATAGGATTAAACGCCTTTTTAAAGGAATTTATTGGTGCATAAACTCGACCAATTCACTCACAAACAAATAAAAGTCCTTTTATGATATGTTTGTGAGTGACTTGGTCCAGTTTATACACCAATAAATTCCTTTAAAAAGGCGTTTAATCCTTATAATTCTTAAAAACTGGAGATAAGGAATTTATTTTTCCACACTCGTAACCTCTATCACATGTTGAAATTGTATATTTGTGTCATTGAATTGGCCTTGCGCATGAATATATTTGTTGGTGAACGCAAAAATATGTACTCCATGAAATTTGTTATATGATAAAAAATAAACTACAAAAACATCTTATTATCATTCAAATGAATGTTTTGTGTTAATTATCTGATATAACGATTAACGCGAAATGAAAATAAATATTTTCAACGTCGATCCGGATTGTGTTATTATCGCCGCCATTTTGTTTACATTGGTAACAAAAAGTAGTTCGGTCAACGTCGTCTATCGAAAAATAAGCAACATCAAGAACCACTACCGGAAGTGCTCTCGACCAATCATATAAACGTATTCCCTAATATGCAAATCATATAAGAATTATTATAGGATTAAACACACTTTTTATAGAGGTTATTGGTGTGTAAACTGGGGCGATTAACTCACAAACTGAATAAAAGTCCGAAGGACTTTTATGTAAAGTTTGTGAGTAAGCGACCCAGTTTACATATCAATAACCTCTAGAAAAAATGTGTTTAATCCTTATAATTCTTAGCAAAACATTCGCAATTTTTAATTAGGATTTTTGTATTCATTGGCTTCTTTTTATCATCAAATGCACAATGGAAATGTCGTAACTACGGAGTTAGCCGCCATATTGACTTTCTGAAATCCATAAAATGTGCGATTAATGCAATAGAATCTAAAATGAAACATCACATACCTCAAAAACGTCCTTTTAATGAGATATTATCCGAATTTGAAGCGTACAAGTAACGCAATAATCTTCAGATTGAGAATTTTCATTCGTATGACGTCATGTTTTGCCATGACGTTAACGCGGTAAGATCATTCATGATATTTCGCGGAATTTTATTTTATTTAAATTTCAGACATTTTCCAAGCTTGAATGCATTATTTCTTTTTTCTATGCCTAAACAAATTATGTAATTTGTTTTTCAATCTCAATGTGCTCAATACTCCTGGATCACATCATGCATGTGTATAGCGCATGAATTGATCAGTGAAAGTAGTTTCGGCAACATGGTTTATCGAAGTGTAAACCAAGGGAAAAACTTCTAATGGACCAATCAAATTCAAGTATTTGTAGATATGCAAATCATGTAAGAATTATATAGTCTTAACCTTTGAAAGAGGGACGAAAGATACCAGAGGGACAGTCAAACTCATAGATCGAAAACAAACTGACAACGCCATGGCTAAAAATAAACAGACAAACAGACAAATAATAGTACAGATGACACAACATAGAAAACTAAAGACTAAGCAACACGAACCCCACCAAAAACTGGGGGTGATCTCAGGTGCTCCGGAAGGGTAAGCAGATCCTGCTCCACATGTGGCACTCGTCGTGTTGCTTATGTTATTACAAATCCGGTAAATAGTCTAATTCGGTAAGTCACATTCGAGAAAAGGGAAGGGTATTGTAGTTACGACATAAGGAACATATCCGATATCATCTGTGAAACGGTTATTCCATAACGGTCAACCAACTCGTGATGGCGTCCGTAAAATTTACGAAGGGATGATTTCAACTTCACCATTTGGAACTCTTGGTTTAATAGCTTCCTTGTGAGCAGCAATCCTCTATCAAGGAAATCATGATAGGAAACACAAGCCCGGGAATATCGTATCAATTGGGAGATATATACTCCGTATGCAGGCGCTGCTGGAATGTTGCTACATAGAAATGGAAAGTTCACAATTGGGAAGCTGAAATCATCTCTTTTGTCGTAAAGTTTTGTTTTCAACCGACCCTCATTGTCAATTTCTAGATGTAAGTCAAGATATGAAAGTTATCCATGATCTAACGAATAGCCAATGTAAATATCGTAATATCGTCTCATGATGCTGAATAAGCCAATCAAATTAACGGATATTTTTCATATCACTTTTTCGTATCACACTCCGTGCAGTGTGCTACCGAGAAATATCTCTGCATGCAAGAAATAGATAACAGGCCACAACCATAAGAGAATATATTGTATACGTCTCTGGTACATCCTAATAAATCAAAATACGTTTCCTTTTCTTGCAATTCATGCCAGCTGTTCTTGAAAATTTCTGACCTGTGAAATTTATCCAAAAAAAGTTATATTCATTGACACTTTCCGTTTACTATCGTAAATCTAAGAAAAGTTCATATATTTCGATTTTAGCTTGGGGCCAGTGTCTGTCTTCCGTCTATTCTGAGATTGCTCTGACGTCTGACGGCCATTTTTGGAATTACTTGGACCGTGGGATAGCCCAAGTAAGACCCCCATGGAGCCGTCTGACCTCAAAACAATCTCGGGCTATCATCCGTCGTCCGTCGTTGTACCTTAATCACAATTTAAAACTATTTTTAACCGGATTTCCAAAAAAATATCGGTTATTAATTTGGTGATGTACAGCGGGCGGTCGGTCGGGCGGGCTGCTGCCAAACAGTGTCCGTGGTGCAATAACTTAAAAACGCTTTAAAAAAAATCTTTTCAGATTTATATATGTTGTTTCCTGTGACTAAATGAAGGTCAAATTTGATTTTCACGATTTTAGATTTTATCGTTGTTTATTTGTAGACTTTTAAGACCCTACATCAACTGTCAAGATGAAGAACAGGAATAAAAGCCCTGTTCATTGATAATTTTCTATGTTTTCTATGTATTGTGTGCAATTTTATCCCATGTACATTTACTCTATATCCTTTCATTTTCTATTCTATTCTTTAAGTAGCGAAAAGTGATACTTATAGATTTATTTTTTTTACTTGATCCTGTTTGGGGGTCCAGATTTGCAAATATCATTTTCATGCAGGAAACATGAAAAGCTAAAGTGATCAGCAAGACAAGCTGTTGGCCCACAAAGTGTCCATGCAGCACAGCTTTATGCTTAAATACCAGTAAGCGATACATGCTCCTTAGGGTTCTAGTTTAAGAATATAACTTTGCATAATTTTACTTTCCACGCTCATTACAATCTATAGCCATTTACGTGTCAATTGGCGGACAGATATTTTGTACCAACTTTATCAACTGGAATTAAGCTGTATGTGGTCATGTAAACTACTAACATTTTATTTTTCAAATTGTTTCATATATTATGCCATATCGTGTGCTTTTATGTCCTACGGTATGGGGTTTGCTCTTTGTTGAAAGTCGTACTGTGACGTATTGTTTTTTTTTTTTTAAATCGAATCACTCTCGTCTTTTGGTCTCTGCTGGAATTAGATAACCATACCTCATCTCCTTTTTTTAACAATAATAAAAGTCGACTCATACCAACAGAGCATAACTTTTTGGACATCCGTGTAAAAATCTTCAAATATGCAATGAAACATCTATAAAAATAGGACAACGGTAAATATTATGTCAGTAAAAAGGAGTTTAGCAAAAATAAATTGTGAAATCAGTTCATTAAGGTCATTCTGTTTGGTCAGTTAAGATTCAATTTCATTGAAAAAAGGAAATCTTTACATCAAAAAAAAACAAAAAAACTAGCAAAATGGCATTAGTTATTACAAAACACGAGTCCAAGTTTTAAGATTGGACTGTAAATCAAAGTATCATACCGTACTGAAAAGGAGTGATATTCCACTCTTATAAAATCGGATCAAAATCAACGAAAAATGCTGTTTAAATAAAGAATATATATTTAATAAATGCAAGACAAAAATATATAATCATAGTTGATTAAATTTTTGTCAAAAATGGAAGAGGGGCGCTTATTAAATATATAGGGAGGACTTTTCTTGTTTTACGTATGGTCAAATCTAACGGTCATCAGATCATACACTATACCAAACATTTACAGTCACAGTTTCCAATAAATTTCAATCATTCTGAACTTCATACTATACAACGGAAATTAACTTCCAATCGTTAATTTTAATACTGATTTTTTTTTTAAATACTGGTCTAATACTGATTCTTAAGCCACTGCATGGAGTTAGGTTACAATTCAGTGTTGCTTTCAGTACTTATTATACTACATGTAATCATATTTGAAGTTGCTTACAGAACTTTTTACACTACATTTCATGTCAAGTCTTTGTCGATAATAGGTTTAAGTGGACTTTTTGCAACTGAAATCTGGTAATTATTTCAATTTCCCTTTTCAACTAAAGGTATGCGCTTCGTATTGCATATTTATGCTTGAAAAACGAAACCATCATGGAAATGGAAATAACATGATTCAAATTGATGCATTTTTGTGACAAAATAAGGTTTTAAGTAAACGTACAATGACCTATAATGGTTTACTTTTATAAATTTTGACTTGGATGGAGAGTTGTCTCATTGGCACTCATACCACATCTTCTTATATCTAATGACGAAAAATCAGGCTACTCTAAATAGTGCTGAAAATGTAGTTTTAGATATTCAGTACGGAAACAACACCAAACTATATAAAAAATATTAAAAAAAAAAGTAGAAATGAAAAAGTTCTTTAACAATACTGAAGAACGCATATAAATACTTCCGAAAAAATGTACTCTAGCTATAATATACGAAATTGTACTGAAGCGACGGAAACTTATTACAGGTTTTAAATCTATAAGCAGATTGTCAGTCACTACTTTGCAGGTGTTGGTTGGTCAGGATAGAATTTCCAGTCCTGGTTGAATGTCAACGTTAAGCATCACAAGAGCATGTGTCGCTCACGTAGGTCTATGCGCACCTTCAACAATTGGAGCTTTCTAATATTGTAGACTAGAATAGAATTGAAGACAAAAATCTATTTTTTGTTGATCGTGCATTGCTGGTCATTTTTTTTCAGTGTACAGTTCCTCTCTGTCTTCTATATATTTTGCCTAAGACACAAAAAAGGTTAAATAAAAATCGTCATTCAAGAGTATTCACTCCTAGATATAAAAATAAGAAGATGTGGTATAATTGCCAATGAGACAACTCTCCACCCGAGACCAAATGACATAGAAATTAAGAGTCTACTACAATTTCAGCAACATTTGACTTATTTGTAGATCTTGTCTTGCTGATCATTTTGGCTCTTTAAAGTGTCTATTATAACTTTTAAGACAATATACAAAAAATATGTAAAAATCGTCATTAAAGGGCAATAAATCCCATACGGAGTCATCTTACGAATTCGCCCATGTTGACTTATTTGTAGATCTTGTCTTGCTGTAAGTTTTGGCCTTTAAAAGTTTCTCTTTATCTATTATAATTTTCAAATTAATAGGCAAACATGAAAGAAAATGGAAATATTCGTCATATATTGTCAATAACTCCTATCAGAAGTCGTCTGACAGTTTTGAAGTAAATTGACAGTAGGTAGATCTTATTTCTGCCCCTGTCAGATTTCCTCTATAAATAGCGATTTCAAGATAATAGACAAAATTTTCACTTTACCCTTATATTCTATTTTTATCCATGTCAGTCATGCTGGTTGGCAGGCTTGGTCGTAGAACACAATTTATACACGAAATACCCCAAGGATGATTGTGGCCAAGTTCCAATTCGACCCAGTAGTGTCAGTAGTTTCAGAGTAGAACATTTTTGTAAAAGTTAATGGACGACAGACAACGACGACGACGGACGCCAAGTGATGAGAATAGCTCACTTGACCCTGTTGGCCAGGTGAGCTCAAAATTACATAAAATATTACTGAACTAAATGTTCTTGGAAACATGTAGTTATTGACCAAATACAAAAAAGGAGTAAGCAAAAATTAAAATTTAAGTGCAATAACTCCTATAAGAAGACAACTGACAATTTCATCTATCCTGACTTTTGCAGATCTTATCTCGCTGATCATGTTTGCTTTTCAAGTTTTTATCTATCTTTATTAGTTTCAAAATAATAGACAATAACATAAACAAATTTAGTAAAATTGTCATTTATAGGCAATAACTGATGCTAAAAGCCATGTTGACTTATTTGTAGATATTGTCTTGCTTATTAATTATGCAATATAAAATGAATATCTATCTTTATATTTTACATGTTATAGGCAAAAATAATGCTGAAAATCACCATTTAAGAACAATAACTAAAATAAGAAGTCGACTGACGATTTTGGCCATGTTGACTTATTTGTAGATCTCGTCTTGCTTATCATTTGTGCTATTTAAAGGTTTCTGTCTATCTATTATAGTTTTCAAGATGATAGGCAAAAATTAAAAAAAAATGGTAAAATTGTGTTATTTAAGGGCAATAGCTTCTATAAAAAGTAGCCCTACAGTTTTGATGTAAATGGACAGAAGGAAGATGTCATCGTACTGAACACTTCTGCACCTGTCAGATTATCTCTAGTCATAGCCTTTTTCAAGATAATAGAAAAAACTTGCAATTAACCCCTGTGTTCTTTTTCTAGCCATGTCTGCCATTGTGGTTGGCAAGTAGGGCCAAGGACACCTTTTATAAACTAGATACCCCAATGATGATACCTTGGGGCTAGGTGAAATAAAAAGGAGGTACATAACTATGTGCAATGTGATGTTATTATGTCAAGTAAGTAAAAGGAAGAGAATTTTGCACTAATAAACTTCATTAATATATATAGAAGGCATGTTGGCTTGGGTGACAAAATATATTAATCAAGATAAAAAATTGAAAATACAAAATGCATGACAAAAATTGGATTGGAGGGGAGTATACAAATGTGACATGATCAAAACCACACAAGAAAGACAAGACAGCACCAAGGTAAAAAAAAAGATTGGAGGGGAGAGAATACAAATGGGACATGATCAAAACAACACAAGAAAGACAGACAGCACCAAGGTAAAAAAAAAGGATTGAAGGGGAGTATACAAATATGACATGATCAAAACAACACAAGAAAGACAGACAGCAACAAGGTAAAAAAAAGGATTGGAGGGGAGAGAATACAAATGGGACATGATCATAACCACATAAGAAAGACAGACAGCACCAAGGTAAAAAAAGAAGGTTGGAGTGGAGAGAATACAAATGGGACAGGATCAAAACAACACAAGAAAGACAGACAGCACCAAGGTAAAAACAAAAGGATTGGAGGGGAGAGAATACAAATGGGACAGGATCAAAACAACACAAGAAAGACAAACAGCACCAAGGTAAATAAAAAAGATTGGAGGGGAGAGAATACAAATGGGACAGGATCAAAACAACACAAGAAAGACAGACAGAACCAAGGTTAAAAAAAGAGACAAACATACAACAGTGCACAAAGCAGAATATAGTAACAAGATCAAGCAATATGAACCCTGAAGGGTAAGTAGTTTCTGCTAAACTACTGCTACTCCTTGTGTGCTCAGTGTAGGAACATCAACACATGCTTTAATTTATTCTACCAGTTTCCTATGATTCAAGTGTAAACTGTAGCAGATGTATTTACAATAAATCTTACCTGTGACATATTAAAGTTAGACCAAAATATTCAGAAGAATGTGTCTGTGGTTTTACAATATTAAACAATAGTTCTATACATATTATAAATGGGTTGTACATATAGAGGCTGGTAGACTGACACTTTAGAAATATAATTTTATAACTAAATTCATTGTATAAAGATGACAACTGATGTGTTCATTTCAATAGTATTTATATATGTGAGGATTTCAACCACCAAGCATATGGACCACATATAAAAAGTTGTCTACGTATACCTTAAACTATGTGCTAGTTTCAAAGAAATGTATGCATATTTATATCATATGTCAATTGGAACATCATGGGTCAGATGCATCCAACTTAAATGGCTTTCTTTTGATTGAAAGTATGTTTGTGTAATTATGACTCAATTTGTTGTTGGAAGATATTGTTTGGTGATATTCCATAAGGGCCTGTATAAGCTATGCTTTGTGGTGGCTGCAAAAGTCTATGTTTTTACTACATAACAAAGATCTCTTCAATCTTATGAAGACCAAACATGTTCTTATAACAGAATGTTTGTACAAATTCAAGTTTTCTTGTTTCTCTGTATTCCATTCAGTTTAATTACGAGATTGACACAAAAGTTATTAATTCCTTGAAGATTTGATATTTGAACATTCATACATAATATTGCTAGGACCCCATACGATAAAAGCTGTTATCAAAAGAAATGTTGTACCTACATAGAATGTTTGTGAAACCATGTTTCTCTATCACTATACAAAATAAACTGTTGACACAGAGATATGTCTTGCCTGTCGGCATTGAATTCAGAGAAAGACAATCTGATGGACAGCAACATAGTTTAATAATTCAAAGTCACTGGACGTTTATCTAGTGGGCAGGGCCTGAAAATAATCGTCAAACTGATATGTACTGATAGTAATGCAACTTTATACAAAATATCATTGATCTATCACAAGTAATTCTTATCAAACTGAATTAAGCATTAAACTTAACAATGAAAATCGCTAATTTATTCAAAGTCACTGGACCATGACCTAGGGGGCAGGGCCTCGAAATAGTCGTCAAACTGATATGAACTGATAGTAATGCAACTTCATACAAAATATCATAGATCTATCACAAGTAGATCCTATCAAACTAGCTTGAGCAGAAAACTTTACACTGAAAATTGCTAATTAATTCAAAGTCACTGGACCATGTCCTAGGGGGCAGGGCCTCGAAATAGTCGTCAAACTGATATGAACTGATTGTAATGCAACTTTATATATAATATCAATGATCTATCACAAGTAGTTCCTATCAAACTAACTTAAGCAGAAAACTTAACAATTGTTGACACTCTCGCTGTCAAAGCAATCCCTATGTATCGCTTTCCGCGACAAAAAGGTGAGACAAAAATCACCCAAATCTACAAAAACTGTTGACTCAATAATTAAAAAAAAAAATTGTAAAAAACTAGTTATCTTTGCATATGTTTGCCTTTTGGTCATATTATATTTTGAAAATTCTCTACAGGAGTAGCCATTATAATTTTTGACTGGAATTACTAACACTAATAGTATGAAGGTCGTAAACTTAGCTATCCTTAATCATTGAATTTTCTTATTGAGAGGAAAATGTAATTTTATGTAATTTTTCACTCATTTTGTCTCATTATGTGAGCTTGAATAAAGGAATAACCCTGGAACATAAGTCTATTTCATTCGTGGGTAAAAAGTGTCACCAACAAGAAAAGACAAAATTATAAAATGGCAGTTATTTAATGACAGTAAGAGATGTAAACATGAAAGAATATGTACAAATAATAATAAAGGACCTACAAATAAACATTTAAATAACAATATCACAGAATAAACCATCCACTACAAATGCACCTTTCATTACATGCTATTGTTTATTTCAATTGTGTCTGTTGGATAAAGGGCATTAACTCCAGTTAATTCAAAATTCTGTCAAGTAAATATTTTATGAAATGAACCGGTTTCCAGTCTGCAATAATTGCTGCCCTAAAAGATTTACAATTTATTACAAAGAACATTTAAATACACGAAAAAAAACAATAAAAGGAGACATGAGCAGATGTCCTAGAACATTTTGATTAAAGTATGAAAATATTGCTTACAACAGCAAACTACTTAGGAATGTAAAAAACTGCCATGGATTCTAAATGTAGAAATAAACACTTAATTTTTTCTAAGTTTATTTGGTATACATTAACCATTATAACTATTGCTATATAACTCTTTAGATTTTGGAATGTCTGAGTAAAGAATTGCTGATTAGATATTTATGATGATATTTTAGGACTCAAACAGAATGAACATGCTCTTACTAAGTTATTAAGAAAATGATAATTGATTTTCGTTATTAAAATCAATGTCTATAATTAATTTGCACAAAATGAGGGGCACTGCATCAAATATGATATTCCTTTTGGTGTATGATTTTGCTTTGTCGATTCATATGTGAAATGTGGCCCCCAAAACTAGGTTGTTTTCACTTATTTGGTATAATAAGATTGCAAATTGCATCATTTTTATTATGTATATAAGAAAAGGATAACCAGTCAGTTTAAAACTACTATTAAAGAAAATTTGACTGCTTTTGTATATAAATTCCGCCACCTTGTAAGTATGTTTATATATGTTAAGTATCTACTTGTAGTTTTATTCTTTACTCTTTTGTATCTATTAATTGCACATTATTTGATGCAAAGTCATCCAAGACAATTTTTTTATCTCTTTTATGTTATCTAATGTCCACTCTGGAATCATTCATTTCAAATAGTTCTGAATAGTACCTCACAGGTAATTTTGATTTGTTACTGACAAAGGGTATTTTGTAAAATACATGATAGAATTTGTATTAGACAGTCTAAATGAAATATAAAATCATACAAAATATAAAAACTAACTATAATGTCAACATATAAAAATAACAATAAGTTTACTGATATAAATAACAACAATAAAATCATGGATGTTGCCAGTTTTGATAACATTCTGAGCAATATTTTAAAAAGTACTAATAAAATGTAATGTTTCTTTAAAATATTGGTATATGATACATAAACTAAAGCTGTGAAAAATTTGGCACCTAAAAAAAGAGTAAAATTTACCTCTGTTAAAGCAAATCAAGCTTTATAATGACTTATTATAAATCAATTACAATCATTAGCACTTCACAAATAAGATTCTGCAATCAATTTCACAAAAAATGTTACAAGTATTTAAATCACAAACATTTCACTTACTAACAGCCAATTTTTAGTCATATGATTTTTTTGTGAAAAGGGCTAGAGGTTTCCAGGAATAACTTTTAATTGCACAACTCTAAAAAAATCTGTTCAAAATGTTGCCAAAAATGACTATTCACTTTCCCTCATTTTCTTTCTATTCTATACTTTTCTATTAAACATTTACCCCTTTTGATTATACCCTCTTTGGTAGTATAATCTTGTTATTTTAGCAAACAGCATATTTTCCATGATTGGGTATAAATGCATTAGCAAAGTGTACATATTAATTATTTTTTATCTGTTTTTTTCCTGATTTTCGACTGACTAACACAGGGAGGATCTACAGTTTAAGTCCATTCATCTACTACAATGTCTAAAGAATTCAATAAACTCTATGGTCTCTTCTGACTGGGGAAGCTGATCGTGCACGGGCTCTTGCAGCCTTGCGTCTTGCCCTCTCTCTTGATCTCTGTATTGTTTGGGTCTGGTTTGAAGTATTAACTGTACGTCTGTAGTCTTCATAACCACTGACAAACCCATCTTCCATGTCTGCTAATGCCTCCTCCATACTCATGGTTGTAAATGCATGGGTATGATGTGCTTGGATAAGTTTTTCTAACCGTGAGATGATTTCATAGTCGGGAATTGCAAGTGTGTTTATGTCAAGACCCAACATCCTACAGATGACATTTCTGAAGTCTAGGAGCTGTAATAAAATAAAACAAATCTGGTTAAAATACTTTCTTAGTTTTAAAGTCACAGGCAAATAAATGTTAATGAAATATAAAGTAATCTCTATGAAACAGTTATGAAACAACCTGAAGTTACTGTTAGGTGCTTCATCTTTTCTAAAAATTCATCATTGACAAAAAACCTGGAATAATTACTTCACTTCACAAGAAGTCTAAAGAATGTCATTATAAATAGACGTTATAACACCTACTTGTTTCTCTCTAGTTTGTGTTGACTGTAGGGAATTCTTTGTTGTTCTGAGTTCACTTGAAAGAGCCTGAACAGCATTGTCAGCAACAACATTCTTCTCCCTGGAAGATGATTCATATGAATTCTGTTCATTTTTGAGAGCACCAATCTTTCTGGCCTGTCTCTTCCTCAATTCTTCCAGTTCTTCTACCTGCTTCACTAATTCTTCAATCTCTTGTCTTTGTTCCATTGTTCTTAGCTGAATAAAAATTTGAAATGTACACATGAATGTCAGATCAGTTTCCTAAAAGATACCAGTTATTATTTTTTGGTCAAAATGGATACTGAAACTATTTTGTATAAAAACTTCTTTGGTTAAGCTTCTTCACAATATTATAGAAAATGTATGTATTGTATTCTTCTGATTAAAAAATGGACCCTATTTTTTTTTATAATAAAAAATTAAAATGATTCTTTTATCAACTAAGGTACACCTGATTATAAACCAACCCTAAATAAAGGTATATTCTAGTTATCCAAACACTCAATGGCACAGGGTTGGCAAAACCCAGGTTTATGAGTATTGACCAGCCCAGTGGGAAATACTGGGAAAACCTGGGTTTTACTGGGTTTTATCGGGTAATACTGGGCAATACTGGGTAATATAAAATAAGGGCCTGAATTTTAAAGAAATTCAGTGATCAAACACAAAAGCAATACATTTAAGATATTTATAAACATATTTTGATTTTTAAATAAGTTTATTTGTTCGAGAGTCTTATAATATATACAAGTGTATACATTTGAGAAAGTATTATTCTAGCAACTCTGAGACAAGTGTACATGAAGACACATTAGACAAATATTAATGGAAAAAACCTTTCTCAATTCTCACAAAAATCTATTAAATCACCCATCTGTCTAGATTGGTCATACTGTTAACATAAAGCCAAAGAATTCATTTTTTTCAAATATATATAACCAATATAAAGAATAAACAATGTAAGAAAAATTACTTTTAAATAATTTATACGACATCACTAATTAATAAGTAATTATTCAGATTAGAACACAGATATGTTTATATAACAATAATCAGCCTTTCATTTCTATAAGTGTTAATGACATGACCCTGTACATGCTGTAGGGTGTTTATTTAGCAATATGATTGCATAGTAATTTAAATTTACAATTCACCTAAACATAGTACTGCAATAAATGCATTTTTTCAAAGTTTTGATTATTGAAACAATGCTTGGAAATTAACAAGGTATCATAAAATGTTAAAATCTTGTAGTCTGCCTACATAGAATTTGTGGAGAAGAGAAAGAAATTGAATTTCCAATCTTCTAGAAATGACTCTCAATGGTTAACTGTATAAAATGTACATATTTAGCTATAATACTATGAAACTACAACAAGTCTTTACTATTTTGCGTTGAAATAAGCTTAAAAAATCATATTGCCCAGTACTACCTATTTCTGGGAGTATTGCCCAGCCCGGGAAAACCGGGTTTTCCCACCTGGGTTTTCCCGGGTGGGTAATACTTTGCCAACCCTGCAATGGCACCATCAAAGTCAAACAAAAGACAACTTGCAAAATAATACTGAAGTTAATAATCTTACTTTGATATCACTGGATCCCAGCAGTTGGGCTTTGAGATTTATGATCTCTTGAGAAGCGTCTTGTAATTGCATCTTGTATTTATCAACAAGTTTCTCTAATTTACGATTTCTGTAGCTTTCTGAATCTCTTTCCTTTTCAATGACAGATTTTCCTAACAATTTCTCCTCCATGCCTGTCATTTTCTTCCTGATTAAATCTAGATGGAGGTCTTTGCTTTCCAGTTGCTCTTTCAATGACTTAACCTTTCTTTGTAAGTTATAGATATGTGTAGATTTGTCTGCAATAGTATCAGCTTCCATTTTGACCAGTTGTTCAGCCCTTGATATAATAGCATCGATGGTCAAATCAAAGCCTAAATCTGAGGAAATTTTGTCCATCTTCAATGAGTGACCTAGTCTTTGGAGCATTCTCATGTACTGTAAAATAAACACAATAATTACTGTTTATCATGAGGTACAATAACCTAATTTTACAAGATAAGTTAGCTATTATATTCTTCTTAGTTGGGAGGCATTGTTTCTAAAACAATCATATTTGCCTGACTAATCCCAATTCTTTTATTGAAGGGAGCCTAGTTTTTTTACTGATACATAATAAGGCACTGCATGTTTTATCAGATAAATATATTTTTTGAAGTTCAAGCTGTGGTTGGAAGAATGGACTAGTTCCCAAAACACATGTATATAATTAAAGTGGCATGAGTTTCAATTACTGTAAACATTACTGGTATCAGTTATTAGACCATTATTAAATATCAAGCAACCAATCTCAAGCTAAAGAGGTTTGGTACAGTTTCACAAGTAAATGTGAACTATTTGTTTTCAACTTTAAAGAAATTGTTTGATAAAAATGAAAGCATTATTCTATAAGTAACGTTTTTGCCAAATAATTTTGAATTTCAGCATTTTCAGAGGGAACAACAATTATATATAAAAAAAATAACACAACAGTCTGCAAGAATTAAATTTGTATTAAAATGGGTTTGCATGTATACAAAACCTTAAAAATTAAAGATATACTGCTTAAAATACTGATAAAATTACCATCCCTTATTTTATAAAAAAAAAAAAAAAAAAAGGACCAAAACTTTATTCATACATGCCACTTTCATTTCATGTCAAAAGATATGATACAGAATTACAAATTGATATACCTTTTCTTTATCAGACCTGAACCCGTCTCTCAAGACATCTCCTGCTGATAATTCACCTTCAGCACTGCGTAGTTTTTCAAATAATTCAGCGACCTCGGATTCAGCCTTTCTGGCTCTAGATGCAGAACTTTTATGTAATTCATATTGTGATTCTAGCTGTTCTGTAAGGGCTCTGACCCTTTCCTCTAATGACTCAATTACCTAGAATAAAGAATTTGATGATGCATTAATTTTGAAAATAATAAAGTCTTATCAGTTTTCTCAAGAAAAGGACTAAAATTGACTGAAATTCATCCAAATAAGACCATATATGATTCTTGAGCCACTATTTTCAGTAAACAGGAAGGGGAATTCATTTTTTACAGGCAGAAAAACAGATTAGGTAGGTTTTTTGTTAAATGTAAAAGATAAAGCACCGGTACCATGTAAAATTCTAATTACCATTGCAGACATTTCAGCTCCTAAACAATTTCAAAGTGGTTCTATTTTAATTAAATGCTTATAGGAAATCCTTATGAGATTTATAAACTTAAACATTTGACTGAAATTGGTATATTTGGAACCTCCAAAATCATTATGGATACAATATTATGTTGCTACAGTTGCAAAGAACAGACCTGCAAACTTTTGAAAATCTCCATCGGGGATTTAGCGCGACCAGATTTTTAAGGGTTACAATTTTTGCAGCGTTTCTGTGTGCACTGTTTTTACTCTTGAAATAGTCTCATTTCTCTTCTTTTTTTCTTTTGGTATCCTGATGATGAGCTAATAAGTCTTGATTTCTTTTATTTGCATGATTCTTGTACTTATTAATTGGAAAAATAACTTAATAGAGAAAAATGGCCTAAAAATAAAGGATACAAAGTGAAGACCTCCCCCCTCCACCTTTTCCCCCTCAAAAGACCTTATCTTTGCACCATGACTCAAAAGATATAAACCTAAATGTCCTAAAGTTAGAAGGATGAAGACAGATTTTGAGTTAGTCTATCAGTATTAATGAGAAAATGGATAAAATTTGAGTTATCTTTCTTTGTGTTCAGAGGTGCTCATACCGGCGGAGGCTTATACACAGTAGAAGTGAATACAAAATGGTGTCGATTTTAAATCAGAACTGGACAGAAACACGTCTGATTTCAAAAACTTTAACGGATTTCAAGATAAACTCTGTTTTCTAATGAGTTCATTACAGTTTTCATCTTTCAGTTAATTACGATTTTGTCATGAAACTATGGTAAACGTTGCAAATTGTGATTGTATTATAAGTTGATTAAAATTGAAATGCCGACTGACTGATTCTGTTTACAAATTAATTAATTTTGAGGATTGTTATGACCCATCAGATAAGCAGATTACATGTAACAACAAATTATGACACCTGATGTGACCATTGATTAGTGTAGGGTCCTAAACTTATCATAAATATGTTGCCAGGTAAAACTATAGATTTATAGAAATTTATCAGAAAAACTTCAAAATCGGTAACCAATAATATTTTCGGGTATATTTTGAGAAAATCGGAATTTGACTTGTTTTACAATCCAGATATCGAGATTTGGGTTGAGGCATGAAAATCAGGATGATACCGCCAAAATCAGGATAGTTGGCAGGTCTGCAAGAATTCAGAATGCTTTTTTTTTTTTATCAAATATAACATCAAATTTTGTTTTCTCTCTCCATTTTTATTTAAGAAAGTGAGAAAAAAACAAGCAATGTGGGCACCAGAAAAAGGATATATTTGGGACTGAGAACTATACATATAATTTTATTTGGCCTAAATATATTTAAAAAATCATCTATAGAAATAAGAAAATGCATGCACAAACACAATTTGAGTACATTAATTAATAAATTTTAAATATTCTATTAATAAAATGTCACACATTTAAAATCAGAGTGTACAAAGGTATGTTTACTCAATTTGTTATACCACATTCTCTTGATAAATCTCCTTAAATAATCTTCATTATGTAAGAATTAATATTTTTTTCATACACTATTCAAAACATGTATAAAATAGAGAGATTTACTGATAAACATAATTGAAAATAATGAAGGTGCATTTCAAACTTATATTTATCCTCCAGGAAATTAAAATAAAACATACCGAAACCATTTCTTTGTTTCGAGATTTTAAACTAGCAACTCTTGATTTGATGGATTCTTCAGACCATTCTAATACAGAATCATCAACTTCACTTAACAAAGTGGCTATTTGCTCCATAAACAATCTGACTGAACTCTTAGCTGACTGGATGTCATGAATGTTAGATCTCAATTCTCTTTCTTTTCTATTCAACCTTTCTTCTCTCATATCAATTTCTGATCTGTTGGCACTTGCAGCTCTCTCTGCAGCTTCCAAACGATCCTTCAGAACATCTACCTCCCTCTCAAGACTCCTTCTGATGTCAACTGCCTCATCTCTTTCCTACATAGAGAAGACAAGTAAATGTTTATACATGTATTAATACAATGATTCTTTTTTTTTAAACAATTCATTCTGATTCTAATGTATGATACTTATTTCAGTGTGGAATAAATTTCATCAGGTACCACTTATGACAAAAAGATTTAAGATCCAAATATGATGTTGATAGAATGTCTTGAATTATAAATATATGAAACCTATTAATATATTTCAATGAACATGACATATGACACATGATTATGGAATGACCTGTACTAGAACATTTATTTACAGTTAATCGAATTCATTCAATTTTTCCTTCCAGTCATTTGAAAAATAATGTTATTTAATCTAACTTATCTGTACATTAAACTTTTCTTTATAAAATTTTAAATATTTAGAAAACATATTCCCCTTTAAGTTTAATTCAATGTAGCTTTTTAAATACAGGTACATATGTTTATATAATTGTAGAAATAATATCTTAAACTGGACTATCTGGAAGCATAAAATGAGATATTGTCTTTAATAACAAGGCAGAAATTTGTAAATTTAACGCATTCAATAATTTACCACTCTAAGTCTCTCCAAATCTGAGGTATATCTAGTAGCTACTTTCTGTTCTTTACCAACTTCAGACACCAGTCTCATTATGGTCTCCCTGCTGGCTTTTGTTTCCAATTCTGTACTGTTCAGAGCTTCTTTTAATGTAACAAGTTTACCCTTCAGCACTGCATTCTCTTGAACTAGATCTGTAACCTGCAATTTTAAAACACTTACTAAAGGTGTGCAAATCGTCAGGATTATTGTTTTCTTCAATTATTCAAAAAATAATTGGTAGATGGACTTAATTAATTTTGGTTTATTTGGCATAGCATTTCATGAGATTTGATTGGTCATGTCCTAGAATTTCATTAGATTTGATTGGTAATATCCTAGCATTTCATGAAATTCAATGGGATATATCCTAACATTTCATGAGATGGATTGATTATATCATTTCATTAGATTTGATTGGTTTTTCCTAGTATTTCATATTTGATTGGTTATGTCCTAGTATTTCATAAGAGTTGATTGGTTATATCCTAGTCTTCATTAGATTTGATTGGTTATATCCTAACATTTCATGAGATTGATTGGTTATGTCCTAGTATTTCATATTTGATTGGTTTTGTCCTTGTATTTCATTAGATTTGATTGGTTATATCCTAACATTTCATGAGATTTGATTGGTTATGTCCTAGAATTTCATTAAATTTGATTGGTTATATCATAACATTTCATGAGATTTTATTGGTTATGTCCTAGTATTTCATATTTGATTGGTTATGTCCTAATATTTCATTAGATTTGATAGGTTATATCCTAACAGTTCATGAGATTTGATTGGTTATGTCATAGTATTTCATATTTGATTGGTTATGTCCCAGTATTTCATATTTGATTGGTTATGTCCTAGTATTTCATATTTGATTGGTTATGTCCTAGTGTTTCATTAGATTTGATTGGTTATATCCTAACATTTCATGAGATTTGATTGATTATATCCTAACATTTCATGAGATTTGATTGGTAATGTCCTAACATTTCATGAGATTTGATTGGTTATATCCTAAAATTTCATGAAATTTGATTGTTTATATCCTAACATTTCATAAGATTTGATTGGTTATGTCCTAGTATTTCATTAGATTTAATTGGTTATATCCTAGCATTTCATGAAATTCGATTGAATATATCCTAACATTTCATGAGATTTGATTGGATATGTCCTAGTATTTCCTTAGGTTTGGTTGGTTATATCCTAGCATTTCATGAAATTCGATTGGAAATATCCTAACATTTCATGAGATTTGATTGGTTATGTCCTAGTTTTTCATGATATTTGATTGGTTATGTCATAGTATTTCCTGAGATTTGATTGGTTATATCCTAGTATTTCATTTGATTTGATTGGTTGTATCCTACCATTTCATGAAATATGAGACAAATTTTGTTTCTCCTAGAACTGACATACAGATTCATTGAGAGTAAGTTTATTAAGTTTTATACTAAAGAGTCCAAAATTATCTTGATCATAATTATGATTATCTGTGTTTGATAAATGATGTTTGATAACAAAATTTGTAGCAGACAATCAACTAATTTTATGTTGGTATGATATGGATATTAATTTTCATGACAAGACTTAACATATAGTCTGACCATTGAACAAAGTATCAGTCTGTGTGAAGAAATGTCCAAGCAGACATAAATCTTAAATAATGATCTTGTTTTTACAGGTTAAATGTCTTTTGTTAATAAGCTACTTACACCACGTGAAATGTCATCTACAGAAAGACTTTCAAATGAATATTCTTCCATTCTTAAAACACTGGAAATCTGTCTCATCAGTTCACTATATTTCCTGTCCACTTGCGAACACCTGAAATCTGCGCCCTCTCTGCTTTCCAAAAGCTCTCTGTCAATAAAAAAGGTTCCAGAATATATACAGTGAAGAACAAGATTATTCTTAAAAATATTTGAAGTTAATTACTTTAAACGTAAAGTCAACTAATAGAAGATGCTCTACAAAATTGTGTTTTCTTGCATGGTGATAAGTTATAGTAGATACATCTAAGTAAAGACAACTTGGGAGCTTGGGGTTACTAACTCTCATTTTATTTATGAAAGCATGTAGACTTTAGCTTGCTATTCAATAATTCACCCAGTAAAATATGACTTTTTAAAGGCCAACCCAAGACTCTGATACATTTTGTATAAGTATTATTATATGTCCAACAATTATCTGGAACAGCTGGGTACCTTTTAGCTATTTTTTTAAATATAAATATAAAAATGTTTAGGGTCCCCCAAAAAAATCTGCATGCTATATTAAAGTGTTAAACACAATGACAATGTCTCACTGACATAATCCTGGCAGTGGATGCTGATTAAACTTTTTCTATTGATGTTAACAAAAGCCTTGATGTTGATGCTAGATTTTCTTGGATTTTCCTATTGACAAAACATGTTAATACTAAAATAAATACCTACCTTATTCTGGCTTCTAGTTCTACTATTTTATCAGCATTCTGACGATTTTGTTCCTGGAGAGTTGAGACAGTAAATTCACTACGGCCTACAGCTGACTGAAATGACCCTGTACGACTTTCTAGTTCTATAATTTGTTGTTTATGAGACTCTAAAAGAGAGGTTAGTCTAGATTCGTTCTCTTTACTTGTATCATAAAGAGTTTTTAATTCCCTGACATGAACATCTTTTTCTTCCACTTCCCGTTCTAGATTTTTACCTGAAATAGTAAACAGTTTAGAACTATCAACAATTTCCAGGATAAACTATATCATATATATATATCAATACTGTTGAAAAAAAATACAAATTTAACCATGAAATAAAAAATAAAAGAAAACTTGAAAACAGAGATTTTTTTTAACACAGGCACATACGGGCAACTTTATAAGAATATAAGTTATTTTCTTGAAAACTGAAACTTACTTTTTAAATCGCAAACTTAGATTACCCAAGAATGACTGTTGCATTCCAAACTAGTATTAGTAAGGAGTATTTTCATTTACAAAAGGGGCCTTGGTGGTTGAGTGGTCTTAATAGTTCAACTACTGTACCACTATCCTGTCAAAACTGAGGTTGTGAGTTTAAGCCCTGCACATGGCAGGTGGATCCATCATCATCATCCACTCAAACCTTTATTGACAAGGATTGCCAGTTTTCCTGCAGGAGGTTGTGGTTCTATGTGGCTTCCTCCACACAAAAACAACTGGCTGGCATAAAATAGCCAATAGTTCTGAAAGTGACATTTAAGCAAAGGATTTAATTGCTAGATAGTTTTTATGATGTAAAATAGTTGAGGGGGGAAAATCCTTTATTTGAAATAATTAACATACATGTAGGTGAATTAATTTTGCCTCTTCCAGCTTTTAATGAAAACAAAAGTGAAGACAACACATATGAATGTGCTTCAGTGTAGACTGAAAACTACTTACAGTTATACAAAGTTTATCATATTTGACTGAAAGTGATGCTAATTCACTGCGTGCTGACTCAACTGCATGTCTGTCTCCAAGATAAACAGTTTCTAGCTGGAATATTGAAAAATTATTACAATTATAAAGAGACATAAAACTTTTTTATTTCCATCATCTCTCAAATTTGTTTCATTTGATTTGATTTCACTTTTTTTTTTAATTTATTTTCATCAACATAATTAAGGTCATTTCTTATAATTTCTTATAATTTCTCTTCACCATCATCAACTTATTATTAAGCAATACCTTACAGTGAAAAATAATTATCTGAATTAAAAATGTCACAATTAACTTTTCTTTAATATTAGAAACAAAATTTGAAATACATCTTCAGTTTTGCTGATTTTTTATTTTTATGAAGTATCAACTATAAATGTATAATATTAATTGACAATTTATTTGCCTTTAATTTAATGTTTTTTAAGATGATTTATTTTATCCCAAAGTTATACACATGTGTTAATCAATTTACCTTCCACTTGTAAATTTTGTTTTCATCTTATGAAAACCTGTTTTAATAGTTTTAAGATATAATTTAAATATTTAAGGTAAAGTGATCTGTAGAAAGAAAATTTACCTAATCAATATTGATTTTGATATCTTACAAATGTTTAAAATAAGACCCAAAGAAAATTCTTAAATATATGACTAGTTGTTAAATAATTGCTAAAAGTATGAATTAAAACATTCTCAGTATCAACATTCAAAATGAAATGTATTAATTATTCATTTAAAATTGAATTACATTGCCTAATTAGCGAAAAGAACGTGTGAAGTAGCATAGAAGCTCATTGTTTTGTGCATAAATCAGGCCACTAGTTTTCTCATTTGAATTGGTTTATATTTGTCATTTCTGGGCCTTTAATAGCTGACTATGGGGTATGTGTTTTGCTCATTGTTGAACGTCATACGGTGACCTATTATAGTTGTTAACTTCTATGTCATTTAATCTCTGGTGGAGAGTTGTCTCATTGGCAATCATACCACATCTTCTTATTTTTATATCTATATTACTGCATAAAAAATAAATGTTTGAACCACAATTGTAATTTTTATAGGACAAACACAGATCTAGAGTTATTAAAGTGAAATACTTGTAAATAGTGTCAGGGAGAGAAATTGTGAGATTTTGGAGGCTGGGCTTCAGAAAGAGTTTTCAATATATAAAAGAAAGTATAATGAGGCTCCCATATAAATATCTTTAAAATATATAAAAATACATATACATCCACCTATTGTCCCTTTCTGCAATGAAATAAAATATTTTTATAAAACTGCAAATATTGTTTCTTAGATTTTTAAAGCTTTGACATAAAATCTTACCCTGTAATTATCAGCTCCAGATCTCATTGGAACTGAACTGGATTTTGGAACATTTTCCATACTACAAATAAAACCATACAATTAATTTGACAGACAAAAGGATTAAATGAAAAAGCTATAGCAATATCATACTCATTGTACAGACAGTTTATGACAGTGTTTTTTTTTTTTTTGAGTGAGGATTTTTAAAAAATTACTCAATTTACATTGCGGACCATTTCCTAATTGAAAATTATTTCAAAATCATGCTGAATTTCAATCTAATTAAAATTAAATCCTTTAATTGCTCCCGTTTGATATGCCTCGCATCAATGCATGACATATCAGAACTGGAGCAATTACAGGATTTAATTTTAAATAGATTGGCAGAATTTCCAACACAAACTTTTCTTTCCAAAATCGGCCATTATTGAAACCCCTGTAAAAAATCATCAAATATACTAGGCCTATTATCCAAAGTTGTTTTAAAAGTTCATGTTTTTGTAAACTGGACATCATTTTAAGGAAGACATCAGTTAATATTTTCCATTGCATTTCATTTGCATTACATTTTCCAACAGGAGATATTCCTTTCAAATTAAGCACTCCAAAATCACAGATGCAAACATTTTTATTTCTGTTTAAATATTGAGAATCAACTTTAAATCCATAAAAATTTTATGATGTGAGACTCTAATATTGTGCTTCTTTAATTTGAGGCAACAGTAAATTTGTGATATCTAATCTGTTGCCATAAGAACTTTGTGTAAAAATGATTTTTTGTGGGGCTGATTCTAATAACAAAAAATTAGATGTGTCATTTGAGACTTACAATTCAAGTTATCATTCAGGACAAGAACATGTTAATGTGATATGAATATGAACCCTATTTTGTACTGGACTGACATGTTGGTCAAGTCTTTGTTCTTACGTCTAAATGCCATGTGCTAAGCAGAGAAGCAGCAGAGATCAATTTTCAAGTCTTTGGTATGACAAGGCCTGGGATCACACCCATAACCTCCCATACGGTACGTGACCAGCAAAGTGGATGAAAAAGAAATCACTGACATTGACAAAATGATATTCTCTGTAAAAAATAATCTTTATAGAAACTCTAAAATTAAAATTAAAATTTTTGAAGAAAACAAAATTTCATAGAAAACAATATGATATGATGTGATTGTGATTAAATGAATGACATAAATATGCAAAGATGACTAAATCAACTATATTCATTATTTCAAAGTAAAGTAATCATTAATTGTTTTTTTCAGTGTATTATTGGAATATGTAGGATTAATGTTAGAGAAGTGTTCTCCAAAAGGCCTTATACCTGACTGTGGAGTCTATGGCATCACTATGTAACTTGGAGCTATTGAAAATGTATAGTTCTTTATATTAGATAATTTCTACTCATTCTGTCATCTGTAATTATAATGTATTATGTATAATTGATGCTCCTGTAGCGCAGTTACTGCGTCTGATTTTATATAATAAAGTGTAAAAGAAAGATTTTATAATAGAATGTATTATAAATGTGGTTCTATAATTTCAGAGAAAAGATGCTATTTCAAATCCAATGGTGCTATTTGAAAATACTGGGGAGAACATTGCATAAGAGAAATTATTATCAAAAATCTTAATATCTATATTTAAAATATTTACCTGACTAACTGCTGTATAAGTGCATCTTTCTTTGTCAGTTCATCTTTAAAAACTCTAACTTGATCTTGTAACTAAATACAGATTTATATATGTGTTACTAATAGATTTAAACAAAAGAAAAGAATTCTTAACAATTCCTCTCTTTTCAGATTTTGAAATTGAATTAGAAGATGATATAAAATTACACTGTCCAGCATTTCATTTGTTAATAATTAATAACACAAATACATATAAATTTATAAATTAAAGATCCCTACAATGCTACCATTTGGTATTTTTACATATATGCAGGACAATTTCACCAATTTCTTGCTGTCACAGTCATAGTCTCCTGGATTTAAGATAATAATTGTGTTCTTACATTTGCTGTTACAACAGATAGTCATGGTCATTTATATAGTTTAGGTTGACATACATGTATTTATGTTTTTTTATGTTCTATTGTGACTTAGATTAAATCCTAACCAAAATAGTATCGGTCACACTTTGTTAGTTTCTTTATCATATGATGTGCTATATTCAATATTCAACATTAATTTTTTTTTTACTTATGTTGTTTTAATCTGTTGACTTCAACTGCTGTTAGCTAGACTATCTTCATGTTAAATGCAGTATTATTGCTAATATACTAAGGGTCCAGATATTTATAAAATAAAAATTCTTATTCCGTATATGGATATGAATAAGGAGATATGATTTGATTGCCAATGAGACAACTATCCACCACAGACCAATGAGGTGGATGTAAGCGACTATATGATAGGTCTTAACGTCTATATTTAACTCCTTTACCACAGGTGTGCATATTTTTCTTTTTTATGTTATGTTTGAAAATTATGATTATTAAGTAGGCACTGGCTACGGTTACATGGAAATGTAACAATAATAAAATAATTATTGTTACATTGGAGACTAATTGCAGGAATGCAGGGTTGGATTAGGAACCGATTAATTACGAATGTAACAATAATATTGTGTCTACGGTTACATTGCGCTATTGTTACATCGTCATCAATATACTGCAATGTACGATGGGACTAGAAATATTTATTAAAATAAAATTGGAAAACTTTTATTTGATATTTAAAATATTGCATACAATTTTTAAAATCTTTATTTGATATTTACAATATTGCATACAATTTTTGAAATTCTTATTTACAATGACAGTTTCTACAAATCCAGTATGTTGTTTTTGGAACATGTTTTAGTCCGACGCATTGTTGGTGAAACCACTCGACCCAAGCAGCCATTACAAACACAGGCACTTGTCTCAGAATTTTTTTTTCTATATACCTTAATATAACACAAGGTACTTAACTCGCATTTTTGAAAAATGTCAGACGGTCCCGAAATTCCGTTATATGCCGATTTCTCGGTTGTCAACCCCACTAAAACTAGTTATGTCGTTAATTTAAATTGACTTATCTACACGCCTACTTTTGTTGTCGGGATCATCCGTAGCAATCCTATCCAAGTATGTCAATCGTAATTACCGGTATTTCGTCTACCGACGCCAAATTGGAAACACAAATCTCGCAGTAAAAGGTATCTTCCCACTCTCTTTATATATCTCGGTTTCCGATTGGTCAAATTTTATGGGAAGGTCTAAATGTTTCTCGGAGTTATCTGATCTTATTTCATTTTATTCGTTAGGTCAAGAGAGAGTCTGAATGACATTGACATAATGGGAAAATTTGTGTCTAAAAAAGAAACTCGTAACTTATTAGACATACCACAAATAACACTTGTTGGGTTTTTTTTCACGGTATCTTATACAATTTTACAAACTGGGTGATAAGTTCTATTTAGACAAAAACTAACAGTTTTTTCTGAAATAATTTTTATAATTAATCATTTACTGCGAGTTTTGTGTTTCCAATTTGGCATCGGTAGACGAAATAATTACGATTGACATACTTGGGTAGGATTGCTACAGATGATTCCGACAACAAAAGTAGGCGTGTTATACACCATTGTGTAGATAAATCAATTTAGATTTACGACATAACTAGTTTTAGTGGGGTTGACAACCAAGAAATGGGCATATAACGGAATTTCGAGACCGGCTGACATTTTTCAAAAATGTGAGTTCAGTACCTTGTGTTATATTAAGGTGTATAGAATAAAAATTCTGAGACAAGTGCCTGTGATTACAAACCAGCCAGTGATGCGGCATTTTACACATTTGTACATGTATTGCATATAGTTCAATTCCATTCTGCACTTTTTTGAAGATAAAAATTTGAGTCTAGATACCGTTTTAGTTTCGATTTAAACGCATCCGAAGTTTTAAATTTTTCACCCAAAACAAATTTGGTAATAGGAATCACTTCATTCATTGTTCAAAGTATAATGACAGTAACAAGGGTACTGAGGTGTGCAGTTAAATACATAGAAGTGGACATTTTTCTCAGTCCAAGTTTTTAACAACTAACCATTGAACTATATTTTTCGCCTATGACACTGGCACTACTTAACTGGATCAGTTTCTTTAAGAACATCAAAACAATTAATACTTAAAACTATTTAAACACATTTTGTTGAATATAAATAAATTATTATTATTGTCATTATTACAAATATTATCTAGTACATATCAAAGAATTAAGCAACTAAACTACAGAGGTTAAAGTTTTAAGAAATTTTTATTATCGTGGCATTCTTTAATGTAACAATAACGCAATGTAACCGTAGACACAAATATTATTGTTACATTTGTAATTAATCGGTTCCTTACCCAACCCTGTATTCCGGCAATTAGTCTCCAATGTAACAATAATTATTTTATTATTGTTACATTTCCATGTAACCGTAGCCAGTGCCTATAAAGTATTATTCCGCTCATTCTGAGTGCCAAATCAAATATTTGTTTGTATGTTGTTCATAAAATACATGTAATAGAGTTACTCTGTTTGATGCTACTTGGAGCTAAAATATATTTTATGACCAATTATAAAATAAATAGGCTCATTTGACATATTGGGTTTTGAAAAGGGCTTTCATGCTTGACAATAAGAGAAATTCCTACCCTCATACATTTATATAATCATTATATTTATACAACCCCAATAGTACACAAAACAACCAATTTAATTCACAATTTTTTTAAGTGATGTATATTTGAATGATATTTGCAACCTTTGAAAGTAGAGTATCTCTATTTACTTAAGAAAACTGAAACCAGTTGAAGCATGTAACTTGCAAAACCGCGTTGTAATATATTTACCTCCGTATATGCTCGTCTATGTGATGGGGAAGGTGGTCTTGGAGAAATAAGTGAATCAGAAATAGCTGTTGGAGATCTTGAACGCAGAATCGGTGATTTTGAACGCAATGTCGGTGAATTTGAACGAACTTTTGGAGATCTGGAACGATAAGTGTCATCGAAAATAACTCTTCTTTCACTATGACTATGCGTATTTCTGTGGATTGAAGGTAATCCTTCGCGTTCAAGCCGGTCAAGGTAGCTCGCCATCTTCAAAAAGTAGTCTCTTTCACGATTAACTAATCAATATTTTGATGTTTTATTCGTTGTCATATACAGCCGAGCATATTCTGTCTTCCGTTGTGTTAACAGCGCATAGCAACACAATCAACATGAACAGCGGAAGGGCACCTGTCCGAGATTTCAACGAGATTTCAGGAGGTCGTATTTCTGAAGGTCACTCACATCTTATTCAGAACAACCAGGATGGCCTACCGATTTTCTCATCTAAGTGGAAGACTGGTAGCGTCATCACAACTTGCAGCATACAGACCGCAGGTATAAATTTTAACTTCCAATAGATGTTATTGTTCTTGTGATTTCCTCCTTCGAGAGAGAATATATACACGATGGAAGAAGGAACAGGATTTCAATGAACACAGTAGTAGTAATCCTTTTCAAGGCTTTTGGGATGCTGTGTCTGAATTCGCTCTCCTTGCTTTCATGTCGATCCGGCCCAAGATCCTTCTCAAATCGATTTGACCTACAATTATAGTCAATCTGGCACCAATTTAGAAAAATGTTTACAAGGGATAAAGATTATATCTTCGTATTATGGGTTTTGGTGCTATTTAATTTATAATGCTATGTGATGTCACAATTTCCACTGAAAAAAGCATGCATAGTACGAATTCATATGACGTACGAAAACATATGATCTGACGATATGTTTTTGACATATTAATGAATTTTATGAATCCGGGTCTGTTCGCTCCCATTCATATTCGCACCCCATGCATTAGCACCCTATAGTCGCCGTCATGTAAAATTGACACTGTGTTTTGGTTGGAAATTTTTTTAACTAACAATCGCATTCATTTGAGATGACGTTTTTCAAATTAGCGGTATCAAATATCTTTCCAAAAATCAACTACTGTCCTACCTTATATTGTGCTTGCACTGTATAATCCTGACCTTCACATAATCCCAGATTACTTTCAATGGTGGAATCCGACATTGTTATTACGGAAGTGTTGCCGTGGAGTTCCACGTGCAGTCTATTTTCTCGAAGCATCAGGATCTTTCCTTCATATTTATTGTTAACATTCAAAAGCGCTGGAACTGTATCACATCGATGACACGATTATTACCGGAGAGTAACAAATGTTATGTAAATAAAGGATCCTCATAGAAACCAAGATGGCGGATTTACAATGAAATAAATCTTGGATAATGTGAAGGTCAGGATTATACAGTGCAATCACAATAAAAGGTAGGACAGTACTGGTTTTTATACAATAAGGTTTTCGATTCCGCTAATTGAAAAACGTCATCTCGAATGAATGCGATTGATAGTTTAAAAATTTTCGACCCAAAACATGGTGCCAATTTTACATGACGGCGACTATATACGTTTGCACCCTTTTTAAAGTTTTTGTTTTAAATTATATTTTAATGGTGATTTAGTTAGTGTATCTTACATATATAAATGCTATTATAAAAAGCAGAATGACAAATGTAAATATAACAGACAAAACATTAGAGAAAGAGAGACCAATCAAAAGATACGAAACCGGTATAAATGCGAAATGGGGTTTTTCGTCACTGAGACAACAACCAAAAGAGGAGTTATAAGTTTTCTTTATTAACATCAAATTTCAAATGAATTGAATATCCCACTAAAACAGAAATAGTTCTGGGGCACTTTTCACACAAAAAATCTTATGACTAAAATTGATAGTAAGTTATACAGAATTGTTCATGACTTATATATTTTTTGCTCATAAGATTTTTTTTGTGAAATCAGTCGCAGATATTGCTATAAAATAAAGATAAAAAGTTTTTTTTAATTGTTTCAAAATAAAGTGACATTCAAAAAACATAACCAGGTTTCCTTTAGTGTTTTGTGAATTATTTTGACGAAATTAATAATAGATATTGTCATGATGATCATAGACCAAGTTCACTCATCTAAGATTTGTAAAAGAAAGGTGGAAGATATCAAAGATTCAAAGGGTTATCAAACTCGTCACAATGACATTACCACGACAGCAACTAAAAAAGAGCAATACAATATTTAGAGTAACTACATCAAAGCTTTAGTTATTACAACAATCAGATTTTTCAAACACATAACAATAATACCAAATTAGCTTTGTAAATACCAATAACAGTAATCATAAATAATTAACATTTAAGAATTAATTATCGACTTGGAGCCAGAACGACTTGGGCTGAATCGACCTGGGGCCAGATCGACTTGGGGCTGGAACGACCTGATACCTCCGAATCATAAACGGATGGTGTCAGTATTGGTCAGTCTGGTCCAAGTCCAATAAAGGAGTTGAGAATTCTGATTCAGTTAAATATAGGTCCACCGGTAACCATAAATTGAATGAATAAGTCATTTTCCAAATGATATTTTGCTTAAAGGAGTTAGCTGCAGAATCGTATTAGTAGCTCTTATGGTCCTTATGATATTTTTTTTGAAAATTTGCAGACCCATTTAAATATTTTATTGGAAAGAGCACAATAGAGGCTTGATCCAAATACAGATAAAGTTAACAATCTACAACAAATAAAATAACTGTAAAAACAAGTCTTACTAGTTTGCATTTGGAAAATATACAAGTTACATTATTAAATTATTCCTAATTATGAATGATATATTTACCATATATTCATGTATGCTGTGTGTACTATCATAATACATTTATTTGTAGTTTTATAAATATAATATTGAACACATACATACAATGTATATATATACATGTGTGCAACAGTGTCTATATGGGATTGATATATAGTAAAACAGCATGGTGGTCCCTAAAATCTAGAGCTTCTTGTATATACATACAACAGAATTTGGGTTTATAATTTTGATAAAATTTTCATTCAAATTATTTATCTTTTTTTTTCATGTTGTATTTAGATCTAATTTTGGTATACCTGTATACTGGGATCATTTGATCAAGGAATATATCTCATTTTCAACATGTTCTATGCAAAACTTGCAAAAGATCTCATTAGAGGGTATTATTGGTTTTGCATATCTACCAGTTTCTATGGCTTATGAGTGTGCACTTATTTTTAATTTGTGAGTTTTTTTCTAAGATGTTTTGGGAAATCAAAGTTTAAATATTCTTGTTGTTTGAATTCAGTATAAATTTTACTAAAGTTTCCAAGAGTTGCCCTCTCTTATTTTAGACAGTTCTAAATTTATTTTCATTTTGTAAAAATCTTATTTATATTTGAAATTAGTGTCGTAAAGGTTATTTGATGATATACTAATAGTTTATTAGACCATGAATTTTCTCTATTTTTGAGAGTTTAAACCACTTCTGAGTTCAAATGCAGCCCTCAGAATTTCATTTGGACCACCAGACTGTTCACCAATATCACTGATATAATAGTCCCAAGTTACCTGTCGTAAATGACAGTAACATTTATAACAGTTGGATAATGAAGGAAAATGTGAGATTTGTAAATGATGAACAATTTTAATTGTAAGACTTCTTAAATATTGCAGGATTCATTTAATAGTAATAAACCAGTAATTTGTTTTATGTCGAGCAAGTATAACAGACAAGGCTGTAAAAGTAACTCACTATTATCATAATATTTTGGCAGTTTTGGACCCTGATAAACAATCAAAATGTAAAGTTGTAATAGAAATTTTCAGCAATATAGCCAGTTATTTTTTTCAGGGAGTACAGGCATATGTTTTACCTAAAATAACACCAAAACCAGCTGCCTCTTCACAGCCACAGACAAGAGAAAGTAGTACCTCTTATAGTGTGACTGATCCATTTGAAAATGGTTTTGCAACCGGTATTACCACTAATGCATGGCACAGATACAGAAATAAAGTACACAGGAAGAGGAAAGATGAAGTTCTATTTAACTTAGTAGGTTTTCTTTTTGTCTAGCTATATATAGACTGCAACATTTATGTCGTGAAAAGCAAGACTTGGCAAACCTAGATCCCTAGTTGTTGTCAGTATCAACTTTTAGATTCAGTCTGTGGTTAAGTTTTTTTTAGACATCAATAACTTTGTCAAACCTATATGGAATTTCATGAAATTTAAAATCCATAGCAAAATTTTAAGAATTTATATTTAAATTTGTGCATTTTACTTATAAATGGAAGTCTATCTTAAGGTTAAAGTTTTTAATGTCATCAATAACTTCGTCAAACCCTCAGAATTTTTCAGGAAATTTGGACAGAATCTTTTCTAATAACAAAAGACAGTATTCAGAGCAAAATTTTGAAAATTTTATTTCAATTTTTCCCTATTTTACTGATGAATGGACTTTTTTTTTGCAGTTAACATTTATATACAGTCTAACATGTCTAAGGTTTAAGTTTTTTAGTTATCAATAACTTTGTCCAGAGCAAAATAATAATTTTTTTCTTCATTTTTATACGCCCGTTTACGGGACGTATTATGGTATACCGTTGACCGTCTGTCCGTCCGTCGTCAACATGTCGGACATTATCTCAAAAAAGTTTAACCAATATGCATGAAACTTCAGTGAATTGTTTATATCTATTGACGTGAGCTCCCTTTTGTTTTTTTATAAATTTCAGATTTACCGTTTCTGAGTTTTGGGGTTTTCTTCATTAAAAAAGGGTGATTTTCCGACAATAACTCAAGAATGCTTTCACCAACTTGCAAGAAATATTGGTGAATTGTTTATATCTATTGACATGAGCTCCCTTTCAATTTCTATGAATTTTAGATTTTTCGTTTCCGAGTTACAGGGTTTTATTCATAAAAAAAGGGTGATTTTCCAGTTTTCAGACAATAACTCAAAAATGCTTTCAGCAGTTCTCATGAAACTTTGGTGAATTGTTTATATATGTTGATGTAAGCTCCCTTTAAAATTTTATGAATTTTAGATTTTACATTTCTGAGTTATGGGGTTTTATTCATTAAAAAAGGGGGGATTTTCCAGTTTTTGGACAATAACTCAAAAATGCTTTCAGCAGTTCTCATGAAACTTTGGTGAATTATTTATAGCTATTGATGTAATCTCCCTATTGATTTTTATAAATTTCAAATATGACATTGAGAAGAAATTGAACTTTATTTGTTTACAGTCTGACAACAGATTTACTAAGTATTGCGCAACAGCACAGTGTATTGCACAACAGCAAGAAATCTTTAATTGAATATGAATTCAATTCATATAACCAATTTCAAGTTCTTTGACTACATTTATTCAGAAACCTATAATATGTCAAATATTTAATTTCAATCCAAATTCAGACCTGTATCAAGCTTGAATGTTATGTCCATTTTTGCCCCAACTGTTCAGGGTTGGACCTCTGCGGTGTATCCAGCTGTGCTCAGCGAAGCAGTTTATTCTTTATTTTACTGATGAAAGAACAGATTTTTTTTCAGTTAACAAGTAGATACAGCCTGGAGTTTAAGTTTGTTACACATTGATTACTTTGTCAAACCTTCAAAGAATTTAATGAAACTTGGCAGAAGGTTTCTTATGATTTTGAGATGATGTCTAAAAAAAAATTGAAAATAATTTTCATCCTTTCAGAATTTTTACTGATAGATGGACAGTTTTTAGCTCACGTGGCTTGAAGGGCCAAGTGAGCTTTTCTCATCACTTGACGTCTGTTGTCATTATCGTCGTTGTCCGTCGTCGTTAACTTTTGCAAAAATCTTTTTCTCTGAAACTACTGATCCAAATTTAACCAAACTTGGCCACAATCATCATTAGGGTATCTAGTTTAAAAATGTGTCCGATGACCCCGCCTGCCAACCAAGATGGCCAATGTGGCTAAAAATAGAACTTTGGGGTAAAATGCAAGTTTTGTTTATTATCTTGAAAACCAAGATCTACAAATAAGTCAACATGGTTGAAATCGTCTGATGACCCCTTATAAGTAATTGGAGTTATTGCCCTTTAATGACGATTTTTACTAAATTTTTGTGTTTTTGCCTTATATTTGAAAAACTATAATAAGCATAAATGATCAGCAAGACAAGATCTACAAATAAGTGAACATGGTTTAAATGGTCTGATGACCCCTTAGTGGAGTTGTTCTCTTTAATAACGATTTTTATAATTTTTTTGCATGTTGCCTACTATCTGAAAAACTGGATTAGATACATGTTTGTAGATAGAAACTTGAATAAGCAAAATGATCAGCAAGACTAGATCAAGAAAGAAAAGATTTTTGTCATGAATTCTATTCTAGTCCACAAAGATGGGAGAGTATCCATTTTTGAAGAGTTAGATTTCATTGACCTTTAGAATAGTCTGAATAATCTGCAGACATCACAATTTCTGATCACCTCATGTTCTTTTTAATACAAGGCTAATTGATATGATTTATGAATTGTAGAAACAGAATGATGCTGGTATTGAAGTATTCTTTTTCAAACCAAGAGAAAAAGTAATGTACTATCTTGTACACTTAATTGCAGCTTTTGGAATGTGTCTAAACATATACATTTGGAATACTACAAATAGAAAAATGGACTGGGAAAGATTTGGAAAAGTCAAGGTAAGATTAAGAGTGGTGATTTTTATCAGCTATTTTTAGGCAGTTGAGCTGCCTTATGCGAGCACCCTAGATTTGTGTTCTAATAACTGCTGAAATAGGTGCCATTGTTAATATATAGCTGACTATTATGTTATTTATAACTAATTGAACACTTTTTTCATACTTTTAATTCTGGAATACAAAAAATATGACCAGAAAAACCTTAAATGATCGTCCAACCACCCAAAAGTTTTGAAGTTGCACATAGGAAGTAGTGCTCAATAGAAATCCTTATGTAGTTTATTATCCCCTGTGCTTTTGGCTAAGATGTCAAAAGAACAATTGCATGAATTATTTCATCGCCGAAAATCTCTAATTACAAGTCATTTACAGTTGCCAAATGGCAAAAAGCGCAGGAATGTTGTATAATGGCTGTGACTAATATGACACGGAGTTGAAGTCTCAGTTGGCGGTAATTTTAACTTCGTCGACAAAACGTAAATAAAGGACGTTTTAAATTTGGTGATTTCTGATAATAATCATTTTGTTCAACCGCTAGCTTTATACCGAAAATCGTTAACATGTTATGTGTAAATCCGAGTAAATCGTATCTGACTGACAAAAACAACATTGAAAAACAATGGATGCCATAAACCAGAAATGAAGACAAATATAATACCGGATCTAATTCTGGGGGCGGATAAGAGTAATTCCAGGTTTGCCGATCAAATACAATAAAAATAGAATAATTCCAGGCAATGGACAAAATACATCTATCATGATGAAATATAAACACTAGAATTGAATGCCAAAGATATATTGAAAAGAAAGAAAAAGCAGGAAATATTTTATACAGAAATCAAAATTACTTTTAGTTCACAATTTTCATGTCAAAATCTAATAAAATGTGACAGTATTTTCCTTATCATTAATAAACATTGATATTACATGTAGATGTTTTTATTGTTTAAACATATTACTACAATTCCATGAGGTAATTTCTTCTCAATTTTGAAGGGCCTATAAAAATCTTTTCACAGAGGAACTAATAGAATATATAGTGCAACTAGATATGACACACTTAAACAGCTTTGAATTTGAACTGTTTAATATAATGGTATGATAAGTAATTAATAATCAATTGTTGAGACAACACACCCACCCACAGTGATACCCTCAGCCTCCCTCAGCCTTCCTAATACAAAAAAAAAGATTATTTGAATTCATAAATTAATATACAAGACAATTACATTTGTTATTAAACATGTTAAACGACAGTGACACTGACAATGAAACAAGCTAACTTAACACCAAAAGCACATTAAAGTATCTTACTGAGTTATGAAATATTTCAAGTAAAAGCAGGACCTGGAATTTAGGTTGTGGACTTTTCAGTTTGGAGTGTCAAAGGTCCTGGACCATCCAGTCCAGTAGATTGATATATCTAAGAAATGAAGAATATAAAAATATTAAAAAAAGATGGACAAAATATTTGTATTAAATTTGTCAGCACGGACCTTTCCAAACCTAACCATACTGTAGGTAAGTGCCAGCCTTGTGGGGATAAGCGCTGCAAATGTTGCAACCAATTGCAGCATTCATCAACATTTCACAGTAAGACCACAGAAAAGACATACAAGATCTTCTGCAATGTCAACTGCAAAAGCTCAAACGTGATTTACGTTCTTGAGTGTCCTATATGTGGTCTCCAATATGTTGGTGTATCTATGCAGCCATTTCACAAACGCCTTAATGGCCACAGGAGTGACCTCACAAAAAAAACGTATATTCCTGTCAGCCAACACTTCAGGTTACCAGATCACAATCTGAAAGATTTTGATCACATGAAGATCCTTGTGATCGAACAGGATTGTACATGGCAAAATAGGCAAAGAGAGAATCGGGAGAAGTTTTGGATAAAAACACTGGGTGTCCTCCATCCAGATGGAATCAATAGAAAGAAATAATTAAATTTACAGTCTAATGTTTATATTATGATATTCAGGATTTTGGATTAAAATCAATCGACCAAAACTTACCTGTATTATTACTGATCTATGTTTACACCTTGTACATTATATATCAGTATTGTTAAAACTTTTAACACTGAGGAAGGCCATTTGTTGAGCGAAATATTTGCAATTATTGTATAATTTATATCATCTGTTCAGTTTTTCCATCTTTGTGCGATGATATTCAACACTTTTTAGTGTTTTGTTTTCCATCTATTTATCGATATTGTTACACAATCTTTTAGACTCATATAATTTTCCCTGTTTGTGTAGTATTGTCAATTTTGATGATCCAATACCTATTAAGTTTACTGGTTGGTAGATTCTTATAGACTATATATATATATATATATATAGGCATGCTGTTTTGGCGGAATCAACAATGTATTAGTTTGTGATTTTGTGATAAGGTCTGGTTTATGGTAGGTCAATGATATTTGGTAAGTAGTTGTGTTAGCATAGGCACATCTCATTACCATGGAGAATATTTGGCCCCACACCCTTAGTCATGGTCTATTGACTTTGAAACTTTGCATAGTTTACATGTATATGTTTGTGATTAGGTCAGTTTAGGGGGAACCACTAGTGGTAGGTCAATGATATATGGTGTGCAGTTGTATAAACTTTTTCATTTCTAATTTCCATTGAGATTATATGGCCCCGCCCCCTCAATCATGCTCTTTTTACTTGGAAACTTATGTTACTTTGAAATTTCATTTATTAGTTTTTGATTAGGTTAGTATTAGGGAAACCAATAGTGGTAGGTCAATGATAATTGGCATGTAGGTGTAGAAGCATTAGTACGTCTCATTTCCATAGAGGATATTTGGTCCTCACCCCTCAGTCATATGCATGATCTATTGACTTTGAAACTTTTACTTAGTTTACATGAATGAGTTTGTGATTATTATGATTATGTCAGTTTAAAATTACCAGTAATCTTAAGTCAAAGCTATTTGGTATGCAAACATATTGGTATTCAAAAGTTTCATTTCCATGGATATTATATAATTCCACCCCCTCATTATGGTTCATTGAGTTAGAAATTGAATTTGTGTTAAGGTTTGTTTAAATGGAACGACTTATGAAAAGTCAATGGTATTTGATAAGCAGTTGTATAAGCATTGGCACATCTCATTTCCATAGAGATTGTTCAACCCTGTACCATCAGTCATGGTTCATTGTCTTTGAATATCACTTACATATTAAAGTATTACTATTTTAATTGTAACATTTGCATTATCAAAATAACAAATAGGCAAAACATGTCTCTGTGTTAACAGCTTATTAAAGATTAGTCATGTGCAATTATTATAAAAATAAGGAGATGTGGTATGATTGCCAATGAGACAACTATTCACCAAAATTCAAATGAAGTGGATGTAGGTAATTACAGGCAACCGTAAAGCCTTCAAAAATATATGTTGCATCATTGCTAGGCCATTATAACAACATCAGCATTTCTTGTAATACTAGTATACAAGAAAATTATACCATTTCAGATAGTTTCAGGTATGATTTGATAATTGTGCATAGTGGCACCAGCTGATCCAACTAAAAGCGCTAATATGTCATATTCAAACTCTAGTACATAGTGGAATTAAAATTATTATTCTGATAAGAATATTCCTCCATGCAGCCTGCAACAGTTAGCAAAACCTATACTGCATAGTAAGCTATAAACGACCATGAAATGACAAATGTAAAATAATAAAACTAAAGCAACCTGATTTATGTACAAAACAATTATGAAAAATAAATATGATATATATAGCAACAATCAACAATCCCCAAAATTACTGGGTCCTCACTATGGATAGGTACATACAGAATGTGGCGGGTTAAACATGTTAGCTGGCACAAAACTCTCCCCTAACATGGGACAGTGTTGAATGTTTAAAAAATAAATTGGAAATAACTTTTGAAAGTGGTAGGATTGAATAGAGAAACATTACGGTACAAACATTATTTGATACTTGAGAAATAGCTGAGATAAATATTTTCATCAATTCTTCCACAATATTCATCTTAACTTCTGCCAAGTTTGCCTTTGGTTTTTTTAATTAACTGCCTATAGCGCCTTTGGTGCTTTGATTTTCTTAATTAAGAATCAAAAGTTGCTAGTCTTTGTAAGAGCTGGCAAAAAATCAGGGCTATAGCATAATAGACTATGAAGACAAATGAGGGAAATACCTAACTTTTTAAACAATAGCAAAATTTGTAACAATTTGTTGTTTTCTCTACTTTGGCTGTTGGAAAGCAGTGTTCAGAAAAATTACAACAGTGCTGCTCTGCTGTCTTAGTAGATCATAATTCCTTTCATTGTATTAAATTCAGATAATCCCATTGTCAGTTCTATATCCAGAGACAGTGTTTGTTATCACTACAAATACAGTAAATGCAATGCTGTCAGAAGCATGTCCGACAGTTGTTGTGTCACTTGAAAACTGGCTAAAAAACTTTGTAGTTTTTATTGTAACAACCTTAGGTTAAATACCTTGTCAATCAGTAGAAAATTTAACCCATTGAATTATTAATGAACGGATATATGTAGAAATGTCTATAGTTGAAGCTTGTAAGTTGTTAAGTTGACCTCTAGATGACTTTTGGATATTTGTGTAGTTTGGTTGCTGCCTCATTGATATTTACTATATGATGTCTGATACTTTTTATTTGCCAACACATTTTCTTAGATTTTGTTTAAAACGGTTGTTTTATTAGATTTGGTAGGAATTCTGAAAAATTACTATATTTAATGCTTTTGATGGTCCTTTTAATTCAGTTTACAGTTTTGACCTCTTTGACCCTCTCCTCCTGAACACCAAATATTAAAGTTAACTAATTGGATTCATTTTAGAATAATTATTTATGATATATCATTTATATTTGGCATGCAGTTTATGTCCGTGGCAGATCCAAGGGAAGGTGGGCGTATAGGGCATTTGCCACCTATGATCGCCAAAAAAAATTGAAAAAATATTGTGTTTTTCAATATATTATATATAATATTATAATATATACATTTTTAGTATAAAATCGTCCAAAAATCTTCAATTATTGGGAATTATGCCCCCTTTCAAAAAGTCCCATCTGCCCCTGATGAGTCCCTGGAGTGAATTTTACAGAAGAACTAGACTAGACCATTGATATTTGATGTGCTGTATTATCATGATTGCTGTGACTTAGTTACAAGTTGAATGTGCAATTAGTTATGCTTATACTTATAAGCATTTCATAATGTTCATATGTGAGGTTTTGAGAAAGGTATGTTTAGGAAGAAGTACTTACAAAAGACCATTGATATTTGGTATGCTGTTGCATTGGGATTTAGCAGCAACATGTCAAAATGTTGGGAGTATTAATTCATGTATCTTAATTTTAAGTAGTATTACTACATAGGGTCCCTCCATCATTTTAATTATTCTGATTTGAAAAAGAGGCAGAAGATACCAAGGGGACGTTCAAAACTCATAATGAAGAAACATTGACTGCATAGAAAACTAAAGTGTACAAAAAGTTTTATGTCTTTCCATCACCTTGACATCTTTGATTTTACTGCAAACCAGACAAGACTCTTTGAACATTTTACTCTGATATGAACAATTAAAAAAAAAAATGAAAATTACAATACAATGTGAAACTGACATAAAATTCATGCATTTCTAATAGTAAGATTTAGCTGCGTGATTTAGATAACATTATACATGCATTAAATTATTCATTCTTTTCATTTCAGTATTAAAAGAGAGTGCTTATTAGTATGGTATGTGGAGGACATGTCAGTTGTTTAGAAGAGACAAATAGCATCTTTTGATCTATAAAGTTGATTGAATGACAATGATTTTTATTAAATGTGTTGTACACTTTCTGTATCATATTATACTTTTTGAACATTATTTTTCTATATCCCCTGCAATCAAAGTTTGGGTGGTCAACCTGTCCATCCATCTGTCCCTCTGTCTGGACTAACTTATCCATCCTTTGTTTGATTCACCTTAAACTTTGTAGAATTATTGATCATGATATGCAAACATCACAATGTAAAGGATTATTTATTACGATACATTTATCTAGAATTATGACCCTCCATCTAAGTAATTTTATACAACCACAAAATTTGCAGCCGATAATGGTATGGCGATGTCGTCATCTGAATACATTTGGTTTCCATGCAAGCTTATTAATAAGGGGTCAATAAAGGGTAAAATACAAGCAATTTTAAAACTTGAACAACCTTAGGTTAAATACCTTGTCAATCAGTAGAAAATTTAACCCATTGAATTATTAATGAACGGATATATGTAGAAATGTCTATAGTTGAAGCTTGTAAGTTGTTGTTGACCTCTAGATGACTTTTGGATATTTGTGTAGTTTGGTTGCTGCCTCATTGATATTTACTATATGATGTCTGATACTTTTTATTTGCCAACACATTTTCTTAGATTTTGTTTAAAACGGTTGTTTTATTAGATTTGGTAGGAATTCTGAAAATTACTATATTTAATGCTTTTGATGGTCCTTTTAATTCAGTTTACAGTTTTGACCTCTTTGACCTCTCCTCCTGAACACCAAATATTAAAGTTAACTAATTGGATTCATTTTAGAATAATTATTTATGATATATCATTTATATTTGGCATGCAGTTTATGTCCGTGGCAGATCCAAGGGAAGGTGGGCGATAGGGCATTTGCCACCTATGATCGCCAAAAAATTGAAAAATATTGTGTTTTCAATATATTATATATAATATTATAATATATACATTTTAGTATAAAATCGTCCAAAAATCTTCAATTATTGGGAATTATGCCCTTTCAAAAGTCCCATCTGCCCTGATGAGTCCCTGGAGTGAATTTTACAGAAGAACTAGACTAGACCATTGATATTTGATGTGCTGTATTATCATGATTGCTGTGACTTAGTTACAAGTTGAATGTGAATTAGTTATGCTTATACTTATAAGCATTTCATAATGTTCATATGTGAGGTTTTGAGAAAGGTATGTTTAGGAAGAAGTACTTACAAAAGACCATTGATATTTGGTATGCTGTTGCATTGGGATTTAGCAGCAACATGTCAAAATGTTGGGAGTATTAATTCATGTATCTTAATTTTAAGTAGTATTACTACATAGGGTCCCTCCATCATTTTAATTATTCTGATTTGAAAAGAGGCAGAAGATACCAAGGGACGCTCAAAACTCATAATGAAGAAACATTGACTGCATAGAAAACTAAAGTGTACAAAAGTTTTATTTTCTTTCCATCACCTTGACATCTTTGATTTTACTGCAAACAAGACAAGACTCTTTGAACATTTTACTCTGATATGAACAATTAAAAAAAAATGAAAATTACAATACAATGTGAAACTGACATAAAATTCATGCATTTCTAATAGTAAGATTTAGCTGTGATTTAGATAACATTATACATGCATTAAATTATTCATTCTTTTCATTTCAGTATTAAAAGAGAGTGCTTATTAGTATGGTATGTGGAGGACATGTCAGTTGTTTAGAAGAGACAAATAGCATCTTTTGATCTATAAAGTTGATTGAATGACAATGATTTTTATTAAATGTGTTGTACACTTTCTGTATCATATTATACTTTTGAACATTATTTTCTATATCCCCTGCAATCAAAGTTTGGTGGTCAACCTGTCCATCCATCTGTCCCTCTGTCTGGACTAACTTATCCATCCTTTGTTTGATTCACCTTAAACTTTGTAGAATTATTGATCATGATATGCAAACATCACAATGTAAAGGATTATTTATTACGATACATTTATCTAGAATTATGACCCTCCATCTAAGTAATTTTATACAACCACAAAATTTGCAGTCGATAATGGTATGGCGATGTCGCATCTGAATACATTTGGTTTCCATGCAAGCTTATTAATAAGGGGTCAATAAAGGGTAAAATACAAGCAATTTTTAAAACTTGTTTGAACTGATTATTTTTGACTTATTTCAATGGGGTTAAAAATAATCTTGAAATATTGGGGTTCTTTGATATGCTTATTTATCAAATCATCAGCAGTCTCATTTAAATATATCAATCCACTTTAATAATGATTTAAACATTTCCCACATATACTTTAAAACAATTTCCTCCATATTGACATTTCTGTTCAAAGGGAAATATCTCAAATCACAATTTAATGAAAAATTTACTCTAAAAGAGAGGCGAAAGATACCAAAGGAATGTTTGAACTCGTAAGTCGAAAACACAACATAGAAGACTGAGCGACACGAACCCCACCAAAAACTGGGGTGATCTAAGGTGCTCTGGAAGGGTAAGCAGATCCTGCTCCACATGTGGCACCTGTTGTGTTGCTCATGTTAGTACAAATCTGGTAATTTGTCTTAATTCGGTAGGTCATATTTAGGGAAAAGGGGACTGGATTGTAGTTACAACAATTGGAACATATCCGCTATCATCTGTGAAACAGATATCAGATATTCCATAAAGGTCAACCAACTCGTGATGGTTTCCGTAATATTTACAAAGGGATGATTTCAACTTCACCACTTGGAACTCTTGGTTTAATAGCTTCCTTGTGAGCAGCAACCCTCTATCAAGGAAGTCATGATAGGAAATACAAGCCCTGGAATATCATATCAGCTGGGAGATATATACTCCGTATGTAGGCGCTGCTGGAATGTTGCTACATAGAAATGGAAAGTTCACAATTGGGAAGCTGAAATCATCTTTTTTGTCCAAAAATTTTGTTTTCAACTGACCCTCATTGTCAATTTCTAGATGTAAATCAAGATATGAGGCAGACTGAACTGTATTTGTTGTATCCTTTATCTCAAATTCGATGTGATAGATGCATTCAACAGTCACCAAATTTTGAATTATTTAGTAAGAGAACATCATCTATATTATGGAAAGTAAAGTTAAAGGATACTGCTAACTTTTTCTTTCTTTCCAAGAAGTTCCTGTATGAAGTCAGCCCTATTATGTTAAGGCGATGTCGGCCTGAAGACATTTTGGTTCACAGACAATAACTTGAGTATAAGTGTATGGATCTCTATGAAATTTTAGCACAAGGTCCCATTCCATTAAAGGAAGGTTGGGATTTTTTGGGGTATTGTACTAGCTATTTTGTAATTAGGAGCCAAAAAGGTAAGTTTTACTGGTTCATAGAAAATAAATTGGTTAGCAGACAATAACTTTAGTATAAGTGTATGGATCTCTATGAAATTTTAGCTCCAGCTTCCATACCGCAAAAGGAGGGTTTGGATTGATTTTGGGGTTATTGTGTTTCATACCGCAAAGGAGGGTTTGGATTGATTTTGGGGTTATTGTCTAGGTAGCTGTTTTGTAATAAGGGACAGAAAGGGTCAAAACAATTATTTGTCTGGTTTTAAGACAATAATTTGAGTATAAGTGTATATATCTATTAAATTTTAGCACAAAGTTCTACACCACAATAGGAAGGTTGCAATTAAATTTTGTGGTTATTGTCATAGCTGTTTAGGAATTAGGGACCAAAATAGGCCTGACAAAACAATTATTTGTCTGGTTCACAGACAATAACTTGAGTATAAGTGTATGGATCTCTATTCAATTTTAGCACAAGGTGTCATACCACAATAGGAAGGTTGGGATTTATTTTAGGGTTATTGTCGTAGCTGTTCAGTAATTAGGGCCAAAACAAGCATTTTCATGTTTCAGGACAATAATTTGTGTATAAAAGTATAGATTTCTATGAAATTTTAAGGCAAGGTTCAATACTTCAAAAGGAAAGTTGGGATTGTTTTTCCAGGGGTCATGGCCCAAACCGTTTAATAATTAGGGGTCATAAAGGGCCAAAAACAATTATTTTCTAGTTTACAGGCAATAACTTGAGTATAAGTGTTTGGATCTCAAATAAATTTTAGCACAAGGACTGAAGGTTCCATACCACAAAAGGAAGGTTGGGATTGTTTTGGGTTTGAATGTCATAGATATAAGAAGATGTGGTATGAGTGCCAATGAGACAACTCTCCATCCAAGTCAAAATTTATAAATGTAAACCATTATAGGTCAAAGTACGGTCATTAAAGAGAGTGCTTATTAGTATGGTATGTGGAGGACATGTCAGTTGTTTAGAAGAGACAAATAGCATCTTTTGATCTATAAAGTTGATTGAATGACAATGATTTTTATTAAATGTGTTGTACACTTTCTGTATCATATTATACTTTTTGAACATTATTTTTCTATATCCCCTGCAATCAAAGTTTGGGTGGTCAACCTGTCCATCCATCTGTCCCTCTGTCTGGACTAACTTATCCATCCTTTGTTTGATTCACCTTAAACTTTGTAGAATTATTGATCATGATATGCAAACATCACAATGTAAAGGATTATTTATTACGATACATTTATCTAGAATTATGACCCTCCATCTAAGTAATTTTTATACAACCACAAAAATTTGCAGCCGGTATAATGGTATGGCGATGTCGTCATCTGAATACATTTGGTTTCCATGCAAGCTTATTAATAAGGGGTCAATAAAGGGTAAAATACAAGCAATTTTTAAAACTTGTTTGAACTGATTATTTTTTACTTATTTCAATGGGGTTAAAAATAATCTTGAAATATTGGGGTTCTTTGATATGCTTATTTATCAAATCATCAGCAGTCTCATTTAAATATATCAATCCACTTTAATAATGATTTAAACATTTCCACATATACTAATACTTTAAAACAATTTCTCCATATTGACATTTCTGTTCAAAGGAAATATCTCAAATCACAATTTAATGAAAAATTTACTCTAAAAGAGAGGCGAAAGATACCAAAGGAATGTTTGAACTCGTAAGTCGAAAACACAACATAGAAGACTGAGCGACACGAACCCCACCAAAAACTGGGGTGATCTAAGGTGCTCTGGAAGGGTAAGCAGATCCTGCTCCACATGTGGCACCTGTTGTGTTGCTCATGTTAGTACAAATCTGGTAATTTGTCTTAATTCGTAGGTCATATTTAGGAAAGGGACTGGATTGTAGTTACAACAATTGGAACATATCCGCTATCATCTGTGAAACAGATATCAGATATTCCATAAAGGTCAACCAACTCGTGATGGTTTCCGTAATATTTACAAAGGGATGATTTCAACTTCACCACTTGGAACTCTTGGTTTAATAGCTTCCTTGTGAGCAGCAACCCTCTATCAAGGAAGTCATGATAGGAAATACAAGCCCTGGAATATCATATCAGCTGGGAGATATATACTCCGTATGTAGGCGCTGCTGGAATGTTGCTACATAGAAATGGAAAGTTCACAATTGGGAAGCTGAAATCATCTTTTTTGTCCAAAAATTTTGTTTTCAACTGACCCTCATTGTCAATTTCTAGATGTAAATCAAGATATGAGGCAGACTGAACTGTATTTGTTGTATCCTTTATCTCAAATTCGATGTGATAGATGCATTCAACAGTCACCAAATTTTGAATTATTTAGTAAGAGAACATCATCTATATTGCGGAAAGTAAAGTTAAAGGATACTGCTAACTTCTTTTCTTTCTTTCCAAGAAGTTCCTGTATGAAGTCAGCCCTATTATGTTAAGGCGATGTCGGCGTCTGAAGACATTTTGGTTCACAGACAATAACTTGAGTATAAGTGTATGGATCTCTATGAAATTTTAGCACAAGGTCCCATTCCATTAAAGGAAGGTTGGGATTTTTTTGGGGGGGTATTGTACTAGCGATTTTGTAATTAGGAGCCAAAAAAGGTAAGTTTTACTGGTTCATAGAAAATAAATTGGTTAGCAGACAATAACTTTAGTATAAGTGTATGGATCTCTATGAAATTTTAGCTCCAGCTTCCATACCGCAAAAGGAGGGTTTGGATTGATTTTGGGGGTTATTGTGTTTCATACCGCAAAAGGAGGGTTTGGATTGATTTTGGGGGTTATTGTCGTAGGTAGCTGTTTTGTAATAAGGGGACAGAAAGGGGTCAAAAACAATTATTTGTCTGGTTTTAAGACAATAATTTGAGTATAAGTGTATATATCTATTAAATTTTAGCACAAAGTTCTACACCACAATAGGAAGGTTGCAATTAAATTTTTGGCGGTTATTGTCATAGCTGTTTAGGAATTAGGGACCAAAATAGGCCTGACAAAAACAATTATTTGTCTGGTTCACAGACAATAACTTGAGTATAAGTGTATGGATCTCTATTAAATTTTAGCACAAGGTGTCATACCACAATAGGAAGGTAGGGATTTATTTTAGGGGTTATTGTCGTAGCTGTTCAGTAATTAGGGGCCAAAAACAAGCATTTTTCATGTTTCAGGACAATAATTTGTGTATAAAAGTATAGATTTCTATGAAATTTTAAGGCAAGGTTCAATACTTCAAAAGGAAAGTTGGGATTGTTTTTCCAGGGGGTCATGGCCCAAACCGTTAAATAATTAGGGGTCATAAAGAGGCCAAAAATAATTATTTTTCTAGTTTACAGGCAATAACTTGAGTATAAGTGTATGGATCTCTAATAAATTTTTGCACAAGGTTCCATACCACAATAGGAAGGCTGGGATTGTTTTGGGTTTGAATGTCATAGATATAAGAAGATGTGGTATGAGTGCCAATGAGACAACTCTCCATCCAAGTCAAAATTTATAAATGTAAACCATTATAGGTCAAAGTACGGTCTTCAACACGGAGCCTAGGCTCACACCGAACAGTAAGCTATAAAGGGCCCCAAAATTACTAGTGTAAAACCATTCAAACGGAGAAACCAACGGTCTAATCTATATAAAACGAAACGAGAAACACTTATGAACCACATCAACAAACGACAACTACTGAACATCAGATTCCTGACTTAGGACAGGTGCAAACAAATGCAGCGGGTTTAAACGTTTTAATGGTACCAAACCTTCACCCTTTTTCTGAAACAATAGTGTAACATCACAACATAGAAAGACACACTATAAAATATCAACTGAAATAGCTTAACTCAATCAAAAGACATAGTAACACCATTGAACATACACTGAACAAATAAATTTGATAGCTGTTTAGTAATAAGGGGCCAACAAAAACAATTATTTTTCTGGTTCACAGATAATAACTTGAGTATAAGTGTATGGATCTCTATGAAATTTTACCACAAGGTTCCATACTTCAAAAGGAAGGTTGGGATTGATTTTGGGGGTCATTGCCCAAACTGTGTAGGAAGTAGGGGCCAAAAAACTAGGATTTTCTGGTTTCTGGACAATAACTTGAGTATAAGTCTATTGATTGCTATTTTATTGTGCCACAAGGTATTATACGTAAAAAGGAAAGTTGGGGTGGATTTTGGGGGTTGTTACCCTAACAGTTTAGTTAAAAGGGGCAAAAAACAATTCTTTTGTAATACTTTGTATAAATTGCTTATTTCTTGACCAATTTCAATGGGGTTTAATTCAAAGTCTTGAATTCTTGAGGTTCTTTAATATGCTGAATCTAACCGGTATTTAGAATTTGGATTTTGGGCCCTGTTTATGAATTGATCCATATTAAGGTCCATAGGGTCCAAAATTAAACTTTCTTTGATTTCATCAAAAATTGAATTATTGGTGTTGTTTGATATGCTGAAACTAATGGTGTTTTAAGATTTTTTGTAATTTTGGTACCTGTCTTCAAATTGGTCCACATAAAGGTCCAAAGGATCCAAAATTAAACTTTGTTTGATTTAAAAAGAAATTGAATTCTTGGGTTTCATTGATATGCTGAATCTAAGCTCATATTTAGATTTTGTATTCAAGTTGGTCCAAATTGGGGTCCAAAATTAAACTTTGTTTGATTTCCTTAAAAATTGAATTATTGGTGTTCTTCGATATGCCCAATCCAACAGTGTTTTAGATTTTTGAAATCCTGGTTTTCAAAGTTGGTCCAAATTGGGATCCAAAATTAAACTTTGTTTGATTTCATCAAAAAATTGAATTATTGGTGTTTTTTCGTGTGCCCAATCTAACAGTGTTTTAGGTTTTTGATTTTGGGCCTGTTTTTTAAACTGGTCCACATTGAGGTCCCAAGTATCCAAAATTAAACTTAGTTTTGATTTTAACAAAAATGGAATTCTTGGGGTTCTTTGATATGCTGAATCTAGCATATAATTAATTTTTTCTTATTTTTTAGGCACAGTTTTCAAGTTGGTTCAAATTGGGGTCCAATATTAATCTTTGTTTGATTTTAACAAAAATGAATATATGGGGTTCTTTGATATGCTGAATTTAAGAGTTTATTTAGATTTTTGATTTTTGGTCCTGTTATCAAATTGGTCCACACTGAGGTCCAAAGGGTCCAAAATTAAAGTTTGTTGGATTTCTTCAAAAATTTAATTCTCGGGGTTCTTTGATATGTTTATTCTAACCATGTTGGATATTGGACCATAATTGGTAAATGTCCAATTTTAAATTATTTAAGTACTTAGACCACATTCATTCTGTGTCAAAAACTCCTTTATCAAGTATTTAATCAGAATCTAAATTTAGGGCTGTATTGCACAATTAATAGAAATATAAGTTGAGTCATAGTTAAAAATAGATATAGCATCATATTCTAATTTTAGAAATTATGTATAAATATAGTTTGGAATTTACTGTTCATTATTAGATATTTTTAAAAGATGTAAGTTTTATAGATTTTTAAAGACACTGTATTAATGATAAATGATATTTTCGAAATTGGTTTTTTTCTTTCTTTTTGTAATTTTTTAAGAACTTAGTGGTAGGTTTGTTTGTTATTCTTCATAAATTAATTTTCAGAATGTTAAATATATATACTTTTTATGAAGCAAACCCTTTAAAACTTGGCTAGTATTGACCAATAACAAATAATTAAATAAAATTCTTTATGTACTAAGATATTATGGTCCATTAATAAATGAATAAATTAAATTCTTGGTATACTTGGATATGCTGAATCAAACCGTGTATTTAGATTTTGGATATTGGACCATAATAGGTAAAATCCAATTTCAAATTTTTCAGTTCTTTGACCACATTCATTCTGTGACAGAAACCTATGATGTGTCAAATATTTAATCACAATCTAAATTCAGAGCTGAATCAAGCTTGAATGTAGTGTCAATACTTGCCCCAACTGTCCATGGTTCAACCTCTGTTGTCGTATCCAGCTGCGTCTAGCGGAGCAATTTATTTTTTATGAAACAAAACAGGACCAACTCTTTCAATTTGTGTTTTAGTTTGGAATGGGGAATACTTGTGTAAAGTGTAGAAGTCAAATGTTTTAATACTATTGCAAGATGAAAGAGTCTTAGATTGTATGTACTCTAAAAGATCTTTGGAATTTTTTAGTATCCACATCTGATTCACGCCACCAATAGGTAGTTTCACAATAACTTTGAAACCCGGCTTTGATTGCTGAACAATTGATGTAAATAATTTAGAAAGGTGTTTCGTTTAGCACTTGGACGACCCAGCAATATAACGTTGTTTGTAAGGACACTTATGTAGTTTAGGTATCCAATACAGTGATTGAAGATCCAGTTCTTCATCTTTGGTTGAAATTCCAAAGGAATATAGAACAGACCTATGAATATCTAGGATTTCCTCTTTAGTAAGTGTTGTGGGGATATATGTTGAGTTTCCAAGAGAATTGTCAATACCTAAATCATTTATCAAGCAGTTTATGTAATGTGATTTACACACAAAAACGATGTTGTTTAGGGCTTTATCTGCGGGGGGACAAAAACACACAACATTAATGTCACTTTTTTATATCACTGAAATGTCACTTTTCAGAACAATTCTAACCACAAATTCACAAATCTAATTAAAATAACATTCCAACCACTTAGAATTACAATCCCATAAATCACAATTACTAATTCATGCCCAATTTCATGCCACAATTTTATCCCATATTTTATCCTACTTTGCAAAAAAAAAAAATAAAAAATCTCCAGTTCTGACATTATAATTTAATTCCACTATCCTTTTCACTTAGATGTAATTTTATTCTGCATTTCATTTCCACTTCATTCCTAAAAAGGCTAAGTTATCAATATTAATTTCTAAATGCTAACAGTTTAAAACTGTCAAGAAAAATGAATTTCCGCCCCTTTCTCATCACCCAAAGTCGCAATATGTTTAAAACTTCAATCACTACCTGATTACAATAAACCCTCTACTACCATACACATTTATCTGTACCTCACTTGTAGCAATATTCAAACCCCAACAAATTATCAATTAATTTGATTAAAGGTTTACTACTAATTACAGCTTAAAGTTTAAACTAAATTCTTTTATGGAGCATTTTGAAAACTTAGCTAATAATCTCCATTAATAAATAAATAAATTAAATTCTTGGTGTACTGGATATGCTGTATCAAGCTTGAATGTAGTGTCCAAACTTGCCCAAACTGTTCAGGGTTCTACCTCTGTGGTCGTATCAAGCTGATGTTCAGTGGTTGTCGTTTGTTGGTGTGCATGGTTCATAAGTGTTTCTCGTTTCTCGTTTATTATATAGATTCGACCGTTGGTTTTACTGTTTGAATGGTTTTACATAGTCATTTTGGGGGCCCTTTATAGCTTTCTGTTCGGTGTGGGACCAAGGCTCCGTGTTGAAGGCCGTACTTTGACCTATAATGGTTTACTTTACAAATTGTGACTTGGATGGAGAGTTGTCTCATTGGCACTCATACCACATCTTCTTATATCTATTGTCATTGCAACAACTTCTACATGGTTTGTCGTAACTACATGAAACTAGTTATACTGTAAGATCCTAATATGCAAAAGTGCATGTGGTAGGAATTTTGATTCTGTTATAGGTTTATTCAGAATCAAGACCCTTTTATCTTAGAAATTTTGTTTCTTTTCAGAAGAGACCTTGTCACAACTCCTACATTGTTTATGGCAGTCTCCAAGCTAGACCAAAAGGGGGCACAGCTCCCATCTGTCCTCTCTGCACCTATCTACCCATATAGTCCTGCCTATGCATTTTTGTTTTGAGAGAAATGTAAAACCAACATTTTCACTACTGGAAAAAGCTGTTTTAGGCATTGACCATTTGACCTTCGGGGGCTTGGTTTTTAATAACAATATGGCCTATTCAGTTGCTAAAAATATTCTGGCTTCATGTCCTATTCCTTTGTCTAAAAAAATATTCTTGCTCGGTTTGCATGATAAAAAAATCTGGCTTGATATAAAAATCATAAGTGAGTATTTCACAAGACAAAAAAATATATTTTTCAAGCAGTCGCTGAACCATGAAAATAAGGTTAAGGAAATATGACAGACGGAAACTTCGTAACATGAGGAATCTGCTTAGAAGGTATAATTTAGAAATGTGTTTCGTTTAGCACTTGGACGACCCAGCAATATAACGTTGTTTGTAAGGACACTTATGTAGTTTAGGTATCCAATACAGTGATTGAAGATCCAGTTCTTCATCTTTGGTTGAAATTCCAAAGGAATATAGAACAGACCTATGAATATCTAGGATTTCCTCTTTAGTAAGTGTTGTGGGGATATATGTTGAGTTTCCAAGAGAATTGTCAATACCTAAATCATTTATCAAGCAGTTTATGTAATGTGATTTACACACAAAAACGATGTTGTTTGGGGCTTTATCTGCGGGGGACAAAAACACACAACATTAATGTCACTTTTTTATATCACTGAAATGTCACTTTTCAGAACAATTCTAACCACAAATTCACAAATCTAATTAAAATAACATTCCAACCACTTAGAATTACAATCCCATAAATCACAATTACCAATTCATGCCCAATTTCATGCCACAATTTTATCCCATATTTTATCCTACTTTGCAAAAAAAAAAAAAAATAAAAAATCTCCAGTTCTGACATTATAATTTAATTCCACTATCCTTTTCACTTAGATGTAATTTTATTCTGCATTTCATTTCCACTTCATTCCTAAAATGGCTAAGTTATCAATATTAATTTCTAAATGCTAACAGTTTAAAACTGTCAAAAAAAATGAATTTCCGCCCCTTTCTCATCACCCAAAGTCGCAATATGTTTAAAAACTTCAATCATTACCTGATTACAATAAACCCCTCTACTACCATACACATTTATCTGTACCTCACTTGTAGCAATATTCAAACCCCAACAAATTATCAATTAATTTGATTAAAGGTTTACTACTAATTACAGCTTAAAGTTTAAACTAAATTCTTTTATGGATCATTTTGAAAACTTAGCTAATAATCTCCATTAATAAATAAATAAATTAAATTCTTGGTGTACTGGATATGCTGTATCAAGCTTGAATGTAGTGTCCAAACTTGCCCAAACTGTTCAGGTTTCTACCTCTGTGGTCGTATCAAGCTGATGTTCAGTGGTTGTCGTTTGTTGGTGTGCATGGTTCATAAGTGTTTCTCGTTTCTCGTTTATTATATAGATTCGACCGTTGGTTTTACTGTTTGAATGGTTTTACACTAGTCATTTTGGGGGCCCTTTATAGCTTTCTGTTCGGTGTGGGACCAAGGCTCCGTGTTGAAGGCCGTACTTTGACCTATAATGGTTTACTTTTACAAATTGTGACTTGGATGGAGAGTTGTCTCATTGGCACTCATACCACATCTTCTTATATCTATTGTCATTGCAACAACTTCTACATGGTTTGTCGTAACTACATGAAACTAGTTATACTGTAAGATCCTAATATGCAAAAGTGCATGTGGGTAGGAATTTTGATTCTGTTATAAGTTTATTCAGAATCAAGACCCTTTTATCTTAGAAATTTTGTTTCTTTTCAGAAGAGACCTTGTCACAACTCCTACATGGTTTATGGCAGTCTCCAAGCTAGACCAAAAGGGGGCACAGCTCCCATCTGTCCTCTCTGCACCCATCTACCCATATAGTCCTGCCTATGCATTTTTGTTTTGAGAGAAATGTAAAAAAAACAACATTTTCACTACTGGAAAAAGCTTTTTTAGGCATGGACCATTTGACTTTCGGGGGTGGGGGGCTTGGTTTTTTTTAATAACAATATGGCCTATTCAGTTGCTAAAAAAATATTCTGGCTTCATGTCCTATTCCTTTGTCTAAAAAAAAATATTCTTGCTCGGTTTGCATGATAAAAAAAAATCTGGCTTGATATAAAAATCATAAGTGAGTATTTCACAAGACAAAAAAAAAATATATTTTTCAAGCAGTCGCTGAACCATGAAAATAAGGTTAAGGAAATATGACAGACGGAAACTTCGTAACATGAGGAATCTGCTTAGAAGGTATGTATCATCCCGGTCTTTAACCTTTAGAAATATAAAACATTATTCAAATAATTTTACGCCGCAGCCGGATAGCATCCTTATGTCTCGCATTTTGCAAACAAAAACAGCTTATACAATATTATAAAACTTAGCAATTTTTATAAACATAGTTGTAGGAGTCAGAATTAAACAACCCATGAGATTTATGAATATTAAGTTTAATAATCGGGTCAACAGGAATCAATGACTTATTTTTAGAAAAAAATGTACTGTCAAGTAAGTAATGATCACGGGTGTCATTCAGTAGATCTAGAAAAAAGATCTTGAAAGAATAACTAACGGTTGTCAAGCATTGCGATCGGACCGTGAATGCAATTTTAAAAAGTGTAATTCTACTTCAAAATCTGTGAAAAATCTGCTGTATTTTCAAAAGTGATATATTTGAAACTTAATCTTTAGTGTGTCAGATAGTCCAGTAAAATAAAAGTATGTTATTACTTGAAAAATTGAATATTATTTTTTTTTAAATATAATTTTGTTGATTTTTTATCAAAATTGAAATCATCTCGCTTGTCATAGACTCTCGGGTATTGAGATGACAACTGTAGATAAATTCGGGTATACGTCTTAAAATTTGCAGAGCCTCGCATTTCCCCGTTTCTAAGCCTCATCCTTATATCGTTGATATGTCAAGTCAATGCACTATTATTGTCTATCTATGACAAAAGCTCGTTCTTAATCATGAAGAAAGGGATTTTCATTCTCTTACATATACTAAGAACGTAAATCAGCAAAAAGGAGAAAACATATAGCGGCAAATTATCGTCCCGTATCACTTACTTCTATTTCAATGCAAAGTTCTCGAACACATCATCCACAGCTCAGTCATCACATTTTTGGAACAGCATAACATCTTGACAGACAATCAGCATAGATTTAGAGCTCGTAGATCGAGTGAGACACAACTGATATCAACAATCGAAGGAATTGCTAAACAACTGAAATCGGGGAAAGATCAAGTGGTCGTAATTTTACTCGATTTTGCAAAGGATTTTGACAAAATCCCACACTGCAGATTACTCAATAAACTCAACCACTATGGCATCACAGACGAAAACTTAAAATGGATAAAATCGTTCTTCTTCGAAAACCGGAAACAACAAGTGGCAGTTGAGGTCTGTATGTCATCACTGAGAAATGTACTATCAGGGGTTCCAAAAGGTACTGTGTTAGGCCCTTACTCTTCTCAGTATTCATTAATGACTTACCAGAATCAGTTCAACTTCGACTTTCAAACTATTTGCTGACGACTCCCTTCTTTTCCATCACATCAGGAATTCCCATGACGAAGCCAAATTACAACAGGACCTTTCAGCACTAGAAGACTGGGAAACCAAATGGCAGATGAAATTTCATCCGGAAAAAATGCACCGTCCTTCGCATTAGCACCAGCATTTAATTCAAAAGAGAAACTTACTACAAATTACACGACCACACTCTCAAAACCGTGTACCAACCAGCAAATACATAAGAGTAAATTCAGCGAGGATTTACAATGGAAACATCATGTTGACGTCACTGCCAAAAAAGCATCCAAATCCATCGGATTCCTTAGACGAAACCTAAGATGCAGTAAAAACGTAAGAAATACAGCTTTTATATCTCTGGTAAGACCAACTTTGGAAAATGCAAGTGCGGCATGGGACCCTCATACACTGACCGAGGACATGAATCGACTAGAGCAAGTACAAAGGAGGGCCGCTAGGTTTGTAACAAACAACTATACTGATAAAACACCGGGAGGTGTCACAAATATGATAAAGACACTAGGATTGGAACCACTAGCTTCCAGACGAAGTAACCATCGACTCGTCATGCTTTATAAGATCCAGCATTTTACGCCCAAACTATCGACGTACTAGAGGCAAATAACGTCTAAACCGACCACCAGCAAACCAGAGAGTTTATAAGTACTCATACTTCCCTCGGACTATACAAGAGTGGAACCACCTTCCAATAGCTACTACGGAAGCTCTGACAATAGAGGGGTTCCAGTGTGCACTATAAAACTATAGTGCACCCCAGAAATCAACACCATAGACAGCAGCCAAGTGTACATAGTTTTAATTGTATATATCTCGGAACGTATTATCTGTAAATATTTACAGGAGAATTGCTGTCTCATTCTCCGTCTAGTGGACTAATAACATTCCAATAAGAATCCAGTTCTTAGCAAGGAAGAAGAAGAATAATCAGATCCAATGGCACTGAACCATCATATTCCTAGTCACAAACAAAATTGAAGCGGAATAAGTCATGCAAATCCAATATTTTGCTATACCAATTACAAATATAAAGTATAACGTGTTTAAAGAATAATTTGATCGTTTTCGTGGATTTTTGAAGAAAAATAAGCTGCAACAGATCTTTCACGATCCGAAATATACAATGTTTACAAATATTCCCATTTTTGCAAAGTTTCTGATTAAACTAAAACAAAATAACTTTATTGTAGTTTTGTAAAAACGGTGTACTTTTAAGCCTTGATTTCTCTCGCATATATACTGATCATAATGTGGAACCATTTTGACAAACAGTTTTATTTTTCCAGTATTTGTCATTATAATTCATTAGTTAGATTATTTACGGACGTTGCATGTGTCTTCTCGATAAGATTTCGAACTTTATCAAACATGAACCAGATGCATATTATATGGTGGCCGGTTAAGGCCATTTCGCGTTTTCGCGTTTTCGCCTTTCATATTCTATAGGGCGAAAACGCGAAAACGCGAAATCGCGAAGTCGAAAACGCGAAGTCGAAAACGCGAAAACGCGAAAACGCGAAGTCGAAAACGCGAAATCGATTTCGCGTTTTCGACTTCGCGTTTTCGCGTTTTGGACTTCGCCTTTTCGCGTTTTCGCGTTTTCGACTTTGCGTTTTCGCGTTTTCGACTTCGCGATTTCGCGATTTCGCCTTTTCGCGTTTTCGCCTTTTCGCCTTTTCGCGATTTCGCCTTTTCGCCTTTTCGCGTTTTTACGATATACATGTTATTGTAACATAACATTTTAAATATAATTGGAGACAAGACTACAAAGTATGTCATTCAAATGATTGTCATATAAATTTCATATCTGTGGTTTACTTTAAATATTTTCATAAATTAGACAATTCCTTTACATTCTTTGTTTCAAATACTCTAACAAGTCATTATCTTTTTAAAAGTGTCAAATTTATAATTTAAGCCACAATGTAAACTATAGGCGGTTTTTGTTGTTGTAATTATATTTTGTTTATATACATCTATTGTTTACATGTGTATATTAGTAGATTAATTATGTTTTAGTCATGTAGTTGATATTGTATTTAGAGAGCCTTATTTAAGATTGGTTTAATCCAAATGAATTACTCTCTTTAAATAAAGATATTATTATTATTATTATTATTATTATTATTATTATTATTATTACTGAACAAATTTAAAACAGATGCATTTGTATAAAATGCCTTTGAGTATACAATTTGCTTGAAATCATATTTTGACATTTTAAAATATATTTGTTAGTTGACCAGATTCAGTTTCTCTATTTGTTTTGTTAATCTGGTTCTGACACGGGAGGATTGTTGTTATTGTCTACCGCTTCAAGAGTATATCCCTTGTCCCTTGGTGTCTCCTGTAGATGAACAAATTTCCATCTTTGAAAATTTGAAATATTAATCAATGCGTTTAGTAATATATGGGAAACACAGTCTACATTTACATGAATTTTCCATAAATCCAGCTTACTTTTTGTTTAAATTAAAAGAACATGCGACAGGTTTAGGATATCTTTGCTAAGATCAACCTACGACAGTTTTGAGGCGAGGTTGTAACCATACATATTTGGTTTGTCTGATGAATAAATTTAATAAACCGCTTTCTGCATTTTTTAATTTAAATAAAACTACTTATCATGATTGAAAATATAAATTTCTAATTATTGATGATCAAATTGTTCTTTTCCTCTCTGTTACGGTAATGTTATAATTATGTGTGTGCCAGAAGCAGGGAAAAAACGACAGTAAAAGTGAAATAAGGCGTTCGCAAAGGGTACATATTTTATTTTGGGTTACGTAGGGACTTTTAATAGGTATAAATTATCACCAAAAGTTATGCTTATAATTTTTTGGTTGGAAACCATACATCACACAAAGGATTTGTATAGTGAAAAATCTTTATCACATTATTTCTGCATTAGGATATTCAATTAACAGTTTTATTACTTTCCCCTTTTATGAAAACAATTCAATTCAATATTTTATTTACGTCTCACCATTTGTATAAAATTACACAATACAAAACATTTATTGAGGCTGTTGTTTTAGTAATTAAATTTTGACACCTATAACATACTTGGCCAGGTGAAAGGTAAGAAGGCACCTGTAGTGTGATTTTGTCACGTGTTATGTTATTTACCTTTAAAACTATACATTTTAAGAAAAACTATCTTTATGTTGAAATGATTAATATAGTTAAACTACACTTCTAAAGTATGCTATTCCATCAAACCCTTATAAATCTAACTTCAAATTTAACCATTTCGTATACACAAAGTAAATTCAAATTCACTTATTTCCATTCCTCTCTTCCAAATATCATTTAGCAATCAATTTGTTTATTGCTACCAGCAAAACGCTTGAGTCCAGGAAAATATTCGCATTACATATGTTTTTTCAAAATATTTCTTCTAAAAGGGTCATTTGAATAAATGTTAGATTTTCAATCGGACTGAGAAGGAAAATGTTTACATGTAACATACTTCAGTCTTCGAGAACATGAGTTGTGTATTAGCTGTACTTGGCTTTGATCTAGCTAACAGTATTTGTGCGTTGTCTCTATTGTTTTAACGTTAGTGTTTTCTCTACTTCGTACCGATCTTTTGAGTTAGACTTGTTTTTACAGTTATTATATACTGCTGTAAGACCACTGTCACACGTTTGGGAAAGGGGGGTAGCTCACAATCATGTACCACCGACACATTTTGAATGTGTCTGCCTCAAATCAGGAGCATATAGATCAATGGTTGTCGTTGGTTCATGTCTGTCAATTTTTTTTCTGCGGAAATTATTTTGTTATAAATAAGTTAGTTTTCTCATTAAAATTGTTTCACATTTTCATGTTGAGAACTTTTATAGCCGAATATACGGTATGGGGTTTTTTCATTGTTGGAGGCCGTACGGTTAACGACACTTTCTTCATTTATTATAAAGGCCATTTTAAACAAATGTTTTCATCAACTGAATTTTACCAACTAAATAGTTGTCAATAATTATATTCGATGTTCAATATAAGAATGTAAAGAAATTGTATCATTTCTAATGCTTATGCCTAACAATTTCTTATGAAGTTATACACTTGCATACGTCTTTTCCATCAGAAGTCATGCATCTGTTCTAAACCTTCTGCATATCCTTAAAAGACAATATACAGGTTGTGATTAACACTGGTTAGGTTATTTAATTTGTAGTCTTGTATAGTCGCACCAATTATTAAACATTATCAAATGTATTATGTTATAATAATCTCACCTGTATCGGCAAAACCAACATCGGATGTACAAACGCGAAATATTGCGAAAACTATGTCTTATCAATCCCCATGTGGTGTGACACCTCGCGAAAACTTCAAACGAGACGAAATCGCGAAATCACCATGCAAACCGCGACACCTGTGACCTATGATGAACTCGTGGCGGCACCCGAAACGCGAACTATTGATTCCTTAAAAGTGGGCGAAAAAGCGAAGTTTGATTTCAGTCCCATTTTACACCTTCTAAGTCTGCGTGTCATTCGAAAACAGAAAATATCATGTGAATATTCTTTTTTATATTGTTGAATCCATCGGCATCACACATAATCATTGTTTATCGTCATGCGTTTTGTTGGATAATAATCGAAACTATATTTGTTTTGTACCCATATGTCAATATGAATGACTGTAACCACTGACGTAGTAGCCTCGTTCTGAGTGACTTCCGGGATGGAAATATGCATATTTGACAGGTCGATAAATCGTTGCATTAAAATCTCATTAAAATACATATTTTACCAAATATTTTACACTTACATTGCTATCGATGTATTTTTGGGGAAAGTTAAATATAAATAAATATTTTGAAACACAAATTGAAAATCGTGTCATGTCTCCTTTAAAGAATAATTTGATCGTTTTCGAGGATTTTGAAGAAAAATAAGCTGCAACAGATCTTTCACGATCCGAAATATACAATGTTTACAAATATTCCCATTTTGCAAAGTTTCTGATTAAACTAAAACAAAATAACTTTATTGTAGTTTTGTAAAAACGGTGTACTTTTAAGCCTTGATTTCTCTCGCATATATACTGATCATAATGTGGAACCATTTTGACAAACAGTTTTATTTTTCCAATATTTGTCATTATAATTCATTAGTTAGATTATTTACGGACGTTGCATGTGTCTTCTCGATAAGATTTCGAACTTTATCAAACATGAACCAGATGCATATTATAAAATCTTCAAGGCAATATCCAGATATTTAAACAAATGAATAAAAACAGATCAATCTTATACTGAATATTATATAAACCATCAAAAAATTTAGGTTTGAAGATGACACACACAATTTTGAATCATTGGTCATACACTACTGTATTGAACTAGGCAGATTGACTGAAAATGACAAAAGAAGAACAATGATGCAATAGATGTAAAAAATATAAAAATTGATGATGATTGTCATTTCTTTCTGTCCTGTGATTTAACTAAGAATATTCATGAACATTTCATTAAATATTTCACTACTGTAGAACATAATTTTAATAACTTTAACGTTGATAATTGTTTTTACATCGGATGACCGTGAGGGCATTCCGTTGTATTGCTGACGCCTAGATTTCCATTATTTATATATCTTTTGTCCTGTTTATATTATTTGTTTGACTTGCTAAAAGTCTAATCATAATCATATATCGACATTGCATGTCGGTTAAAAGCTCTACAGAACTTATGTTGTATTGTTATATGTAAATAAATCTTTTATAGTTTTGTATGCTTTATCGGTGGTCTTATGGCAGCATGCTCGCCTCGAGTGTGGAAGACCAATGATTCAATTCCTGGCCTTGTCAAACCTAAGACCTGAAAATTTGCAATCGCTGCTTCTCCTCTAAGCACGCGGCATTTAGGAGTATGAGCAAAGAATGGTCGACCCCGAGTCAGAAAGATGTGACCGGTTAGGGTGACATGTCTTCTTGTGGGCTAGCGCGTTTAAAACCCGGCTCTGTGTATCGGTCTTGTACAAAACATGGTTCATTATCCACGTGTTCTCGTAAGGAATATACATTTAACTCGCCACTAGACGTTTAACAGCCATCCATTAGCATCCTTCATTCTTAAATTAATCGTGTTTTTGTTTATTATAAGCCATAGACATTTACAGCTATAAGTAGACCTAAAATTTACCAGTCGTATATCCAACGTAGCGAAAAAGTCGAGCTCGGCATTAGGCTTCCCGAGAAGGAATTTGAGATTGACAGGCAGCAAGATTCAAAACAAGAGACTACAGATCGAAAGGAGACGGATGTGTCTTCTATGTGCTTGCCAAACTGGAACCTCAAGATTTCCAGAACCAAACGAATATCTCAAGAAAACACTTCCAAAGGGAACAATTACTGCCACGAAATTTGAAAACTATATACCATTCAACAAATATTGTATAAAAACAACTAAAAAAAATATAGTGTTTTGGCATTCCAACAAGCAAAACACCTCAATATTCAAACTCCTTTTTTCTTAACATTGATCGATAGGAATCATCTAGAAGGCACTGTAGTGCGCACACCAAGCATTGAGAGTTTTTACACTGCTCTCATGCCGTGGCCGTCAATAAATCGACGGCCGCGCTCTCTGTACCGTTGTATCAAATCCGGCATTGGTATAAACATGGAAGTATAATATTGACATCAATATAATACTTCTATGGTATCAACAACGTTTTCACACAAAACTGTTTGCTCTTTTATTGACACTTGCATATGCAGAGGAATGACCATGCAGTATTTGATGGGTATAAAAATAAATGACTTGACAATACAACTCGCAAAACTAAAAAAATAACAGTGGGGATTTGAAAATGAATGACATGACACTGCATCTGGCAGAAATATATAAGGCTTTCCAAATACAGCTTGAAAATAAATATATCCTGACACACAAAAATGTTGGAAATTTGTGTTCATTAAAAATGAAAATAATCATTCATGCGGCATCGTGTCAAAAAATAAAATATCATTCCTCGCAGATTAAAAATATTGTAATACATATTCTGGGACTATTATACAATAGTCCCAGAGTGTGTGGTCAAATGGTGATTATCGATAGCAAAAAAATATTTACATTTATATCCTCAGAGACATACTATATATATTCTGCCTGATATCTTTATATGCCTGATATCTTTTGTTGGCTGACAGAAATTAGCCTCAATTCTACATTCGCGCCCACTGCTTCCAATTCTCAAGAAAAACAGCTTGAAATAACATGAACCGACGTACTGCTTTCTTTGTTTAATAAACTATTATTTTATTCAGAGCCTTTTATTGATCAGTATAATTATCAGTTTGAATTTTTCATTATCACTTCATCTGTAGTTCAGCGGTGAATCAATACACTGATTCATGACATCAATTTAATCCAGAAGAACGGTGGTTACATGACTTTTTAATGGTTACATATCTCTTTTATCAACAATGTGTATGTTTATAATCGCTACATGTAAACATAAATAATAGGTGTGTAGGACATGACCTACAGGTATACTGTTAAATGGACTACTTAATATGTACGTATACAGTTGTACCTGTATTGTCACAGTTTTTGTGTATGCATTTTTACCCGAGTATAGCAATCAAGGACGCATATTATTACACAAACATTTAATCCAAATTCTATAGATTACAAGAAAAATCGGATTAAGTCGATGAATTGATCAATATTGGATTTCTATTACTATATATAAACATGTAAAATTGGAATATATAAATTAATAGAACAAAATGTGGAAGAAATTAAGGGAGGCGTCCTCTGGAGTAACATTTAGTTCGGTTACAAATTTACTACGTGGTAGGAGTTATTCTAAATTCAGTGAAGAGAACGAAATAATTGATCACGCTACAGCTGGAAGTGTTCTGGATCAAGACAATAATGTTATAACATGGAAAAAAAATACTCAGATGTCGGACCATAATGATTTCCCTGTACGTGACAGTGCAATTCAAGATGACGATTCGTCTGACGATGACTACGGGTTTGAAAACGATCAGGAAATAGCTACCAAGCCAAGATTTCATGTTGAGAAGGATAATACAGATTGTTCAGTACAAATATCGAGGCCAGTCAAAAACAATCCGACGCTGGGACACAGAAATGGAAGTATTCCAAACCCTACAAATGAAATGAAAGAAATTGTGAACAGTTTTTCTCAAAAACGTTACCAGCATTTAGATGATTCTGACGAGTTTTTCAATGACCTAGAAGATGATTTGTCGTCTAGTCAGTCAAAAAGTGAAAATTCTAACGGTGTCTTTCACAAGGCGGTAGATGTACACCAAAACATTAAGCAACCAAATTCCTCATTGAAAAAAAGTCTAAACTCAAGTTTTCAGTCAAACCAAAGTGTACTTATACGAAAATTTGAAAACGAACACAGTGTGCCAAATCCAAAAAAGAAGTAAAAGAGCTTGTGGACAGTTTCTCTCAAAGAAGATACCAACAGTTAGAAGAATCGGACGAATCAGTTGATAGTAGATCTTCAACTGCAGAAAGTGCAGAAATTGAAAACATAACATTTCATAAAGCTGAAGATGTACACCAAGATATAATACATAAATCAAGCAAACTCAAAGGAACAAAGAAGGTACAATTCTTTAAACTATTCCGTCGAATGCCATGTGTCACTGGCACTAATAATATGTCACTGAGATGAACAAACAAAACAGAATCATTCCAGGGCATATTGATTGAATCAGGAATCTCAGGCAAAAGTTCATTTCTCATGACACCAACTCATTGTCATGACGCTTTTTAAAATATATTAACTGTTACGATTTTTTTATATGTATTATTAAACTTGTTGCTGACAGCTGTTTATTAATTTCATAAATGCTCGATCAAATTTTGTTTTGTTTGTTTGCTGTGTAGTTTTTTTTTAAAGTCTACAAAAAACCCAGCAAAATTTTTAAGTCTACAAAAAAAAAAAAAACAGCTAAAAACGCCCCATTCATGATCAATGTAATTTTCGTTAGCTCTAAAAACAACATATATATATCGATTTTTAAATAAGATACTATCAGATGTACTCTGTTGGACTTGTGATGCTGCTGGATGGAACTAGATGGGAGCAATCGTCAAAATGGGTTATAACATAGATGTATAAACTTATATCTATGGTTAAAATAACTCGTCTGGGATAAAATATCCCAAAATGGGATATGAATTTTATGTGCAATTATCAAAAAATATCACGAATTGATTACATAAAAGGAAGCAACTTTTGTCAAAAACTTTCTGGTAACCTACTATTAGATTTGAAGATTGGATTTTTTCAATCGCATCACTCTAGATAGCAAATAAATTCACTGGGAAACTTTTAGATCCAAACCAAAAGCTGCTACCTAGCCATTCAAATTTGATTTTTTGCTTAAAAATTAATATTTTCTTTTTCAATTTGCACTGAAAATATATATTCCATTTGCCGGAATATTATATTCCAATTGGATTGTTATAACACTTATGGGGAACTCCGCCCAAACCTGTACCAGTTCATCGCAACCTTTTGGGGGAAATGGCTTAGTTTACACATCAAAATTTCATCTAAAGACGGCCAAACCCGTTCAACTTGAAACTAGATGGACCACATATAAGGTAAAATGTTACAAAACACATTGCCTAAAGATCAATCCAAATGTCAGAAATCACAAGAATGATCACGCTGAAATGTCTCGCCTACTTTATATTAAAAGTCTTAGAGAAAAAGGTTATAACAACAAGTATTTTTTTAAAATCAACATTATCAATGATCCATGTAAATGAGGTAAAGGTCAGTTGAACCCTGCCAGACGGACATGTACACCTAACAGTCATTCCATACACCAAATATAGCTAACTTTTTGCTTATAGTATCTGAGAAACAGCCCTAACCAAGAATACCAATGAAGCATGAAAATAAGGTCAAGGTCAAATGAACTCTTCCAGACAAGCACGGTACACTTTGCAATCATTCCATACACCACGTATAGTTGTCCTATTGATTATAGTATCTGAGAAACGAACTTAACCATGAAAACATAAGGTTGACTTTTGAATCATGAAAATCAGGTCAAGGTCAGATGAACCTGCAAGACAGACATGTACACCATGCAATCATTCCATACACCAAAGATGGTTAACCTAATGTTTAAAGTAGCTAAGAAATAGACCGTGCTTACCCAAATAAACATTGACCAATTGGCCATGAAAATAAGAACCTGCCAGACGGATATGTACACTTTACAATCAATCCATACACCAAATAAAGTTGCTCAACTGCATATAGTATCTGAGACCCATCTGTATACAAGGCATGCAGAGTCCAGGTCTTCCCCCTGAAACATAAAGCCTTATACAAAAAGTTAACGCTGCCACGTTTAGATCAAAGTCAAATGAAAAGTTGTTGATTAATGTTGACTTATTATACTTCCTTTCTCTTACTATACAAATCCTTGCTTTCTCTTATATACGTTTTTTAGTATAATTATGCATACACAATATTCTTGATAACTTCTAAGTAAAATCATAATACTGCATAATTATCATTTAAGGTGATAAATTGATTTGAATATAAATATTTCACATAAAAAAAAATATATTTCGATCTGAAATCTTAATGTAAATATTTAGAATATTTAGGAAAATCCGAATAAATGTCTCCCTAGTGAAAATTATATATTTGCCTATGCGTCATAGCAGAGACATATACTTCAATATTGTACTATATGTCTCTGGTTATAGGCACTATCAGTGGCGGATCCAGAAATATTCATAAGTGGGGGCCCATTGACTGCCTAAGAGGGGTCCGCTCCAGTCATGCTTCAGTGATTCCCTATATAATCAACCAAATTTTTACCACAAAAGGGGGGCCCGGGCCCCCTGAAAAACCCTCTAAATCCGCCTCTGACTATTGTTGGTCGTCCACCTTTGCTAGCATTCATAAAGTTCATTAATATATAACGTCACAGTACCCAAATTGCATCGAGTAACCCAAATTGCACCTATTTAGCAAAAATAGCAGTGGAAATCTTACAAGTTTTCTTACAGACGAAATAATTTGTATTTTTATGAATTGGCATTATGCACGTCTTCCAACATGGGTAAATATATTTATATGTACACAAAACGTTCACAGTATATCAACAGATGAAGTATTCACTGGAAAAAGTAAAATCTACGGCATGCGACGTCCACAAAGTCATCTTTTAAAAATGAGCAAATAAAATATGTTACAAGCATCCATTTCTTAAAAAATGAAAAGTAAGCATAGACTAATGTCAAATTGTTCTAAATATTTGAAAAAATAAAACAAAACATCTGTTATTCGATTTTTAATGATGTGAATTTAAGCATGGATGCAATTTGAATCAGAATTATTGGTCGTTTGGAGGTCGGCTCAAACCCATTTTTCTATGATTTAATATGGATTCAAAATTAAATTGGTGGAATTATATAGTAAATAAGGATATACGTACAAAATAAACACAAAATAAACGTAGGTGAAAAAACTGTCAAAATAGGTGCAATTTGGGTACCCTCACGTTACATATCATTTTTATCCCTTGTAAATATCCTTTAAAAAGGGGCCTCATCAACTTTAAATATGGGCCGGATCCTCTTGTGTCGGGTCAATTATTTAGGGACGGATCGACACGAAATCATTGTAATAGTTCACAAGACTCGGTTAGCAGATTAAAATTGTGTTAATGTTTTTCATTTTTTTGTTCCCTATTTGTATTACATGGTTAACGCATTTAACGTTGGCATCAATATTTCTTTGTTTTCTAGCAATGTGCAGTTTACTATCCATATCCGTATACTGAAAAATTCTACTTTAGGATTTTTCAGTATACGGACATGGAAAGTTTTCTGCAGATTGCTAGAAAAAAAAGAAATATTAATGTCAACGTTAAATACGGTAATAATGTAATTACAAACAGACAGGAAATAATAAAAAAATTAACAAAATTTTAATCTGCTAATCGAGTACTTGTGGTTCAAAAGTGTTCTAAAAGTAAGAAATTCTAGAAAGAAGAAATTCTTCTTTTAAAATGAAAGATCAAATCAATCAGTAATAAGGTTAGTTACAAAGATTTAAGTCTCTGGCCTGGACAAGACAGTATTATAAGAAATCTTCACCTTCACACGAGTCATCCATCGCCACCTGATTTATAGTAAGTATCCAGATATCAGGGGTGGATCCAGGATTTTTGAAGGGGGCATTATTCCCGATAATCAAAGATATAGCGCCTCGCTATTTTATTCTGAACGATGTTATACTAGAAAATTATATATATTGTGAAACACTTGTTTTTCTATTCATTTTGGCGTTCGGGCGGATGGGGTGGGGGTGTACGCCTTCTACGCTCACCCCCTCGATCTGCCACTGCAAAAATAAAAACAACCAGCATTATAGCTCATATATAACTGCTGTGATCTTCCACTTGAATCAATTCACTTCAAAATCAATAGAGTTTTCTCCACTACACAGGTCGATCCATTATACCTCCAGGATGAATCAAAGATGATTGACATCAATGAGACGCAAACCCTTTGAAAAAATACACCTAGAGGTCTGCATACAGTCAGATCATCTAATACAATGATATATGTCTCTGATACAGTCTTCAACAATTGACAGACTGGTGTCTTAAGTTATAATATATTATAATAACTGGACAAATTATGACTCTACTAGAGCCCAAATATTTGTTTAATGTATCAAGTGCATTCATGGAATTTATACCAACTCTAACTATAGCATTTAAACAAAAATACCCAAAGCAAAAATATGTATGCTTTCCAAATATGAATTAGCTTTGATACACACACTATAACATGATACCCTCAGGTAAATTACAAGGAATGTTTTGTAGATTTGGTATCATTTGAAAACTGCAGGTTATAATGTACTTAATAGTCTGAAAAAATCTTTTATATATGGATATGCTACTCCTATATTCATGTCTAAAGATATGGAATTTCCAAAGAGACACAAATAAGGTAACCATAAAACCAGTGCATGTTGAATGTTGTCTGCTTTATAAACCAGTACATGTCGTATGTTGTTTGGTTCACAAATGGTAACAAGTGCATGTTCTATGTTGTTTGGTTCACTGGTGGTAACCAGTGCATGTTGTATGTTGTTTGGTTCACTAGTGGTAACCAGTGTATGTTGTTTGGTTCACTAGTGGTAACCAGTGCATGTTGTTTGATTTACTAGTGGTAACCAGTGCATGTTGTATGTTGTTTGGTTCACAAATGGTAACCAGTGCATGTTGTTTGATTTACTAATGGTAACCTTGGTAACCAGTACTTGGTTCACTAAGGGTAACCTTGGTAGCCAGTGTATGTTGTGTGATTGTTTGGTGTTCTAGCAGTAAATTTGGTAACCAATGCATGTTGTATTTTTTTGGTTTACGTGTACCCAACTTCTTATTCACTGCATGAATGTATTTTTCATTATTGTGTGCAGTTTTGTCTATAATTTTGTACCATTTGTTTTCTGTTCAGTTATGTATACAGTTTATTCTTGTTTAAAATTGTATACATTTTTTTCTTTTATAAGAAAGCATGTTCATCTTTATGCATGTTCAATGTAAGTTGGTGAAATGGATTCATTTGGCAGTTTATGTGGAACTCTTTTTAGAATTTTGTTTGTTTCATTATATTATTTCATTCAACTATATCTTATCAAATGTTTTATTCATATATAAGGATTGATCTGATATTTATTCTTACAATTTTTGTAATAGAAATTTGATGCCTGCAAAAAAGTCGTACAGTGAAGTATCATTCTGAAGCCAATATTTAGAAAATGCAGAAACTATAAATTTAATTCTCGATGATTGATTTCTTGAATGTCTAACATCATTTTAAGTAATGATAAGTACAAAACAAATACATTGACTTATTGCATACAAAACTAAGCTTTAATGGTGATAGAATTTTACATATTTTAGTCAATGCTTAATATCTTTTCAGGTTGCAAAACGTACAAGAAGAATAATAAGAAGATCCTGGAAATGGTTAAGACATGGATTTACAGCATATGCACAAGGATTTCAGTTTTCAAATATTTTCATAATGGTACATAAACGAAGCTGATGCTACCAAGTAAAGCAAAAGGATTTTGTGAAAGTGTGTTTACAATTTGTAGTTTTGATGGCTCAGTAGCTGATCACTCAGAGAAATAGAAAAAAACCATTGTATTACAAAATATATATAAAGACAACTTCATGTTTCCTATATCTCATATATTTTGTGGTGCTGCAAATTCAGATAATTTTATATACAAGATTCTAAATCAAATTCATTTACACCCATTTTACATAATTCTTTGATTGGTGATTTGCCTGCTGTTATTCATTAAATAATTTTCACAAAACTGATCCATTTATTTCAGTGAGAAAATACAGGTACAGCTCATCTGTATATTTTATGTAAATTTATGATGCGAATATTATATTTTGCTTGTTTTTTTTTTTTTTTTACCTAGTCAGAAAAATATTAACATCACATTCTTCTTGAACAAGTACCGGTAGTATAAGATGTATTAACTGTCTACTGTGTAAATGGTCAGTCCAGTAACAGTAAACCTCATATTCAAAATGTGGCACATCTAACAATAGGAATATACTTATATCATAGTTGACATGGTATTGTGGTAAACTATATAGATGTCATTTGCAATATCATCAAATTTCATATGTAAATATCACTTTTCAAGTAGGTGCTTTAATCAGTGTAAGAAGAAATCAGAAATCCAATTATATTTTATTTTCTATAAATTCATATTAATTATAAAGAATTTAATTTTTTTTATCAAAAGAAAAATGAAATCCAACTGTTTGATAGCTTTATATATATTATATGTTATTTAAATTTTATTAATAAATATTGTTATACCTTTCTATTGCTAGCTTTATCAACCTTATTTTAACGTACAGGTCTACTTTGGACACAGACTCATTCATTCTGAACCCCTAAAGCTCAAACAAAGGTTACACCTCGCTTAAAAAACAAATATTTTTGTTTTTGCAAATAATTTCCATTAAAATTGGTTGCAAACATGACATAAGAATAACCTGCTCTTTTGCATAAGCTAAGACTTTTTAATCTGTGGCTCTTTATACAGCATATTTTGTGACTAAAATTGTTTGTAAAATATACTGCATTGTTGATGACCTACATATGATTTTTCAAGATATTTAAAAAAAAAAAAATACTGGGAAAAACAATCAGCATTTTCTGAGAAGTAAACTGGAAAATTACTTATAGCAATTAAGCATTGCCTCTTATGGCAATGTTTTTCATCACATATCGAAATTTTATTTTTTTATATATTTTAAAGACCTTTCATACATTACTTCTAGGACTATAAACATAAAGATATTGCAAAGGAGACAGCTATCCACCAGAGACAAAAGGACATGGATGTAAAACACCATAAGACGTTCAACAATAAGCACAACCCATACTGTATAGTTAGGACTATAAACATAAAAAACATTCAACAATAAGCACAACCCATACTGTATAGTTAGGACTATAAACATAAGGATATTGCCAAGGAGACAGCTATCCACCAGAGACCAAAGGACAAGGATGTAAAACACCATAAGACATTCAACAATAAGCACAACCCATACTGTATAGTTAGGACTATAAACATAAGGATATTGCCAATGAGACAGCTACCCACCAGAGACCAAAGGACAAGGATGTAAAACACCATAAGACATTCAACAATAAGCACAACCCATACTGCCAAGGAGACAGCTACCCACCAGAGACCAAAGGACAAGGATGTAAAACACCATAAGACATTCAACAATAAGCACAACCCATACTGTATAGTTAGGACTATAAACATAAGGATATTGCCAAGGAGACAGCTACCCACCAGAGACCAAAGGACAAGGATGTAAAACACCATAAGACATTCAACAATAAGCACAACCCATACTGTATAGTTAGGACTATAAACATAAGGATATTGCCAAGGAGACAGCTACCCACCAGAGACCAAAGGACAAGGATGTAAAACACCATAAGACATTCAACAATAAGCACAACCCATACTGTATAGTTAGGACTATAAACATAAGGATATTGCCAAGGAGACAGCTACCCACCAGAGACCAAAGGACAAGGATGTAAAACACCATAAGACATTCAACAATAAGCACAACCCATACTGTATAGTTAGGACTATAAACATAAGGATATTGCCAAGGAGACAGCTACCCACCAGAGACCAAAGGACAAGGATGTAAAACACCATAAGACATTCAACAATAAGCACAACCCATACTGTATAGTTAGGACTATAAACATAAGGATATTGCCAAGGAGACAGCTACCCACCAGAGACCAAAGGACAAGGATGTAAAACACCATAAGACATTCAACAATAAGCACAACCCATACTGTATAGTTAGGACTATAAACATAAGGATATTGCCAAGGAGACAGCTACCCACCAGAGACCAAAGGACAAGGATGTAAAACACCATAAGACATTCAACAATAAGCACAACCCATACTGTATAGTTAGGACTATAAACATAAGGATATTGCCAAGGAGACAGCTACCCACCAGAGACCAAAGGACAAGGATGTAAAACACCATAAGACATTCAACAATAAGCACAACCCATACTGTATAGTTAGGACTATAAACATAAGGATATTGCCAAGGAGACAGCTACCCACCAGAGACCAAAGGACAAGGATGTAAAACACCATAAGACATTCAACAATAAGCACAACCCATACTGTATAGTTAGGACTATAAACATAAGGATATTGCCAAGGAGACAGCTACCCACCAGAGACCAAAGGACAAGGATGTAAAACACCATAAGACATTCAACAATAAGCACAACCCATACTGTATAGTTAGGACTATAAACATAAGGATATTGCCAAGGAGACAGCTACCCACCAGAGACCAAAGGACAAAGATGTAAAACACCATAAGACATTCAACAATAAGCACAACCCATACTGTATAGTTAGGACTATAAACATAAGGATATTGCCAATGAGACAGCTATCCACCAGAGACCAAAGGACAAGGATGTAAAACACCATAAGACATTCAACAATAAGCACAACCCATACTGTATAGTTAGGACTATAAACATAAAGATATTGCCAAGGAGACAGCTACCCACCAGAGACCAAAGGACGAGGATGTAAAACACCATAAGACATTCAACAATAAGCACAACCCATACTGTATAGTTAGGACTATAAACATAAGGATATTGCCAAGGAGACAGCTATCCACCAGAGACCAAAGGACAAGGATGTAAAACACCATAAGACATTCAACAATAAGCACAACCCATACTGTATAGTTAGGACTATAAACATAAGGATATTGCCAAGGAGACAGCTATCCACCAGAGACCAAAGGACAAAGATGTAAAACACCATAAGACATTCAACAATACAAGGATGTAAAACACCATAAGACATTCAACAATAAGTACAACCCATACTGTATAGTTAGCTATAAATGGCATTGGCATGAAACAATAAATAAGAGTAAACCATCATTCTGATTGATGTAAAATACAATGAACGAAAACAAATATGAAAGACAGTAACTAACAACAACTACTGAATCACAGGCCCCTCACTTTGGACAGGCATATAAATAATGTGGCGGGGTTAACATGTATTTTAGTGCTCAACCCTCTGCTAACCTGGGAAAGTGGTGTAACAATACAACATAAGAACAAACTGTAAAAATCAGTTGGAAAAGTCTTGACTCATCACATCAGCACGAAGAACAACACAAACCTAAACAAATAGGCAAAAAACACAAATTACCGATCTATTAAAGTATATACAGGATGTAGGATTATATAAGTATATACAGGATGTAGGATTATATAAGTATATACAGGATGTAGGATTATATAAGTATATACAGGATGTAGGATTATATAAGTACATACAGGATGTAGGATTATATAAGTACATACAGGATGTAGGATTATATAAGTACATACAGGATGTAGGATTATATAAGTATATACAGGATGTAGGATTATATAAGTATATACAGGATGTAGGATTTATATAAGTATATACAGGATGTAGGATTATATAAGTATATACAGGATGTAGGATTATATAAGTATATACAGGATGTAGGATTATGTGTCTGTAACTGTAAAGTTTGGTTCACATTACATGTATTTCTTCAGGAGATGATGAAAATGTATTTTTTATTAGAAATCAATGGAAACCTTTGATAAAACATTGTACATAAATAAGCAAGGAATCTTATGGAGAAGTTTGATTTTGAAGTTTCAGAGACAATATTTGAATTCTGACCACTCATAATCAAGCATTGATCCAAACTTAACGAAATGATTATTTTTTTTATAGAACCTTTCTTTTAACCTTGCAGTTTCAAGAGAGTTGAAAGAATTACAAAATTTAAGATGCATTTGATGAAAGATGCAAAATGATGGCAATTGCTAACATATTCCCTTTTTTAGTGAAAAGTAAGAGGAAATCCTGTCATTGCAATGCCAATGGAAATAAAAATTGTCTTACAAGTTTCAAACTTTGTGTGCAATAGGTCAAACACTTTTTCTTTTTTTTTTATTCTTTAATCTTAAAGACAGGAATGCAAAAAAAAAAAAACAAATACATTATAATATAAATAATCAAAAATATCAACAGTTACCATTAATGAACATTCAATTTGTTTTTAGACAAGCATTGATCACTCCCCAATTTCCATTTACAAGCCAATCTTTATCCTGAGCCTTAATTTCTTCATCCCTACCCTCTGGTAATCCAACAAGAACATCAGATTTACTTGTTCTTAGCACACATAATGGTGCAGGGTAGAAACCACGTAAACATGTCTCAAATGATGCTGTAAATGGCCATTTTAAATCACCTAATAATTTTCTATAATTAAGATCTCCTTTGAAAAATATCATGTCTGACTTCTGAAGTGACTGATATAAATCTGGAGCATAGGTTTCCATTTGGCTGTAATCAAAAGGCAAGGTCCAGAAATCATGAACTTGCAAAATCCAAGAACTGTTATTCAATCTTTCTTTCCAGAGTTGAGCAAAGTTACTAACAGCAATATGATTTATCTGGCCTAACTTTTGTAAAGTCCAATTGAAGTCTTTCTTTGTGACATCAGAAACAAACCATGGAAAAGCTTTTGCATGTAAATATATTGTTGAGCCTAAGCCAGCAGATAAAAGGAATTCAGCAAAACACAAATCTGATATCAGTTCAAACCCTGCATTGTCCAAGACAATATCTATTCTGTCACACTTCCTGCTCTGTAGATGATTTAGAGCAACATTAGAATTATCGATCAGGATGTTTGGTTCTAGTTTATCTAGCTGTTCTAATGGTGAGGTTTTCTGAGCATTATCTTCTCCACCAGATATTGATAAGTCACATTTATTTCCCCATAGACATACCTAGTTAGAATAAAAAAATACAATCCATTTTAATCAGGAGCTGGTATTATTATGTACATGTAGTATCTAAAATTCAATACACTAAAATTGAAATAGTAACTACAATCATTTCAATTTAAGTGTATTGCTATGTGTAGTTTTTAAGATGCACCATTTGGTCATCACAATGGTATTTTACCATCCTTTTCTCTGATACAACTTAATTCGAAAGGTGGTCACCCTTTCACAAGCTTTACCTGTTTACATACCATACATAAATAAAACAATATTTACAACAATAATTCATGTGTTGTTTTGCTAAGGATACACCCTACTAATTCACAGTATCTGCAAGCAGGAATTAGGGTTTGACATTTGGAATTGCTGAGCTGAGCTCAGACCTTTCAATTCATCACTGTCAAGCTGCTGAAAAAAATATGAAATCATTTTGTTCAATAGTACCTGAGAAGAGTGTGACGAAATAATTGTTGGACGAATGGACAGGAGGAATGCAGACAAGGTGAATTGGGGTAAAAATAATAATTTAGAATCATTAGTTGACTTGCTAAGATTCATGATTGATTGATTTTTGGTGTTTAATACCACTTTCAGCACTATTGGCTGTATAATGGAGATCAGTTTTTATTGGTTGATGAAGCACGGAGAGAACCGAAACCTTTGGAAGGAAAACTAAAATCCTAGTCCATCAAGATTAAAATTAATAGCACTTACCATATGGGAGTTTGCAAACTCACAACCTCTGTGTTGATAGGCTAGTGATACAGTAGATGAACTACTTGGACAATGGACCACTCTGCCACCAAAGCCCCCATAAGAAGATTCAACAACAACTCATATATGGCACCAGCTACTTTTTTTAATCACAAAATGTGGTGTTCAAATATCAATTTCATGTCTGAGTTAATCATTCCATTTTTGTGTACTGACCCTAATTGAGATTAAGACTAAAAGTAAAGAGTTTGACTGGGTTTGAGAAAGAAAAAATAATGCAATAAAATTAATTCATCATTCAGTTGACAATGTTTCAAATAAAGTACTAGTAAAATTTTCATTTACAAAGAAAGTCAATTAAAGGCTCTGAAGAGCCTGTGTTGTTCACCTGGAACTATGCACATCTTCAAAAATCACCACTCTTCAACATTGTAGACTAGATTTTGAACTCTAGTTGATATGTGTCTCATTTGGAATCACACTGCAATAAATGCATGTCCTTATTTTTATATAGATTATAACTGATGGCTTAAATCTTTTTTTTCTTGATCATGTCTTGCTGATCATTTTTACTGTTTAGTTTCTTTCTATCTTCTATAATTTTTGCTCAAAATGAAAAAGGGTAAACATCATCTTTTTTTAAAAAGAACATAACTCCTATATGGAGTCAACTGATAATTTTGGCTTTGTTGACCCATTTGTAGATCTTGTCTTGTTGATCCTTTTTGCTATTTGCAGTTTTTCTCTATCCACCAAAGTGTTAGTCAAAAATGCAAAAATAGGTAAAAATCATCAATAAAAGGCAATAACTTTTATCAAGAGTTGACTAAAAATTTCAAAAAATCTTGACATATTTGTAAATCTTGTCCAGCTGATCACTTTTCCATTGAAAGTTTTTTTCTAACAATTATAGATTTCAATATAGTAGGTAAAAATGCAAAATATTGGTAAAAATCTTCATTTATGGAAGATAACTCCTGATTTTGGCAATGTTTACATATTTTAAGATCTGATCTTGCTGATCATTTTCTTATGATGTGCTGTAACACCACTGTTCCATGTTAGGGGAGGGTTGGGTACTCACAATCATATTTTACACTGCTACATTCTTTTATGTGCCTGTCCCAAATCAAGGGCCTTTAATTCAGTGGTTGCTGTTTGTTGATGTTTTTCATATTTGTTTTTCTTTGATTGTCATGTAATAAATAATGTCATTGGTTATTTACTCATTGTTGAAGGCCATTCAGTGTCCTATAGTTGTTTACAACCTCTTTCTCTGGTGGATACTCAAATAGTTGTCTCATTGTCCATTGTACCACATCTCCTTATTTTTATATAGCATTGGGAATACAAATTGAAGAAGGACCATTATGTCATGGTCCATGCATATTATAAATTAATATTTTGTAAAAGATGTTGTGCAGGTGTTTTTATCCATACTAACTACATGACTTAAATTAACAAGAGTGCACACGCTGAAATGTCTCGCCTTCTTTACTAATCATTGATATTATGTTGATAGTCCTAAATATAAAGATTTACTACAACTATCACATAAACTTAACATGATCCAAGAAAATGAGGTCAAGGTCATATAAACTAAACAAGAAATACATGTACACCTTATAATCATTCAATACACTAAATATAGTTGACCTATTGCTTATAGTTTCTAAGATACAGACTTAACCAAGAAAACTAAACATTGACCAATGAACCATGAAAATGAGGTCAAGGTCAGATCAACCATGCCAGGTAGACATGTACAGCTTGCAATCCTTCCATACAACAAATATAGTTGACCTATTGCTTATAGTATTAGAAAAACAGACCAAAACACAAAAACTTAACCCTGAGCAATGAACTGTGAAAATGAGGTCAAGGTCAAATAAAACCTGCAAGACTGACATGTACATCATAAAATATTTCCATACGCAAAATATAGTTGACCTATTGCATATAGTATTAGAAAAAATACCAAAACTCAAAACTTAACTTTGACCACTGAACCATGAAAATGAGGTCAAGGTCAGAAGACACCTGCCAGCTAGACATTTACATCTTACAATCATTCCATACAACAAATATAGTAGACCTATTGCATACAGTATAAGAAAAACAGACCAAAACACAATAACTTAACTATAACCACTGAACCATGAAAATGAGGTCAAGGTCAGATGACAACTGCCAGTTGGACATGTACACCTTACAGTCCTTCCATACACCGAATATGCTAGACCTATTGCTTCTAGTATCTGAGATATGGACTTGACCACCAAAACTTAACCTTGTTCATTGATCCATGAAACGAGGTTGAGGTCAAGTGAAAACTGTCTGACAGCCATGAGGTCCTTGCAAGGTATGCACATACCAAATATAGTTATCCTATTACTCATAATAAGAGAGAAATTCACATTACAAATGAAAGAACCTTAGTGAGCGCGCTCACATACCCCACGTCCCCACATTGTCATTGGAGAAATAAAATAAGTGTAAGAAAAAAAAAAATTGTATTAGAAAAAAAAATTGAATCATAATTTCCTGTCAATATGCACATCTACATAGTATGTCCATATTATGTACACAGTTTCATGAAATTCTGTTGTGTGGTTTGAGAGGAGTTGCGATGACAAACTGTTGCAGAAGTACATTGAAGTAAATAAGTTCAACGGGGCGTAACTCCTGGAAAAAAAATGAATCGTAATTTCCTGTCAATATGCACATCTATGTAGTATGTCCTTATTATCTGAAAAGGTTTCATGAAATTCTGTTGTGTGGTTTGAGAGGAGTTATGATGACAAAGGTTGCAGTAGTATATTGGGCAAATAAGTTCAAAGGCGTAACTCCTGGAAAAAAATTGAATCGTAATTTCCTGTCGATATGCACATCTACGTAGTATGTCCTTATTATCTGAAAAGTTTTCATGAAATTCTGTTGTGTGGTTTGAGAGGAGTTGCGCTGACAAAAGGTTGCAGTAGTATATTGGGCAAATAAGTTCAAAGGCGTAACTCCTGGAAAAAATTGAATCGTAATTTCCTGTCAATATGCACATCTACGTAGTATGTCCTTATTATCTGAAAAGGTTTCATGAAATTCTGTTGTGTGGTTTGAGAGGAGTTGCAATGACAAAAGGTTGCAGTAGTATATTGGGCAAATAAGTTCAAAGGCGTAACTCCTGGAAAAAAACTGAATCGTAATTTCCTGTCGATATGCACATCTACGTAGTATGTCCTTATTATCTGAAAAGTTTTCATGAAATTCTGTTGTGTGGTTTGAGAGGAGTTGCGATGACAAAAGGTTGCAGTAGTATATTGGGCAAATAAGTTCATAGGGCGTAACTCCTGAAAAAAATTGAATCGTAATTTCCTGTCGATATGCACATCTACGTAGTATGTCCTTATTATCTGAAAAGGTTTCATGAAATTCTGTTGTGTGGTTTGAGAGGAGTTGTGATGACAAAAGGTTGCAGTAGTATTTTGGGCAAATAAGTTCAAAGGCGCAACTCCTGGAAAAAAAATGAATCGTAATTTCCTGTCGATATGCACAACTACATAGTATGTCCTTATTATCTAAAAAGGTTTCGTGAAATTTTGTTGTGTGGTTTGAGAGGAGTTGCGATGACAAGAAACAGGACTGATGGACGGACTGACGGACGGACGGACAGACGGACGGACGGGTCAAAAACATTATACCCTCCGCAACTCGTTGCGTGGGGTATAAAAATCTTAACTTTTTTTCAAGTAGTCACTGAACCATGAAATGAGGTCAAGGACAATGTACATGTGACAGATGGAAACTTTGTAACATAAGGCATCTATATACAAAGTATGAAGCATCCAGGTCTTCCACCTTCTAAAATATAAAGCTTTTAAGAAGTTAGCTAAAGCCGCCGCCACCGACACCGGATCACTATCCCTATGTCAAGCTTTCTGCGACAAAAGTTGCAGGCTTGACAAAAATCAGGGAAACCAAATTTATATATAGATTAACTGTTGACACAGAGATATGTCTTGTCTTTCCATAAAAGTTGTTTTATATATAGATTAACTGTTGACACCGAGATATGTCTTGTCTTTCCATAAAAAGTTGTTTCAAAAATATTGCCAAAAAGTTTTATGTGTTTGTATAGTAGCTACCTTATTTTCATTTATTTTAAAATAGTTCCTAAGATGAAAAAAAGTGCCAAAATTTAACACACCAAAATTAAAATTTGACCAAAAAGATAAATGCAAGATTCTAATAATCATAGTGTAACATATTATGTTGCAAATGACTTAATTTGATCAGAAAAAAACAATTGCACTATGATATTAAAGAACCTTAGTGAGCGCGCTCACATACCCCATGTCCCTACATTGTCCTTGGAGAAATAAAATAAGTATAAGAAAAAAAAATTGAATCATAATTCCGGTCAATATGCACATCTACATAGTATGTCCTTATTATCTAAAAAGGTTTCATGAAATTCTGTTGTGTGGTTTCAGAGGAGTTGCAATGACAAATTGTTGCAGTAGTACATTAAAGCAAATACGTTCAAAGGGGCGTAACTCCTAGAAAAAAACTGAATCGTAATTTCCTGTCGATATGCACATCTACATAGTATGTCCTTATTATCTACAAAGTTTCATGAAATTCTGTGGTGTGGTTTCAGAGGAGTTGCGATGACAAACTGTTGCAGTAGTACATTGAAGCAAATAAGTTAAAAGGGGCGTAACTCCTAGAAAAAAATTGAATCGTAATTTCCTGTCGATATACACATCTACATAGTATGTTCTTATTATCTAAAAAGGTTTCATGAAATTCTGTTATGAGGTTTCAGAGGAGTTGCGATGACAAACTGTTGCAGTAGTACATTAAAGCAAATAAGTTCAAAGAGGCATAAATCCTAGAAAAAAAATTGAATCGTAATTTCCTGTCGATATGCACATCTACATAGTATGTCCTTTTTATCTACAAAGTTTCATGAAATTCTGTTGTGTGGTTTCAGAGGAGTTGCGATGACAAACTGTTGCAGTTGTACATTGAAGCAAATAAGTTCAAAGGGGCGTAACTCCTAAAAAAAATATTGAATCCTAATTTCCTGTCGATATGCAAATCTACATAGTATGTCCTTATTATCTAAAAAGGTTTCATGAAATTCTGTTGTGTGATTTCAGAGAAGTTGCGATGACAAATTGTTGCAGTAGTACATTAAAGCAAATAAATTCAAAGGGGCGTAACTCCTAGAAAAAAATTTGAATCGTAACAGAGCTCCAGATAAGCTGCGTATTTGCGTGATCACGCAATATAAATTATTAAAAACCCAATACAATTGCCCGTTGCAGCGTTCAAAAACTCAATTCATTCGAAGGAAAACCCAATTATATGCCAAAACCATGAGTTCTTAACGCTTTTATTCGCTATCGTTTGCGTTATTTACCCTTATCTATTACATAGTCGTCATGTAAATCTATTTTTATAATATTTATAATTGGAATTGTCCTTTCCTTCTAAAAATAGAGCGTTGCATCAAGTAGTTGAAATGGGTCCCTGTTGGAATTTTCCGTTGCTCAAAAGGTACACGTGTTGATGAAAACATTTCGATCTTCTCTGCGTTTATCTAATTAGCGTTTGTAATGTTGTCATAATTTTTTCGAACTGCTCGGGATTTATCATAACACACAATGTTAAAACTAAAGTAATGTCCAGTAAAATATATTGAATAGAAGCATGTTTTCAGCTTCTTTTTGATAGCTGCGGGATAATTATAATGACAACAAGACGTAGCTAGTGTTTTTGGAAGCGTCCATCGAACGCACGGGCGTGTTTGCGTGCCTTAACGAGAAAATTGTTAGAACGACAAACACGGTTTCGTCAAGAACTATATCCTGTATCAGTTGTAACAGTGAAAGGCCAAATCAATTATGACATGATATGAAGTTGGAAAGCATCGGAAACCAAAAGTTATATTAAGGGACAACTTAGCCTAGATTTTATGTTACTTAAATTAAACAAAAACATTCAAGTATAATTTTAGTTTATATATTATTTTTTCATTTTAGTTGATGAGTGAACACGCATGCCTTGATTATATCCGTTTTTACGTCAATGCAGCTTGACACTTTCTTTGTTTTTGGTCTACTTGTTCTGTATGCTTAAGATAGTTGTCTTCTTGGCAAGTGCAGTGTAACATTGTCATTTATTTATTTGATGTTGCAGTATTATTTGTAAATTTAAATTGAATGTGGTCTCTGTCATTAAACCACCCTATAAACCTGGTCAAGGTTTTGGGTGTATATCTTAAATCTGGTAACTTCTTATTTTTTTTAAAAGTAGGTCTGGCAAATAGGTGATAGGACTGGCAAAACTATCTTACATCACCTAATGTTCACATATATTACATAAAAATCAAAACACTAAGCCACACCTACCCCAACTAAACTGTAGGGTGATGATCATATTTAATCTAGAAAGGTAATTAGTTACTGTCCAACTAGTGATACAGCTGCAGTTTATATAAGTTGTGAGAAAATACAAAACTGGCAGAACTTTAACCGGACACAAATTAAACGTACAATTGCTCGTCAGTGTATAAACCAAATAAAACAGCTATCACATATACAAAGAAACATATTAAAGATGGATTAACATCTCGGTTTGATATAATGTGTTTATAACATGCCTAAATATTCAATATTGTGTTGATGAAAAACCCAATACAATAAGGTGGTGAAAACCCAATTTGATATTTGATTGAGGGTGAAATGGAATTGATAATGCAATTAAAAAACTTTATCACTCAATTACATAAAAAATGGTGGGTAAAAACCCCAATTTGTGAATTCTTATCTGGAGCTCTGATCGTAATTTCCTGTCGATATGCACATCTACATAGTATGTCCTTATTATCTACAAAGTTTCATGAAATTCTGTGATGTGGTTTCAGAGGAGTTGCGATGACAAACTGTTGCAGTAGTACATTGAAGCAAATAAGTTCAAAGGGTCGTAACTCCTAGAAAAAAAATTGAATCGCAATTTCCTGTCGATATGCACAACAACATAGTATGTCCTTATTATCTAAAAAGGTTTCATGAAATTCTGTTGTGTGGTTTGAGAGGAGTTGCGATGACAAGAAACAGGACTGATGGACGGACGGATGGGTCAAAAACATTATACCCTATGCAACCCATTGCGTGGGGTATAATAAATAGTGGGATCAAACTATCAATGGTGTAACCATTTAAAATTACCTCTTTTACTTGGTTATCAGATCAATATTTTAACAACATTAATTTATAAAATGTACAATTCTATAAATCTACCCTCTTCAAATCATTTTAATAAAAATGTTCGGATTTATTTTTAGATTTTGTTTGTGTCACCATATAACAGTGTCTGTCTTAACCAGTCACTGGCAACTTATTGAACAAGGAATTCCATTATGCTAAATACCGTGCAAAGGGTCAAAATTTGACACATCAAAATTTAATAACTATCCTTTTGGTAAAAACCACCAAAATATTCCCATTTGCAGTATCTGAAATTTAGACAAAGAATTGAATAAAAACCATGCCATACCATATAACTATGCAATTGGCCCATGTGTTTTCTGACAAGAAGATGTCATAAGTGAAGTTTTAATCAATAACAAGCCATCACCAACCTTTGATGCGACGTTGAATTTTAAATCGAAAAGAAAATAAGTTTAGGTATTTCTAACCCTGAAAAGGAACAAGAGATGACTTGTTTATACAAACCTTTAAAAACACTTTGAAAGCTTCAGGTATTAATTCTGCATTCTCTTTAATCTTCTGTTGTGTTTCCAGGAGATGCATCATTACTATTTCAGTAGGGTACACAGAATCTGTAAAAGATTTCTCTTTCTGCTCTCCAAATACATCAAACTCTTTCATTATTTTGCTTAAATTAGAAATAAAATTTTTCTGTTTGACAAATTTGAGTACTGGTACATGTATGTCAATTGACTCTAAAAGGAAACTTAAGCTATTGACCTCCCTTTATATTAGTAACTATCAGAGTGGGATTAAATAATCATTAAAACCTCTGCTTAACCAAATAAACTGTTCTACAAGGGAACTAGATCATAAAGCAAGGTTATTTAAATCTCATTATTCCTTCAATCTTAATCATCTCATTTCATTCAAATCTTGTCTAAAATGCTTCATCCCATATGAGTCTTGCACTAATTGTATAAACTACAAAACGACCATGAATAACTGGAAAAACTCATAAGTTGTAGTAACACCTCCAGCCATCAATGTCATAACATCAGTGGAATTTGAACTTTGGATATTTCTTGAAGACCACTACAGAATTTTGCTGTTTACTATCTTTTTATCTACCCGGTACTATTTTTTGGTTAAAACAGAAGTGCACATGCTGAAATGTCTCACCTGCTTTACTACCATTGATTTTATATGGATAGCCCTTAATATAAAGTTTTACTACAAGTATCACATTAACTCATCATGATGAAAGCAAATGAGGTCAAGGTCAGATAAACCATGGCAGAAATACATGTACACCTTACAATCATTCCATACATTGAATATTGTTGACCTATTTTGCTTATAAAAGAAACAGACCAAACCATCAAAACTTTATATCGACCAATGAACCATGAATATGAGGTCAAGGTCAGATGAACCCTGCCAGACAGACATGTACACTTTAAAATCATTCCATGGATCAAATACAGTTGACTATCAAATATAGTATCTAAGAAACAAACTTAACCATGAAAACTTATCATTGACCAATGAACCATGAAAAAGAGGTCAAGGTCAGATGATACCTGCCAGACAGATATATAAACATTACAATCATTCCATACACCAAACATAGTTGACCTATTGCTTATAGCTTAAGAAAAACAGACCAAAACACAAAAACTTTACATTGAGCAATGAACCATGAAAATGAGACCAAATAAAGCTGACCTATTGCAAACAGTATTAATACTGTTCTTTTTTGACTGGGCCCAATTAGGTGGTGTTACATCTTACAAAGTCTATCCAAATTTATTTTTGCAAAGAATTCCACTCAAGCAAGTCCTAGGGGCCGTCTTAAACTTGAAGTGAGATGAGAGATTTTTTTTTGCTCCGTGTTGAAGGCCTCACTTTGACTTTGAGATGAAGAACAGCAATAAAAGCCCTGTTCCTTTGCTTATTGTGTGTTTTTTTGCTGTGCATGTACTGATTTTGTGTCATGGATGGATACCCTATATCCTTTGTTTTCCTATTCTACTGGTTTATACTAGCATAACTGATGTACTGTATAATTTCATAGTAAGATATCATCATAAAACTAGGTCTATCTAAGTTCTTATTCCAACTGCATTTTTTTATCTATTTCTGCTAAATTAGTCAGAAATTTTCAAAGACTGGTTTGAAAGAGTTTTTTAAAAACAAAGTCAACTATGTTAATTGTGCAGTGAAAGAAAAAACTTCCTTCTTTTCGCATTAAAACTGTCAAGAAGAGAATATATTCATTTCTTCTGTAAAATATGGTAAGGGTTTTTATTTTTTTTTAAATTCCTATAAATTTCTTCAACTTTAGATTTTGTACCATTCTCTCATGACAATTTTCTTATGTTATGAAAAAAAAAGACTCGGCAGAAAATAAAAATCTTTTTAATTCTTAAATAGTTTTTTCTTTTAGACTTTTAACAAGTTGGTTTTTCTTTGAATTGTTTTTCATATATACAAGTGTGTTATGGATTAGGTAATGTCTCCGGCTAAAATTTCTTGCATTTTCCATATCAAAGGGGCATAACTCCCCACAAAAAAATACATCAGCACTGGTTTTCAAACTCGTAAACATAAAATTCATTAAACTCTGATGAAAAATGTAGTTGCCAGATCATTACAATGTTGATTTTCCATATAATACTTACATTTAAGGGAAAATAACTTCAAATAAATTGCTTCACCGGGCGCAGCTGGATATGACCGCAGAGGTCCAACCCTGAACAGTTGGGGCAAAAATGGACACAATATTCACGCTTGATACAGGTCTGAATTTGGATTGTAATTAAATATTTGACACATAATAGGTTTCTGACACAGAATAACTGTAGTCAAAGAACTTAGAATTGGTTATATGATTTGAATTTATATTCAATTTTTTGCTTTTGTGCAATACACTGTGCCTGTGCGTATTGAACCCCCTGTAAACCCCCTTTTTGCAAAAAAAATATGTGAAGAAATTTTGTTTATTTCTGAAATCTGAAATGAGAAAAGATTGCCCCCAAAATCAATCCCAACCTTCCTTTTGTGGTTATAAACCTTGTGTTTAAATTTCATAGATTTCTCTTTACTTATACTAAAGTTATTGTCCGGAAACCAACTGTCTTCTCACGACGACGAGGACGACAACGATGTGATACAATATACATCCACAAAATTTGTTTGCGGTCGTATAAAAACTATCTGGTATATCTGGAAGGATTTTCAAACACATTTAACAAATTGCTGATGTTAACCTTTAAAAGACATACATTTTATTAAACTAAGATTAGAAATCACTTTAAACATTAATCTATAATTTCTATACAAATTCAACATTTACCACTTTTCAACAGACTCTTGAATTCTTCTATACATATAGCATTCCATATAAAGCCAAGGAGATTTAAACCAACTAGGAGGACTCCCTTCTCTCTCTGTAACTGTCTGAAGATACTGGTTCCATACCCGTGTATCATCCCTACTGTCTTGTAAAGGAACCGCTACTTTATTGGTTTGTACTTCATTTCTAAGCTTTGAACAAGATCCTATAATACTTTTCAATTCTTCACTTGCATCCTGAAAAAGGTCATACTTATTTATTTGTTAATTGATATTATGTGGAAGTACATTGCACTAAACTTCATGCTAAATATATCTTGGTGGCATAAATTATCTGCCCCAATTAAAACCTGACTAATTGCTACTGCCAATTGACATTAATTTTTTGTTTGTTTTCAAAGGAACAATATATGTTTAATTTTATTTAATTTTTTAATTTTTCAGCTACTTAAATAAGGATATATATTCAAAAGAAAATTTATTTATCCACTTGCGTTTGTAGGCAAGTGGATAGTGGGGGCTGGATTTAGTCATACTGTATGAATACTCACAAACATTCAAATTTAACAACAGGAAAGCAAAAAAACACACTATTATTTTAATACTAGAAGCTTATAAAATTCTCATTAAAATGCAAAACAAAATCCCTTGAATTGTACAAAAACATAACATTATATATCTGTTCCATTTTGCAAATGGAATCAGGGATTGGCTTGCTTATTCAATATGAAGATATGATAAGTCTTTTAAGAAAATTTTGTTATTTAACATTTGAACTACAAGTAATAAAACAGACGGAAAGAGACTTACATCCTGGTATTGACTTTTGATCTTCTCCCTGGTTCTATACAGAGTATCAGCAATCTTTGCTAGAATTACAGGAAGCCTTTCCTTGATTGTTGGGTAGGCAAATGAACTGAAATTACAATATAAACATTTTATTAACAATACACTTTAGTTACAGTTGTGAGAATTTTATTTATAAGTGTGACAAACTCAAAATGCATTTCCTATTGTTAAAGTGCTGAATTTTAATCTTTATCTTGCTTTTGGCTAAAATAGTGTTGTAGTTGAGAACAACTGTATGTAGGACAGTTTTGTGATTACTATCGGCCATATAACTCATCAGTTCAAGCGCCTATAACATATTACTTTTGCAAGCTTGTGGCTACTTGGCCATACATTTGTACTAATTGTTTGTAGCACAATTATGTTACGCATTCACTAGAGCATATGTTGAGTAAACAGTATTATGGTTTACTATAAATTCAGCAGTATTGTATAACTGAATTTCCATATCAAATACAGCAATTGTTACAATAATCAGAGAGTATAATACATGTATTATATGTATCTGATATAATATAGAAAAATCAAAGCTTTGCTGTTTTTCTTGCATTTGCTCAAATTTATAAAGCTAAATTTAGAAATCATCAAAGACAAGAATTATATTCGATTCAAAAAAGAATTTTGTTAGATATTTATCTGAGATTTTTCTGAATGTGTTGATAAATTTACATTACAATGATTACAATTTGTTGATATCATAACTTAAGCCGGCACAGGCAAAATAGAAAATAAGCTATTATGCCGGCTCTGATTAATACATGTAATATATCTTAATTAAAGCTGGCAAAATAGCATATTTCTATAGCAATTGATTTTTGCCATTGCCAGCAATATAGTGAATTTGTTATTTTGCCGGTTCTTTGAAAAGAGTGAATTTTAGTATTTTACTTGAAAATGTGCATTGCAAACATAAAAGAATCAAATTATCACTCATATAGTTAAATAAGATAACAGTTACAATATTTGAGATACATATGATTGCTTGAAAATACTCATGATTCCAAGTGAAAATAAGAATTTGTTAAAAGACATAAAAAGAAAAATATTGAGCATTCATTTGTAGCAATGTCACCATATCAAAAACATGTAGTTGAAATTACTTCTAAAATCAGTCACAGTCTAATGCTGTGTATGCATAAGAATAAAATCTCAGATTTTTTAACCGTATGTTGTAAAAAAATAAAAGTTAAAAACTCGGTGCATATAAATTTGATAAAACATTATACAATCGAACAAAATCAATCACATAGCTTCAAAGTCAATAAAAGAACAGAGTTCCAATGTCCCCCTAGTTGCACATATTTTATCTATCCAAGGATCAAGGGCAATAACTAAAAAATACACTTTTTTTTTGTTCTTTAAAACTGCTCATAAATATCTTAAGAGAAATGAATGCTTCAGAGAAAATTCAATGTGATTTCCAATATACATGTAATAAATATTTCAAAGGGACAGAACTTGTTAAAATTATCTTATCAGCACTTACTTTCTAAAGCATCAAAGACATTGCTGATATAAACCTATGATATAAATTTCATAAAATTCTGGCAAGAATTGTACACATTAGAGCGCTAACAATACAATTTTCCATATAATTAATATTTCCAAGGGCATAACTTTTTTTGAAAAAATAATTGATCTGCAAAGTTTTTTGTACTCATCCAAGATATTGATGATATAAACCTATAATATAAATTTCATAAAAATCTGGCAAGAATTGTACAAGTAAGAGTGCTCACATTGAAGGCAATTTTCCATATAATTAATATTTCCAAGGGGCATAACTCTTTTAAAAATAATTGATCGGCACATATTTTCCAACTTGTTCAAGACATCGCTGATATAAACCTACAATGCAAGTTTCATAAAAATCTGCCAAGAATTGTATACATGAGAGTACTAATGATGCAAATCCATATAATTGACAATTCCAAGGGGCATAACTCTTTTAAAAATAATTGATTGGCACTGATCTTCGAACTCATCCGAGATATTGCTGATATAAACCTATGATATAAGTTTCATAAAGATCTGTCAAGAATTGTACAAATGAGAGCGCTCAGGATGCAATTTTTCAAATAATTAATGTTTCCAAGGGGCATTACATGTGAGAGCGATAACAAGACTGGACGGACAGATGGATGGACGCCCGGTATTTCTATGTAATGTGTTGCGCAGGGGACAAAAATATTTAGAATAACTTTGCTTTTGAAATAATCATGATAATAGTCAGTTCTTAGAATTGCATATAGCTGTAAACAAAATCGTTTACACTGTCAAAATTGGCTTCGGCTTACCTAGAGCTGGCAAAATAGCATATTTAGCCATTACCTATAATTAAACAGAAAATTGCTTGAATTTGCACGCCAAAGATAGCTTAACCATATGGATACATTACTTTCCTTTGGAAAAATATTTATTCATATCAAGAAGTGACATTATCATGATTATTATTTCCCAAAACACCAGGTTATAAATAAAGGCAAAGAGCCATTAGACTGATTCTTCATAAATCAGTATAGGTATACGTGAGCTCTTTTTTCTGCTGTTTATATGCAAGATTATGGGACATACAACTATAGATACAGATTCATAAAAATATTTTAATACACGCCCCTTTCTCATACCAAGAAGACACGATTTTATAAATAAGCATAAGTTGTATATAACGAATAACTGTCCTCAAGGATATTAATGATCCTTGGCGTCAACAAACTTGCTTTTTGTCGGCAGCAGAAAGTGGAGGTGGCAAATCCATTGCATGTGGTTATCTCCCCTGGTTAGTTGATTTCTCGGGACGAGGCTTCGGTAGGAATAACAATTTCTGTAGTGTTTGGGGTACAAAATCAGTTTTTCAGTATGCACACATGTGTACTACATAAAAATAATCAGTATATAGAAGAATGTGCCTCTGTATTAAATGAAGAATGGCCTCGGAGTAAAACTGCAAGGTGCGTGCTGTGGCTAGATACCCAAAATAAATAACTGTAAACTGAAAGTAGAGTGTAATTTAAATTTACAAATCGATATGCTAGTTTACATCTGGGAATTCCTCTATCAGTTATTATTATTATTATCTATGATTATAACTTTAAAAAATTAATGTGTGTGATTAATAATTTGATATTAAGCGGTTTTATTTCCACTCATTCATTTGAACTGAGAGTGAGACTGCTACAATATAAAACAAAATTAATTAAGCTACAAGAAGATTAAGAAGAGGTGGTAATTTATCACATGGAAGGTTAAATTAATTATAGTCAACCCTATGGCCTTCAACAATGAGAAAAACCCATACTGTACAGTCGGCTATAAAAGGCCCGGTGAAAAGTATGAAACAATTCATTCAAGAAAACCAACGGCATAATTTATAACAAAACATTTTACAAAAAACAAATGATGACAGAGTCATAATCGAAACCAACGACTACCACTGAACTTCAGACTCATGACTTGGGGACAGAAAAGGAAAGAATGTGGATGGGTTAAACATGTTTGAAGGCGTCAACCCTCTCCATAACCTGGGACAGTGGTGTAACAGTACAACATAAGAACAAACTATAAAAATCAGTTGAAAAGGGCTAATTAACTCATCAGATCGATACAAAGCAGAAAAACATCTAACAATGACTGGAAGTGCAGGGTATTTATACATCCCTTACAACTAAAAAGACAAAAATTACAGATCTGAGAGTACTGGCAGTTCCTGACAGCTTAAGTTCAAAGCCAATAACAACTAATAAGAAAATAATGTATCTAAGACTAAAATATTAATCAGTACACATTCAACATCCAATGGATTTAGTGTAAATCTGTCTATTACAAGCTTATTTACCTTATAAATATATGCCTTGTTTGTCAAAGTAAAATATTTCCTGCATATTAAGCACAAATTTTGATACAAGAATATTATTATAAATTAATTGAATGAATTCTGAAAATTGGATGGATCTGGGATTAATACATTGAATTTATCAATTAATCCCCAAAAAAATGGAGAGGTTATATGTTGGAAAAAAACATTGATTGCATGCATGCAAACACAGGAAAATGAGAGTTGTAAAGAAAATTTTTAAATGTAAACACACATCTTCAACTATTTGAATTATCATATTTTAGAATACATTCCTTGGAAAAATCCTGTGATAAATATCCTGTGAATTTAGTTCTCATCAATGATGAAGACTTACCTGTTGGTCATAGTCGGTTGTCTATAGTAGTTGGGAGAGAAAAATCTTGCTTTGTTGAATCAGGTAACAACTTCTCCATCAAGTGTGCTAGCAATATTTTGTAAGGTGAATCATGCATAAATATGTGATATCACAGATTTTTCTGAATTTTTTTATGCAACTAGAAAGAGTAGAACTAATTATTTGAAAATGGCGAAAAGATATGTATATGAACATGTATAGCTTTTATTTATCCAGAGTTCATTGAAATAAAGTCAAAATAGATTTGCAATAGTATGGAATACATGTTAGGACCCATAAATGAAGAAAAAACAATCATTTTAAAACTAGATTTCTTGAAAAATTGTCAAAATTTTCTGCAAAAATATGTTATGGCTACTAAAATTTCGGTTTTATTGATGCAAAATTTATTTTGGTCACTGAATTTGTTTTTGTTGCATAAATAATGCAAGTGTGAGTACTGTATCTAAACATGTACCAAAAATAAAATTTTGTTGCTTTTAGTTTGTATATTCAAATTTTAAAAATATTAAAAGATTTTCCTGCAAGTTGGTGTCTTGACAATAATTCTTGAATCTTGAATTTATTCTTATTTATGCCTTTTCTAATTCTTTGTCACACTCTTTAATACTATACAAGAATCAGTAATTTATATGTTAAAACATTAAAATGTGGTTCTCCTTTGAATTTAATACATAAAAATGGATATTTCCTTGGCAATTCCATACTGCATTATAAATAAAATTGTAGGACTGGATTTTGAATATTTGTAAAAGAAAATTACTGACCCTTTTTTTTTTACAAAAGTCATGTAAATTCCTTATATTTTACTTTGGTTTATAGGACCTTTACATGTTTTAATTTACTATTTATTGAGAAGTATAAAAGTGACATATATGATTTTTGGTATATTCATATCATTTGTGCATGATCTGATAAGAGTTTTTTTTAAATTTAAATGCATAGGATTTATGAAAAATGTAACTTTCCAACCAATAACTTTTAAAATTCTTTCCTGATTATTTTAATTACATGGTTTGGTATGAATTGAATTTTCACATACTCATAAAATGACAGTTTTAAAATGTTAAAATACTCCACAGAGGTACATTGAATCAAAAAGATACAGATATAATTATGTAATGAAATATTTCAGTTGTTGTGAAGAGGTCCCTGCGAGGTAAAGGTCTTGGAAAACTACTAATGCAAGAAACAGAAAATTTTGCAAGAAGGTAACAGGCGTTAAGTAGTTTTTACCAAATTTTTCAATACATATGTTTATTGTAAGTTTTAAAATTATCTTGAAAAATTGATTAGCCTAAAAGTACTAGTACATTTTTTAGGTAAAAACTTAGACTTTTTATGAAGAACTATACAGGGCACAGTATCAACTACCTATCTAAAGTGCCACATAAAATCCTTTGGCATCTTTCTAAAAGCTTGTACACAAAGAAACCAAGTAAAACTAGAGGTTCCTAGGAGCCTGATCCACTCACTTTGCAAATATATGCCAATTTGATATTTATTTTCACAATCTTTGCCAAATGAATTGTGTTTGTCTGCTTCTGTAGGATGTCAACTATAAAGTTAGTGATTTTTGTTCCAGGTTGATTACCAACATGGCCACCATGTCTAATAGAACAAAGGGGTCAAACTACAGTTTTGGCAAATACATGTATCTCTACAACTATGGCAACTAGAGCAAAACTGACAGAGTAAAAATTGTTAGCATAGCCTGAAAACTTTGGAAAAATCTGTCAACCTGTTTTAGAGTTATTGTCCCTGAAATGTTAATTTAAAACTTTTTTTGGCATTTCCTTGCCATTGTTTCAAAAACTATGGGAGCTAGGTTAAAAGCGTAAAATGCAAAATGATCAACATGACAAGATGAATCTACCCTGAAAACTGAAGAAGAATCTTACTACTTCTTTAGGAATTATAGCCCCTGAAATATGGATTTTTTTTCTCAAATTTTAGCAGTTGTTGGCTGTTATTGTGATAACTTTAGTAGCTAGGTTAAAATGCAAACTGCAAAAAGGTTTTGCACCACAAGATGTATCTGCCCTGAAAAATCTGTAAACCTGGTTTGGAGCTATTACCCCTGAAATATTAATGTTTTACAGTTTTTGGCTTTTATCATGAAAAAAATAGGAGCTAGGTTAAAATGGGATATTGCAAAATTAACAGCACAAAAATTTCAGAAAAATCTGTCTACTTTTTGTTGAGTTATTGCCCCTGAAATACACATTTTTTCCAATTTTTAGCTCACCTGTCCCATCACTTGGCGTTCTTCGTCTGTCGTTGTTGTCCGTTAACTTTTACAAAAATCTTCTCTGAAACTACTGGACCAAATTTAACCAAACTTGGCCACAATCATCATTGGGGTATCTAGTTTAAACAAGAGGCTGTCAGAGTGACAGCAAACCGGATTTTCCTGCAGAGGTCGAACCCTGTCAGCACAGTTGAGCAAGTATGGACACTACATTTAAGCATAAAACAGCTCTGAATTTGGATTGTGATTGAATATTTGACACAGCATAGGTTTGTGACACAAAATGAATGTGGTCAAAGAACTGAAATATTTGAAATTGAATATTTACCTATTATGGTCCAATATCCAAAATCTTAAGTACATATTAGAATCAGCATATCAAAGAACCCCAAGAATTCAATTTTTGATGAAATCAGACAAAAGTTTAATTAAGGACCCTTTGGACCTAAATGTGGACCAATTTGATAAAGGAGCCCACAATCCAAAATCTCTCAATACATGGTTAGATTCAGCATTTCAAAGAACCCCATAAATTCAATTTTTGTTGAATTAAACAAAGTTTAATTTTGGACCCTGATTTGGAGCAACTTGAAAACTGGGCCCAAAAATCTAATATTTAAATACAGGTTTAGATTGAGCATTTGAAAGAACCCTATATATATTTAGTTTATGTTGAAATGAAACATAGTTTAATTTTATCCATAATATTTTCTGTGCAAAGGGAAATAACTCAAACTGGATAAATAGTTCTCTAAAATAAGATATGATGCAATTTTTCAAATTATAATCAATAATATAATAACAACAACCAGTGATGACTAAGTTCTCTAAAATTAGATATGATTTAACACTCAAACATTGTTAGAATCAGCAAATCAAAGAACCAAAGAATTCATTATTTGATGAAAATAAACAAAAGTTTAATTTAGGACGTTTTGGACCTCAATGTGGTATTATCTTATTAATTATGAAAATAAATACAGGTTTAGAGTAAGCATTTCAAAGAACCCTATATATATTCAATTTATGTTGAAATCAAACACAGTTTAATTTTGGACCCCGATTTGGATCAACTTGAAAACTGGGCCCAAAATCAGAAATCTAAATATATGTTTATTAATAGACAATATAAGCTTAGTTTTTAAAGGAGTTCACTTCATCAAAAAAAAATATATAGCATTCAGAAAATTAGTTTTTACAGAATAACAAACAAACTTGCAACAAAATTCTTCAAACAATTTACGAAAGAAAAGAAGAAAAAATCCAAATTTTTATTTATCATTAATACAATGTCTTTTCAAAATCTATAAAACTTATCAGTAACAAGCAATAATTGTAACAGGATGCTGTTACGAAGTCTCCCAAACAAAGCTCCCATAATTCGTCATTCCCATGGTGGCCTGATATTTGGCAAAGTCCAGTACAAATTGGTTTGTGATATGCATAAGTGACGCCTATGGATTGACCCTGTATGTCATTCAAATCTTCTTGAAATGACGAACAGGAATATATAATATATATGGTTTAGGGATTGGGATCTCGATCGTTTACAAGTTCTCAAAAAGGGGGGGGGGTTGATCCCCAAGAGACTCGCCCTTTATTTCATATGATTTGTTTTTTTTTGTCCCATACAAGAATATATATGGTTTAGGGGTGGGGATCTTGACCGTTTACAAGTTCTCAAACAGGAGGGGGATGGGGGTGACCCCAGGGGACTCGCCTTTAATTTCATTTGATCTGTTTTATTGTCCCATACAAGAATATATATGGTTTCAGGGTGGGGATCTTGACAGTTTACAAGTTTTCAAAAAGAAGGGGGGGGTGGGGGTGAACCCAGGGACTCCCTCAATATTTCATTTGATTTGTTTTATTGTCCCATACAAGAATATATATGGTTTAGGAGTGGGGATCTTGACCGTTTACAAGAAAAAAACACATTCTCAAATTGAAGGGGGATGGGGGTAAGAATATATATGGTTTAGGGAGACTAAACTATCTACAAAATGTCTAAAAATGACTGTAAATTTCTTACTATATTTATACAGTCCTATATAGCTTATAATCATCAGCACTTAGGAAACAGAGAATTTTCAAATAAATCTGTCACTCCAATTATAATTGTGAGATAAGACATTAACCATATGCTTTGTCATAATCTGATAACAGGAAAAAATTATTTAAAAACACTTAGTGTAATCAAACTTTATATAATATAATTATCCATTTCTGTACAAAGAGAAATAACTCAATCACATTATAAATACCACTTTTGGATATTAAAAAGGGCAATAACTCAACAAGGAGAAAAGCTAAAATCGTGAAAATTGAACTTGACCTTCATTTAGTCACAGGAAACAACATATCTAAATTTGAAAAAATTTCATCAAAGCGTTTTCATGTTATTGAACGGACACTGTTTGGCAGCCGACAACCTGGCCCGCCGTACATCACCAAATCAATAATCGATATTTCCTTCGAAAATCCGGTTAAAAATGTGTCGGATGACCCTGCCTGCCAACCAAGATGGCCAAAATGGCTTAAAATAGAACATAGGTATAAAATGCGAGTTTTGTCTATTATTTTTTGAAAACTGTTATAGATAGGGAAAATCTGACAGGGGCAAAAATGTTAAGAATGTTGAGCTCTACCAATTTTTCATATACATCAAACTGTCAGATGACTTCTTATAGGAGTTATTGCCCTTAAATCACAAATTTTACCATTTTTTTCAATTTTGCCTATCTTGAAAACTGTAATAGATAAAAAGAAACTTTAATTGCAAAAATGATCAGCAAGACAAGTTCTACAAATAAGAGCGCATGGTCAAAATCGTCAGTCAACTCTTTATTTGAGTTATTGCCATTTGATGACAATTTTTACCAATTTTTTGCGTTTTTGCCTTATATCTCAAAAAATTGTAATAGACAGATAGAAACTTAAATAAGCAAAAATGATCAGCAAGACAAGATCTACCTACAATTTAGACAATTGGAGGAAATCGTCTGACCACTCCTTATTGGAGTTATTGCCGTTTATAGACAATTTTACCTTTTTTTTTTGCGTTTTGCCTTATATGATAAAAATTATAATAGATAAATAGACACTTTAAATCACAAAAGTGATCAGCAAGGCAAGATCTACTAACAAGTCAAATTTTGCCAATATAGTTAGTAGACTGTCACTCTTTATAGGAGTGATTGCTCGTAAATGAGGATTTTTTTTACCCTCTCTTGTGTGTTGAGCAAAAACTAAAGAAAATAAAGAGAAACTAAACAAACTAAATGGTCAGCAATACAAGATCAACAAAACAGATTTCTGTCATGAATTCTATTCTCGTCTACAATGTTGGAGGGTGTCCTTTGTTGAATATGCACTGATACCAAGGTGAGCGACACAGGTTCTTTAGAGCCTCTAATTTTCAGTTATTTTGTAAACTGTAGGAGCTGTTCACTTCTCTTGTTTTTGAATTTTTATTAGATATTCTGAATCCTCTGGTTTTTATCCATGTAGTGCCATTAAAAAAATTTGCCCACTAAGCCCTACTTTTCTTTTCATAATTTTATTACATATAGGTTAAAAAGCCATATTTGAAAATTTTATAAAATCCTTGTTATTTTTTCATAGTTTTTGAAAGAAAAAAGTGCCAATTTTATGAAAAATCTAGAGAGAATCATTTCCTGCCAAATTTTCAATGTCTTATATATCGAAAACAAGAACATTACCGTTATATATATATATATACTATCAATTTATAATAGTCTTTTAAAAAGCTTGTTATTTTGAAACAGAGAAGCAAACATCCTAAAGTACCTGTAATTCTTTTTTAGTGAAGAATTACAGATAAAATACTATTTTTTTAAAGATGACTTTATTGTATTGCATACTTAACTGTTAACTATGTGCTATTCTAGAATAAAGTGTACAGCAATTCTAGTAAGTTTTCCTTGATTTTATGGGTATAGCCCCACTTATTTAAAAATTCAATGATGTATTAATTTTCTATATGCTTGTTATTAAACTTTGACTTAACCATGAAATCAAATATCCATGGAAATACAATTTTGCCTCAGTCAATAAAAATTGGTACCAACTAAAATAAATGAATCAAAAGTACAATATTAGTGAATTAAAAAGTAATTTTCAGTAATAATGTGTTCATCTTTACCAGAATAATTCATTTTTGTCTGAGAATGGTTGTACATATTAGTGCATTTATCAGGCATGTTTTCATGGTTTTGTATACTATCTAGATTATTTTTAACAATATTTTAAAATTTATTTAACAAAACTAAACATTTTAAATAAGTATCAGGTAGATTATAAAAAGAACGAAACATAGTTATAAAGTATTATGGCAACTGAAATACTATTTTTTTTATACGACTTTTTGCGGTCATATATTGGTATGACGTTGGCGTCGTCGTCCGAAGACACATTGGTTTTCGCACAATAACTTAAGTTTGAGTGAATGGATCTCTATGAAATTTTACCATAAGGTTGAATACCACAAAAGGAAGGGTGGGATTGATTTTGGGGGTTATATTACCAGCAGTTAAGGAATTAGGGGCCAAAAATAAGCATTTTTGTACCACCAGACAATAACTTGTGTGTTAGTGTATGGATCTCTCTGACATTGTACCACAAGGTTCCTTATCACAAGGGAATGCTGGGATTGATTTTGGGGGTATAGGAATTAGGGGCCAAAAAGGGGCAAAAACAAGCATTTTCTAGTTTCATGACAATAACTTGTGTGTAAGTGTATGGATCTTTATGAAATTGTACTGCAAGGTTCCATATCTCAAAGGGAAAGTTGGGTTTGAGTTTGAGTTTGGGGGTAATTGCCCTAAACGTTTAGGAATTTGGGGACAAAAAGGGGCCAAAAAACAAGCATTTTTCAGTTTCCAGACAATAACTTGTGTTCAAGTGTATGGATCTCTCTGAAATTGTACTGCAGGGTACCAGACCACAAAGGGAAGGCTGGGATTTAGTTTGGGGTGATGAATCATAAGGGGTTCAAAAATTTGGGGGATTTTTTTCCTTTTTTTTTTTTTCTTTAAAATTTTCCATTTTAAGTTGGTTATTTCTAATTTATATATAAAAGCAAATAATAATGATATGGTTTGATTTCATCAAAAATTGAAATATTGGGGTTCTTTGATATACTGAATCTAACCGTGTATTTAGATTCTTTATTTTTGGTCCTGTTTTCAAATTGGTCTACATTAAGGTCCAAAGTGTCCAAAATTAAACTTAGTTTGATTTTAACAGAAATTGAATTCTTGGGGTTCTTTGATATGCTGAATCTAACCGTGTTTTAATTTTTTTGATTTTGGGCCCTGTTTCTAGATTGGTCTACATTAAGGTCCAAAGGTTCCAAAATTAAACTTATTTTGATTTTAACAAAATTGGAATTCTTGGGGTTCTTTGATATGCTGAATCTAAACATGTATTTAGATTTTGATTATGGGCCCAGTTTTCAAGTTGGTCCAAATCGGGATCCAAAATTACACTTTGATTTCAACAAAAATTGAATATATGGGGTTCTTTGATATGCTGAATCTAACCATATATTTAGATTTTTGGATTTTGGGCCTCGTTTTTAGATTTATCCACATTGAGGTCCGAAGGGTCCAAAATTAAACTTTGTTTGATTTCATTAAAAATTGAATGATGGGGGTTCTTTGATATGCTGAGAGTTTTGGTCCCAACAGGAATGTGGGGCCAAAAAAGGGCCCAAATAAGCATTTTTTCTAGTTTTCAGACAATAACTTGTGGAATGGTGTATGGATCTCTCTGAAATTATACCACAAGTTTCCATACCACAAAGGGATGGTAAGAATTGGCTTTGTGGGGTTATGGCTCAAACTGTTAAGGAATAAGGGGAAAAACAAGGCTTTCCAGGTTAATGGACAATTAAGTACAAAACATAATTTAAAAGCAGTGTAAGGTTGGTAATTCAAACTCATTTTAATATCTCACCTACACTGCTTTTAAATTATGTATATTGGAAATTTGCCAAAAACTTTATTGTTAATAAATTCCATTGGAAATTTTCCAATAACTTTAGTATAATAAACTCCATTGGAAAGTAAGAATTCATGGCTTTGGGGGGTTATGGATCAAACCTTTAAGGAATAAGGGGCAAAAAAGGGGGAAAAACAAGGGTTTCCTGGTTAATAGACAATTACTTAAGTACAAAACATAATTTAGAAGCAGTGTAAGGTTGGTAATTCAAACTCATTTGAATATCTCACCTACACTGCTTTTAAATTATGTATATTGGAAATTTGCCAATAACTTTATTGTTAATAAATTCCATTGGAAATTTGCCAATAACTTTAGTATAATAAACTTCATTGGAAATTTGCCAATATAAAATGTTGCTGACAAAGATTTTTTGTTTTTAGCCATGACTATGATGTCATTTTCTATTTTAATAGCCTTATGATGTATTTAAAATTTTTAATACTTTTTTGATGTATTTAAATGGGCTTTTATGGTTGCAAATTTATTGGGGTTGTAATTCAAACTCATTTGAATATATCAGCTACACTGGTTTTAAATTATGTATATTGGAAATTTGCCAATAACTTTAGTATTAATAAATTCCATTGGAAATTTGCCAATAACTTTAGTATTATAAACTCCATTGGAAATTTGCCAATATAAAATGTTGCTGATGAAGGTTTTTGTTTATTTTTAGCCATGACTATGATGTCATTTTCTATTTTAATACCTTTATGATGTATTTAAATGGGCTTTTATGGTTACAAAGGAATTTTATTCTTAGATATTACTATAAAATGTTGCTGATTACGGTTTTTTAATTTTAGCCATGACTATGATGTCATTTTCTATTTTAATACTTTTATGATGTATTTAAATGGGCTTTGTAAAGTCCATTGGAAATTTGAATTGAGATTATGACCAGTTCTTGAGGGAAAGTGAAGGTAAGTTAATTTTTTAATACACTGGAAAATTCCGATTTGTGTATCTCTGTGCAAGTCTTTGTACAAATCCTTGCTCTAAGTCATTCCTGCTATCTTTTAAAAAATGCCCATGGAGTTTTTACCTGCAAGATGGCTCTTATAGTTCTAAAAATACCTTCAAGGGGGTCTTCAAATGTATTTGAATGTTGTTTTTGGTTTCCTCACACTTCTAAATACTTAAAGTCATTGTAAAATAAATTGTTTTGTTTACAAAGTAGACAAATTGCTCTTTCAAAATTTAAATTTGGGAGCTTTTATGGCGCTTATCCCTCACAAATAGTGACAGTTGGCAGCTATACTATGTTTCAGCGAGAAAGTTTTCGTAATGAAAAAATTTCTAGCATAATAAAATTAATCAACACCAGTCAACCCTACTAAAATTCTGGAAAACAGGGGCACAATTGAAGGAGTCAAAGGGCCACTCTTTCTTGAAAAATTGATTGATTATATAAGAATCACTAAGCATGACTTTAGGGACCCCTCTTACACAGTCAGTGGACCCTCCAAATGATTATTTCTTAACCACCATTAAAGAATATTATATTAATAAGATGACATGCAATGATTAGACAGATTTTTAAGATCAGTTAATTATTTTCAATGACAGATTTTCATTTATTTTTATACGTGTCAAAATTTTGAGGGGACGTATTATGGTATACAAATGTCCTGCATCCGTCCGTCTGACCATAATAGGTAAATTAAAAATTTTAAGTTCTTAGACCACATTCATTCTGTGTCAGAAACCTATGCTGTGTCAAATATTTAATCACAATCCAAATTCAGAGCTGTATCAAGCTTGAATGTTGTGTCCATACTTGCCCCAACTGTTCAGGGTTTGACCTCTGCGGTCGTATCAAGCTGCGCCCAGCGGAGCATTTTATTTCTTCAAGCTGAGCTGATTAATTGTAATAAGTTGTTTCAGATTCCCAGGGGAGGGGCTTTTGAGGTTCCCCACTGACGACCAAAGATTCAATTTTTTAAAAAGTTTTTCTGACTAAAGCGCAAACAATCTATCTGAAATCCTGGATCTGCCACTGGATTGTATATACAGATTATCATGACACTAAAATTGTTCAGCAGTTAAACTTGCCTGTTCATGCAATATGAGAGATTTTTGTGGTTATGATTTTTTTGTGAAAATGCCTACTGTCTTTCAATATTAAAGTAATCAGGATTTTAATAACTAAGTATTTTTCTCATCATTTTTCAGTGAAGGATTTGAGACAATGTATCTGAGTACCCATGATAAACAAGATTTTTATCAACATGTGGGTTACAGCTTTTGTAAACCAGTTGTCAGTTGTGGAATACAACCTTCAAATATACCAGATAGCTTTGTAAGTATTTATTGGTACATAAAAAGATAGCCAAGCATGTGTTTGAGTACTCCAACAGTTATAATTTACCAATAATATTATGTATTTATTTGGTTTCAAGATGATAAGTAAAAGTACACATGTACCACTTTATCAATTTTTTTAAAGTCACGGATCATGAAATACAGGTCAAGTTTGATTTTGAATGTTTTGACTTTTACTGTTCTAGAGTTATGCCCCTAATTTTATGTAAAAGTATTGTGTTTTTAAATTTCTGGATGATATTAAAATTACTGTCGGACCATATCTTATGAGGATTGAACACTATGTCCAGATCACAGGTCAAGATGGATGTTGACATTTACTTTCCATGTGTTAGTTATCTTAAAATTTAGATCTTTTTGTTTCCAGGTGAAAGTGAAAGTGTTGCTTGACAATTTTTTTTAATTTTAGAACAATTCAATAAAACATAAATACAGGTCACATTCAATTTGAATTTTGGCATGTGCTGGGTTTTTTTTTTCGCAAAAAGGAGCATCTGTGATCACTTAATCACTTTATTTTAGCGTTACGTATTCTGAATGGCTTTTATGTGTCTAAATGAAATGCTTGCAGGTTTGCAGGGTTCTAGTAGATCAGGACAAAACTACACAATTGTTGTATACATGTATAAAAAAGTGAAGTTATAAACTATGACTGATAGTTATGTCAGGCAAGGTTGAGTCTCTATGCATATTTTCATTATTGCTAAATTGTTATAACATTTATATAATTAAATTTCAGTTGAACAAATTGGCAGGGGCAACATTAGATGACAATCTGAGTCAACAAAACAGATTAAATACAAAAGGCAAAGAAAATTGTTGTGAAGCTGCATTTACCAGATCATCAGTGACAAGTCCTGTGGATGCTCCTTCAATACCTCCACCACCAAGGGCACCTGCTCCACCACCCCCACCCCCTGCAGTACCTAACCCACCAGTAGCCAATACAATAGGAAATAAATCTAGCACTGACTCAAATTCAGAAATATCAAAGTGGGATCCAAGAGAAATATCATGGATGAAAAAGAATATAATATGACAAGAATAGTGTTATTTAAAACTGTCTGTCCATCTTTATTGTTCCTGTGCAATATATTATTTATCTTCATCTTCTAAACTACTTTTATTTCTGAATTATTGTTCATGTGCCTGTCCAAAATCAGGAACCTGGTCAGTCCTATCATATTTTATATTTTTCAATGTATATATTTATTCACACTTTCTATAATGACTCAGAAGAATTTAGAAGTTGGTGTATTGTGTAGACACCTCTCTCCTTTTATTTATACCCAAAACCATACAATCCGTAATTAAACCATAAAAGTCACAGTTCCATTATACATGTATAGTTACTTCATATCAGTATTACAATTGACAAAAATAACTTCATGTTAAACAATATCGCATTTTCTGATGGAAAAGTCGATACCATGTAACAAGAAAATTTAGGCAACATTTAAATAATGTCATTTTCAGTGTTGACAGTTGAAGTGAAGTCGATTTATATTTTAATAATAGTGTATCAAAGAATTCAAACCTAAAGCCTAAAGTAAAATTTTATTTAAAAACAATAATTAATTATTGTCTTATACTTTCATTCAGTTTATGTTTTACACTTTTCTCTAATTCAAATAAATGTTCATCAGTTTCCTCTGGGAACAACTGTCGCACTGCATTTGCTAAATTCAGTAGATAATCTATATTTTTCCCACTTGGTCCAACTGAATCGTAGATTTGTTTGGCAATGTCTTCTATTGGTGCTGGTCCTAGGTATTCTTCATTATCTGAAGTTCCTATGTAGATCTTTAAGTGTATTGGAGATTCTATTTCCTCGCTAGGATAAAAGACAACTTCAGTTTGAGTATAGCCATTCTTTTCACGAAAATCTAGATGAGCTGTGACATAATCAATCTGTTCATTTGCAATCTCATAAGCAATGCCCCAAACTTTTTCCTGAAATGGATAATGTGAATGTTAGGTGTTTCAGTAAAAAGCCTGCAAGTTGAAATAACTGCTGCTGAACAATAATTCATTGCCACAGTTTTATCTTCTTGTAGATGCAGGTATTAACATGCAACAACTAAAATTAATGACAACAAACTTTGGGCATGCTACAGGCTTCCATGTTAGAAAAATAGAGCTCACCAACAATTTACACATCACTAGATTCTTACTTTATATGACCAAGGGGGTCTCCATGAGCATCACAACAGGTGGAACAAATAAAGCAGGAGCTGCTATCCCTTCCAGAGCATCACAACAGGTGGAACAAATAAAACTTGAGCTGCTATCCCTTTCAGAGCATCACAACAGGTGGAACTAATAAAGCTGGAGCTGCTTACCCATTCCAGAGCATCAGACTTCATCTCCAGTTTTTGGTCACATTGATCATGGTGATACTTAAATTGCTTAAACTTGGTTTTTTCTATGTACATGGTAGTGTTTAATGGACTTGTCTTTTCATCCTTTTTCTGTTGGCCATTGTGTTTGTCTTTCTTCATTTATGATATTTATTCCTGTGATATCATCATATATTTATTTACATTTGTTTCAATGACAATAATTTATCAATAAATCATGTGACCTTATACAATTATTGACTTTTGATGAGGTTGATGTAATGATTTATCAACCCAAGAGGTATGATATTCACCGAGGCCAAAAGCTGAGGGTGAATGTCATATCTCTGGGGTTGATAAATCATTGTATCAACTGAAATCAAGTCTATTTGACTTTTTATCCTTCTACAATTTTCTAGTATTTGCTCTTGAAAGCTACTTTTAAAACTGATCCCTGTTTTTATACTAAATATTTCATCTGCTTTTGCAGTTGCTAATTTTCATAAGTTGAAATATTTAATAAAGTTTACTAAAAAAAAAAATGCACCGAAAACAAGACAAAGAGAAAAAATACACCGAAAACAAGAAGAAAAAGAAAAAACGGGAATTTACATGACTTCATAAAGCTACTTCATTGACATTGCCTTGGAATATCTATATTTGGGTACACAGATGCTGTTCCAAATCTTATATTAACCTCTCGTGATTTTTGCCGCGGTGAATATAATGTTTTATCAAAGAGGATTTTCTATGCTTTTAGCCAATGAGAAAACAGAAAATTTATAGTCATATAATAAAACATAATACAAATCATGTTATTAATTTACGAATATATAATGGTGTTGGTCCTACTCGATTACACCAGTATTTTATAAACAATGTGTTGTGTAAACATTTTCGTGTTTTTATGCTCCCGCCATAGGCGGGGCAATTAGTTTTACCCTTGTCCATCTGTACGTCCCATAGTTGGTTTCTGTTCTCTGAAACTTATACACAATGCTTATTACCACAAAACACAGATCAAGTTTGAATTTTGGTGGCATCACTTTAACCATTCTAGAGTTATGCCCTTTACAAATGGAAAAATTGCTGAATTTTTCCTTTCCGTTTCTCTAACTTAAGTTTGCCTCAACCAAATGTTATGAAACTTATACACAATGCTTATTACCACAAAATACAAATCAAGTTTGAATTTTAGTGGTGTCACTTTAACCCTTCTAAAGTTATGCCCTTTACAAATTAAATACAAATGGAATAAATTGCTTGGCGAGCACAGCTGGATACGACAGCAGAGGTCCAACCCTGAACAGTTGGGGCAAAATGGACACAATATTCGCACTTGATACAGGTCTGAATTTTTCTTTTACCCCCAAATTTTTTTTACTCCTCCCCCACCCCTTTTCCCCAAAAATTCTTTCCCTCAAGATATGGTCATAATCTCAATTCAAATTTCCAATGCAGTTTTAAATACATCATAAAAGTCTTAAAATAGAAAATGACATACATAATCATGGCTAAAATTAATATTCCTTAATAGTAACTTCTAAAAATAAATTGACAGCTAATCATCTCAAGACAATACAACATTTCTTTATACATAATTTAAAAGCAGTGTAAGGGAGGTAATCAAAACGTTGTGTTTGGACTACCTCCCTTACCCTGCTTTTAAATTGTCTTAAGTAATTGTCCATTAACCAGGAAACCATTGTTTTCCCCCTTTTTTGCCCCTAATTCCTAAACGGCTTGAGCCATAACCCCCAACGCATATCCTAACCATCCCTTTGTGGTATGGAAACTTGTGGTATAATTTCAGAGAGATCCATACACCGTTCCACAAGTTATTATCTGGAAACTAGAAAATGCTTATTTGGGTCCCTTTTTGGCCCCTAATTCCTAAACTGTTAGGACCATAACCCCCAAAATCAATCCAAACCTTCCTTTTGTGGTTATAAACCTTGTGTTTAAATTTCATAGATTTCTATTGAATTATACTAAAGTTATTGTCCGAAAACCAACCGCAAAAAATCGTTAAAAAATTGCTGAATTTTTCGTTTCCGTTCTCTTACTTAAGTTTGCCTCAACCAAATGTAATGAAACTTATACACAATGCTTATTACCACAAAATACAGATCCAGTATGAATTTTGGTGGTGTCACTTTAACCGTTCTAAAGTTATGCCCCTTTACAAATGGAAAAATTGCCGAATTTTTCATTTCCGTTCTCTAACTTAAGTTTGCCTCAACCAAATTTTATGAAACTTATACACAATACTTATTAATACAAAACTCAGATCAAGTAAAAATTTTGGTAGCGTCACTTTTACTGTTCTTCAGTTATGTCCCTTTATAACTTAATATGATATGCAAGCGGGGGCATCATCTGTGTCCTATGGACACATTCCTCATTTATTCTCTTTGTGTCACTTTTAAATATATAGGTTCCACAAAATATCTTTTCACGCAAGTACATGTACATGTATGTAGATACTTGGGTCTGTTTTTTGTTGTCTTTTTAAAACAGTCCTTGCATTTGTTTGCATATTTTCTTTCTTCTATTTGTTTCTTTTTATATGTATTTGAACACTGATGCCTTCATGTACTTTTGTAAGTAACAAACTTAAACCATGACCAACAAGAAAATTACCATACAGAAACTGAATGTGTAAAGAATGCAAGCCCTAGGGAGCTACCATTTGATTTTTATGGGAGGCTAGGATGAAATTTGAAAACTAGAGGCTCTAAAGAGCCTGTGTCGCTCTTGGTCTATGTGCATATTAAACAAAGGACACAGATGGATTCATGACAAAATTGTGTTTTGGTGATGGTTATGTGTTTGTAGATCTTACTTTACTGAACATTCTTGCTGCTTACAATTATCTATAAATGAACTTGGCCCAGTAGTTACAGTGGAAAATATTTTGTAAAATTTACAAAATTTACAAAATTTATGAAAATTGTAAAAATGACTATAAAGGGCAATAACTCCTTAAGGGTCAATTGACAATTTTGGTCATGTTGACTTATTTGTAGATCTTACTTTGCTGTACATTATTGCTGTTTACAGTTTATCATTATAATAATATTCAAGATAATAACCAAAAGCTGCAAAATTTTCTTAAAATTACCAATTCAGGGCAGCAACCCAATAACGTGTTGCCTGATTGGTCTGAAAATTTCAGGGCAGATAGATCTTGACCTAATGAACAATTTTATCCTCGTCAGATTTGCTCTAAATGCTTTGGTTTCAGAGATATGAGCTAAAAACTGCATTTTACCCTATGTACTATTTTTTAGTCATGTCGGCCATCTTGGTTCGCGGGCGGGGTCATCGGACACATTTTTTAAACTAGATACCCTAAAGATGATTGTGGACAAGTTTGGTTAAATTTGTCTTAGTAGTTTCAGAGGAGAAGATTTTTATAAAAGATTACAAAAATTTACAAAAAATGGTTAAAAATTGACTATAAAGGGCAATAACTCCTTAAGGGGTCAACTGACCATTTTGGTCATGTTGACTTATTTGTAGATCTTACTTTGCTGAACATTATTGCTGTTTACAGTTTATCTCTATCTATAATAATATTCAAGATAATAACCAAAAACGGCAAAATTTCCTTAAAAATTACCAATTCAGGGGCAGCAACCCAACAACCAGTTGTCCAATTCATCTGAAAATTTGAGGGCAGATAGATATTTACTTGATGAACAAGTTAATCCCTGTAAGATTTGCTTTAAATGCTTTGGTTTCAGAGTTACAAGCCAAAATCTACATTTTACCCCTATGTTCTATTTTTAGCCATGGCAGCCATCTTGGTTGGTTGGCTGGGTCACCACACATTTTTAAACTAAATACGCTAATAATGATTGTGGCTAAGTTTGGTTGAATTTGGTCCAGTAGTTTCAGAGGAGAAGATTTTTGTAAAGATTACAAAATTTACAAAAATTGGTAAAAATTACTTTAAAAGGCAATAACTCCTTTAAAAGGGGTCAACTGACCATTTTGATCATGTTTGACTTATTTGTAGATCTTACTTTGCTGAACATTATTGCTGTTTACAGTTTATCTCTATCTATAATAATTTTCAAGATAATAACCGAAAACGAAAAAAATCCTTAAAACTACTAATTCAGGGCAGCAACCCAACAACCCATTGTCCGATTCATCTGAAAATTGAAAGCCAGATAGATCTTGACTTGATCAACAATTTTACCCATGTCAGATTTGCTCTAAATGCTTCGATTTCAGAGTTATAAGCCAAAATATACATTTTACCCTATGTTCTATTTTTAGCCATGGCGGCCATCTTGGTTGGTTTGGCAGGTCACCGGACACAATTTTTAAACTAGATACCCCAATGATGATTGTGGCCAAGTTTGGTTAAATTTGGCCCAGTAGTTTCAGAGGAGAAGATTTTGTAAAGTTAACGACGACGGACGCCGACGGACGACGGACGCCAAGTGATGAGAAAAGCTCACTTGGCCCTTTGGGCCAGGTGAGCTAAAATAAACAGGACAGGAGTTTTGAGTGAAAAAAAGGCAGGATGAGATTATTTGCAAAAAAAAGGCAGGATGACAAATTATGTAAAAAAGTCAGGATAAACTAAAAAAAAGGCAGGACCGAATAGAGTGAAAAATAAAAAGGCAGGACCGAATAGAGGAAAAATAAAAAGGCAGGACAAAATTTTCATCCTAGCCCCATAAAAATCAAATGGTAGCTCCCTTACTTAAACAGTTGTTGCAAATAATAGTTGTTGGGGTAAATAGTATACCTACATCAGGGTTGTTGGACTTGACTAAGGTTACTACTCTTCCAGGCTATAAAAAGATATTAAATCAAGATATAAATTTATATTAATATATATATTTGTCTTAATTATTGATTGTTTCATATTAAAGCTAAATTTTACGAATAATATATTTTGTTTAACAGTACAAGCTGTAAAACATCTCTGATTTACAGTGTTATGCAATTTTATTTATTTAAAAAAAATATTTTGAAGTCATTTTATATGGTTGGGTTTTAACAAACCATGTGTTGAAAGACACAGAATTGTCTGGAGTCTATTTGTTTATTTGGTCATAGGTTTGTCAGGAAAATGCCTTCAGTAGTTTTTGTTTTCTAATTATGTGAGCATGAATATTATTTTTTATAATTTATTTTTAATTGAAATATATATTGCAAATTCAGGACAAAAATAATAAATGTACTTATGTTTATGTTTATATCATCAGAAATGAGAAATTCTCACAACAAAAACATAAACAAATTAACCTGTGACAATTATGCTTCTATTGGTACAAAGTTAACTAAAATCCCATTAGTTATGATCTCACAATATTTTTTGAAAAAAAAACATAGTTTTATATGAATTTATATATATATATAACAAAAAAAGTAGTTGAAAAATGACTTAAGCATATATTGCTGTACATTTTGGTAATTTCAAGTGACAAAAGTTCTTGGCATATTCACTGAAATGAAAGGAAGAAGATCTTTCAAATTAACTGACCGACTAACGATGGGGTCGGTCTTTTCACCACTGAACACCGGTCATTGTATGAATTGTTTGTATCCCATTTGTAAAATTTATGTAACTATGATGTGTTGTTGATGTCTTAACTTAACTATATTATCTATTTAAGCTTTAATATGCCTGTATATGATTAAGGGGAGTCTGCTTTGTCCTGTGTAGAGTTTTTTTTTCTATTTTATTTTTGGGTCTGCTTTGCCATTCTGTCAATTTCATGTTATCCTTCTGTGTTAGCTTATTACAAACAAATACAAGTGACTAATATTTTCATAAAATTATTTATTACTTTAATGACTATGCATATTTAATGTTTTACTACATGTTCGAAACATAGTGTCTATCTTTTTCTGACAGTCCTCTCATTTTTTGGTCTTTTCCTTTGACAAGGTTTCTTGGCAATTGTTTTCGCCTTATTTACAACAGAAAACTTCCAATCTGATGAACTTATCATGGCTATTTTCCTTTTCGTTTCTTGTCTTTAAATAATTGTCCAATAATGTGCATTTTTCTTCTTCTGTTTTGCACAGCCAGAGTTGATCAGAGGTCAAATAATGGCCCTCACTAGAGATTAACTCGTAGTCACTTTGACCATGAAGGCAGCCTCTCAGGTGTACAAACTGTACCAGCACAGTCGTTAAGTTTTTTTTTATTAAATCTGGAGTAGACTGTGGTTTCCAATTAAATGCAACTTTGAAGACATGGTTTATGCTTTCAGCATTGTTGTTAGTCCAGAGTTTTTCAGATCTGTCTTTCTTATGTTGCCTAGGTTCATTAACAAATGATTTTGTTCATGGTTTAAAGTTGACAGTGAAGTATTGGGCAAGCTTCGGATACTGGTCAATTTGCTCCTTGAAGCTACTTGACTGATCTTCATAATCTACAGTGTTGTCTGCATTAACTACCCTGTCTTTCCCAAAAATGATATTTATTAGTTGATTGCAATCTTTTACTTCCACAACAATGTTTGACATATTCTGCTGATGCATGATAACTTGCCTAAATAATTTGTACTGAGAGTGTTGGGTTCGCCATGTGTTGGTTCTGTAGTCTGATCTTTTGGCATTACAAAATTCTCTCTCTTAGCTGTATATACTAAGGCATCATAAGTTAACAACTCTGGGAAGCCTATTGAAAAGAAGGGGAAAATAACTGTATGTATAATAAATGCATATATTATTAAAAACTACCATTTTTCCGATTAATTTTTAAATTTGCAAAATCTTGGTTTGGAGCTTAAAGGCAATTAATTGTCTTTCAAACACTATTACAATAAAGAATCGTTTAAGGGAAATTTTGTCTTTTTATTCTGGACAAAAATGACCCTTTATCAGAATATTATTTTTCTGAACAATATTGTAATTTGGGATTTTGGAGAACTACAAATACCTTTCAAATAATATTACAATAAAGTGTCGTTTAAGGAAAATTTTGTCTTTTTATTATGGACAAAAACAACCTTTTATCTGAACAATTTTGTAATTTGGGCGCTTAGAGCATAGGCACTTAGGGACATGATAATTTTTTTTAACCTTCCCCCTTTTTTTCCAATTCAAAGTTTACTATCCACAGCAGTCACTGGCTCTCCATAACAGTGAATGTTGTGAATAATAAACTAGGAATTGATAGTAAATAGCAAATACAAGTTATTTCTGGTATATTTATGTTGAAATTAATAGAAAACCAAAAAAATAACGGATTTTGGAGAAGAAAAAAGTATCCTGTCCCCAAGTACCTATGGCTTGGAGTACTACAAATACCTTTCAAATAATATTACCATAAAGTGTCGTTTAAACAAAAGTTGTTTGTTTTATTTTGAACAAAAACGACACTTTATCAAAATATTTATTTTACCGAACAATATTGTAAATTCGGAGATTGTAGTACAACATCAACCTTTTCAAATAATATTACAATAAAGTAATATTTCCCAACTTTAATTGCCAAGAAAAATTTGGCCCGATCAAGTACGAATTTCCGAAAAATTATTGCCAAATACCGGTAATGTATCCTATAAAAAATACAATATGTATAATGCGTTCTGTACGTGATAGATCAATTGTAGTTTGACGCTCGTATGTGATAATAAAGAAAACCTTGTTAATCACCTATAATGATTAATCGTAATTAACAATGAAGAAGCTTAAAAGAAATAATTCAATTACAACTTAACACGCGTCAATGGTAAACAGATTAAACAAATTCAACGTAGATTCACCTAAACATGATTAACCGTAATTAACAAAGAAGAATTGTGAAAATATACTTTATATTGTTTTAACAAATTATAAAATAGATTTTGATTTTGATGTTCAATAATATCTCAGTCAATAGATTTAGTTTAAAACAAATAATTACCAAATTAAGACAAAGTAAACCAGACGAATGAGAGTAGGGTGATCCTACTTCTTCTCTCAAACAGTTCAAACGGGAGAACGTGAAACCGTTTGATGTTAACAATAAGTCGATATCTGGTAGTGATAATTGTTGGCAGTCGTAGTGGTACCATGAGTTGCAAGAATCGCATTGTACAGCGTTCTTGGTGCAATTCTGTCTGCAGTCAAAACAGGGCCAGAAAACCGACCATTTTAGGTACGAAATTTTGCGTTTAGGCATTTTTACATGACTTATAAACTTTGATACTTTAATCAAAAACAAACAAGCTATTTAGACAACCATCTTTGATAGCGTGATTGAGTAATAGTGTAGCCATCTGTTCTTTTCAATTTTTCAACATAGACCTCATTAGTGGGTAGTTTTTGTTTAATTAATCTTAATAATGATCATATCAAATACTGTTGTTTTTACTAGTCAATAGTTTGGGGTTTTTTTGTATACAAACCTTGATAGTTGTGACACGGATTTGTATATCTTACTAGACAAATCCTTGGTTGTAAACAGCTTTCAAAAACAAATGGAATATTTATTTTTTGTATTATTTATTATTATTTTGTTTTAATTAACAAAACTTATATTAGTAGATACACGACAAATCCAGTTAAATTTATCAAAAATCCGCTTTTCTGTTAATACAATTCCAATAAAGTTCAAACCATTTTAAAATAATAATTTAAATTTTAGATGTAACACGTCTTCTGATTGGCTGAAAGTTTTTTGTCTATCAGCTCATAGACATAATTTTGTCATGTGACCGTGACGTCATCAACGTTTTTTTCGTGAATTACTGAATTTAGAATTAAATAAGGAATGACTAATATTTTTTTCTGAAAAAGTGTGCACCACATTGTTTAAAGTTATTTCGAATAGACAGAAAAAATATTAGTCATTCCTTAAATATTACAGCTAGGTCGAGTTTATAACGAAAAAAGAAAAGGAATAAACATTTTGAGAGTGTTCGGTGGTGTTTTGGGTTTTTTATGACTCCTTTTTCTGTTCTTTGTTGATATTTGTAGAATTAGTAATTTATATATATATATATAAGTTAATTTTTGGGGTGTGCGGTCGGGTGTTCGGCGAAAAGACCAAATTAACCTAGTTATTACTATTTAAACATCTCCTTCTGAATAGTAAAATGTGACATTAGTAAATGTGATTTGACGGTCGCAAATACAGTTTTACTGGCGACGCGTAGCGAGACAGTAAACGGACATTTGCGACCGTCAAATCAAAATGACGGTAACTCTTCATATACTGTTATTATGATTCTAATGCAGTACAAAAGAAATAATACGTTAGAGCTTGAAAAAATGTACAAATTTGACATATAAAAAATCCGCGAATCTTCATTAATGATTTTGGCGCAAAGACGTTGTAGCTAAACGTGACGTCATGCAAATGAAAACTTACAAACTGAGGTTTTACGTTACCTCTACGATTCAAATTCGGATAAAATCACATTAAAACGGGAATTCGAGGTAGGTGTTGTTTTATTTTCGATTATATTGTAGTAATCGAATATTTGTTGATCCTTTCAATTCAAAATGGCGGATCCTCCTTAGTTACGCCTGGTCAACTGTGGATTTGACGGCAACTTTTAACCAGTGAAAAAATTGTTACATAAAAATAGCATTAGAATTATTTATAATTTCTACAATTAATAATGAATAAATAGACATGTGATGATGACTGGTTAGTTTAATAGTTAGGTTGTTCCTCGACTTTTTGACCCAATCTCCATTTGTCACACGAAATACAAGTACACAAATGTAGAGCGTTTCTTATTTTTAGGTAAAATCACAAGTGTGAACATGAAAAAGAGATTTTTCTACTGAAAGTTCTAAATCTTAACCCGTCCCCAGGATTGTAATTAATTATGACAGCTTTATCTATCCGCACGTTACATACATGATTATTAAAAAAATATATATATTTGAATGTTTTTGTATATTTCAGAATGATTTATCATTCGAGAACTTTGTTCATAAAATCATAAGAAAGATAACAGTTATTCTATGATAACTACAAACTACATAATCTTGAGTGTTCTGGGTGAAATGCTTACCTTTCCAGGGATACCCCTGTGGTCAGTGCTGCCCTGCCAGAATCGTCTATGGAAGCCTTTTATATAACCTTTTAATGTTCTCTTATAGGGGAAATCAACTTTCCATATAAGAGAACCATAACCAAAAACCCACATCTTTTCTTAGTATCCCAATATCATATTGAATATGTTGGTTTGTTTACACCGGAACTGCACAGATGAAAGTAACAATTTAAGTATTCTAATACGAACCCGGAACCAAAAGTTTAATAGACATAAGAAGATGTTGAATGAGTGCCAATGAGACAACTTTCCATCCAAGTCACTATTTAAGTTCAAAGTTCAAAAGCTTTCTATAGGCGAATATTAGTATATTAATATTTGCAGGAATCATAAGCTCTATTGATCTTTTATATCATCTTATTACAAAGAAACCATTTAAAAATACACTCTTAAAAGAAAGCAAGCATATCAATCACACAAGAACTACATTTTCAAAGCAAAGCATGACATAAGGCAGACATACCGTATATAAATGATAAGAAAAAGGTAATTATGTTATACTATGCTGATATATTAAAAGTGCATTTTAACAATCAAGCACTGTCCCAGGTTAGGGGAAGGTTGGTTTCTTCAAAATGTTTAACCTCGCCACATTCTATATGTGCCTGTCCCAAGTCAGGAGCCTGTAGTTCACTGGTTTTCGTTTATTCATGTCTGTCAGGAATCCATGACAACTCGCCCTACTGCCAAATCACCCCCCTTTCACCAACTCGCCCCACTTTCTAAAAAATCGCCCACTCTTGTTTACCGTTGAATAGGTCTGCCAACTCGCCCCACTGATTAAAAGGTTAAAATCCCGCTGAATAAAGGTCTGCCAACTCGCCCCACTTATGAAAAATAGTAAAATCCCGATGAATTTAGTCCTGCCAACTCGCCCCACTTATGACAAAGGGTAAAATCGCGTTGAATATAGGTCTGACAACTCTCTCCACTTATGACAAATAGTAAAATCCCGATGAATTTAGTCTTGCCAACTCGCCCCACTTATGAAAAAAAGAATAACATCTTATAGTAATTATTGACTACCAACTCGCCTGAGTTTAATCCCATTGAATAAAAGTCTGCCAACTCGCCCAACTAATGAATAAAAGAGAATTAAACTGTACTGAATTAAGGTCTACCAACTCGCCCCACTTTTGAATTAAATGAATACTGACGAAAACCTAAGAAATGCATGTTGTTTTTTTAACTCGTTTCTTTTGGTTTAAATAGAGCAGAAAGAAGTAAGTATCAGCATTTCTTTGACGTACGATGTTATTGACTATTGTAACTGTTTATGACGTTTGTTTTCTGGTAAATGTAATCACTGTTTTACTAGATAAGCCAAGAATCATGGGTTTTTATAATAATAATAGAGTTATTCTCCAATAAATAATAAAATTACATAATAATAAATACTGTATCTACAATTTTATTTTAAGAAATGAAGCATCATTTAATTTCAATCATAATTATATATTCAATTTTCGATTTTTATTAGTATCACAAGTGATTTGTTTTATTCTGTGTAGATAAGTTTTCATAAGTGGGGCGAGTTGGCAGACCTTTATGATATATCATCGGGATTTTACCCTTTGTACCCTTGTGGGGCGATTTTTTGAAAAGTGGGGAGATTTGGTGAAAATGTGGGGCGATTTGGCAGTGGGCGAGTTGTCTTGCTTCCGTCTATCATATTATTTTTTCGTAAATTGTTTTGTTATAAATTAGGCCGTTAGTTTTTCTGTTGAATTGTTTCATATTTTTCACGTCGGGGCCTTTTATAGCCGACTATACGGTTTGCTTTTTCTCATTGCTGAAGTCCGCACGGTTGCCTATAATTGCTTACATCCACTTCTGTGGTAGATAGTTGTCTCATTGGCAATTATACCACATTTCCCTATTCATATATAAAACATATAGGCAGATATAGCACACAAACAAAAATCACTACTACATTAAAGCATTAATTATCTGCAGGCAACTACCAGGTACACAATAAGGTTAGAAAATTGAGATAAAAATGTTTTCTTCTCTAAAACCCGTTTAGTTCATTCAATAATGTTTTGTAATAAATTAGGCCGTTAGTTTTTTTCAATTTAATTGTTTCATATTTTTCATGTCGGTGTCTTTTACAGCGGAATATATGGGATATGTTTTTTTCTCATTGTTAAAGGCCGTACGATGGCCTATTATTGCCTTCATCCACTTCATATTAACTCTTGTGGATTTGCAATCATACCACATGTTCTTATATCTATAGAATATTTTTTTGTGAAAATTGGACAATTTGAAAAAAACTACAGACTGGAACATAATTGTATACAGTTATATTGTGATTGTATTAGCATTTCAAAGAAAATTGATATAAAGGTATATTTGTATGCTAACCCTTAATCTATAATGTAACAAAAACTACCAGTGACTCAGTACCATGAAATCAAACTGCTCAGGAGCAGATTTATGGTACTTGCAAAAATAAACCGCTCCACATATCTATACCTATATCAGAAAACAACCACAAAGGAAACAATATCCTAAATGTAAAAATAAACTGTAGATTAGAAATTATTATTGAGAGCATAAAACCAGACAATAATCTGCACTGTAACATGGTAAGAATCGACTATTAAAAGTTTAGAGATTTGCCTTGAGAACTACACAATCAAGTTGTCTAAGGAACTGAAAAATAGACACTCAAGATGGGTTATGATAGCTGTGAAATCTACTTGTGTATCGATACTTGATATTGACTGCGAACTCATGTAGGGAATAAAAAAACCCAAAAATAAGATAAGTATATGTATACGTCGAAGACATGTATCTGATGAAGACAACTTGAGATGTTTTGAATCACCAATCTCAAAAGTTAGTAACATCCCAAATTCTACCATCATCTAATTGAAAAGAGTATACATTAGATCTGATTCCAACGATTACACAGTCTTTGAGTTCCGAAGGAAGACATCCTCTATCGACAACCGACCGTCCGAGGGCTGTATAGCCAGTCGTTAAAAACATCCATCCTCTATTGACAAAGGATGTTTTTTTACAGAAGTTGACATGAATACCATTAAATTAAAGGAACACAAACCACAAATAACAGATAAAATGGGGGTTGTTTGAGTAGTGACTAAAAGTAATTATCTATAAGCAGCGGAGTCAAAGTAAAATCCAAGAAATCAAATTTTGAACTTTTGTCAAACATTAAAGAAAAGAAGAAAAAAAAAAGATACATATAACGTCAATAATGAAGGAAAACTGTAACCCGAACCTGCGAACATCTTTAATACACAATTTAAATCCGCATTCTATGAAAGAAGTTCATCCACACAAGACGAATTATTTCTTCAAAGCGCATTCTAGTAGATAATAAGATGGATACCAATTATGAAAAAGACAAACTGCTATGAAATATAATCCACAATTCCAGATTGGAAATGAGTATCACTTCAAATCATTTAAGAATTACACAATTACACAATGAGACAGCACCGATTCTAAATCTTTTGAAAATGGATTTGCGCCAAATTACAGGCGCTCAGCAAAAGTATCTCCGGTCTTCAAGAAGGGTCAAAAGTATTCTGCAGCAAATTCAGAACCATTTTTATGACGTCAATATGCTGTAAAGTTAAGGAGCATATAATTGTGTCATAAATCATGACTCGTGATTAAAATTAAAACAGTGATTCTTTACAAGTTGCAACATGGCTTCAGGAAAGGCAGTTCCTGTGAAACTCAGCTCATTGAATTCATTGGTGATTAAGCAAACAACATGAACGCGGGACAGCAAACTGGTGTATTGACGGGACAGCATACTGGTGTATTGATAATGATTTAGCAAAGGCCTTCAATAAGGTGAACCATGATATCTTACTTGTACTTACATTACAAATTATCAATGGCGTTGGGGGGAGGGGAACGGATGTGCGTAACTTCAGTTACCAGCATCTCGACACGAAAAACGCAAGAATTGGGGAAAACAATATTTCATCATATGTCAATTCTTTACGACCCATAGCTAATGTAATTGTTTGTTTATGTTAATGACTGAAATATTACCATGCACAATACTTTATATAACGAAAAATGTGTTATTTCGACGAAAATTTCAATTCGTGAATATGTTATGATGATGGTAACTATAAATTTTATAATTTCTCAAGGATGAGCGTAACTACATGTTCTGTACTTTAAATTATTTGGTTTTTTTTCCTTCAGAAGGTTTCGGTTTTCTCAATGTTAACAGTAAATACCTTAGCAAGATAGCATTGAAGAGCGACGTAGCACAAAATGGGCTCTCATATACGATTTCACTGAAAGCCAGAGGATCTTTCGGGAAAAGCCGACTCAAGTTATGAGAATTTCAAGATGGAAAACGCGGAGATGGTATAATTTTGCAGTCGACTTTACAGATAAAGTCATTGTTTGTTAATTGGTCACTATTTCGATATTTGTAATGCAGAAATTTTTACATTATTGTCTTTAATTTTAAAAGAGAGGCGGAAGATATACCAAGAGGACATTCAAAATTAAATGTTTTAGTTCTTCCTTTGTAGGATGTGTGTTTATAAAGCGTATGTTTAGTTCTTCCTTTGTAGGATGTGTGTTTATAAAGCGTATGTTTAGTTCTTCCTTTGTAGGATGTGTGTTTATAAAACGTATGTTTAGTTCTTCCTTTATAGGATGTATGTTATGTTCCTCCTTTGTCGGATGTACTGTTTAGTTCCTTCTTTGAAGGATATGTGTTTAGTTCCTTCTATGTAGGGTGTATGTTTGGTCCCTTCTTTGTGAAACGTATACTTAGTTCTTTCTTTGTAGGACGTATGTTTAGTTCTTCCTTTGTAGGGTGTATGTGTATTTTTTGGTTTAACGTTCCGTCGCAAGTCAGATCTATTATTTCACACCCTTCACAAACATTAAAACTGTTAATTGTAAAATGTTTTACACTGTAATTTCTTTAGAATGACTGTGACATTGTAAACATATTATAAATGTTTTTGAATGCTGTAAATAATGCAAGTCGAATTTAACTGTACGATAGTTCTTTACATAAAAAAAATAGCAAAAAGCCTTTACAGGCCATTTTAAACACCGTCAGCAAACATTTACAGCAACACATAGCAAAACGTAGTGTGATATTAATCTGATGTTCAACTGCCAGTTTAACGGTTTAACTTGTTAGGCCCAATGGACCCAAAACAAACCGTCAGACGTCAGAACAATCTCGGACTAACCGAAATGTAGTCACACGTTAAAAATATTTAAGTTGTGGTTCTAAAAAAATTCAAAATATCGACAAACAGGAAGTGGCTGTGCGGTGAATGTAAAAATTGCTTACTCGCTACAACTCAATATTATTAAGCAGCAGACCAAATATCAAATCATTCTTCTTCATAGAAGCCAAGAAAACTTTGATGAAAGTTTTGTTTGTACAACGATTTTTGTAAATTTCTAACCATCCGCAAACAGGAAGTGGCTAAACGACAGGTGTAAAAATTGCTTACTCGCTACAACCAGAGACATATATATGCATGTGTATACTATGTCTTACATGTGTGTATATGTCTCTGCTACAACTTAACAATATCAAGCTGCAGACCGACGAAAATTTCTCTTGTACAATGAGTGTTTTTAAATTTCAAACTATCGGCTAACAGGACAGTGACGGATCCAGAGGGGGGGTTGCGGGGGTTGGAATCCCCCTTTTTTTTTGGACGATCAATGCATTTGAATGGGGAAATATAGTTGGACCCCCCCCTTTATCCTGGGTTGGGAACCCCCCTTTTTAAAATGGCTGGATCCGCCCCTGCAGGAAGTGAATGGGCGGAGGATGTAAAAAATGCTTACTCGCTATTACTTAACACCATCAAGGTGCAAACCATATATTAAACAAGTCCCCTTCATAGAAGCCAAGAAAACCGTCTTGACGAAAAATTTTCTTGTTCAGTGATTGATGTCAAATTTCAAACTATCGGCAATGGGGAAGTGGCAACATTTCGCTTCCTCGCTACAACTCAACATTATCAAGCTGTAGAACAAATATTAAATATTTCCCTTTTGTAGAAGCCAAGAGAATGTTGACGAAGTTCGTCTTTCGGACAGACGGAAAGAGTCGAGTGGTTACTTGACCTGCTTTCGCCTTTGTCGGCGATAATTAAATTGCAACTATTCTGCTCTCATGAGGGCACTTTGATTAGTTAATAAAATTATTGTAACGTATTGTATTGTATTGTATTTTTATAGTAAACTTTTCCTACTAAAACATATTTATAGTTTTGATTCGCTTGACACGTACGGGGCATTCCAACTTGACCGTTTGAACATATAAGATGCCAACAGCTAGGTATAATATAGTAAGTTGAAAACAACAAAAAAGTAACTTTTGTGGACGTCAAAGCAATATCCTGATTTATAATAAATTCATAAATGTATGATTTGTGAAAATAAAAGAAAACATTTTCGCGTCAATTTAAAATTACAGGATAGAAAATATATACTTACATTGTCGGAAAATGTATGACTGATTTGAACTCGCTGCGACTCGGTTTTTTTTTTTCGTTTCTAAAGCAAGCATACACAAATTTAATATTTCCCAACAACGTGCATGCATCTTTTGTATTGTATAAGGGTTCAACCGCAAAAATTTCATTTATTTCCTGACCATTAGTCCAAATTGTATGCCTTTTATTCCTTATGAAAATCCTTCAGGTATTTTCATTTTGAATGGTGCACATCGTTTGCTCTTACGACAAGATGCCAAAAAAAAACGCACTTTCAGTCACTGGCTCTCGTGTTATCGCCCATTTGTGGTTAACTTTTTAGAGCGTCAGCGCGTATAAACTGCAATTGTTTTGGATAAGAGCAAGGAAACATCAAATAAGGGAAAATAAGTTGAAATATTAAAAGAAAATTTATTATAAGATCATAACACGAAAAAGGGACACACGCCACCAGTGTCTGCACTGTTGATGGTTCATTTGTCTTGGTCCTGTTCGTTTTTCTAGATACGTGTGTATTTGATGACAACTATCATTGGGTGGTAAGGAGACTGATGTCCTTGAAATACTCTCGTGAATAATTTAAAGAATAAAGAACAAACAGCTCTCTAAATTTATTAGTAAAACAGTACTTAAGACTTGGAATGGTTTGAAAACATACCATCTGAACACTGTGGCAAAGGTAAAGGTATAAATATGGAAAGCAGCCAGTATTTTCCAAAAACATCTATGAAATTCCTATACTTAGACGATGAATATTTCTTCATTTTACGAGATGCTTCAAACGTTGATTGTCCTGAAAATGTCAACAACATTTGCCAGAACCACAGTCCACCAACGAGAAGGCCAGCTGAAAGTGATCCAAACATCATAACTATCATAAACAAATACAAATCGTCATTATCAGCCTCAGTGAAGAACTTCAGGAATGTGTCAATAAAGAGGAATATAAATGTCTGGGGTCCGTAAAACGTTACATTATAGAACACTTTTAAATATTTAACGATAAGAAACACAGCATAAAATGTACCTAATAACATATAAAAACAATACATTATAAAATATTTTTGATTGTGGTATCCAATACAAACTGTCATGAAGAAGCAGTGATGATCCCGTTTAAGTATACATGTCTCACACATTGGACAATGATGAGATCTTGGAGGCGATGGACATTTACAGTGTTCACACTCGTCTTCAATTCCTGTCACATCTTTGGATTTTGACCTTGTTAAAAACTTTTTTACACTAGTGTTTGTTACGAGACATAAAATGCAATTTCCAACTGCATTCGAAAAGACAAATCCAGTAAAACACTTGTGTCGAAATAGTTGTCTGAAATCGTTTTTAAAAATATTTGGTAAAATTCCATACCATGCTAAAGATGTCATTGAGAGTGTCATCATTGTAAAGTATGTCATGCAAACAATACTGTTGAAAGCCATTATTCTGATCCTCAATGACGATTTTCTTCTTAAAAGAAGTACAAATGCCTTTCTCATTTTCCCAGTGCAACAATAAGATCCAACAATAAATTTTTTCATACGGTCATTCAAATTTACAGCAACGTTTTTTTAAAGGTTATGAAATAAAGGTTGTGTTTATTACATGCAGTGTTTTAAATTTAAATCCCCCATACAAATATATATTGTATGTAATAAATGGTAATAACTTAACAGTTTGAACTATTTAAATGGATCTATGTTTAAACCGATTACAATTTAAAATGTTGACAATGTACATAATTTTGACATGAACTTTAACCTGACTTTATGAAATTCAACAAGTTATGAAATGTTATTTTATGCTTCCTCGATTTAGTGAACGAATGCCGAAAAAAAATGCTATAATTTGAGAGAAAAAATACATATAACTGGATGTTTATGTATCATCATGGAACCTTCATTATGTACTGCCAACTTTGTTGTTTTAAGCTATAATAAGTTTTCGATGCTTCTCTATAGTGTTTGACTACTACTGAATGTATCTAATTATCAGATTTCAAGTTACTTGTATTGAGTAACGCGACATGTGCCTTGACCTCATTTTCATGGTTCATTTGGTCAAAGATATATTTGTTTAGTTAGGTCTGTTTCTCTAATACTTTAAGCAATATGTTTTCTAGATTTGGTGTATGGAATGATTGTATGGTGTACATGTCTGTCTGACAGGGTTCATCTGACCTTGACCTCATTTACGTGGATTATTGATGATTTTAATTTTATGTAAAACATGTAGTTTAACCCTTTTCTTTATGTCTTTCAACAAATATTCAATCATGATCAGTAAAGCACCAGACTCAAGCTAGCTACTAATTCTAGCGACCAATCAAGCTAGCGACCACTAAAGAACACAATGAGAATCAACTTGTATAAGACGTTTTTAAACTAGAGACAGAGAAACTGAAATGGGTCGAATTTGGCGCGCAATGTTGTGAGAGTTACATCATAAACGGTGTGACGTCAACGTAGGTCATTTGCATAGCTAGGTCAGTAGTACCATTCATTGACAATGTGGCTGCATAGTGATGCATTTACTAAAATGAGTGGAAATAATCGATATAATAAGATAAAATCGTTAGTGGATTAAGTATTTAATTATACAGACATCATGGAAAATCTACAGAATTCGATATTTCAGAAGGAACAACCAGGGGCTATGGGTTTTGTAACGACGTGCGTTAACCAATCAAACTCCTAGAAATATACTAAGTCGGAGATAATATAAGTTATCTACGTTCATATCCGTAGATATGGATATTTTAACACCCTGAAGTATCCAAGTACACCCTGAGGCGCAGCCGAAGGCTGTATAGGGTACTGAAGGGTGTTAAAATATCCATATCTACGGATATGAACGTAGATAACGAATTTATCCCCGGTCTTAGTCTAAAACTGGCGATTTTTAGAGAAATTCGACCACAAAGTTTAACGTAAAAGCAACGTTTTTTTCATTTTTTAAATATCTTTTATTGAAATTTGGGAATTTGACATATTTTTAATAGGGTGTAGAGTACTACCTTTGGTAGAACCCTACATGTAGACAAATATAAGACGTTTTTAAACTAGAGACAGACAAACTGAAATGGGTCGAATTTGGCTCGCAATGTTGTGAGAGTTACATCATAAACGGTGTGACGTCAACGGGGGTCATTTGCATAGCTAGGTCAGTAGTACCATTCATTGATAATGTGGCTGCATAGTGGTGCATTTACTAAAATGAGTGCAAATAATCGATATAGTAAGATAAAATCGTTAGTGGATTAAGTATTTAACTATACAGACATCATGGAAAATCTACAGAATTCGATATTTCATAAGGAACAAAAGAGGGACGAAAGATACCAGAGGGACAGTCAAACTCATAGATCGAAAACAAACTGACAACGCCATGGCCAAAAATAAAAAGACAAACAGACAAATAATAGTACAGATGACACAACATAGAAAACCAAAGACTAAGCAACACGAACCCCACCAAAAACTGGGGGTGATCTCAGGTGCTCCGGAAGGATAAGCAGATCCTGCTCCACATGTGGCACCCGTCGTGTTGCTTATGTTATTACAAATCCGGTAAATAGTCTAATTCGGTAAGTCACATTCGTGAACAACCATGGAACTAAGGAAAACGCGCGTGAAATTCCCCGATGTAATGGGTAGCAACGTCCGGGGATATGGGTTAGCAACACCCAGGGCTATGGGTTTTGTAACGACGTGCGTTAACCAATCAAACTCCTAGAAATATACTAAGCCGGGTATAAACAATCATAATGTGGTATATGGGAAAACCACAAAACCACATTATGAAGCAACGTTCTGTTAAAAAGAAAATCTAGCTACCAGTACGGTATATATTGTTTTTTAACATTTAAATGATCAGAGATGTCCATCATTTGAAGTAAAAGGGGACACTACAACACCAATGACGTCTGTAGCTGAATGCACTGACTAGCTTGCCTGCCAAATGTCTGCATCAATATCAATCAGTAAAAAAATAACGTGCCAGCAAATCGAAAAAAATCAAAACATCTTAATAGAATAGAAAAAACAAAGGATTTGGGATATCCATCTATGACACAAAATCCGTACATGCACAGCGAAAAACACACAAAAAGCAATGGAACAGTCTTTGTTAACGAACTATTTTTATTCCCCTACATTCGAACACATACTAAATGTTATCAAATATGTATTTATATTAATGAAAGTGCGCCCCTCTCCGGATTTTACTCTATCGGGAAAGGGACTAGTTGGGAAAATAAGTTAACCATATTTTGACGTCTTCTTTACGTTTTCTGTGTTTTCCAAACTCTAAACCGAGATTGTAAACAGATATCAATTATTGCAAACAAAATATTAAAAATGGAGTGTATATTCCCCAAGCACATAATGGCTATACAATACTTTACGGATCAGAAATGAGAATAAAAAGTAAACGAATTGAATTTAAAAAAACAAGAATATTTGTCTATGATGATCTGCTCGCACAATCATTTTCCATGTTCAGTGAACCGTGAACAATTTAAAAAAGAACATATTTGAATGCACATGTGTACTTAGTTTCAAGTTGATCTGACTACAACTTTATCTTAGACTAGATTCAACAATAACGTCAATCTAATGCAGTATGAATGGACGGACGGACGGACGGACAAAGGAACGGACGAAAGGACAAACGAACGAACGAACGAACACACAGACCAGATAATAGTGTGGGCTTTACTGTCGTAGGCGGAGCATAGAATAAATATTTAATGTGAGTTGACTTAAACGTGTTCCTTTGTACAATGTATAAGTTTTCAAATAAAAGAAATAAGAGAAATACTATGTGCGAAAGAATTACTATATACTGGCTTTCCATACATTCGGCATCCTCAAATATCCTTTATTTTCTAGAAAAGGAACTTTTAATGTCTATTTCCTGTACTAACCCCAGAAAAAATATTTCAGTGGGCCCTGCTTTGATTTGTTACCTTTTATTTGAGCTATGTCCGGTGGCGAATTTTGCCATACGGAGTTGGTGAGGCTTGCCGAAAGAAGTTACGGTGGACACGTGAAAAAAATAAGATCAACTTTGAACCCCTTCAATTCCCAGAAGGTTCTAACCCCAAAAAAATATTTCAGTGGGCCCTGCTCTGATTTATTACCTTTCATTTGAGCTATGTCAGGTGGGGAACTTTGCCGTACGGAGTTGGTGAGGCTTGCCGAAAGAATGTACGGTGGACACGTAAAAAAAATAATATCAACTTTGAACCCCTTCAATTCCCAAAAGGTTCTAACCCCCAAAAAAATATTTCAGTGGGTCCTGCTCTGATTTATTACCTTTCATTTGAGCTATATCCAGTGGCGAACTTTGCCGAAAGAATGTACGGTGGACACGTAAAAAAAAACAATAATATCAACTTTGAACCCCTTCAATTCCCAGAAAGTTCTAACCCCCAAAAATATTTCAGTGGGCCCTGCTCTGATTTATTACCTTTCATTTGAGCCATGTCCGGTGGCAAACTTTGCCGTACGGAGCTGGTGAGGCTTGCCGAAAGAATGAACGGTGGACACGTAAAAAAAATGTATACAAATTGTGCATCCTGAAATATCTTTTCACGGTTAAAGGCAGCAAGTATGTTTTACTTTCAGAAAAATTGTATTCTTTAGCATTATCATTAACGCTATATTACTTCAAATAGGTGTTGTCATTTAGTTTGTAGATATGAAATAAAACACCACTATGCTGCTTTCGTTATGCAAATCATGTTTACTGTCGAATAATGATAAACGCTTCTTCAATTTTCACTGTAGGGGATTCATTTATACTGTAAATGCTGTGTATTTTCCCGGTATAATTTTTACGTTTATTCTAAATGGTCTTCATTGAGCATGTTGAGCTTAAAGCTTATTAAAGACATACGGGTTGTGTAATGCTTACTTTGCTAGTGACAGTTTGATGTTTCAAATCAATTAATTCAGCCAATTATAGCATGTTTTGATATGTACTGCTATTTAAAACATATGCAATTGTATTTCTCATGTAACTATTTTTCGATCGTTACGTTGTTAATAATTAATTATTTATTCCAATGACATTTCATCTTAGGACACATTCATTTTGGATAGTTAAGCACATCAATGCCATCGTAACCCGTGATTTGTTTTCGGTTTGGTCAGTGTAGGGAAACTTACATCACATAATAATGAAAACTCATTAATGGATGCATTTTTGATAATTTAGTTCCTTCACATTACGATATCATGCTTGGGTGACAGATTACGTTATCAGTGTTTCAGTGAAGGTCTACTATAAGTTTCTTTACACTTGCAACGTTTACTGGTCGTGTAAATTTCTTTTTTATGCTTCCTGAAAACATGTTTAGAGCAGACAGTTGTCGCTTTATACGTCCGTCCCTCCTTTTTTTCTGTCCTTCAATCTGTCTAAAGTTCCAAACACATGGTTTCCAGATCATAACGGAATATTGTTTTGCTTGATTAAATTGAAACTTTTGATTTTGGGTTCAAGTTGTCAAAGGTCAAGATCCCTGTTACTAAAAATAGAAACATTTTGGATAACTGGTTTCCGGAAGGTAACCTGATTTTCTATAGCTTGATTGGAATGAAACTTTTACGGACGTAGGATATATGGAAGTAGAAGAATTTTTTTGTGTATGGTATAAACTTTGTATGCGGTACTCCTACAAAACGGCTGTTCCTAATTTAATAAAACTTTGATGATTATCTTAGCAATATACTACAGTTGTAAACTGCTACCTTTAGGTAAGTTTTCTTTTAACGGTATGTATATACCCAAACAAGACTTTGCAGAGTCTGAGGTATAATGTGTGAGCTTTTGTCACAGCACCTCCTTCTTTCCTTGGGAATATTAAAATGGACAATGTTCCCCACAATGCGCCCTTGTCCGTTGTCCGTCTTCGGCCTTCGGCCTTCGTCGTCGTCTATCGTCTGTTGTACTTATGCAAGAACTTAGACGACAAAAGGTTCTCTTCTCATAATACTGGATAAATTGGAACCGAATTTGTCAACGCTATATTTAGTTTATAAAAAAGATGTTTAATGATACCGTCCTTACATGTATATAATATATATTTTGCTTGAATACTGTAGGAGCAGTTAACCGGAAAACCATATGCACTTTGTTGGATAGAAGTACGGATGCTGAGAACAAACCGTAAACAGCTATTAAAAAGACTTAAATCATCAGATCGTTACCATGCAATACATATTGAAAACAGCTGAAAAACAAATAATTTGAATTTTGCATGATCTTTAAGGTTCGTGAGCTGGTTATTAGTATTTCCGTTGCAGCGATTGATTTAACTTGTTTGTAAAAGCTTTCTAAATTGGATAGGTGATACCTGTGCTTATACATATTAAATCATATATGTATTATAAGAGTAGGGTTAACACCTTGTGCTATCTTTTATAACATGTACACATTAATACAATTGTTTGTTATTGTTTCGATTTGCTTGGATCATTTTTTTATTAAAGAGCATGGCTTTTGCAAGCATCTCGTTACCGTGTATGCATTTTGTTTTGCTTGGAAACATGCATTTTTGTTTATCTAAGAAAAATAACACGATGTGGGAAGATTGCTAATGAATCAACTCTCCACCAAAGAAATCATATTATTGATCTAATCATTCAACACGTATCTAAAGCAGACAGCATAGCTTAGTGAAAAAGTCGAAAAACTGTCAAGTGTAAAGCAACACTGTTTATAGTCGAATATATTAGAAAAGTATCTTTTATCTACAAATGTATCTAAGAAAGATCGCTTGTGTTCATATCAAAACGACCTGTAGGTTGCACTTTGTAAATACAGCTGTTTCACAAGCCACGCCTCTTTGGGGAGATATATAATATTCATAGATATTTTAATTTGTTTACGTACTGGTTCCCAGATATGATCTCTGTGTTTTATCTCACAGAGAAATAACTTGGGAATGTTACCAGTATAAAAACACAAGGTACCGGTGAAAAATTAATTCCGAGGCAGACCAAAAATAAAGGTAGGGGTAGTACAGAATTTTAGTATAAGTTTAAACTCTTAGAAGTTCGGGGCATTTAAATGTTGAAAATATGCCGCACAGCCCTATGTTCTGACCTTTGAATAAAAAAGTAGTGTATATCAACTTTCCGTTCTAGGATATAATTTTTTACGAAACTTCATAGTAAAAGTTGCACAGCTTTAGCCACAAAGGGAGTTCCTATGGGAAATTGCATTGTCTATATTTACAGAAGTGCAACCTATATTGGGTGCAAAAAGAGAACATATAGAATTTCACCAAAGCTGGTTTATCTCAGAGATTTTAATGAAATTAACTCAAACATAAAGTTTTATAAATATTTCATGAAGATTGAGAAAATCCAGGGCCTAAAATATGATGACTCAGCATAAATTCACAGTTTACAGTATGCATAGTATACTTAAAGCCCTGAATGCGAAATAAATTCATAATATATGCATATTTGTAATTTAAATTGTTTAGAAGTGCTTATATTTACTCTTCGCAGTCATTGAAACTCATAGATCCTTGATGAATATTGTTGTTGAGGTGTTTTTGTCCTGTCGATAACCCCAAAGTAAGCCGTAATACCTGAATTTGTTTTTTTTGTGACCGCAGCAAAAAACCAAAACAAGGTAGAAATACAAAAATAACTCAATAAAACTAACAATAATGTGTTCTATCATAAATGTGTACTAAATATTCTATATTCACAGAAACAGCAGAATAATTTAGCAAATTTGAGGCCCCAGTGGCAAAAATGCCTACCCCTGGGTCATAAAACAGATAATTTAACCTGTAAATGCTATGATTTTATTATTTTAAAGGTCTTTTGTATATAAAACAATAACTGAAAGGTAATAAATCAGAGCAGAGTCCACTGAAATATTTTGTTGGGGGTTAGAACCTTCTGGGAATTGTAGGGGTTCAAAGTTGATGTTAATTTTTATTTTACGTGTCCACCATTCATTCTTTCGGCAAGCCTCACCAACGCCGTACGGCAAAGTTCACCACTGGACATGGCTCAAATGAAAAGTAATAAATTAGAGCATGGCACACTGAAATATTTTTTGGGGGTTAGAACCTTCTGGGAATTGTAGGGGTTCAAAGTTGATGTTAATCTTTTTTTTATTTTTTTAAGTGTCCACCGTCCATTCTTTTGGCAAGCCTCACCATTTCTGTACGGCAAAGTTCGCCACCGGACATGGCTCAAATGAAAGGTAATAAATCAGAGCAGAGTCTACTGAAATATTTTTTTTTGGGGCGTTAGAACCTTCTGAGAATTGTAGGGGTTCAAAGTTGATGTTAATTTTTATTTTACGTGTCCACCATTCATTCTTTCGGCAAGCCTCACCAACTCCGTACGGCAAAGTTCACCACTGGACATAGCTCAAATGAAAGGTAATAAATCAGAGCATCGCACACTGAAATATTTTTTGGGGGTTAGAACCTTCTGGGAATTGTAGGGGTTCAAAGTTGATGTTAATCTTTTATTTTTTATTTTTTAAGTGTCCACCGTCCATTCTTTCGGCAAGCCTCACTAACTCTGTACAGCAAAGTTCGCCACCGGACATGGCTCAAATGAAAAGTAATAAATCAGAGCAGAGTCTACTGAAATATTTCTTTTTGGGGCGTTAGAACCTTCTGGGAATTGTAGGGGTTCAAAGTTGATGTTAATTTTTATTTTACGTGTCCACCATTCATTCTTTCGGCAAGCCTCACCAACTCCGTACGGCAAAGTTCACCACTGGACATGGCTCAAATGAAAGGTAATAAATCAGAGCATGGCACACTGAAATATTTTTTGGGGCTAGAACCTTCTGGGAATTGTAGGGGTTCAAAGTTGATGTTAATCTTATTTTTTATTTTTTAAGTGTCCACCGTACATTATTTCGGCAAGCCTCACCAACTCTGTACGGCAAAGTTCGCCAACCTGCATGGCTCAAATGAAAGTTAATAAATCAGAGCAGAGTCCACTGAAATATTTTTGGGGTTAGAACCTTTTGGGAGTTGTAGGGGTTCAAAGTTGATGTTATTTTTTTTTAAGTGTCCACCATTCATTCTTTCGGCAAGCCTCACCAACTCCGTACGGCAAAGTTCACCACTGGACTTGGCTCAAATGAAAGGTAATTAATCAGAGCATGGCACACTGAAATATTTTTTAGGGGGTTAGAACCTTCTGGGAATTGTAGGGGTTCAAAGTTGATGTTATTTTTTTTTAAGTGTCCACCATTCATTCTTTCGGCAAGCCTCACCAACTCCGTACGGCAAAGTTCACCACTGGACATGGCTCAAATGAAAGGTAATAAATCAGAGCATGGCACACTGAAATATTTTTTTGGGGCTAGAACCTTCTGGGAATTGTAGGGGTTCAAAGTTGATGTTATTTTTTTTTTAAGTGTCCACCATTCATTCTTTCGGCAAGCCTCACCAACTGTGTACGGCAAAGTCCACCACCGGACATGTCTCAAATGAAAGGTAATAAATCAGAGCAAGGCTCACTGCATTTTTTTTTTTTGGGGGGGGGTTAGAACCTTCTGGGAAATTGTAGGGGTTCAAAGTTGATGTTCTATATACATGTTTTTTTTTTGTTTTTTTTTTAATCAAAAGTCTTTACAATTCTTTTAAGTAAGGATGCATGCCGTACAAAATAGTGCACATATAATTTCAATTGAAAGTACTTTTTGTCGGCATTAAATTCGCTCCTACAGCTTGTTCTTCTGTATTGTTTTCATTTTTAGTATTGGAAATAGACATTGAAAGTTTTTTTCTAGAAAATAAAGGATATTTGAGGATGCCGAGTGTATGGAAAGCCAGTATATAGTAATTCTTTCGCACATACTGTTTTTCTTATTTCGTTTATTTGAAAACTTATACATTGTACAAAGGAACAAGTTTAAGTCAACTCACATTAAATATTTATTCTATGCTCCGCCAATGACAGTAAAGCCCACAATATTATATGGTCCATGTGTTTGTCCGTCCGTCCGTCTGTCCATTCATACTGCATTAGATTGACGTTATTGTTGAATCTACTCTAAGATGAAGTTGTAGTCAGATCAACTTGAAACTAAGTACACATGTTCATTAAAATATGTTCTTCCTAAATTGAATGCCGAAAGCATTTGACACAAATTTCACGGTTCACTGGATATGGAAAAGGATTATGTGAGCAAATCATCATAGATAAATATTCTTCTTTTTTTAAATATAATTTGTTTACTTTTTATTCTCATTTCTGATCTGAATGTACTATTTTATAGCCATTATGTGCTTGGGCGATAGACACTCCGTTTTAATATTTTGTTTGCAATAATTGATATATGTTTACAATCTCAGTTTAGAGTTTGGAAAACACAGAAAACGTTTAGAAAACGTCAAAATATGATTATTTCCCAACTAGTGCATTTCCCGATGGTGTAAAATCCGGAGAGGGGCCCACTTTCATTTATGTAAACACAATTATGATAATAAATAGTATGTGTTTGAATGTAGGGAAATAAAAATAGTTCGTTAACAAAGTCGGACTGCCCTGATAATAGACACATACAGAATTTCATCAAACATCATACGTCTGACACAATAATTTAGCGCTGTTCCTTTATTTTTTGTGTTTTCGCTGTGCATGTACTGATTTTGTGTCATGGATGGATATCCCATATCCTTTGTTTTTCAATTTCATTAAGATGTTTTGACTTTTTTTCGAATTGCTGGCACATTATTATTTTATAGAAACTACATTTCTTTACTGATTGATATTGATGCAGACATTTAGCAAGCTAACTAGTCAGTGCATTCAGCTACAGACGTCATTGGTGTTATAGTGTCCCTTTTCACTTCAAATGCTGGACATCTCTGGTCATTTGAACGTTAACAAACAATATATACCGTACTGGTAGCTAGATTTTCTTTTTAACAGAACGTTGTTTTCATAATGTTGTTTTGTGGTTTTCTCATATACAACATTATGATTCTTTGACAGGTTAATTCTCATTGTGTTCTTTAGTGGTCGCTAGAATTGGTCTCTAGCTTGAGTCTGGTCAGTAAAGCAGGCGAGACATTTCAGCACTCTTGTTATATATAAAATATACATTTGTTAACAGTTTAAAACAGACAATTCAAGGATGAACCAGATCTTTTTAATATTTCTAAACTTTTAAAAATAACAGTTTGTGGAAATAGTATCCTTCATACTTCGTACTAAGACGATTCATTTGTGTTACCACATAAATTGGGTACAAAAGACCAACTCTCATTCGATACTGATCGATTCCAATAACCATTATGCAACACATGATTGGTCAACTAAGTAGTGAACGTGGGCATGTTCAATGTCACATGGAGTCTGAGGTACCGGTATAGCGCTACACTATCTACAAATGTATATTAAGGATGTTCGCTATTCGGTTTCAAAATAACAAGCTTTTTAAAATACTGTTATAAATTGATAGTATATAAATAAAGGAACTAAAAAAGCAGAACAAAATGAGGGGTCCGTCTGCTTGTTTTTGAGATATAAGCCATTGCAAATTTGGTGGGAAATAATTACGTTAACTTAAAATGAAGTTTTTCCGAAAATTTCAATAGATTTCTGAAAATAAATTTTTTTGTTGTCATTAAAATTGTTGAAGGGGAGGATGGTTTTTAACCGTTGGGAATTGTTTAATTCAAAGTTTAAAAACTTGGAATTTTTCCATTAGACCTGCAATTTTCAATGCTTAGCTTTTCCCTTTTTAAATTCTAATTTCCAATTTTTTATTTGCAATTTTTTGACATAATTTTGTCATGGCCGTTTGTTTAGATTTTAATGCCAGAATCATATGTGGAAAAAATATCAGGATTTTAAGGTCAAATTTAATTTTATTTCTTATATTAATTTAAATTAATCGTGGGAAAGAAGAATGAAAAAATTCTGGTTTGTCTTTTGAAGGTAATCTGTTAAACGGAATAGAAATTTGTCCCAAAATATCATTTACTTCCCTGAGTTGAAACTGTGTTTTTAGAATTTTAAACCATAAAAAAGTTTGGTTGATACCCCGGTGTAAATCAAAATTTATGGAATATTTCTGTTCAATCGTAAACAAATCTGTAAAATCTTTGGGCATATGGCCAATTAATTGATTATTGCAAAAAATTGTCCTAGAAACTGTCACCGCTTATTGTCAGACAAGTTTATCCTTTATCAGGCAATTTAAAGTTTTAATTCAATTTACAATCCATATGGATGGATTCTGCTAAAACTTAATTATATTAATAACAATTTTCTAGTACTAAGGCGAATTTGGAAATAGATGAAAATTTTCTATTAGTTTTAAATTTAAATTGAAGGTAATGCATTATAAAACCTTTAAGTTAATATTAAGGAGTGGAAGCAATTTAATTTAATTGGAAGGGAAATGCAATTGGTAAAGTTAACCTTGTCCATTAAAATCAATACTGATAAATCAATTTTCGTTTTCAAATTCCTAAAAAATAAGCCAATGAAGATTAAAAATTCTCATCCAAAATTATTTTATATTTTAGTTAATTTGAATATGGAATGTTACATGTTAATAAATTTCTTAATTTAGTTAAATAGCGGTTTAGTAACTGTATGTTTATATGTATGAAGCAATTTTGCCTAAAGTGATAATTTTGGTAGTTCATTACCTATTATTATCAATTTTATAATTCAATAGTAATTTTTTCGGAAATTTAGATTTGAGTTACAATTTAATCCTTATGTTTTTAAAAAATATAAATACTTTAACTTATATTTATAAAAAATAGGAGAAATTAATTAATTAGGGATGGTTTATTTAATATTCCTTAATAGGTAAATATTTCTAATTCATAGTTTAGATTACCTAGAATTGCCAATATTTTCATGGTTAGTTTTTAAATTCAATATTTGAATTTGTGAAAAATTTAAAAATTTCGAAAATGTGCTTTTATTTAAATTATTTCTAAAGGAAACTACGTAATAATTGGTTTCAATGTTAAAAACAATACTTAAATGATTTCTAATTTGATTTGTCCAAATTTTCTGAAATTATAAAAATTTTATTGAATTTTGTTAAAAGGATTTAACACTTTTATATGAACCCAATAATTTCAATATTTTGTTTTATAGTTTATTTGTTTAAAATTATATTAATGTATATTAAATATTTAATTTATAAGCAAGATGTAGATTAAAATGTTAATTTTGTCCTTAACTATTTATTAATTTTAAACAGAACAAGATGCTCAAAAAAAATTATTGAAGCCAATAGTACCCAAGGCATTAAAAATTTTTTAAAAAATTTTTCTGAACCAAATTTTTAAAAATTTGAAGTTCTAATTAACTTGGTATTAAAAATAATTTTAGCCATTTTTAAATAATGAAATTTGTGATGAAAGAAAGTGTTAAGTTTGAAGAAAAAAACACTTTAACCTCTAATGTGATTGGTTAATTTAATCGAAATTTCAAAATTCTTAATTTTTAAAAATCAATTTTAAGGATGGTTTTGCAAAAATGTTTAAATTTTAGATTATTATACCAAGCAATTATTTAAATGTTTGACTTCACTACCTAAGATTATGTTAGATAAGTTAAATCAATTTCCAAAGAAACCTTCATGACTTATAAAAGGTTTGAATTTTTTAGGTAACAAACCATTCAGTACCCATTGGAACAGGTTTTGTTATACTTAAATTAATTATTATTTGGATGTAAAATCCTTATTCAAAGAATTTTTAAAATTGTTCAAAGAAAGTAAAAGATTATGGGAACATTTAGAAAAAAAAAACAAATAAAATTAAATTAAATAATACATGTTCGAACGAATTTGAAAAGTCAACATTAAGAACTCTGGAAGACCTTAATAAACAAAGTAAAATAATAGTTGAAAAGGAATGAAAAACACAAGGTTTTCCGAAAATTCTTTATAACCATTCCTAATATATTAGCAGTATAAGTATAAAGGATGACTTAAAAGAAAACAAAATTAATTCTGTAAATAATTGATAATTTTGAAAAATCACCATTAATGAATTTTTTAGATGCAAAGGATTTAACAAATAAAATGAATTTAATTTACCACTGATTTTAAATAATTTGAATATATTAATCAATGGAACACCTCAAATATTATGAAATTTTTTATAATTTTAAATTTTGTTTAAAGAAATAATACTATAAAAGTTACTAATTTTTAATTAAAATCTATTACTTCAAACAGATAATACAAATTAAATTAATAATGAAAAATATTACTTTAGTAGGATTTAAAATTTAAAAATTAAAATAATTGAAATCTTTTTAATTAAATTTTTGTAACATTGGGAATCTGTTTGGCTAGAATAGATATTTATAATAAAAGTAATCTGTTAAACCTTTTAGACTAATGCCTTTAAAACAATTTTATATATTCTATTATTAGTAAAAAGTTAAACTTAATAAAATTCCGTTTAATACATATTATAATTAATATGTATTTTGGAAAATCCTTTTAATTTTGGTTTCAAAATGGGATTGAAAAGAAATATTTTTAAAAGTTTAAGTTTGCCTGTTTGATCTCTATTGATTACACGTATAATTTGTTTCAGAATTTATAAGTAACGGACATAGGTACTGTGACTAAGTAGAAATCATGCAGAGATACTCAAATATGTTAATCTTTGTGGTATATATATTTTGATACGATTTTCTGTCGAACAAACAAGTATCTTCAGCAGGATCACACCCGTACCAAAAGGCTAAAGAAAACCACAGTTATTTATATCATTTGTGATGTATGTCAAGAGAGAGAGCAATACAAAGAAAAAGTAAACATATTAAGATATCTTGAGGTCTATATATAGTTTTCAACGATATTCATGTGTCTAATACATTATCTCTTAATATTGCCGTGAGTCTAATAAAGGAAGTTGTGAAATAGTGACTATCAAAGATATGTCATCAACACAAAACTCGAGGTTCTTGACTAGTACATGGGAACCTTTTAATCTCGACGAATTTAAAAATTTCAAAAAAGCTTGTCGGTCGTAGAAACTGTTTTATTTGTGTTGTGTCAGTGGTGTTTAAGGAATTACTGTAATATTTTTTTCTGTCTATGAAGAAATAACATCAAAAATGTGGTGCACACTGAACAACCCGCGTAGCGAGTTATTTAAAAGTGTGCACCACATTTTTTAGGTTATTTCGAATAGACAGAAAAAATATAACAGTCCTTCCTTATAAATTCTAAATTTCATTTTTAAGGAGTAAATCATGAAAAAACGTTGATGACGTCACGGTCACATGACAAAATTATGTCTATGAGCTGATAGACAAAGTACTTTCAGCCAATCAGAAGACGTGTTACATCCAGAATTATTGGAAAATAATGCCTACAATTTACTGCATATTTTAAAAGTGTCAATTTTAAATCTGATATGCAACATGTAAACAATACATTCGTATGTATACCGTTTTCTTAAAGGGGCATTATCTGTTAAATTCATGATCACCGATTTTACTTCAAACGTATATTCTAATTACAAACAGTCTAAAAGAAACAACTAACAATGCATGGACTCGTTATAATGTATCAGCATTTCGTGAGTATTTTAGATAAGACGTTGACCATCGAAATGACATCCGAAGACTACCGATGGTCACACGATCCGATAAAAAACATAAATATGAATAGACAGACAAGCATGCACGTGCAATCGCATAATAACGATTTTTATAGGTCTGTTTGATTTCGTGTCATGGATAATAAACTGCTTCGCCGAGCGCAGCTGGATACGACCGCAGAGGTCCAACCCTGGACAGTTGGGGGAAAATGGACACACTATTCAAGCTTGATACAGGTCTGAATTTGGATTGTAATTAAATATTTGACACATTATAGGTTTCTGACACAGAATAAATGTAGTCAAAATTCTTGAAGTTGGTTATATGATTTGAATTTATATTCAATTGAAGATTTGTAAATATGTTTTCAGACTATATACAAAGAATTAGCAAAATGAATTGTGACCCCCAATTTTTCTTTGGAAAATTGACAATTTTTTAAATCTTGATGGAAAAAAAAATGACCCCCCCCCTTTTCCAAAAAAAATAACATTTGAAGAAATTTTCTTTTTGTAAAATGTGGTACAATTTAAGAGACATCCATACACTTAAACACAAGTTATTGTCTGAAAACTAGAAAACTGCTTGTTTTAGACCCTTTTTGGCCCCTAATTCCTGAACGGTTCGGGCAATTACCCCCAAAATGAATCCCAACCTTCTACTTGTGGTATTGAACCTTGTGGTACAATTTCAGAGCAATCAAAATATTATACATAAGTTATTGTCCTGAAACTAGAAAAATGCTTGTTTTGGGACCCTTTTTGGCCCCTAATTCCTAAACGGTTGGGACCATCACCCCCAAAAACAATCCCAACCTTCCTTTTGTGGTATTGAACCTTTTGGTTAAATTTCATAGAGATCCATACACTTAAACTAAAGTTATTGTCCGGAAACCAAATGTCTTCGGACGACAACGACGACGACGACGCCCGACGACGTGATATACGACCCCAAATTTTTTTTGCGGTCGTATAAAAACATGTTAATCATCGTTCAGTGGCGGATCCAGAAGGGGGTTCCGGGGGTTGGAACCCCCCTTTTTTTTGACGATCAATGCATTTGAATGGGGACATATAGTTGGATACCCCCCCATTATCCTGGGTTGGGAACCCCCCCTCCTTTTAAAAATGGCTGGATCCGCCCCTGTCGTCTTACCTGTATATGAATGAAAGGGTTTTTTTCCTGGTGGCTCCCTTATTTTACTTGTCAATGTAGACATTACATGTATTTTCTTTTTAATAACTGAATACGCCCGGCTTAGCGCATGTGCAACCTATCTCCATCCAGCTAGGAGCTTAAAATGAGGTGCAAGCCAACAATACACTAGCGATGTTTTTAAAGCTTATTTTGGCAAAGTATTGCGCTTTTATAAATGTTTGAACCAAAAAAATCATATTCTAATTTATTTACTTAGTTTTTGTTAATGTCCCTTGAAGACCTCGATCTTCCAATGAACTTTTGGCAGAAATTTCGCGGAAAAATTCCTTTAAATTGCTTTAAAGGACAAACTTTATAAGAGAGATTTATTAACTTTACGTTGAATTGAAGTTGAGAGTCTATTACTAAACTTTCAAGAGTTACTCATTTAGAAAATGTACATTACCTTTAATAAAGTAGATTCTTTTCTTTTCTTTTGTCTTTCAAAATTTTAAAATTCACATTCATAGAATACAGAATGGAAACGCCGAATGTGCCAAAGAGGCAACAACCCGACCAAAGAGCAAATCCGAGGCCACCAATGGGTCTTCAATGCAGCGAGAAAGCTGGCCACTAAACAAAAATGAATACTAGTTCGGCGAAATGGACGCCACACTAAACTCCGAAACATACAATTGAACCAAAATTAAAAAAAATACAAGACTAACAAAGGCTAGAGGTTCCTGACTTGGGACAGGCGCAAAATGCGGTGGGGTTTAACATGTTTTTTCATTACCTCTAGCCAATGTGGAATAAACAAACACACAGCAAAACACACAGTAAAACTCAGTTTAGAAAAGGTAACAGAAGAAACTAAGCAAAATGAAAATACAAAATGTATAAACATAAATAAATAAAGGACTACTAGCATTTATTGACATGCCAGCTCCAGGCTTCAATTAAACTGATTGAAAGATTATGTCTTCATCATATGAAAATCATGCAAGCACAATCCCTCCCGTAAGAGGTTTAGTACCATGCCATCATAAATTATACGAGAAGAACATAACGCGTATCATGCCAACACTACAATATACCGTTTGGTATTCCGAAGTTTTAATGCAACAGATAATCTTTTTCATGACTAAATACTAAAAACCACCTCCCCATATGTTATAAATACTATCAACTATTAACATGATTAATAAATGTTATAATAATTACTTATTGTATTTACTGATTGAAGATCAGGAATCATCCTGATCTTTTAACAAAAATGAAAACTTTTATCTTATATGTTATGTACTGATCAATCCATCATCATGATGTACATGTAAATTATGTTCAACATTTGATGTCTTATTTTTTAGGTATTTCTAACCAGTGTTACCCAAATAGTACTGAATAAGGTAAGTGATATTTTTAAATTAATAAATAATTAATGGATTATAACACAGATGGTCACTTTTTCAGCAATTCAGGTGTATACAGTGAAATTGTTTCATTAAAACATCATATACATTTATCTTGGTATTTAAAAAAATCACTGGTTTATACATGTATGTTTGCAATGAACTTCAAAGCATGTTAGGAATTTTGTAATGCAAAATATTGTATGTTACCCACCTTTGGATTTCAAGCATCACTTGATTTTCTCAACATAAACATTAAAGGAGATTCCATGTATATGATATGTATGAGATTGAGATGAGTTAATAAAACAAATTTTTTATTCAGAATAATTTTGAAAGACTATTTTTATTTTATTATTTTTTTGTCATGCTATATTTGTTTTCCCATTCATGATTACTTTCATATATTTTAAATGGGAGTTACATTATGCACTGACTTAAATCTTTTATATTAGGAAATTATTCTGAACTTTTATTTCAGGTTTCACACACATTATGATGGTTCATGTGAGAGGAAGAAGTGATTTGTTGGAGAAAGTTCTTGCTTGTCTTTTATCTACAAATGATGTACATTTTCCAGTATATAAAACGTTGAGAAGTTCATTGAACAAAGCTTAAGAACACACAGAACAAGAATTAAAAGAATACATTCTTATATAGATATAAAGCAAAGCAAATATTACAAAATAAAATATATGGAGCTGAGAGTTTACTTGTCTGATATTCGAATATATATATACAATGTTAAAAGTACAAAGATTTTTGCTCACATTGTTTTGAAAATATATCAAAATATTAACTTTAAAATGAATGATAAATCTTTTGAGAAGACATAGTTTCATTTCTTTTCTTCTTGGTTTGAATAGTCTTTGTACATGTACATGTATACTGCAATGGGTTTTTAGAAAAGTCAATTATAATACCAGCTGTTAGCTATAGTTCATGAACTTGCCTGTCCCTTACCTCACCAAATAATTAACCCAAAGGGTCTATTGTCACCACTTGGCATTTGCTGTTATTTCAACAGTCTATATACATGTATGAAAGAAAGGAGATGTGGGGTGTAATGTATAAGTCAATGAGACAGCAAACAAACAACACAAGCATATCTATTATGGAACAACTAAGCCAATTGAGAAAGGCAATGGTTTGAATAGATTAGTGGTACATGTATTTGGTTAAATACAAAAACATGTGGCTCCCTTTTTAACAACTTTATTCCCAACAACCTTAATACTGATAACTCATCAGTTTTACAAGGTATCAAGAACATGAAGAAGGTATGAAGAAAAGGAAAGAGATAATCCTTACAACTGAAGTATATACTAAGGAGACAGCAACTCAACAACACAAATATGTCACAATTATTTTAGATACCAAACAGTTATCAGACCGCTAATGTCAGAGCAAGAAAACTGAAATATCTTTATTTTAGTCAGAATATTTCACTCAATTTGATCAATAGCACTTTCAATTTTTTAAGAACATAATGAAACCAAACAAATAATGATATTGTCATATAAATCTAAGTCGAAAAATGGATTTTCCCAAAATCATGTCATGCCTGAAAGATATATAAAGCAATGTCTTTTGAATACCAACAAATCTGCCTACTCATTACCAACAAAATAGAGATTTGTTTGGTACTGAAAGTCAAAGGTCAAAGTCTGATCACTGGTACAGTGTGTACAGTTTAAAATTTATAAATATATATATATTGTCAATCAGTATTTAAAGTACAGATCTGAGATTACTTACACTTGCCAACAGCTAGATTACAGCCAATAACAATAAGTACAAAACAAAATGTATGAAAGACTAAAATATCAATCAGTACACTTACTGTACACGTCCAAAATTCGATGGATTTAGTATACAGACGTCTTTAACAGTCATAGAAAAACACGAGCTTGTGCAATGCCAAAATATAGGTATCGACATTGTTTTGGGGTTTGCTTTGAAGTTCTAGATCTAACAATAAGTAATTGTTTTTCAGCTTTCTGTGTCAAATATTTAGCTACATTGTAATCTGGCCAAAACGGCATGAATAAGCTTCTGTCTTAACATCAAAATTCGCCTCGGGTTTTGTGCATTTTTAAAAATTATACCCTTGCTCTAAACGTTGAAGCTTTATTGCATACACCTTGTCCATACGTTTGTGGATCCGTCTGTCTGTTAGTCTTCCTTCTGACCATTACTCTAATAATAAGTTCGTCGCTCTTTTCTTTGGTGCTACTTAACAGAATTGTATATTTGGTCAGCATCTTAAGAGTTATGAGTTGAAATATATGTTATGAAAAGAAATAAGATGTGGTATGAGACACCTCTCCTCTATAGACCAAAGGTAGTAGAAGGTGCACAATTTTAAGATCTGTCGGGTACTTACTTACCTTCATCTCCAGCTTGGAAAAGACAGAATATTTGAAAATTGGTACCTTTTTTCTGCCGAACACGCGACATTTCGGAGTAGAAGCAAATATTAGTACTAAATAATGTTGGCTAGGAGTCAGAAAAATACCTTGGTCTATGTATTTTTCTTCTTGTGGGAGTCTTTCAACTTGTCAGCTTGCACATATTGCAATTTAAAAAAAAAGACAAATGTCGTTCTTTTTTCATTATAATTAATCGTCAGAAACACGCATGAAATATTTGCCACTGGATGTTCTGAAAATAACAATCATAAACAGATAATCGTCCTGTGTTACGTAGATGGCGTATACCATGGAAAATAAATATTTGTATGCCCCTGCAACTGAACGTTTCGGGGCATATTGTTATACCCATGCCTTCCCTTTTTATACGACCGCAAAAAAATTTTGCGGTCGTATATTGGTATGACGTTGGCGTCGTTGTCGTCGTCGTCCGAAGACGCATTGGTTTTCGCACTCTAACTTTAGTTTAAGTGAATGGATTTCTATGAAATTTTACCATAAGGTTCAATATCACAAAAGGAAGGTTGGGATTGATTTTAGGGGTTATGGTACCAACAGTTAAGGAATTAGGGGCCAAAAATAAGCATTTTTGTAACTTCCAGACATAACTTGTGTTAGTGTATGGATCTCTCTGACATTGTACCACAAGGTTCCATATCACAAAAGGAATGCTGGGATTGATTTTTGGGGGTAATTGCCTCAAAATTTTAGAAATAAGGGGCCAAAAAGGGCATAAAACAAGCATTTTTCTAGTTTCATGACAATAACTTGTGTGTAAGTGTATGGATCTTTCTGAAATTGTACTACAAGGTTCCATATCACAAAGGGAAAGCTGGAACTGAGTCTGGGGGTAATTGCCTAAAACGTTTAGGAATTAGGGGCCAAAAATAAGCATTTTTCTTGTTTCCAGACAATAACTTGTGTTCAAGTGTATGGATCTCTCTGATTTGATTTGATTTGATTTTTGGTGTTTTAACGCCACTTTTAAGCACCGCTTTTGGGCTATTTCGTGGCGGCCAGTTTTTATTGGTGGAGGAAGCCGGAGTGCCCGGAGAAAACCACAGACCTTCGATAGGAAAACTGACAATCCTAGTCAATTAAGATTGGAGTCGAGTGCACGAGCGGGGTTCGAACTCACAACCTGAGTGTTGACTGGCTAGTGATTACAGTAGTAACTACTTAGACCACTCGCCCACCGAGGCCCTGGATCTCTCTGAAATTGTACTGCAAGGTACCATACCTCAAAGGGAAGGCTGGGATTGAGTTTGGGGGTGATGAATCATAAGGGGTTCAAAAATTTGGGGGTTCCTTTTTTCCTTTTTTTTTTCTTTAAAATTTTCCATTTCAAGTTGGTTATTTCTGATTTATATTTAAAAGCAAATAATAATGATATGGCAGGAGATACACACCAAACAGGAGGTGTAAATTATTATATAATAAGTATTCTGCAATAGCAAGAAATTTTCAATTGCACAGTATTGCGCAATAGCAAGAAATCTTCAATTGCACAGTATTGCGCAATAGCAAGAAATATCCAATAGCACAATATTGCGCAATAGCAAGAAATTGTCAATTGTACAGTATTGCGCAATAGCAAGAAATATTCAATTGCACAGTATTGCGCAATTGCAAGAATATTCAATTGCACAGTATTGTGCAAAAGAAGATACTTTGTATAAATTGCTTATTTCTTGACCAATTTCAATGGGGTTTTATTCTTGAACTCTTGGGGTTCTTTAATATGCTGAATCTAACCGTGTATTAAGTTTTTGGATTTTGGGCCCTGTTTTAAATTGGTCCACATTGAGGTCCAAAGGGTCCAAAATTAAACTTTGTTTGATTTCATCAAAATTGAATTATTGGGGTTCTTTGATATGCCGAATCTAACTGTGTATTTAGATTCTTAATTTTGGTCCCGTTTTCAATTTGGTCTACATTAAGGTCCAAAGGGTCCAAAATTAAACTTAGTTTGATTTTAACAAAATTGAATTCTTAGGGTTCTTTGATATGCTGAATCTAAACATGTATTTAGATTTTTGATTATGGGCCCAGTTTTCAAGTTGGTCCAAATCGGGGTCCAAAATTAAACTTTGTTTGATTTCAACAAAATTGAATACATGGGGTTCTTTGATATGCTGAATCTAACCATGTATTTAGATTTTTGATTTTTGGGCCCCGTTATCAACTTTGTCCACATTGAGGTCAAAAGGGTCCAAAATTAAACTTTGTTTGATTTCATCAAAAATTGAACTCTTGGGATTCTTTGATATGCTGAATCTAACCATGTCTTTAGATTTTGGATATTGGACCATAATAGGTGAATGTCCAATTTAAAATTTTTAAGTTCTTAGACCACATTCATTCTGTGTCAGAAACCTATGCTGTGTCAAATATTTAATCATAATCCAAATTCAGAGCTGTATCAAGCTTGAATGTTGTGTCCATACTTGCCCCAACTGTTCAGGGTTCGACCTCTGCGGTGGTATCAAGCTGCGCCCTGCGGAGCATTTTATTGTGTATATAGTTATTCAGCTTAACTCCTCCTACAGTTTGAATTCTAGGATTTTTTCTCTTTGCTATCTGTTTCTACATATATTGAAGGTGTGCATGTGGTCAGGGCTTTGATTTTTGTCGAGCCTTCGACTTTTGTCGAAAAAGCGAGACATAGCAATCCTACATTCCGTCGTCGTTGTTGTCGTCGTCGGCGGCGTCCACAAATATTCACTCTGTGGTTAAAGTTTTTGAAATTTTAATAACTTTCTTAAACTATCCTGGATTTCTACCAAACTTGGACAGAAGCTTGTTTATGATCATAAGATTATATTCTAAAGTAAATTTTGTAAAAAAAAATTCCATTTTTTCCGTATTTTACTTATAAATGGACTTAGTTTTTCTGCCAGGAAACATTACATTCACTCTGTGGTTAAAGTTTTTGAAATTTTAATAACTTTCTTAAACTATCCTGGATTTCTACCAAACTTGAAAAGAAGCTTGTTTATGATCATAAGATAGTATCCAGAAGAAAATTTTGTAAAAAAAAATTCTGTTTTTTCCGTATTTTACTGATAAATGGACTTAGTTTCTCTGCCAGTCAACATTACATTCACTCTGTGGTTAAAGTTTTTAAAATTTTAACAACTTTCTTAAACTATCCTGGATTTGTACCACACTTGGACAGAAGCTTGTTTATGATCAGAAGCTAGTATCTAGAAGGAAATTTTGATAAAATTTTGTTCCATTTTTTCCGTATTTTACTTAGTTTTTCTTCCAGTTAACATTACATACAGTCTGCAGTTTAAGTTTTTAAAACATTTATTAGATCCATAAACTATCCTGGATTTTTACCAAACTTGGACAGAAGATACTTACAATCAAAAGATAGTATAGAGAGGAATATTTTTATTAATTTTTTTCCTCATTTTTGTTGAGCCTGCGATTAACAGCAAAAGTAGGCGAGACACTGGGTTCCGCGGAACCCTTACGAATTTTTTTACATGATTCATATATCATTCAAAGAAAATGTTGGGTTAAACCTAGCTATATAGCAAGCATAAGTTAACCTGCCACTAGTATGACAATTGGTTATCTTTCCATTTTGTATTAAAAACAATGAAGCTTCTGACACGTTCAGATACTGATGAATTTAAGTTATTTCCCAGAAGTCCCCCTCAAGGCAATCCATTCTTAAATGGTAAAGACATGCTCTTTTTTCATTTCATCTATTAAAAGAAATGGTCGTTTTTTAAAAGTATAGCCACATTAACTTGTAACATTCTACTTAGTTATGTGTCTTCATAAACCTCAAAATCGTTTATTTTGTTATACAACTTCTCAAAAACCGGATCGTATCTACCTTAAAAAGTCCATTTTCACAAAAATTATCTATGCTTTTGCTTCAAAATTCAACAGACTATCTTTTAAAATGGTTTTAAAACATTATTCACATTAAACTAGCAATAACAAGTAAATAAGGTTATCTACGGAAAGCTTATTTATATGATTATTGAGAAAAAAGTGCATAAATATTGTAAAAAACGTGAAGACATGATCAACATTTTTGTGAAAATTCTGTACTAGGCTACATATTTTTATTTTTGATATGTCTTAGACAAGAGTCAACTGAAATAGTATGATCAAACAAATCAATTCTATCATCCTGGTCTAGGGAGATAATAGAGTTTGAAAATTTCAAATTTTTGACAATTTTCCAACTTGAAAATATTTGTTAATTTGGTTGTCATGGTAACCACGTTTCCCTACTTGCATCCATCTTTTCAAATGTTTCCTATTTTAAGTTGAACATTATAGATTGAAAGATCTGGTATATACTTGTTATACAGTTCATCAGTATTGCACTTTTTCCAATTAGAAAACATATATAAATTTTGGGTTTTTAAGGCCATTAAACACCTTGTTGCTAGGAAGAACCGTTTCCATAGCAACAGCTTGATTTTTTGTGTGCAAATTGCCATTTATATTAATTCTGCCTCAAGTTGAATCAATTTAACTATAGCAGATGAATATCCTTCACTATGGATGTATCACCCTTTGCATGATTCTTAGCTGGACTGCTTCTTAACTTCTCTTCTTTTTTCTCCTTTCTGACCATGAAGTTGTCGTCGGCATATCACAGCAACTAAAAGTTGGGTGTACTAAACGTTCTGCAGGCTTACATGTCTTGTTGTACATACAGTGTTTTGTTTTTGCATAGGGCCGGGGTTCTGTGATTGGTTAGTTTTTATTACAGAAACCTATGGGAACATATTTATTGTCATATTCAAATGGTTATAACAGTATGTGATAGAGACATGGGGTCAAAAGTTGCTCAACTGCTCAATTGTCAGGTATGAACTTGACCTTATACCTTGAACATTATTTTCAAAATTACACAAAACCGTTTTAATTATTATATAGGCTTATTAGTGTTTGTTTGGGAGACGTTTAACTATCCTGTTATCTGTGCTGTGTTGGAAGTATCGTGTCAAATAACGCAGCATAGGAATACGTGTATGTCGAAAATTTCATTTCTTGGGATCTTGATAATTTGATAAATTTTGTTTGTTGTTTTTTAAATTCATATATAAAATATCGTCTCGAGTGCGAGAGGTCGTGGGTTCGAACCCCGGCCGGGTCAAACCAAAAACTTTAAAAACTGGTATTTGCTGCTTCTCCGCTAAGCACGCGGCATTAACTCGCCTGTAGTCGTGATGGCGACCACCATTCTTTGATGGCCCTTATGACCCTCCATACTTTTTTAGAACTGCCCCAACTGAATTGTCTTGACAGCAGGGACTTCAACCATGCAATTAATGGTCCATAAACTCTTGTCTTGATGTGTGTTCATGAAAATATGGCAACTTTAATGGCCTTTTTAGAGTTCAAAATCGGAAAAACGTGAAAAGTAGCCAAAATCAGGTGGAGGTGGGAGTCTTTTGATGGCCAATACGTTACTGGTATGGGCTGTAGGTATTAACTATTATCATAAATACATGCATAGGTGGCACAGGAACACAAGGAGGTATGATATGGCCAAAAGAAATCTGGTCTGTAAAATCTAGGTCACCGTTTTGTCAGAAATCTGTAATAACGGACATTTAGGCAGACATGGCTTGCCAATAATAATTCCCCAGCAAGACACTCAAGTCACATTTACTTCCAGTCAGTATGGATGGACTGCTGTAACTATAAGGTAATATCTGAATGACAAATAAACACAGTTTGGTCAATGTTCACCTCTCAAGGTCGTATTAAAATCGAAAAACAGACTGAAAATCACCATTTTTCAGTAGGGGTGGGTTCAAACCCATCAAAAAATATACCACCAAATTTTCGAAAATGCCGGATTTCCCAGAAATCTCTTGGGGTCGAATGAGTTAATGAGTAAGAGCAAAGACTTGTTGGCTCGGAGTCAGAATAATGTGTCCGGATAGGGTGACATGTCTACCTATGGACCGTTACCTTGTGAACTAGCACGTTAAAAATCCTGCTCAGCGTGTCTGTCTAGTACTAAGCTGGGTTGATATTCATATTTCATTCAGTGACAATTTTTCGTCCTGAATATGCATTTAATTTGCCGCTGGACGTTAAGTAGCCATCATCATCATCATTCACCATCATCATCATCATCATCATCATCATCATCATCATCATCATCATCATCATCATCATCATCATCATCATCATCATCATCACATGTAATATAAATTAACGACATGTAATTGTTGCCGATTCCTACTTGGAAATGAAAAGAAACTTTACGAACAACAGATTAAAATATATATACTTATATGCGTCAGTTTTATTTGAATGAGGTAACTGCAGATATATATAGCTATTTAACCTGTATAATGTTATATTATGATGTTATAGGGGAAGACAATTTTAAATTCTCAGGAGGGGCAGGAGGCAGGAAAATTTCTAATATTCGCTAATATTTACAAATTATTAGGTCCGAGGACACAGTTATCGTCCTTAGATTTTCGTTGTCACAAATATAGTCCCTAGTGTGGATAGTGTATAACTTCCAAATTTTTTTCATACACTTTCCAAATTTATTTCTTTATATTTTATGCATGAAATATTAAGTAAGGGGATGAAATTACATGTTAAAAAAATTTGGGTGCTGAATCTTTATGTTAAGTAGTGATTTGGTCCGGTTAAAAAAGGTCAAAAACTAGTATGTCTGAAGCTGTCAAACTGAGTTTTAGACCCCCTTAACACAGAATTGTCAATATTTTGAGTTAGAGCTGGTAGGCTTTTCTATAATTTTGATATTATTTGTCCCAATAGTAGTACACCACACTGTAAAAATCTTTTCGAGATAGAGCAGTTGCGATTTTTTTAATTTGAATTTATTGTCTAAAAGAAATACACTACGAAATAACTGTGTACCCGGGCCAGATGTGACCCAAACCAATAACGTTATCACTTATTATTCAGTTGATTTTTAATAAGTTGATAGATTTCCAGCTATTTAACCAAATTTATACTGGTAAATAGTATACTTCTAAAAAATCATTGTTATGGTGTTTAAATGAATAATCAGGGACTTTCTAGTATAGACTGTCCCTGGAATAATGCATGTTTTTATTATTTGTTTGTCGCTAATTCAAAAGCTTTGGGTGGTTTGCTGAGTAAAGTCATTTCGTATTTAACAACGCAGCAAGATGTGACTCGATAAAAAAGAATGTGTACCTTGGTCTCATTTGACAGACTATCTGTTACACTACAGTATTTGTGCATTTATACAAACAAGTTGCCTTCTTTAAAAAAAAAAGCAATACGTGAACCCAAGACCACTGACTGGTCACCAAAAAATTGTTGCTGAATTTTTGTTTGCTTTTGAATTGAAACAATTGACTGTGAATAGAATAAGATAATGATGATGTTAAAACACCTTTATTAAAAATATGTAATTGTGTGTAGATTCTTGCATAAGTCAGTTGAAAGCAATGTTGGATAGTTGTGAATAGAAAAGTGTATATATACAGCTACTATTTGAATATACATTTTAAGGCTCGACTACCGGTAATTTATTTGTTACTTGGGAGTGTACATCATTTTTTCATAACCCTTTTGCAAATCCAAGTTTCTACAAACCGGATGTCTAATGCTAATTGCACAAACCAATCGCAATATAAATTTAAGCACTCAGTTAGCTTTATAACCCGGATGCATTTATTTTATCTATCATATTTTGTTTCCTGGATGCCTTCAATTATTCTCAACTCGTTATTGAAGCTGTCTGTACTCATGGTAGATGTTGTATAGATAAATTTAAAGTCCAATTTCCATGTGAAGTGAAACCCTGTGGCATGCAACTTATAAGAAGGTTTCGTATATTTTTCTTGAGAGTAACACACCAGCTTCATTGATACCTCTTATATAGAGACTTATTTTGGTCTCATAAAACATCTGAAATTTTAAGGATTTCCTGACTTTACTTAAATAAATCCAAATATTCTACAGGAAAAATTGGTTTTGAAGAATATCTTGTTTTCAGAAGTTTTATGAATACCTGAACATACTCTCTAAGGAACCAATTTATATAAAAAGATATGTAGATATAAAAAGATACCAAGATTAAAATGTTGTACGCCAGACGCGAGTTTAGTCTACAAAGAATCATCAGTGACGCTCAAATAAAAAAGTTAAAAAGGCCAAATAAAGTACGAAGTTGAAAGGAATTCAGGACCCGAAATTTCGAAACAAAGGTTTTGCCGAATACATCTTAAGTAATCTATTCCTGGGGTAGAAAATCCTTAGCATTTCGAAAATGTCAAAGTTTATAATAGGACAGTGACTCAAAAAAGAAAGCTGAGAAAAGAGAAACAGCTAGAGGTCAGAATACCGTAAGTAATGATGACCGTGCTTGAAAGTTTAGAATTTAGATAAGAAAAGCGAAAAATCGCATTCACGAGTGAAATTAATATTTATGCATGCACGTGGTATTTTTGCGCAAGAAATAGTAAATAGAAAGCATACACACTGATACTCTGGATAAGACTACGCATTTGCGTCATCACATATATTAATCTAATAGTTGAATTCGGATGTCAAACTATCTACCTCAAGTGTTTTGACTCCGGATTCATTGCCATTTAATCCGGATTTTGTGTAAACGCAAACCGATAGTATGCGTGTGAACAGGGTGATATATAATGTGAATGAACCAAGACGTGTAGGATAGCTGGTCAACACAATGAATACAATTTTCAAAAATCGTACCATAGTGCAAATATTTAGATGCTATAAGGTTGAACTATTAAACCAAACAAACAAAAAAGAATTGAAATTTTATAATTAACATACATTCCCGTTAATGAATTTTTTCCGAAAATTTAGAATATAATATCAATAAACACAAACGTCAAGTATTTACGGATGGACATTTTTTTTTATCAAATCAATCTCTTCTTAAAGTCTAACATTCCACTATATGAATATATTGCTATACAAAATATAAGCATAGACTTATAAATCCATACTTAAACAGTATAAAATAATTAACATAGTAATTAAATTGTGTTATGATTATTGTAAAATATCAATTACGTTTTTTTGTGAGATGCAAGGATTTAAAATCCTTGGGAATTGAAACCATGCAAGTATTTTTTCATCCACGATCGTTTAAAATTTAGATATTTAGCTAACATTGGGAACGCATCCCTGCTCATTGATGCTCATGAATACGTTGCATATAATTTTCATAAATGTAATGACTGTTCAAACCTGTGAGACATAATGCACGTATAAATGACAATTTTAATTATATTCTATTATTCAGTCTCAGTTTAAACTTAATAATGAATATTCTCTTGGTCTGATAATATCTATTAATGAAATTAGATATTTTTGACAGAAAAATCCTTTTGTTTAATTATCTTTCTGCTTTCCGACCACTGTCTGTGTTTCCGACCTAAGATAAATATTTATAACAGAAATATCGTTTTCTTAATTGTCTTCATGCTTTCCGACATTTTGCCATGCTATGATTGAAATAGAAAATACCAAATGATAAACGTTCAGATATAATCAGTTTATTCTGAGGGGGTGGACAGCTTTTGAGGAAGGTGGGAGGTGGGTCGGAGGTGGGAGACAAAAAGTAGGTGGGAGAGAAAAAAGATTCTAAAAGTGGGAGGTGGGAGATAGGGGGCGGGAGGTGGGAGAAGGGTACCCCCTGTCCACCCTCTCTATTCTGGGATATTACATATCAATAAACTATTCCCATGTTTATTGTCACAATGCACAACAGCACGCTGTATTAAATCAAGGATTTGTACTATACAAATCTTTGATTAAATACTACACACACAACGCGTACAGGGACCGTCTCAAAGCATGAATTATATAATTGCGTTATCATTATACTTGATATTTAATAAACATTCGCATTTTTAAAACTGACACATATGTTTTTTTTTTAAAAGGCAAATAGGTTCTAACATATAAATAATTTTTTGACTGCAACCTAGTCTTTATTGTTTTACTTTCCAATCTACAAATAAACTTTGATTTTTTAAATATACAATGCCACGTGGTAGCATATCCATAGAGGGACCGTATCAAAGACATAGATAACTACCTGTATAAATGATCGAAAATTTTCGAGACTATTATATTAGGTTCTTTATATTTGTCACTCAAAATTATATCAATTACCTTATGGTAAAAATAAATTATTTAAATGCCCAAAAAGGCGCAAGCCAGGGCCGACCGTGCCATCGAGGGCTTTATATGGGGGTTCACGCAAAACGTGAATGGTTCATACCATAAGACGTTAAGAAGATAATTTATATACATTAAATAAACACACCAGAAGACAATAAAAGATGTACGTTTAAAATCTACTTTATATCTCATCATTTCTGTATTGCTACAGCGAATTACAACCCAAATTACTTCACATAAAACGCAATTCAGACGACAGCAAACGGTGGATGACCAATAGGTTTTTTCAATCCTTTTATCAACGCAGTCCAGAACACCTTTTCGCCTACACCAGAACAGTATGTAAGATGTGGAGTACTATCTAACAAAGCTCTGAGACGATTTGTCATATGCTTAGAATCTATACTCCTTAGCATGATGAGAAGAGAAACACCCTTTCCTTGCCTCCTTCTTCTTTCATGAACTAGGTCTACCTCCCACTGACACCATTCACTTTCGGCAAAGTTATTTGACATAACAACAATTACTTTTCGACATCTGCTCATGTACTTTTCAATATTTCCTGTTACAGGTTCTCCGATGTCAAAATCCCTATGATGAATGCAAATCTTCATACCCTCCTCGTTTTCGAGCCTTTTAACACAAACGTTATGGACCCAGTTTCTATCTGCGTCACAATACACGATGAATGCGTGATACTCATAATCTTCACAGTTATCTAACTGGATGTAACCGGATTTTTTGTTTTTATAAAATCTACATAAATATAAGTAATTCCGAATATTAGTCTGACATCTGTACATTATAAATATAACAATAAACGAGACTATTCCGGCACCAGTGAGAAGTGATATCGTTATGATTAATGGGTTCACTTGTTTACAATTATCATCAGTCGGGTTGTAATCTTGTAATGGCACGCCTCTCATGTCTCCAGGCAGCTTACATTTATAATATTCCGGATAACCAACCAACATTAATTTACTGTAACTTATTTTTGATTCAAAATTTTTCCGTATCCAATCGCGAAACCACATTTGATCACAACTACAAGAAAAATAATTGTCTCCTAAATCGAGTTTATCAAGCGAGAACAACAGACTTGGAGGGAATGTTGTTTTATTGACAACTCTAATTAAGTTTGATCGTAGATTTAATATTTTCAGTGAAGAGTTGGTTCCAAACACTCGATCACTTCGGTTCCATCCTTGTAAAAAGTTTTTCTGCAGATCTAGAATTTGCAAATATTTCATTGTAGGAAATGCATAATATGGCAAAGATCGTAACGATGCACTTTCTAGCCTCAAAATCTTCAGGTTAACTAGTGGACGAAATATATCTCTGAAATATTTATACTGGTTTCTGGTTGGCAAATCGTTGTAAGACATATCTAGTTGTTCTAAATCAGGACATTTCATGAATAAAGTCTTCGGGTTATAGCTGTAGTGTATTCCTTTGTTGAACTGGTAATGGTTTCGTGTAAAATAGAGAAATTGTAAAGAAGACGCATTGAAAGCATAATCTTCTATTGTTTTAAGTCTTGTATTCTCTGAAATATACAATGTATTTAAGCTTTCTAGTTCACTGAATGTGTTACTTTGCAATGTGCGGAAGTTATTTGCATCAAGGTTTAATATTTTGAGGTTTCCTAGACATCTAAATGATAAGCTATCCATTTCAGCAATTGAGTTGTCACTTAAGAATAATTTCTGAAGATTTGGGACCATTGTCTTATTTTTGGAACCACACCACACAGGAATATCACGGACAAAGTTACTATCTAAATTAAGAACTCGTACGGATAATGCATTTTCAAGAGTTACATTTTTAATTGAGTTCCAAGCAAGATTTAATGTCTTCAGATTAATTAGGAAACGAAAAACTTTAGAATCTATGCTTTGAAGTTTGTTTCTGGTCAAGGAAATGCTGAATGAGCTTCTGTAGTTGTTGACGAAAGGTAAAAACAAGTTCGTTGGGAGTATTCGCCATCCATTTCCAGAGAACCGAACGAATGACATTCGACGCACAGGTAAACTGTACAAAGATTGCTGTAGCATAGTAATGTTGAGATTGGGCTCTTTAGAAATATCAAGCGTCACCAAATACTTGAATTCGCGAAAAGAATCGGCACTAATGTACTGTATGCGATTATCAGTCAAATTGAGTGTTTCAATTCGGTTGTAAGAAGTAAGATTTCTGAAAAAGTGTTTATCTAGAGAGGTAAAATTGTTCTGAACAAACTTGACTGTCTTTATGTCCGATGGTAACCTCGGAATATATCGTAAATGACGTGCATTGCAGGTTGCTGATTTAGTCTTGAAGCTACAGCTACATGGGTACTTGCATTGAACTGTATCCATACATTCACTCGTTGGAATAACTATTTGTAGGAGGAATATCCATTTTAACAAGTTACTCATTGTTTCTACAAAGAGAGCACAAACAATCAGAATAGGTTGATGCGAGCAGACGCTTTCCCAAAATGACAATGCAGTTGCTCTGGTTGGTTTTTGTTATATTAAGTCCAATATTACCTATTGTATAACTCTTAATGCGGGTAAACATCCTTCTAGAGGGTATTTCTTATTTATTGCAACACCAACTTTGAAAGTATAACAAGTTTAAAAAGATTACCAAATTAGTATAGAGGCATGCACTTAATTGCATCTTCATTGATAACATATAGATATAAGAAGATGTGGTATGAGTGCCAATGAGACAACTCTCCATCCAAGTTACAATTTATAAAAGTAAACCATTATAACATGTATTTATAAAATTTACCATACACGAAATATTAAGTTTTTACTGTAGAACTATACATAATATTTATTGACTCATAAGATATCCTTCAATTCATACATTTTAAATGTATATGTATGCATATCGATTGGTCATGAAATGCAGTTTTTAAAAAGTAAATGAATATTATTGTTAATAAAAAACAGTGTTTCACTTAAATATGAGACGATACATTTACAGGTGAGTATTCAATTCAATGAAGTCCCTGGATGCATATTTCTACAAAAAGGGTATAAAATATTATACTCTTTGTACAGATTAATATGATATAATACATGTTTCATAATCACATACCGTACAATAAGTTCGTCGTCCACACACCGTTCTAAATATCCAGATAACTTTAAACAAATTATTATTAGCATTTAGTTTAAATGGTAGGATTTTCCAGTGTCCTCGATTTTCTGTAAACCCAACTGAGTGAAAATTTCTTATCTAGGCAATTCAAAAGTGTATTTCTTGTGTTGGTTTTTGTTTTGTTTTGTTGTGTTTTTGTTTGTTGTTTTTCCTTTTGATATAAATCTGTTTTGTTTTGTTTTGTGATTTTTTGTTTTTGTTTGTGTTTGTTTTTTGTATATACATGTATTCAAAATAGAGCAGCAGTCTTTTTGCACCAAATATTATTTTTCAAAAGTATCAGTTTCGCCAAGCTATGGAATTCATTTGCGTCAATGTTCCTGTACACATAATTATCGGCAGCAGTTCTTTTGCGCCAATTGCTTTTTTGAAGATGTATCATTTGCGCCAAATATTATATTTCAAAGGTATCGATTGCGCCAATTTACCTGCACGTAGATTTATGTATTTGTCGTACATATAATAATCAGCAATAAATTATGGCAACTGACAAATATTAATTTAAGGAACAAATTGGACTTTTGTTGCAAGATATTCTAAATAATAAGAAAGCAGAAACTTCTGCTGATTATATGTTGTCTACATATATATATAACACTGATGACAATGCTTTGTTTCCACTATACGTTAGGATGGAAGCCCAATCAAACGCGAGACCGACTAATGATGGACCAGAGGCACTGCATAAACAATAAGGTAAAACTGTTTTATTCATAGCATCCATAATGTCCTTCTATGATTGGATTTTTGGCCAATATCATAAAATTCCAACTACTTACATTAAATTGTGATATTGCAATAGTAGTTAAAAGCAGGCATATAACTCAGAAAAGGAAATAATTGCTGTTGAAGAATACCAGATTTATATGTGAGGAAAGTCCTTCGCAGAGATTATGTTTGGGTCTTAAGTTACAAACAAGTTTTATCTGAAATCACTCTAAATGACCCTAACTCCGCCAATGTAAACTGCTTGTCCCATACCCGGTTACAGAGGAAGAGTTAAAGCTATTTTTGGCGCAAATGATACAAGTTATTTTGAAAACTAGAGTCGCAAATGAGTTATGGCGCAAAAGGAAGAATTTTTAGCGTAAGCGGATTTCTCCCTAATTATCATACATAACAATCATACATAAATATATAGGTATCATAAAAAATATAATTTATTTGTAAAATGGGGCAATTGTTGCTTAAAAAATAAAATGAAGTGCGTATACTGAACAGATATATCATGTTATGGAGGGGTATTTGCGAAAAATACCAGTCAAGGGACTGTGAAATTTCCCGAGCCGCTAGGCGAGGGAAATTTGGTCCCAAGACTGGTATTTTTCGCAAATACCCTTCCATAACATGATATATCTGTTTAATTACACCGAATAGATTTTGATTGAAACTCTCTGTACAGGTGAAGGGAAATCTTTTTTTTACTAATAAGCTGTAATCCATAAACTTGTTTATGCATAATTCTGAGGATAAGTAGAGACTATCATAGTATCGCGGGAGTTATACATGTACTTATACGCGTTAGCGCTGTCTTTATGTAACGTCATGGTATCTATGTGTAAACGTCATTGTCATTCCATCATTAAATCGTTCATTTGTAGTGACGTCTTTTTCCACTTTTTATACTCAACGCATTCTTCAATATACGATCTCGAGATTGCGCGGTGCCGTGCAGTCGTGTTGTCTGACATTTTTGTTTAAGAAATAATTCATGGAAGTCATAGATCTGTTGGAAATTCACACTTGGCCTGGGCCGTGATATTCGAATTTTATCCTGAGCGTTAGCGGGAAAAGGCTCCAGGGTAAAAAAGGAATATCCAAAATGGCAAGTACCACGGCATAGAGGGGAATTTGAGGCATATTCACCGGCAGTGGTGAAAAACAGGCAAATTCGTTTGCAATGAGGAAAAAAGGTAAGAATATGCGAAAAATACACTGGCTACCCAACCAACCAATCAAAATCCGGCATTCTTATATAAGGTGTAATTAAATAGAAAAAAGTATCAGATCATATGCTCGAAGTTATTTTATATTGAAGACGATCACCTGGAAAGAAATTATTTGAAATGTGTCAGACAATCCATATACACAGCTAATGTAGACAAATCATTTAAGATTCAAGTTTTGTCAATTTTCTTCTGTCAATATAATATGTATGCATCAGGGGAGCTTCAAGTGAATACTCACCTGTTCATGTTTCGTTAATGCATTCATATTTCATACATAAATAATTTAAACAATGACTTGACTTAATTTGCAATAAAAGAATGGAACACATAAATAAAGGTACATGTATATGACTTATGACAGTACACTGTTTACACGTAAACAGCATTTGCGAAATAAAATTGTCATGACGGCCTCCATGATACAATATCATAAATTTATACAGGTTTGTAAAATCCCTATAGAAGAAATATGAGGAATTACAAACGTTTAAAGGTACATTGAATGTTACGGCTGGTCTATGCCCTTAAATATAACCTGAACGTGAAATCCTATTTTCAGTTTCATTAATAGTTTCACTTTCGGAATTAGATATTTATAAATTCATAGTATTTAACCTCATGATTTTGTACCTTCTTATTTCCCTATTTTAAGATTCTGCTTTATCATTATAAGTTTTACACTTATGTACTTTTAGCTTTATACCTAGCTTATGCTTATATTCTGCTTATTACCATCATGCTTTTAGTGCTTCATTTTGTGCTGTGTAATTTATTGCATGTATTATGTGTTGTAGTGTTATATGTTGTATTGTTATAAATGTCTTGTATGTCGGTTAAAAGCTCATTAGAGCTTATGTTGTCTCTGTTTGTATACCTTGCCGACTCTAAATAAAGCTTATTTATTTATTATTTATTATTATTTATTACCATGATTTATACACTGAGAGAATTAGTGTCAAACAAGCGCTTACAAACATGTTAAAACCCGCCACACTCGAGAATTAGTGTCAAACAAGCGCTTACAAACATGTTAAAACCCGCCACATTCTGTATGTGTCTGTTGCAAGTCAGGAGCCTGTAATTTAGTGGTTGCTGTCTGTCATAATTTTTACGTTTATTGCATTGGTTTTCTCGTTTCAATTCAATATTGTCATGTTGGTACTTTTATAGCGGACTATACGGTATAGATTTTGCTCATTGTTGAAGGCCGTATAGTTGTCTCATTCACAATCATATACCACATCTTCTTATTTTTATATACATTTTGGTTTGTACATGGCAAAAAATGAGGCTACTTGAGCTGCAATTATACTAGACGTGTAAAGAATGTCAGTTTGTCTTATTATTGTGTAATGTTATGCATCTTCCTTAAGAATAGTCTAAAGTAATTTCAGATAAGAAAGTGGTCGATCGTGTGAGTTGTATACGAAGAGGCAGGAAGTACTTATAGTTTTAGAGTACTAGTAGTTTTCAATGTTGATTTTGTGGGGTTCTTGTTGAGTAGGTCGAGTGTGTATAATAAGAGGCAGTTATAACACTTACATTTCTGGAGTGCTTAGTTTAATGTAGGTTTTTGGTCCAGAACACGCATGTGTTTTTGAAGAGGCATATGAAGTGTTTTGCTCTAACATCTGGGTTTCATTTCCACATTATGTACCACCGCTCCAAAGGATTTGGTTTGGAGGCGTGACTGTATATGGGGGTCTTGCTGCAGGCGATGTGTCGTATCCTGATTTTTGTGGAAATGTGGTTTATGGAGCTCGCTCGTGGCTTAGGATGCGTTCATTGTAAACTTGTTGTTCCTTTTGGGTAAACTTATTATAAAGATTATCAATTTGATTTAGTTATCGATAGTATGGTGCATAGCTGAGCGTGTATTTCTGTCAGGTTGTTTAGCTTGTTCTCCTGTATACTCTTGATACTTAAATGTTTTGGCATTGCACGATTTAATGGGGTTTTCAGACTGCTGAGGAAGTTTTTATACTAAATCCGTTAAGTGTAGTGTGTACAATTGATCTTTTAGCCTGGGAAAACATGGTTTATTTATTAGTGCCGGTTTTGACCAAGCTTTCAGTAACTGCGATTACTCTCAGATCGGTAGTGTGTGTCTTTTTTGTCATTTTGTTAGTCATTTTGTCTTAGTACCGATATGATGAGTCAATAACCTTTCAATTAATTTGCATATGCCCGTATGGTTGATTGGAAGTATATATACTACCGTCGTCCACACGTCGTACAAAAACTAGAATTCTCCTTTTCGATTTTGAAATTTGTTCGATTTTTCGTTTGTGGACAGAGTCACGGTACTTTAACCGACAGAGTTTCAGCAAATTGTCACAATTATCGCATCAACTCACGTATTCTTGGATCTATTCACAGAAACATGAAGATCTTTTCTTGATTAGAAAGAATGGGCTTCCTTTCAATTTTGGAAATTTTCTGGTTTCTCGTTCCTGTGTACTTCAATCAACTGAGTTTATTCCAATTATTCACATGTCACCAACTAACTCGAGTATGCTAAGACTGATTTACCTTAAATTTTTGTTGGAATTGTTAAAACTTTTGTGATTTGGTATTCCAAATTTGTGCGAATTTAACCGTCAGATCTAAGGCAATTGTATATGTCGCATACTTAATATTATATGATGCTTTATTCAATTTAAATATTGATGTTTGGATTGTAGCTCGCGTTTGCATTCAACGGTAATCTTTCTAATTTGTCAATTCAAAATTACGGGACAGATTTAAGGAAAATTGTCACATACCGCAACTCAAGTATGTTTGAATCAAATTTACTTCAAACATTACTATTTTAAAAGTCCTAGCACATGTACTTGGTGGTATCAGTGCCCACTGTGGATAATAACTAGCAATTGAAGGTAAACGATAACAACGGTTGTATCTGTACAAGTGTAACACAGAAAACCGAAATGAATAGCATTGTCAGGTTGTTTTCGGCTTATGAGTTTGATTACCCCTTTGACTGTACGCACAGTATTGGTGAACCCTACTAGTTCCGCGTTTTTTCTTCCTAATTTGAGCATGTCTTTTAGAATAAATGAAAACTGGTATGATATGTAATGTCTAAAAGACTATAGTTTTATAGTACTATCTTTGAAATAATAAAATTATAACATAAAATTAAATCAAATAACCCTAAAGGGAAAAAAAACGTCAAAAAATATGAGCGTAACTTATAACATGAAAATCGAGTTTTTTTAGTAATTTGAATCAGAAAATCTTATTTTTGCACGCAAATTAGCGGGAAATGCTATGCGAAATTTTAGTACAATTCGCTATGACGTCATCCGACGTTTTGGGCATTTTTTTCAAATATGCGAGTTACAAGATGCATTGAAATGTTCAAAAGATGATGTAACAAGACATATGAAATAGGGGAAAAAAATACAATGGATTCTATGGTAAGAAATTTTATAGAATGCAATAATATATAAACGAAAAAAAACATATATTCTTAATGTGCTTTTAATACCGTTTACAAATAGTACAAAAATATAGTTTGGAAGTGGAATTTTCTAATCGAATTTTAACTTTTTGCTTGTCTAGTCCATTTTGTTACCGTGTGCTAAATGCACAAATTATGTACGTTTTCGTAAAGATGTTGTACATTCGAACGTAAATATAAATCAATTGTGTATCTTATTCTTTAATTTATGTACTGTTTTCGTAATGTGTTTTTAAAAGTCTTTCTCATATAAAAGGAATTTTGAATAAATAATGAAAGACAAAAAATAATAAGAAAATCGAAATGTCTAGTCTGATTTGTTACCGTGCAATCTTGTAACGTTTTTCCGTGATTTTCAACGTAACGTTTATTTTGTCATTTTATTTTTATGCATAAACTACGTTCTTGTAGGCCAAAACAAATTTAACCACCACTGAAAGAATAAGATTAAATAAAGAAAGAAAGGAAAAAGAAGAAGAGAACAAAAAGCGGGATGCTACATAAAAAACCGTTACAAAAAAAAAAATAAATTATCAAAGACTAAAGCACTAAGTGAAACAAAGAGCGCAATTAAACAAAGACTTTATAATGAAAGAAGAAAACAGCAAAACCTGCAAAAAGATATCAAGAAGGAGAACAGAAGGAATTACATGAATAATTACAGAAAAAGAATACGTGCTGATTTAACAAGTACACCAAAGAGTGACGAGGGAATCCCATTTTCTAACAGAATGGATAAAGCGAGGTAAAAAAAATTGAAAATAAAATAGAATGACATGAAACAAATTGTTACAATTAAACAATTAAATATTCAAAATCTTAAGACTCATTCTTTTACCCGTGTACTGCGGGACATAGACATCTATTACCGCATTTATTTGAATTGGGATTTATGAAATAAAAATAACTACATGTACCAAATAAATGGATGAAATCTATCTTAAACCAAACCTGAACATTAAAGGGGATTTGACAGTATGCCATTTCTTGAAATAAAAAAAAAACAATAAAAATAAAGTAACTTTAAATAGTTTTTTTGTATAAAAAATTAGTATATCGAAGCTAGAAGCATTAACTAGTCCAAATACACATGAATGTGGATTAAGACAAGGGAAGAAATAGCTCCCTTTTCATGGGAAGAGTTTTGTTATCAATAGACACAAGGATTTGTTTTTGCAGGTTATATATAAGGATAATCCTGATCACATACAAACCGAGCATTCCTTTTTTGTAACATATTTAAGCGGAAGTCAAACTTACAACAGCGGTACAGGCTACATTAATTTAAATCAGAACCACCCCCAAATGCATTCTATAATTATAAATACAAAAAGCTTCGTAAATGTCTCGTTAAAATCATCATGGGTTTATTCAAATGAAATGACCTGTCTTCTTTTTTCAGGTCAATCAAAAAATTGAAACAAGCACTTCCAATAACTCCAAATAAACGAGCGGCTGTACTTTCTGCATACGTTGACTGTAATCGAATTTTAAAATCACCAGGAGTTAAAAAATTTCATGATTCGTTTGAAGAAAGCGTAGAAAAAATGGCGATTCGTAATATACAAGATGTAATTACGTCGGTAAAACACAAGAGAAATGGAGAAGCTAAAGCTGCATTAAATATTCTAACTTCGTCTGTTAGCGGTGAAAATATATCCGATAGAAAGAGAGCAACGAAAAGTTTGGCAAATATATTAGGCGTAAATAGTAGAACTTTACAGAAAGGGAAAAAAAAAAATAGAACCAAAGTCTTGCATTCAGAACACTCGTCATTTCTTTACACGACTCGGAAAACCAGATCCGATGCCCTGACAGAACGAACCAAAAGAATTGTTCATGATTTCTGGCTTCAATCAAATGTCAGCAGACCAACAAATAACAAAAATGACATCAAACGAGTAAGAATTAGCCCCAATGTATATTCCTCTCATTCGTGTTATATTTTAGAAAAACACAGACCGAAGTATTTCTTCAGTTCAAGAATGAATATCCTGATGAAAAGATGGGACAAAGGGCGTTTGAAAATGCAAGCCGTATTTTGTAAGAACAGCACAGTTTAAGGACAAAATTACATGCTGTTGTCGACAGCATGTTGAGATGAGGTCGCTTTTAAATCATGTATGCAATTTCGTAAAAGATTACTATCCAGGGAAGGAAGCAGTGAGGTAAAATTGTATGAATCTTTGAGTGAGCTTGTAGATGATACTTTATGTACTCGTTCAGCAAATACACATCAACATAAGATATCGTGCTTAGATAGGCTGTGCTCTGAATGTGGCGTCTGTAAATTTTCAATGTTGCCAGGAGAATTAGATGAAAGTGATGTCCAAATTTCTTGGGAACGATACGAATACAAAAATGTTAAAGTTAAAGGTGATAAAATGATAAGGAAATTGGTTCTTGTGAGAAAAGTTCTTCCCTGCTGAAATGTTTCAATACTTAAAAACTTTTAGAGACATTTCCTGCACATCAATTCCGTGCATACTGGCAATCTAAGCAAATGAAATCATTGGTTGAAAATCTTCCGATAGGTCATTGTGTGACAGTTCACGATTTTTCTGAGAATTATAAGTGTACTGAACAGAATGAAATTCAATCCTCTTATTTCAGAAATTAGAGCTTTCACTACATGTTACAATATTACATAGACATTCAGTTCTCGAATATGACGGAAAAGATAGCACCGCGGAAGAACCAAATATTGTCACTGAACAGTTTTTTGTGATAAGCCCAGACCAAAAACATGATCATCATTATACACATTGTGTGCAAAACTTGGTCTCGGAATATTTGAAATCTATTAACTGTGAAATATCGGTAATGCATGAGTTTACTGACGGGTGTAGCTCACAATATAAAAGTCGATATTGTATGGGAGATGTAAGTTATTCCTGCTCCGATTTTGGATATGCAAAGATTCTTCGAAACTATTTCGAAACATCTCATGCGCGTGGTCCTCAAGATGCAGCAGGCGGGTTTATAAAGAAACAAGCTGATCTAGCAGTTATTCGTGGTACACATGTGATACAAAGTTCAAGCGACCTATTTGATTACGCGCAGAGTAATTTGTCCACCACGGCAGACTCGACGAATTTTTCGATATGTAGACTCCGTTAATCGAGATCGGGATCAGAACTTTCTTCCCGTTAAAGAAAACCGAAAAATTCACCAAGTTCGATCATTCGATGACGGAGATATTTTTGTAAGAAAATTATCTTGTTATTCTTGTCAAAGTTGTATTGTTGGAAATTATAGCACCTGTATGAACGATGCACAATTGGGAACATATAATAAAAAAAATGGTGAAAGAATCGGAACATAATGACTCTGCCGATTCCGATAACGACGAAGGGTTGATGACGAGACTAACATTTGTGACTTTGTTTCAAAAGGAACAATTTTGCAGTTAAGGCTGATGACACTGATTGTCCATATTATATTTTAAGAGCAAGCAAAGACCCAATAATTTTAAGAAAACAGCTACCGACAAATGGGGTGCCTCGTATCATCAGGGAAATAAAGTTATACATGGTTACTACTTTAACACTATTGATAATAACCCATTCAAATTGAAGTTATTAAAACGAATTCCGGCAATCGTTCCCGCACTTTCAGTTATATACATTTGTTCAGAGGTTGATATTGATGATAATGGTCTAATCAATTTAAATGAGTCTCTGCATGGCCGAATTCTGCGGTGCTTAGACCACGAATAAAATGTATTTATAAATGATGTTTCTTTTTTTGTCGATCGCCATTATGGAAATTATCCTTTCAATCATTCAAATCTGATTTATTAAACTTCAAACCTTCAACAATTAATATACTTAAACAATAACACGTACATACAAAATCTATAATTTGTAAACTGCAATTTTTATTGACTCACAGTAGACACAAAAGAAAAAAAAAAACTTAAAAAAGATTTAGATGCAAACGTTGACACAGGCTTCAATAACGTTTTCTCAACGTTCCGTCGATGAACGTTTTCTGACGTTACAAACGTAGCACCAATACTGTGCGTAACGTCTTTGGTATATTTCTCTTTTTTCGCTGAGAATAAGAAAGAAAGATAGTGAACTTTATTATATACTTAGTAGTAAATACAGGTAAATTGTATGTGTAATACGATCACTGGCAGTCGTGCTGTATCAGCAATCCTTGATGATATCGATATCAGTCACGGTTGCAAAGGCTTTATCACACCCCTTATCTGCATGTATGACGTCACGTCATCGATATCAGTCACGGTTGCAAAGGCTTTATCAAACCCCTAATCTGAATATCGCCATGTCACGTCAAAAACCATCTTCTAGAGGTATATAATAAAGTGTATATGATATGGCTTTTTCAATATCACACACCATATCAACCCTCGAGCAGAGCTCTTGGGATTATATTGGTGTTTCGGGTTGATACGGGTGTGATATTGAAAAAGCCATATGATATTCTCTATTTATTAGAGTATAAATGAACGATCAAATATGATTATAAAATAAATGAACCATATAAACGATCAAAAATATTTCTACAACAAATAAACAAATATCAAAACAAGTCATTAGTTTGCTTCAACAAATTTGATAGTTCTATTGGAGTAACCACGACTTTCACGTAGGCGTATCCCTTTTGTTTCATACATGCATCTCATCTGTTTCTATGCTAAAATCTTAAGATTTGTATAATTGTTATCTTCTTACATGCCGCTGAGACCTATTATGTTGGCTGTTGGTAGATTTTTTTGAGACTCCTACATACAACGGAAGTCTAACATTATTGGACTAATTCCAGAAGACGGTTACCGATCCAGTATTTGAAGTTGTGCGAGCCCAATGAAATCGGCGCGAGGCATTACTACATGACTTTGAATTGGTACTAAATTCAGTGTGTGTCAACCATTACCTTAAGTACACGTAATAAGGATGTAACCCTGTACATCCCTAGGATATCCGTATAAAATAACAGCTTTATGCGTCTTTCTGGCAGGTTTAATCAACCTTTCCTTGGTGATCGACTACTAGAGGCTCTTCACAGCTTGTGTCGCTAACCTAGGTATATGTGCAATGGACACTCCAACATCATAGACACGAATATATTTGATAACTAAAATCTCTTTTTTGTAGATCTTGTATTGCTGATACTTTTTTCTGTTCAGTCTCTCTATCTGCTATAAATTTTGTTCCCAAAATACAAAAAGGATAAATAAAAACAAATGGTCAACTTGTCTATTTTTCTATTTCATTAAGACATTTAGAGGTGAATATTGACCCAATTGTGTTTCTTTGTCATTCGATTATTACCTTGTAGTTATAGCAACCCATCCGTGCTGACTTGATTATTTTGCATTGGAACTAGCCAGGTCTGCCAAAATGTCCGTTTTTACAGATTTCTGACAAAATATGAGCTAACCTTTACCGACCGGAAATATTGGGCCATATTACCTTCTCGTGTTCCTGAATTACTTATGCATGTATTTATGGTACTAGTTAATACGTACGGCCTGTACCGTTAACAAAGTGGCCTTCAAGTGACTCCCACCCCATCTGCTTTTGTCTATAGATTTCGAACTCCAAGAAAGGCATTATGGATGGCATATTTTCACAAAAAATCTGGAAAGAGTTCACGAATTGAAAGGTTAGGCTGGGGCAATTCTAAAAAAATATGGAGGGTTAATGCAGATGTGGATCCAGGATTTTGAAAAAGGGGGCCGTGGGCCCCAATCGTAGCAACATTTGGAGTGGGACATGTAAAAAGTCTATGCATTAATCATATATGTGGATCCATAAGGAGCGCCACCCCCTTAAATCCGCCCATGTATGGGCTATAAAGAATGGCTGTTGCAATCACCACGGATTTGAGGGAGAAGGGCAATTAGCAATGAACTGGTGATTTCAGATCTATTGTCTTATTGGTAGATCTCTTCTTGATATTTTATACTTGTCTTTTAGTTTTCAAGATTATAGAAAAAGGCTAAGCATGGTCATTAAAGGGTAATGTTGCTCGACGCTTTCGGTCATGTTTATTTACTGGTAGTTATTGGCATGCTGATCATTTTGCTCATTAAAGTTTCCATCAATCTATTGTAGTTTTCAAGATAATAGGTAACTTATTGAATAAATGAGCCGTCAAATTAATTGACAGCAAACCGGGTTTTCTTTATTTTGAAGTCGCTTTCATGTTTGTTTGGCCTGCCATCATCAATATCGAATTTGACCCCCATTTTGTCAGCAGTAACAAATTTGAAATGCATTCGTTGAACAGTTCACAATCTATTACACAAAATATAGAAGTGCCATTTTAAAATCTATCAATGTCCATAACTCCCGAATGGTATATGTAAAAATCGTCAATATCAACCTTGACTTCCATATTGTCATCAGAAACACCATATCAAAATTAGAAAAAGCTTATTTGAAGTGTTCACAAGTCATTGCACGGATATAACATGAAGTGCCACAACTCCTGAACGGTACAAGTGAAAATCAGAAAATCATCATTTTTTGAAGTTGATCAGAGTGTTATTTCAAATCTGCCCTTAATTCTTCATGTCTTGTCGATACTTTAGTCACACTTGGCTGCATTATCAAACCTTTCTAAAAAATAAAATGATTCGCAGGGCGCAGCTTGATACGACCGCAGACGTCGAACCCAGAACACTTTGGCAAGTGTGGACACAACATTCAAGCCATTGATACAGTTCTGAATTTGGATTGCGATAAAATATTTTACACAGCATAGGTTTCTGACACAGAATGAATTTGGTCAAGAACTTTAAAATTTGAAATTGGACATTTACCTATTATGGTCAAATATTCAAAATCTAAATGCATGGTTAAATGTAGCATACTTAAGAACCACAGTAATTCGATTTTTGATGAAATCAAACAAAGTTTAATTTTGGACCCATTGGACCTCAATATGGACCAATTCGATAACGGGGCCCAAAATCCAAATACATGATTAGATTCAGCATATCAAAGAATTCCATAAATTAAAGTTTTGTTAAAATAAAACGAACTTTTAATTTTGGACCCTTTGAAAACCAGGCAAAAATTCTACGAGTACACGCTGAAATGTCTCGCCCGTTTTATTTATGATTGAATTCATGTTGAAAGTATAATATGAAGGATTTACTACAAGTATCTGACACATAAACATAATCAATGATCCACGAAAATGAAGTCACGGTCACCCAACAGTCATTTCATACACCTAATATAGTGGTCCTACCACTTATAGTACTTAAAGAACAGATCAAACCATAAAATCAACATTGACCAATGAACCATGAAAATGAGGTCAACACGTAATATAAACCATTCAGTCTCCGAGAAATAGACCATACCACGAAAGCTAAACATTGTTCATTGAACCATGAAAATGAGGTCAAGGTCAGATAAAACCTGCCCGTAGGACATGTACACCTTACAACTAATATAGTGGCCTTATTGCTTAAAGTATCGGAGAAATAGACCAAACCACAAAAAATAATCTTTAAGCAAAGGACCATGAAATTAAAGTCAAGGTCAGGTCAAACCTGCCAGCCAGACATGTAAGCCTTACAATCATTCCATACACTATCTATAGTTGACCTACTGCTTGTAGAATCCGAGATAGGACTTGACCATTAAACTGCAACTTTGATCACTGATCCATGAAAGGAGGTCGTCAGGTGAACCCTGCAAGGAAGCCATATACCAAATATAGTTATCATTTTACTCATAATCAGAGAGTATTTCACTTTTTACAAACAGTTTATTTGTTTCATTGATCCATGAAAATGAGGGCAAGGACAATGGACATGCAACAGACAAAATATTCGTAACATGAGGTAACTGCATACAAGGTATAAAGTCTTCTAGCTTTATTTTTTTTTCTGCTTTTTTAGTTTATTTATATACCATCATTTTATAACAGTCTTGAAAAGCTTGTTATTTTAAAACAGAGTAGCGAATTTCACTGCACTGTTTTGTTTGAATTATCAATGGTAGCGATATTCCTTGCAGGAAGATATAGACATCAAGTGAGTATCAAAGTATTGTTTTTGGCCACCAATATCAATTCAAACCCTTCCTTTTGAGGAATGGAACCTTGTGATACAATTTCATAGAGATCCATTCACTTGTACACCTTCCTTTTGAGGTATGGAACCTTGTGGTACAATTTCATAGAGATCCATTCACTTGTGCACCTTCCTTTTGAGGTATGGAACCTTATGGTACAATTTCATAAAGCTCCATTCACTTGTACACAAGTTATTGTCCTGAAGCAAGTAAAATGCTTGATTTCGCCCCTTCTACAGTTAGGACATTAAGATCCATTAACCCTGGGCAGGACAAATCCCGACTTTAAATTTGGTATTTGCTGCTTCTCCCCTGAATTAGCATATTAAAAATGGGGCTCAGCGTGTCAGTCTAGTACAAAGAAGGGTTAATCTTTATAGTACATTAACATGTTCTTGTCCTGAATATGCGTATTAATTTGGACTTTAAGCAGCCATTTATCATCATCATTTTGTGGTACTATTAAGAATATTTACGATTTCGGATCTTAGTCAATTTTGTGGAAATCCTTAAAAGTGGATTTTCCAAAAGTTTATCAAAATAAAATTCGGAATACTGCTTTCCAAAGGACAATTTAAGTGGTTAAGTATTTAGTCCAATTAATTACAAGTATATTAACTGACATCCTTTGAGTTTTCTTAGAAGAATTTCAAACTTACATTTTACAAAAACAAAAAATAGCAATTATTATTTACAGAGAATTTAAATGCAATGAAAATTCCTGCGATTCCAGAAATTTTAAAATAAACCTTATTGATATAATTTAATCAGAATATTTTAGAAATTTTAAAATTTATTTTCCAAAACTTAATTAATTTAAAAATTCCAATGAGATAAGATGCATATAATGCATTATTTAAATGAATTTAAAAGAGTGTCTAAAATTCATTAAGTATATTATTCAATAAATTTGAAGTCTTTATTATACAACCAATTTAATTTGTATTGAATTCTATTATGTTGACTTTTAAATAATCTTAATTAACTAAATGTACTATTGAATTGATCTTAGGAGCTTTAAAGGAATATATATTTGTAAAATTCATTTAAAGGATAAAACATTTGTTTTATGAAAGGTGATTGCTCAAGGTAAAATATTAATTTTGGTTTTTTGATAAATTTTCAGTTATTAATAAATTGAAATTTTGTTTGTCTTTCCAAACAGCTAATATATCCAAATAAGTTTAATTTTATTGCTGTATTAAATAATTTCCAGGTTCTTTAATTTTCTTAAACCCAATTTGGTAAAATTTTTCAATAGAATTAACCAAATTATATGAGAGGATTTAATTGGTATTTGTTCTTATAATAATTTTAAGAAATGTTTTTAATGAAAATTTGGTTTTGAATTCATAAATTAAAAGAAAATTTTGAAATATTTTAAATAATATTTACCGAAATATTGTTACTGGGAAAAACCCCATCCATAATATGGAAGATATAAATGAATTTTTAATTCTCATTTAAATTTTTATGATTCGATTTTGGCCAATAAAAAGTTAAAAGTCATAAAATTATGCAAATAAAACCAAAAATTAGGAACTTAAATTACATTATTTGAAGTTTTTAAGTCAGAAGTCCTTGTTAGTTTACTTTTAAAATAGTTAACTGTTTCATACGTTTAAAAATTAAGTTATAAAGGAACAGTATTTTAAATAATAGCCACAATGATAAATTTAATTAAAAGTTTACTTAAGAATTACTATAATATAAAGAAGGATTTTTTATATTTTAATGAACCCAATTTCTTAAAAATAAAATGTTGAGTTATAGAACAGAAATATTTTGTTTGAGGTGTTTTTGTGATAAGGTCTGTGGATTTCTTTGGGCTTAAATTTAAATGTTTTTATTTTTGAATGACTATTAAGTTTTTTAATTTTTTCCATTTAAAAATTTGTTAAAAATTAAGCTGTTTTTACCTATATATTTTAAAAGTAGAGTTGCAAGTTATGGGAAATTTTGTTCCTTAAACATTTCGCATTTTATCAATTGATTTTAAGTCATGTATTATTTCGCATTTTAGTTGCTTTTATATTGAATGATGAATAAATTTAATGGGTGTAAATTTAGAATTTTAATTAGAAACAAATTAAGGACTGGATTTTGCCTCTAAAATGTTATTGTTAAATTCCGGATTTATTGTAACCATTACTTAAGGATTTTCAATGTGTTCCATATTGTTTATGAAAGCCGAATATAGAGCACAATAACCATACATTCATTACTATAGGTTTAAAAGCGTCTTTTATTTGAATTAATGGCATCAGTACTAAGAATTTCAATTTAAATTATTAACTCTACTATACACTTTAAATGGAAATCTTAAAGATGCGGCTTTTTAATTTTCTTCTGTTAAAAATAATCTGGTTAATCAAATTTTAATGTGGGAATCTTCAAGTTAGTTGGAAGCTTAATTTTAAAAATTTAAAATGGATTTTATTTGGAATAAAATTTGGCAATAAATTGGCAATTATATGAAATTAGAGTACAATTAAATAAGGTTAAAAACCCTTTCATTCCGGAATCTTGTACAATTATAATTTAAAAAAGAGTACCAAATAGTTGAAAAATTAAAATTTATTAAGGCGGATCCTAAAATTATAATAACCCAAAATATAATAATATTATTTAAAGTATTTTTAAAAATAATTTAATTTGTTATTTTTTCTTAAAATTTTAAAAAAATAATTTCAAACTGAAAATTTTCAAAAAAAAAAAATAAAAGGGACTGAAATTTCAAACCCTTTAAAAAATTTAAAAAATTTGTATTTCCCTCCCCAAACTAAATTTAGGGTTTTCCCAAAATTTTTTAAATTTTTTAAAAATTTTTTCTTTGGTTACCTAAATTTTTCTAATTTGAATAATTTTCTTCAAAATTTTCCCTTTTTTTAATAAATTCATGGAAAATTTTTTTACTCTTTTCTATTTTAAAGCTTTTCTTATTTTTTAAGGATACCCAAAATACAAAAACCCCAAAAAAGGGTCCGGGGGGGGGCCCTTTTTTTTTTTTTTTTTTTAAAATTTTTTTAAAAAGTTTATAAATTTTTTTTTAAAAAGGTTTTGGGAAAACGAAATTTTTAGGGTTAAGGGGGCTCTAAAAAATTTCCAAATTTTTTTAAAAACGGAAAGGGTTTGGGAAACGGGTGTTTTAAGGAAATTGGTTTTTCCCCTTTTAGGAAAGTAAAAAGCTTTTGGGTAAACAAAAAAATAAAATTTGGTTTTTTATTTTGGGGGGTTTTTATTTAAAAGGTTTTATTTTCCCGTTATTTAATTAAAATTTTCTGGGGTTTTTTTTGGTTTCAGAAAATTTTTTAAAACTTAAGGTTTTTAACATTGTTTCTTTTTAAAATTTTTAAAATTTGGTTTAAAGGGCTTTATGATTCTTTCAAATTTTGTTTTTGATTTTTTTAATTTTTAAATTTTTGGCTTAACTTAATTTTAAATTTTTTTGGGAAACTTAAATTAAAAATAAATTTTTTGTTTGAAATTTTAATGTTTCCAAAAAGCTTTCCCAAAAATTTGATAAAATTTTTTGGAACAAAATAATTTTTTAACGGGGAAAACCCTTTTAAAAAGAAATTGGTTTTCCTTTAAAATTTAATTAAAGTTTTTTTTAAAACCAACTTCTATTTGGTTTAAATTTTTTTTTTCTTTTGTTTAATTTTTTTAAATTTGTTTTAACCCAATTTTGTTTTCCCTTTTATTTTATTTTAAATTTTTTTAAAACTGTTTCCCTTTAAAATTTTAAATTTGTTTAAAAATTCTTTTAAAAAACATAAACCCAAAGGAAAAACCCCAAAATTTTAGCCAACCAGATTTTTTTAGTGGGGTTCTTGCAAATTTTCCCAAAATTAAATTTTGGGGTTTTTCCCTTAAATTCCAATATTTGACCCTTTTCGGTTCTAAAGGATTTTCTTTAAATTTTGGGGTTATTTTTTTTTAAAATTTTTAATTTTTTTAAAATTTATAACATTTTTTTTTTAAAAAAAATGAGTTTTAAAATTTAAAGGGGGAAAAAAATTTTTGCCCAAATTAGGGAAGTAGGAAATTTTTAAAATGTTTTAAATTTATTTTAAAATAAAAAGGGTTAAATTTGGACCCTTTGGACTTAATGTAGACCAATTTGAAAACGGGACCAAAAATTAAGAATCTAAATACACGGTTAGATTCGGCATATCAAAGAACCCCAATAATTCAATTTTGATGAAATCAAACAAAGTTTAATTTTGGACCCTTTTGAACTCAATGTGGAAAAATTGATAACGGGCCCAAAAATCAAAAATCTAAATACATGGTTAGATTCAGCATATCAAAGAACCCCATATATTCAATTTTGTTGAAATCAAACAAAGTTTAATTTTGGACCCCGATTTGGACCAACTTGAAAACTGGGCCCATAATCAAAAATCTAAATACATGTTTAGATTCAGCATATCAAAGAACCCTAAGAATTCAATTTTTGTTAAAATCAATTAAGTTTAATTTTACCCTTTGACCTTAATGTAGACCAATTTGAAAACGGACCAAAATTAAGAATCTAAATACACGTTAGATTCGCATATCAAAGAACCCCAATAATTAATTTTTGATGAAATCAAACAAAGTTTAATTTTGGACCCTTGACCTCAATGGACCAATTTAAAAACGGGCCCAAATTCCAAAAACTTAATACACGGTTAGATTCAGCATATTAAAGAACCCCAAGAATTCAAGAATAAACCCCATTGAAATTGGTCAAGAAATAAGCAATTTATAAAGTATCTTCTTTTGCACAATACTGTGCAATTGAATATTTCTTGCAATTATGCAATACAATTGAATATTTTATTATTGTGTGCAATACTGTACAATTGACAATTTCTTCCTATTGTGCAATATTGTGCTATTGGATATTTCTTGCTATTGCATGATACCTGTGCAATTGAAGATTTCTTGCTATGCAGTACTGTGCAATTGAAAATTTCTTGCTATTGCACAATACTTATTATATAATAATTTACACATCCTGTTTGGTGTTTATCTCCTGCCATATCATTATTATTTGCTTTTAAATATAAATCAGAAATAACCAACTTAAAATGGAAAATTTTAAAGAAAAAAAAGAAAAAAAGAAGAAAAAGGGAAAAAAATCCCCCAATTTTTGAACCCCTTATGATTCATCACCCCAAACTCAATCCCAGCCTTCAATGAGGTATGGTACTTTGCAGTACAATTTCAGAGATCCATACATTTAAACACAAGTTATTGTCTGGAAACTAGAAAATGCTTATTTTTGGCCCCTTTTGGCTAATTCCTAAACGCTTAGGGCAATTACCCCAAACTCAATTCCAGCTTTCCTTTTGTGATATGGAACCTTGTAGTACAATTTCAGAAAGATCCATACACTTACACACAAGTTATTGTCCTGAAACTAGAAAAATGCTTATTTTTTGCCCCCTTTTGGCCCCTAATTCAAAAATAGAGAATGGCCCTAGCCTGCAGTTCAGTGGTACACAATAAAAAAAAATATATTGTAGTAATTATTAAATAAAAGAACTCAATTGAATTTTAGATATTTTCTAAAAACAATCCACTAAAGCAGCTGTCACTGTAAAGACATCCTATCTTCGTTTTCTTACTGTATAAAAAGCTGATATGAAAAAAAATGCAGGTCTGGCAAAAAATTGATAGGTCTGACAAAACTTGCTACCCTGTAGGCCCCAATGTCTGACAGAAAAAAAAACTGTTTGCATCTCTGGAAATATGTACATGTATTCTATTGATAATAAAAGAACAGAGTTCCAATGTCCCCTGTGTTGCACTTATTTTATCTATCCAAGGTACAAGGGCAATAACTAAAAAAAAAGGTTTTTTTTGGTTCTTCAAAACTTTTTTATTAATATCTTAGAGAAATGAATGTGATTTCCATTATAATTAATATTTCCAAGGGGCACAACTTGATCTTCACTTATTCTAATAAAATGCTTCGCTGAGCGCAGCCTGATACGACCGCAGAGGTCAAACCCTGAACAGTTGGGGCAAATTTGGACACAATATTCAAGCTTGATACTGTCTGAATTTGGATTATGATCAAATTTTTGACACTATAGGTTTCTGACACAAAATAAATGTGGTCAAAGATCTTATAAATCCATTACGCAATACTGTGCAATTGAAGATTTCTTCTTGAAACTTTTCAAAAATTCGAAGAAAAAAAAATATGAATCCCTTAAAAAATTGGGAAAAATCCCCCCCTCCCCAACTTTTTGAAACCCCCTTGGAGCAATAACCCCAAAACTCAATCCCAGCCTTTCCTTTGTAGTATGGATCCTTGTAGTACAATTTCAGAGAGATCCATACACTTACACAAGTTAAATATTGTCTGGAAACTAGAATAAAATGCTCCATGAGGCGCAGCTTGACACGACCGCAGAGGTCGAACCCTGAATAGTTGGGGCAAGTATGGACACAACATTCAAGCTTGATACAGCTCTGAATTTGGATTGTGATTAAATATTTGACACAGCATAGGTTTCTGACACAGAATGAATGTGGTCTAAGAACTAAAAATTTTAAATTGGACATTCACCTATTATGGTCCAATATCCAAAATCTAAATACATGGTTGGATTCAGCATATCAAAGAACCCCAAGAGTTCAATTTTGATGAAATCAAACAAAGTTTAATTTTGGACCCTTTGACCTCAATGTGGACAAAGTTGATAACAGGGCCCAAAAATCTAAATACATGGTTAGATTCAGCATATCAAAGAACCCCATATATTCAATTTTGTTGAAATCGAACAAAGTTTAATTTTGGACCCGATTTGGACCAACTTGAAAACTGGGCTCATAATCAAAATCTAAATACATGTTTAGATTCAGCATATCAAAGAACCCTAAGAATTCAATTTTTGTTAAAATCAAACTAAGTTTAATTTTGGACCCTTTGGACCTTAATGTAGACCAATTTGAAAACGGGACCAAAAATTATGAATCTAAATACACGGTTAGATTTGGCATATCAAAGAATCCCAATAATTCAATTTTGATGAAATCAAACAAAGTTTAATTTTGGACCCTTTTGACCTCAATGTGGAAAAATTGATAACGGGCCCAAAAATCAAAAATCTAAATACATGGTTAGATTCAGCATATCAAAGAACCCCATATATTCAATTTTGTTGAAATCAAACAAAGTTTAATTTTGGACCCCGATTTGGACCAACTTGAAAACTGGGCCCATAATCAAAAATCTAAATACATGTTTAGATTCTGCATATCAAAGAACCCTAAGAATTCAATTTTGTTAAAATCAAACTAAGTTTAATTTTGGACCCTTTGGATCTTAATGTAGACCAATTTAAAATGGGACCAAAAATTAAGAATCTAAATACACGGTTAGATTCGGCATATCAAAGAACCCCAATAATTCAATTTTGATGAAATCAAACAAAAAGTTTAATTTTGGACCCTTTTGACCTCAATGTGGAAAAGTTGATAACGGCACAAAATCAAAAATCTAAATACATGGTTAGATTCAGCATATCAAAGAACCCCATATATTCAATTTTGTTGAAATTAAACAAAGTTTAATTTTGGACCCCGATTTGGACCAACTTGAAAACTGGGCCCATAATAAAAATCTAAATACATGTTTAGATTCAGCATATCAAAGAATCCTAAGAATTCAATTTTGTTAAAATCAAACGAAGTTTAATTTTGGACCCTTTGGACCTTAATGTAGACCAATTTGAAATCGGGACCAAAAATTAAGAATCTAAATACATGGTTAGATTCGGCATATCAAAGAACCCCAATAATTCAATTTTGATGAAATCAAACAAAGTTTTATTTTGGACCCTTTGGACCTCAATGTGGACCAATTTAAAACGGGCCCAAAATCCAAAAACTTAATACACGATTAGATTCAGCATATTAAAGAACCCCAAGAGTTCAAGAATAAAACCCCATTGAAATTGGTCAAGAAATAAGCAATTTATACAAAGTATCTTCTTTTGCACAATACTGTGCAATTGAATATTTCTTGCAATTGCGCAATACTGTGCAATTGAATATTTCTTGCTATTGTGCAATACTGTACAATTGACAATTTCTTGCTATTGTGCAATATTGTGCTATTGGATATTTCTTGCTATTGCGCAATACTGTGCAATTGAAGATTTCTTGCTATTATGCAATACTGTGCAATTGAAAATTTCTTGCTATTGCACAATACTTATTATATAATAATTTACACATCCTGTTTGGTGTGTATCTCCTGCCATATCATTATTATTTGCTTTTAAATATAAATCAGAAATAACCAACTTAAAATGGAAAATTTTAAAGAAAAAAATGAAAAAAGAAAAAAAAATCCCCTCCAAATTTTTGAACCCCTTATGATTCATCACCCCAAACTCAATCCCAGCCTTCCCTTTGAGGTATGGTACCTTGCAGTACAATTTCAGAGAGATCCATACACTTGAACACAAGTTATTGTCTGGAAACTAGAAAATGCTTATTTTGGCCCCTTTTGGCCCCTAATTCCTAAACGTTTCAGGCAATTACCCCAAACTCAATTCCAGCTTTGCCTTTGTGATATGGAACCTTGTAGTACAATTTCAGAAAGATCCATACACTTACACACAAGTTATTGTCATGAAACTAGAAAAATGCTTGTTTTTGCCCTTTTGGCCCCTTATTCCTAAAATTTTGAGGCAATTACCAAAAATCAATCCCAGCATTCCCTTTGTGATATGGAACCTTGTGGTACAATGTCAGAGAGATCCATACACTAACACACAAGTTATGTCTGGAAGTTACAAAAATGCTTATTTTTGGCCCCTAATTCCTTAACTGTTGGTACCATAACCCCAAAATCAATCCCAACCTTCCTTTTGTGATATTGAACCTTATGGTAAAATTTCATAGAGATCCATTCACTTAAACTAAAGTTAGAGTGCGAAACCAATGCGTCTTGAGCGACGGCGACGTCGCCAACGTCATACCAATATACGACCACAAAATTTTTTGCGGTCGATAAAATGCTTGTTTTGGCTCCTTATTCCTACAAGTTTGGGGCAATTAACCCCAAACTCAATCCCAGCCTTCCTTTGTTATATGGAACCTTGTGGAACAATGTCAGAGAGATCCATACACTTACACACAAGTTATTGTCTGGAAACTAGAAAATGCTTGTTTTGGCCCTTAATTCCTAAACTGTTGGCCCCATAACCCCTAAAATGAATCCCAACCTTCTACTTGTGGTATTAAACATTGTGGTACAATTTCAGAGCAATTGAAATACTTATACACAAGTTATTATCCTGAAACTAGAAAAATGCTTGTTTTGGCCCCCTTTTTCCTAAACGGTTGGGACCATCATCCCCAAAATCAATTCCAACCTTCCTTTTGTGGTATTGAACCTTCTTAAAAAATTTCATAAAGATCCATTCACTTAAACTAAAGTTATTGTCCGGAAACCAATGTGTCTTCGGACGACGACGCAGACGACGACATCATACCATTATACGATCCCAAAAATTTTTTTGCGGTCATATAAAAAGTGTCAAAGACATTGCTGATATAAACCTCTGATATAAGTTTCATAAAATTCTGGCAGTAATTGTACACATGAGAGCTCTGACAATGCATTTTTCATATAATCAATATTTCCAAGGGGCATAACTCTTTTACAAATAATTGATAGGCACTGATTTTTGATTTCATCAAAGATAATGATATAAACCTATAATATAAATTTCATAAAAATCTGGCAAGAACTGTACACATTAGAGCGCTCATAAGGCAATTTTACATATAATTAATATTTCCAAGGGGCATAATTCTTTTAAAAATAATTGATCGGCACTGATTTTTGAACTCGTCAAAGACATTGCTAATATAAACCTATGATCTAAGTTTCATAGAATTCTGGCAAGAATTGTACACATGAGAGCGCTAACAATGCAATTTTCCATGTAATTTATGTTTCCAAGGAACATAACTCTTTTAAAAATAATTGATTGGCACTGATTTTCGAACTTGTCAAAGACATTGCTGATATAAACCTATGATACAAGTTTCATAAAAATCTGGCAAGAATTGAACACATGAGAGCGTTAACAATGCAATTTTCAATATAATTAATGTTTCCAAGGGCACAACTCTTTTAAAGATAATTGATCGGAAGTTTCATAAAAATCTGGCAAGAATTGTACATGTGAGAGCGCCAACAAGACCAGACGGACGCCTGGTATTTCTATGTCCCCACAACAAGCTGCGCAGGGGACAATAACTACTGACATATGCATGGCTTCGCCAACAGGAGAATAATGAGCCCATAAGTGAAAATATAACATTTAACATGCATTTACAGATATTTGGTTAATTTTCTTAGTTAATAATGGTGCATATTTAAATGCAAATGAAATGGATGCAGTCTTTACGCTTAATGACAAGCCCAGCAGCCCAGACTTTTAAATTGCTTTCGGGCCTGTAAAAATCATCTCTACAGGCCATCATAATCTAACTAAAATTTTCCAAAAATTTAGCTCCCATGCTGTATATTTAAAAGTTTATCGTGAAGACTGTCCAGGACGGTTTCAATTTATTGATTTAAGTCGATAAATGTGTTAGAATTTATACATTTCTTAATGAAAAACTAGGAATATAATAAACAGACTAGATTGCCTTATTGAACTTTGATAAAAGATTATTTCTTCTCCTTTTGAATATTTATTCATAAATCTGCAACGGTCTAAATGTTTAGTTGGCAATTCCTGACAAATGGAAAAATATCAATGTGCAACTATAAATGACAATTTAAGACATAAACTGATACAATTGGAATGGTATTCTGAGGCATGCAAAAAAAAAAAAAACGGATTTGTACAATAAATAAAGAATTAAACAAATAGCATACAAATCAAGAAGTGAACAAGTATGTCTGTCATCTCTCAAGTTTCGCCACTTCTTCCTACGACTATGAAGTAGTATGAGCCAGGTTAGTATGGAGCATTTGACCCATAAAAATTTGAAATGTTTGACATATTCATTATTAAAAGTCTATATGAAATGTGTCAAGAAGTGAGTGACTTTTTCATAAGAATTTGACTAAGGAAAATGTAGTTTAGATTAGCAAGTTTTCGAACCCTTTTTAACTAAATTCTTCAAGATAAGGACAACTGCAGGCATATTTTTAAAAAACTGAATCACGCAAAAAAGCTTGTATGAACATATTGAAGAGATATTTTTTTATACCATCAGCATCCACTTCATTGATCATATCTTGGAGTTCAGCTTCTGTTGGATTCTGTCCTAATGACCTCATAACTGTACCAAGTTCTTTTGTGGTAATGGTTCCATCACCATCTTTATCAAACAAGCTAAAAGCTTCCTTAAACTCTACAAAGTAGAAAAAAATATATTTATTCCTTCATGGACAAAACAAAAGGTAGACATGCTGCTCACAATATTATTTCTACTTAATTAAAAAAAAATTATAAAAAATATTTTTCTGCATAATCATATAAAATTATGCATCTACCCTTGGTGTGTCAAGTGCAGATCAGTCCCTTGTATTAAATTGTTCTCTACAACAAAACTGGAAAAATGTACATACATGTACATGCTCTTCTCATGTTCTACAGTGTAAATTTAGTTTTATTAAGCATACAAGCTATATCTGGCTGAACCTTGGACAAATTTTTTTTTAGACATGCCCTTGTTTCTGTTCAAAGGGAGATAAACCAAATTTTAAAAAAATTTGATGAAGTTACAATATATTTTTTCCTGCTACATATTTCTATGTATTGTTATTTCACCAAGCCAGAAAAAAAATATATTGTCTGTTTAAGTTTTGGTTACATCATTAAAAAATAAATGGGGAATCTGTCTATGGGACACAGATGATGCCCCGGGGCCACATGCATACAACTCAAGAACAGTAAAATTGATGCAACCCAAATTCGAACTTGATCTGAGTTTTGTGGTAATAAGCATTGTGTATAACAGGGTTCGACATTAACTTTTATACCAACTTGTCCACTTGGGCAAGTGCCCTATTACTTTTACTTGTCCGAAAGTGAAATCTACATGCCCAAACTTTTACATGCTATTTTTGTGGTTGTAATATGTAGTACATGCAGATAAAATATAGTTATCATGTATCATGTATATGGGGTGTTAATTGATTATGGAGTATGAATATTGATGAATTGAGAAGTCAATAATATTTCCAGAAGTTTAATTTCATTTTCTCTTTCAAGCTTTTACATTTTTCCATCTTAGGGAAATACACATCCAATGTCAAATTCTAAAGTTAGAACAACGAAAATAGACCTCCACTTTCCACTGGTCAGTAGGAATAACACGTGCGTCGGAAATGCCCAAGTGGTATCCCGATTGATAACGATAATGACGAAGCAACGCTGCGGCCGCCTGATTGGCCAATATTTTTAAACGTGATCGATTTTTGGTAAAATGGGGAATTTAGTACGAACAAATGATGAAATATACGCATTGAAGGGGGGGGTTAAGACCACTTTACTCGACCGTGCGGTGTTATCACTGAGTAATCTATGGGCAAAACAACAGACACTATTAATTTTGTGAAATTTTAATCATATAACACTTTTCTTTCACTTGCCCGATCGGACAACCAAGATGATGTTTTTACTTGTCCAAATATGGCATTAACTTGCCCCGGGCAATCGGACAACCGTAAGTGTCGGACCCTGTATAAGTTTCATAACATTTGGTTGAGGCAAACTTAAGTTAGAAATTGAGGTTTGGCATTTACAGGACCGAATTGATGATTCTTCAAATTATTCTAATAGGAATGTACTATTAATAAAAATCGACAGGACTGATTATATTTTTACAGGACATGACCTGTCGGTCCTGTGCTAATTTCAAGACTGCTAAATAAATTCCACTTTTTAAATATTTGATCAACATAAAGTTGCACCTGCAATAACTATTTTTGTCTCTTCACATTGGGTAACAAATTTTACAATAAGGACGATTTATTATGTCTTGAGGATGTTGACTACAATTTTCATGGGAATGTTTTAGACTCATTACTGTTCTCAAGATTAAAAAGCAAGCAACAACAAAAGCACATGTAACAAATCAACAGTTTGTTTAATGCTAAATGAACAGTTTTCAGACTTACTCACAGGCCCACCAGTCTAGGCATACATTATTATAATCAGCCCTGTATAATCATCTCTACAGGCCAAGTCATATATAGTGGAAAATTAAAAAAAAATTCTCTTTCTACATTTACCTAACTCAACTCTGAAGACTAAAAATCACAAAATTAATCTGACCTGGAACAACCAATTAATTTGCAAGTCACTGTTCCTGAGATAAGAAACACCACTTAATTCAATAGTTCTGTATACATGTAATATAAAACATATCATTCTAGCATATATACCTGCAATTTGTTCTTCAGTAAGCTGATCGGCCTGAAATAGAACAAAAAAGTATAGAAAAACTTAATTCATACAGATCAATATTGAAGAAAATACCTACATGTATACCTCAAAATAATGATGTTCCGATGATCGAAATAAATTGGAAATCAGTTGGTTGGGGCCGGAGATGTCGATAATTGATTGGGATTTTGTTCAATCGATTGTTGTTATAGTTTCCGAATTTTTAACATATCAACTTCCCGTCTGTTTCCGGTTTGCATTTTACATGCGCAGTCGAACAAATTGTAACGAAAAATATCAGTCGATGACAAGAAAAATGTCAAACATCCTATAATCAAAGACATAACCATTTTTTTCTTTCTTTATAAACATTGTATATACAGACTGATCGTATGTTATTTAATATAAATGACTTTTTATGAAAGGTTTCTCAAAACAAAAGCGTACATGAAATCTTTCCAAGTTTAGACAAAATAAATGTTTTGTTATAATAGAACGTGGTGCAAATTGCGTTTTATTAATGTTTCATCCATTTGTTGTGTCAAAAACGTCATATTCCTTCCCAAATTGCTTGTCAAACATCGTTTATTTTTTGTAAATTTTCCGGTTTGTCCGCCATTGAAATATATACGAGTCACGGATCAATTATGTGAGAATTCCGCATTCTTGCAATTTTAAGTACAGACATACGAATGACACCTCTGACAGAAGAATAATGATGTCAAAAGTGAAAAATAAGCATTCTGCACGAATTAATAGACATTGGTTGGATCCCCTTAGTTAAATGTAAATATGCAAATGCAATGTTTTATTTTTGATTAATTTTAAATTGCTTAAAGTTGAATAATTTATATTTTTTTTTTAATGAGAAGCATTCAAATTTTTATACTGCTATGTATTTGAAATTATAATGTGAAATTTAGTAATTTTATTGTCATTGTTGGTAATAAATGTTGTAGTTATAAGACAAAATATGTTCAATCTGAATCTGGATTCTAATTGATTCACGGTTTTAATTGCTAATAAAATATGAAAAGGAAACAAAAGAACAAATATAAACATATAAAACTCTGCAAAGTTATGGAATATACTCATTAGACATGTACAATGTGACTAAATGCATGATTTCATTTAAAAAAAAAGGGCAAGGTATAATGATGCGATTATAACCGATAGTTGGTTGGTTGCTGTCAACCGATAGTAATAGATAATCGGTTGGTAATTTCAACCGATTATCCAACACTACCTCAAAATGTCAGTATAAAAAAAGGAAATTATTTTAAATTCAATTTAAAAAAAAAAAAAACAGTTCCAATGTCCCCTGCATTGCACATTATTTTATCTATCCAAGGGCAATAATTTTTGTTCTTCATATTTTTTTTCTATAAAAATCTTACAGAAATAGTCTTGAGAGCAAATACAATACAATTTCCAATATAATTATTATTTCCAAGGGCATAACTCTAACTCTTTTAAAAATATTTGATTGGCGCTGATTTTCCAAGTCGTCCGAGACATTGCTTATATAAACCTATGATACAAGTTCTATAAAAATCTGGCAAGAACTGTACACATGAAAGTGCTAACAATGAAATTTTCCATATAATTAATATTTCAAAGGGGCGAAACTCTTTTAAAAATAATTGATTGGCACTGATTTCGAATTTGTCCGAGAGTAGACATTGCTGATATAAACCTATGATACAAGTTTTATAAAAATCTTTACAAGAATTGTACATTATAGATAGTCCAAATAATTATGACGTCTTGAAAGGCTATTATATTTTTTTTTGACGCCTTACATCGACGTCATAACGCCGAACTCATATATGCGGTTGGACTTTGAGAGGAATTTACTGCTTTATTAAATCGTTTAGCTGATTTCTCCTTAAGATGCTTCACTTTTGAGTATAAAATATAATTTTGAACCAAACTCGGTAAATTTGACGGACCTAAATTTCCGGATAATATAAAACAAAGGTTCCGGAAATTCGGGTCTGTCAAATGTTACCGAGTTTGGTGCAAAAATTTATTTTATACTCTCCTAAAAAGAGATCAGATAAACGTTTTAAAAAAAGCAGTAGATAATCGTACGCCTCGGATGGAATTGTAACTTATTTTATTATTACTTTAGGATTTATTGGAAATATTTTGCATAAACAAACACATAAAAGGTAAGACTTTTATATATGCAAAATTTTAAGCCTCCAATGAAAATTTTATGGCTAAATTGGGTCTCAAAGTTGAGAGCAAAATTCCTCTCAAAATCCAACCAAAAAAGATGGCTTCAGCGTTATGACGTCGCTGTAAGGCGTCAAAGCAAAAAATAAAATAGCCTTTCAAGACGTCATAATTATTTGGACTACATTATAGAGCGCTAACAAGACCAGGCAGACTGCTTATCAGTGAATCATGGTCATTAAATCCAGATTATTACAGGAAATTATAAATACTTTTAATTCTAGACTGGATAAATAACAAGAATGGGTACTAGGTACAGTAAATTTATATTTAATTTTTTATTTTTGCTCCACGAGTTCTCCACTGAAATGGCCTTGGGTTGCTGCAAGATATATATTTTTTTTATTTATGGATTTGCGGTCATAAAACTTTCGAGTCCAATTTTCGTACTCAGAAATCAACCAATCAAAATCCTGGATTTGGCGTTTCAAGTACACATATTGTACTCAAGTACTGAGTAAATTTTTATTACTGATTAAGTCATCTTTCAGCAAATGTCTCATTTTTCTTGGCGAGAGTGGCGCCAAATTTCCATTTCTATTTATGAATTCCTAAACATAAATAGAACAATTTTCTTCTTACTTATTCTTTATTCGCCTTAGTATTAATATATATCTCACTTTTGCTCATGTCTTGCATTTATTTTTTTCAAAAAGGAAATAATTGAGGTTTGCACTTCCATCATACTGATGAAACGGTAATTGTCAACTAAACGAACGCGTTTAAAAAGAAACTACATCCTATATTCATTAAAATAAACATATTTAAACACAAATTGAAATATTTCATCTCTCGATGTCTCATTTTAAGCACTTACCATGGTAGATTGTGATTTTTGGCAGACGAATCTTCTTTCTGATGATGTTAGAATCTGCAAATCTCTTTTCCGGTTTCGCCTATTTTTATGTAATTTACAAAGGGTAGTAGCTCCTTATACCCCTGAATTAATGTAACAATGAGTAAACTTTGATAAATAAGGTATGTGTCCCTAAAAAATTATTTAAATCCAAGTTTTAAATTGGGACTACTTTTCCAGCAGCCTGCTTGATTTGAGTATCCCTCATCGATTTCTCGTCGTGATTATTATAGTATATTTGTAACGATGAATTTGATTGGTTGATGGATACCTGCATTGCGACACTTGCACTGCGGCAGACGAAATTTTCAAAATAAAGAAAAGCATTGTCCAGTTGGGGAGCAGTTGGGGTATGATCAATCATTGGCGTTAAATCAACTAGCCAACTAAATCATGCATATTTTTTTTCAAAAAGAAGCTTTCAAATTTCATGATTTAGCTTTTAATTTTTATAAAACAAGAGGCCCATAAACTTCTTGCTGCCTGAGGGACACATGCGTCTACATCGACCGTGCCTGAGGGACACATATGTCCATATTATTAATTTACGCAAGCACCTGTTCATTACTGAATCTCTTTAGATTAAATGCTTACATTATACAGTGTAATCTTTTTTGGGGTCTCGACTGAAGGTAATGCATCAGGGCGTGATATCATATATATCACATGACGTCATAGTCGGCCAATATGACGTTACAGATGCCCTAGCTGATGTATTTCCTGATATACGATATGTAACCACATTTAACATTCGCGACATCAAGAGGGTTAACCCTTTGACCGCGCTATGGACATTAACAAACATATTTACGGCATTTCTGCTTACCGGTGGTTTGGGTTTTTTTTTTTGGGGGCACTTCCTATATACAAGGTGATAGGACGTGCCAATCAGTCTGGAATAGGTCACATTTTCCAGCTTGGAAATATGTGAATAGGTAAGGAAAACTATCAAGAAATATATAATAAGGTCAATAAAGTTTCCATTCCTTATATATTATTTTTTAATTTTTCTTCGTCTGTCATCTTGCTTGATCTTGCTTGGAGTTGTTCCCGGCTGTGTTTGTATCAAAAAATATTCCCTCTTTGAACACGTTGTTATTCCATTCCCTTGACACCACACGAAACCTAACCAATATGAGAAAAGGTTACATTTTACCTACGCAATATATGAAAAGGTATACATTTAAATATTTTTTTAAGTCGAAATCATATGAAAAGGGTGGGGAACAGAACCCAAGCGGCACCCCTATCAATTAAGTATGTGTGAAGTGGCCCCCCGAGCTGCTTACCCTTCCAGAGCACCTGATATCACCCCGGCTTTTTGTGAAGTTTCTTTTGCCCAGTCTTTAGTTTTCTATGTTGTGTAGACTGTTTATATAAAAATTCGTAAGGGGTCCCGCGGAAGCATTTGTCTCGCCTGCGATTGCTGCTGTCAGTGTAAATGAGTAATGTTGACCTAAAAAGTGAGTTCGTTTATCAGCAGAATACATAATTTAATAAAATTCAAACTTTTTCTTTAGATGCTATTTCTTGGTATTGAAGATTAGCTTCTGTCCTAGTTTCATAACAATCCATGAAGGTTTACAAATTTATCATGTTAAAAAAATAAAAAAATAACCCAAGACAGTCAGTAAATGTTAACTGTAAAAACTTAAATATATTTTCAAAAGTTTGCTTCAGACATTATCTCTTAATCATAAAAAAACTTCTGCCAAAGTTTCATAAAATTCGATGAGAAGGTTTGACAAAGTAATTGATGTGTAACAAACTTTAACCCCAGACTGTCTCTACTTGCTAACTGTAAAAACTAATTCCATTTATCAGTAAAATACGGAAAAATGAAAATAATTTTTTCAAAATTTTTCTCTTGGTAGATCTACTGTATTTTGGTCATTAACAAGATTCTGTCTAAATTTTATATAATTCCATGAAGGTTTGACAAAGTTATTAGTGACTGAAAAACTTTGACCTCAGACTGAATTTGAATGCTTACTGTAAAAAAAACTAAGTCCCTTTATCAGTAAAATACAGAAAAATGAAATTAGTATTTTCAAAATTTTGCTCTGGGTCATACTGTATGTTGGTCATAAACAAGCTTCTGCCCAAATTTCATACAATTCAATGACAAAGTTATTGATGTCTCAAAAAAATAACCACAGACTGTTGACGCCGCTGACGCCGCTGACGCCGACGACGGAATCTAGGATCGTTATGTCTCGCTTTCGCGACATAAATGTCGCAGGCTTGACAAAAATAAGGAGATGTGGTATGATTGCCAATGAGAAAACTATCCACCAGAGTTAAAATGAAGTAGTTAGCTTTCAACAATGAGAAAGAAAACCACATACCGTTTAGTCGGCTAGCCTATTAAAGGTCCCGGACATGAAACATGTGAAGCAATTCAAACGAGAACTCGTTATGAAACCTATAATTATCCTTTCTGTGATATTTCTTACCTAATGTCATCTATGCAATTTTGCGAGATCTCTATTGATTATTGCATTCTTGTAACTCAGACTCTTTGAACCGTACCTTTGCATTGATGTCCATGGGTAGCGCCGGGTTTTGATTTTTGAACTGGGTTTTGAGGGGCGGGCAATACTTTCCGTGTAATAACTAATGAACCATTCAACCAATGCTTTTGACATTTTAATACGGTTGATCATACTTATGACAAAATGGAGACACGATTAGGGGTGGGGGGACAATTTGAATACGTTTGGGCGATTTGTGATTATAATGCTATCTTTGTGGATCAGTGGTTCTGATTGGATGACAACAAGCGTAAAATCCTCTATAACCAGTCTACCTGTCTGTAACTGATTAAGGAAAGCCGACATTTTGAATTCTGTAATGTATTAACATGTTATTTCTTCAATAAAAAACTCACATTTTTCGCCTAAAATGTTCCTCTTTATAGAATTTTTATTACATGCTGAGGCGTACAAAAAGCCTGAAAACGCCCGGTGTTTACATTTGACAACTGGGGCATGCATGAGACGTCGCCTTGTTTAAGACCATTATTTTCGTTTTTATAAAATTGTACACCGAAACTGAGACTACTATAACACTGTGTTATAGTAGTCTCAGATCGAAATAATGACTGAAATGAACAGATTTGTTTATTTTGAATAATGACAGAGATAACCGTATTGTATTTGAAGTTTGGGCTACGTAAAAGTTTTACTGTCGCAAATATCCGTTTACCAGCTCCGCTACGCGTCGCTACGTCAACCCAATTTGTAACAGTAAAAGCCACGTTTTACGTAGGCCAAGCTTTAAATACAATACACTTATCTCATTATTCTAAGGACACGTTTGAGCGAAATAGACACGTTTCGGCGAGGCGGCCTGAAAACGTTTGGGGGGTGGATATGTTTGAGAATGTTACATATATATGAAATAAAGATGAGATGAACAGCTACTCTGAACCGCGATGATCAAGCTGAAGTGCGATGGTATGACGCTGAAGTGCGATGATGGCATTGTGACGCTATCTTGTTGATAGCTACGCCGAAGTGCGTTGGATTAAATAAACTATAGTTTCAATGATTTTCAAGTTCACCTGTCGATGTAGTAGTCAATTTTTTTGTTCGAAGCAGCTTAGTTTTTAGGTTTTTATATACATAGTCGAGAGTATGCAGCAAAATTAAACTAGGACAATCATTTAGTATGATACTGTAATTATAAGGACATAATGATATAAAATGTACTTTTGTATTTTAAACGTTGCAAACACCGTTTAAAGAGATGTACATTAAAGGTTTATATAAAACTATGATATTTCCACAGTAACTAACAGCTGATATTCAAACATTACATGAAAATAACATAATCCATTTGAGTAGTTTGGGTTCAACCTGTCTTTTAAAACACCCTCTATCAGGCTGGAACAGGTATTGGTTACTGTTATACCTCTATAATTGCCTGGATGTAATTTATCTTTTCCGCTCATGTGTACAGGAGTAACTACTTCTTGTTCACTATATTTACTTTATACGTTAATAATACACTGGCATTAGTTTGAAATGCTCTGCTGATAGACCATCGGGACCAGGACTTTTTCAAGTTTTCAGTGCATTAACTACTTCCTGCACTTGGTTATTTGTATTGCCAATTTCTATATTTCTTTTATTATTTCGTTTTGTATCTTTATCACTTTTAGTTTTTCCGTATTAAAGTTGTGTTGGGTGTTGAGGTTGTCTAGTTTATATAGATTTTCGAAATAATTTTTCCATCCGCTCATCATTAGCGCACGGTCTTATTCTTCTATACCGTTATATATAAGGGAGCTACCATTTGATTTTTATGGGGGATGAAATTTGAAAAAATAGGCAGGACAGGAGTTTTGAGTAAAAAAGGCAGGATGAGACACTTGCAAAAAAAAGTCAGTATGACAATTTAGGTAAAAAAGTCAGGATAAACTTTTAAAAAAAAGGCAGGACCGAATAGAGTGAAAAATAAAAAGGCAGGACAGAGATTACAACTAAAAAAAATGCAGGACAAAATTTTTCATCCTAGACCCCCCCAAAAAATCAAATGGTAGCTCCCTAAAAAAACATAGTATCAGTTAAAAACGACCATTTGATATTCTGGGGGGGCAGGATGATTTTGAAAATAAATAACTCAGCCTTGATAATCACGAAAATGAATGGTTTGTTCTGTGGTTATTTGGAAATAAATAAACTGACTTACAATTGAAAATAAATAACTTGGCAGGTCTTTTAAGCCAGATTATAAATGCTATTCGAAAGTATGAGATGGCACCAAATTCTTCACAATAAATCTTTTTTCAAAAAAAAATTCGGTAACCACTTCCCAAATCTTTTAATAATAAAAGTATAAATATAATTTAGATATATTTGAAATGTCTGAAAATGGGTTTCATTAATTAACTTGAGGTATATAGTCTCAGGAACACTTACTTCACTTTTATTGTTATATAGGGCTATTGCCTAATGTAGCAAATTTCAAAACCCAAAGCTTGTCTTCATATTAAATTGTTTTCATGGCGAGTGTCTTGCAAGAAGCAAGTTTTGTTCTCCCTCGGAAGTAGCCCGTTTTTTCATTGTTTTTCGGGATCCATGTTTCTTATTTATTTGTAGTTGTCAGTGTTATTTGTCTATTGTTCGTCGTTTTGTGTTTTATCTGTTCCCAGGTTTGTCTTTTGTTCATTGAATGCCCTTCTGTATTCTCTTAGTGTTACATTCCTTTGGTAATTTAATGATTTTGTTTTAAACTTTATCACAAGTTTTATTTTATTTATGTTAATGAGGACTTTTTAGCTAATTTCACAACTTGGCTACTTTAATTGTATCCCAGTTAGGAGCTATGCATCAAGTTGTAATTGAAATGTGACGTGTTATAAAAACTTACTTGACATAGTTATATCACTGATAATCAACCCCCTCTTAAACTTAATTTGAAAAAAAAATCCCACATACAGAAAATTCTGCAAGCCGAAACACAAAAAAACAAAAAAAAACTATGTGAATTACATTTTTACCTTAACCCACATATTGGTCTTTTGAAGTTGTCCCTAAAAAATTAAGTCTTACATTGAATCGATACATTTTGCTTTGAGACCAAAATATTGTCAAAAAATGATTAAAACAGAACTTGCATCTCAAAGGGTCTAGGAAACGACCAGAAAGCATGATTTTTGCATCATTTGTTCTATATCTTCTTGGGGCTTACATTGGCTCCCAAACCCTTCATAATTCTCGGCGAACAAATGTTTGGTAATACTTTTAAAAGAGGCTAGTTACAGCCCACCTTAAATAAGTGTATGAATGCAATACATGTATATGCAGTTGGGAATTCAGAAGATTCATTCTGATTAAATGGTACATAATAACTTAATCATACATGAATTATTTTCTTTTATCTAAGAAATAAATTGTATGTTTTCAAATATTATAAATATAGTTGTGAAAATAAATAATCAGTCCCTTGTTTTAGTGAAAATGAAAAATCATGCTTCAACAGTGCAGAAAATAAATAATCTGTCCTTTTAGACTACAAAAATAAAATATAAATCAATTGCTTTTGAAAAGCAATTGTAAACGGTCTTTCCCCCTTCTGAAACATGATTGATTGATATGTGTGTGTTTGTTTGTTTGTTTGTTTGTTTGTTTCTTTCTTTAAAGGGTCCATATTAGTGTGTTGGTTAAGTTTCTATATTTAGTTAGTTGGAAAGTTTTTATTCTATTTCAGGTCCCGCGCGCGTATTTGTCTCGCGCCAGATTGTGGCGTCACGTGACGAAGCTTTATAATAGCGAAAACTTAGTATTTTTATTTCTTTTTAGGTGGAGACGTTGGACAGAGAACATGTATAGCGACGGAGTACACACAATGTGGTAAAAAGACGCTCCCGTATTTCTTTTGTCATTGTAGGTAATTGACGTTTCGATCACAGTTCACGAGCAGTGCATGCTTTGGATTTAATTGATCCTGTGTAACTTTAAAACACGTTTATCGATTATTTTCATACAATGTACATTTTTTAGCAGCAGTTTGTAACACAGATTGTATTTCAATCTAGGAGCGGACATTTTATTGTAGGATTTCAGTAAGATTTACGGGGCTAGCAAGCGAATTTTACGGCATTGCAATTTCTTTTCTCTAGGAAAATTCTTGAGAGATATCTGCACCACGTTGTTTTATGAAGATGTAATACATGTATACCCTGCTGACTGCAAAATTTGGGGTCAATTGGACATGTAGTTCCAGAGAACATCTGATAACAAGCATGTGGATTTTTTTTTTCAGAAGAGATGTGAATACAATATTAAACACATGAGACGGAAACATGCATACAATGAATGATTGATTGGTTGGTTGGTTTATTGAGTGATTGATTGATTTACTAATTAATTGGTTGGTTGGTTGGTTGGTTGGTTGGTTGATTAAACACGTGGGATAGGGTCTCTTGAAACCAGCGAAAAAAAGAAACAAAGGAAATCTTGGACCCCATATTAAACACATGAGACGGAAACATGCATACAATGATTGCTTGCTTGCTTGGTTGGTTGGTTGGTTGGTTGGTTGGTTTATGGATTGGTTGGTTGGTTGGTTGATTAATTTAACATGTGGGATATGGTCTCGAAACAAGCTAAAGATCTTGGACCCCATATTAAACACATGAGGCGGAAACATGCATGTAACTAGAGGCTCCAAGGACCCTGTGTCGCTCACCTGATATTTTTATTTACAATTGATGCATGATAAATGCAACTGTTGTACTGTCGTTTAGTTTCAGAGATATAAGACTAAAAGTGCGTTTGAAACCTATGTTTTATTTCAGCCATGTGTGCCATGTTGGCACGCAGGGTCATCATACACAGTAGTCCCTGGATATCCTAGTGGTGATTTAAACCAAGTTTGGTTAAATTTGACAGTAGTTTCAGGGAGAATTTTGTAAAATTTATCTTATGAGAAATGCGAAGTGATGAGAAAGTTTGTTGTGAAGTTTTGTTGTTGCAACCCCCAAAAAAAAAAAAACAAAAGGTAATAAAAATTATCATTTAAGGGCAATCTTTCCTATTAATGATTTCTGCAAAATTCAGTTGATTGTGCAAGGGTTGTATAGCCAGCTGAGGTCGTTAAAACTCTCATTTGTTGTTGCAAAATTCAAGTGGTTTTTGAATTGCTTTGTTGATCTTTTTTTGTATTCAAAGTTTCCATGTTTTATAGCTTCAAGACAATAGACAAAACACAGTTAAACAACAAGGAGTCAAGAGACGATTATGGCCATGTTAAGTTACTTGTAGATTTGGTCATGCTGATCATTTTGCTGTACTAGTTTTTATCCATGTATGATAGATTTTAAGATACTAGATATAAATGCTAAATAAACTGTTATCACAGAGATATGATCTCGCTTTTTTTTGCAATTTCGATAATGCAAATGTTGAAATACCAAAATTTACCAAATTAATGAAAATTGTTAAAAATTGACTATAAAGGGCAATAACTCCTTAAGGGGTCAACTGACCATTTTGGTCATGTTGACTTATTTGAAGATCTTACTTTGCTGAACATTATTGCTGTTTACAGTTTATCTCTATCTGTAATAATTTTCAAGATAATAACCAAAACTGCAAAATTTCCTTAAAATTACCAATTCAGGGCAGCAACCCAACAACCAGTTGTCCAATTCATCTGAAAATTTGAGGGCAGATAGATATTTACTTGATAAACAAGTTAATCCCTGTAAGATTTGCTTTAAATGCTTTGGTTTCAGAGTTACAAGCCAAAATCTACATTTTACCCTATGTTCTATTTTTAGCCATGGCAGCCATCTTGGTTGGTTGCCTGGGTCACTGCACAAATTTTTAAACTAAATACCCCAATAATGATTGTGGCTAAGTTTGGTTGAATTTGGTCCAGTAGTTTCAGAGGAGAAGATTTTTGTAAAAGATTACAAAATTTACAAAAATTGGTAAAAATTACTTTAAAGGGCAATAACTCCTTAAGGAGTCAACTGACCATTTTGATCATGTTGACTTATTTGTAGATCTTACTTTGATGAACATTATTGCTGTTTACAGTTTATCTCTATCCATAATAATTTTCAAGATAATAACCGAAAACGGAAAAAATCCTTAAAATTACTAATTCAGGGCAGCAACCCAACAACCCATTGTCCGATTCATCTGAAAATTTCAGGGCAGATAGATCTTGACTTGATCAACAATTTTACTCCATGTCAGATTTGCTCTAAATGCTTTGGTTTCAGAGTTATAAGCCAAAATATACATTTTACCCTATGTTCTATTTTTAGCCATGGCGGCCATCTTGGTTGGTTTGGTAGGTCACCGGACACAATTTTTAAACTAGATACCCCAATGATGATTGTGGCCAAGTTTGGTTAAATTTGGCTCAGTAGTTTCAGAGGAGAAGATTTTGTGAAAGTTAACGACGACGGACGACGGACGCCAAGTGATGAGAAAGCTCACTTGGCCCTTCGGCCAGGTGAGCTAAAAAGGAGATCTTGGACCCGTATTAAACACATGAGACGGAAACATGCATGTAACGATTGATTGATTGATTGATTGATTGATTGGTTGGTTGGTTGGTTTATTAATTAAACACGTTGGATAGGGTCTCTTGAAACAGGCGAAAAAGAAACAGAGGACAATTTGGACCCCGTATTAAACACATGAGACGGAAACATGCATGTAACGATTGATTGATTGATTGGTAGGTTGGTTTGTTGGTTGGTTGGTTGACTGGCTGGTTGGTTGGTTGATTGATTGATTGATTGATTGGTTGGTTGGTTTATCAAATACATGGAACCGAGCTACTAGGATCATGCAAAAACGGAATTGAAAGCCTATATACTATATCTAAACACATGGGATTTAGCCTTTTGGAAATCCCTTAACAAGAAGTAAGGTCAAAGGTCAATGTCAACCTACAAAAGCATTAAAACACACATAAAACTCTTTAAATAGTGCCAAAAACACATAATTTGCCTTTTTGTACATGACCTTGACCTGTGACCTTGATCAAGGTCATTGGTCCACAGTGTCATTGCAAAAGACCCTATGGGTCTAGGACATTTTGTTTAAGAGTTTTGCCTAATAATGTCTTTTTATAAACCATCAATGGGGGTTATGTCCCTTACACAATGGTAAAACCAATATAGTCATAATGTAACAAAGTTGCCCATCGAAGTGCCAAGCATTTTTCACTATTTAAATTTTCTGTATCTATAACCATTCAAGAATTATAGGGAAATGAAAGACATATCAAAATCTAAAATATGACCTTGACTTTTGACCTTGACCTATATTTTCAAGTTTTGGTCCAATGAACTCAAATCTGAAGACCCGCAGTGTTCATGAGATTTATATGCATACCGAAAATTCAAATATTCAAGGGGAAATAACTCCTATAATAAGTCACTGGATCGCTTCGGTTCAAAATTATTTGAACTTGTATCATTTGGCAAGGAACATTTAAAAAAAAACCATTTGCCGCTAAGTCTTATAGTTTATGAGGAGTAGCGATAACAGTGTTTTTTGTAATTGGGGAGATAACTCCTACAAGGTAAATAGTAAATCTTGATTCTTCTAATACAAGATAGATATTATACCCCTGATACATGGTACCAAAGATCATTTGGATATGTTGCATACTTTTCTTGATTTTGGACTTTGAAAACGGACGAGGAAAAAGAATAATAATAAACAAACGAAATACAGTAAGGTCTTTCCATTTAAGAAAGGAAAGACCTTAATAACCGATCAAAACAAATTTTGTGGAATTTTGCTCGACATTTCATCTTTATTCTTTGCCGTTGGTTATTGTGTAGTATTGCCTTTGGTTTTTTTTTGTATTGCCTAGTTGTATTTTCTTAATTTCTAGTGTCAGATATCTTTTCCAAAATGGGCAAATTGGCAAATTTCAGCAATATCAATGCTATACGGTTACGGTATCAGGTCTTTTTGGAACTTTAGTGTATGATATTATAATGAATAAAAATAAGCCAAATATATAATGTAAGCTCTTCTTTACCTCCATAGTGTATCTTCAAGATTCTTTACATGTGGAAATAAATGCTCTATATGGTAAATGATAGCTGGAATACAACACCAAAATAAGCACACATAATCAGTCTTCTTTAAGCACGGAAATGAATACTCTGACGGTACTTATAGCTGACATGCAACACCATGAACACCAAAAAACACCCCCAGAAAAACACAACATGTGATTTGTGGCCCCGTTTTTGTGTTATTCGTTGTAGTGATGAGTTTGATATCCTTTTGGTATTTCCACCTTTCTTTTACAAGTATCAGAACTTTGCCATGATCATAATGACAATTATTTATTTATAATTCATTCATAGTTGTCAAAATTATTAATAAAACATGAAAGGAAACCTGTTTACCTTTTTAGAATGTCAACTTTATTATGAAACAATAAAAAGTAAACCTAATATAGCAACACACTAACTAAAACACGATTAGATTAAATAAACAGCTGCGCCATGAGCGCATGATATGCCCGTCACATTTTCAAAGAATAAAGTTCAATCACTTCTCAATGTCATATCATAAATTTATGAAAATCAAAAGGGAGCTTTTGTCAATAGATTTAAACAATTATTCACCAAAGTTTCATGAGAACTGCTGAAAGCATTTTTGAGGTATTGTCCGAAAAATGGAAAATCCCCCTTTTTGATGAATAAAACCATAACTCGGAAACGCAAAATCTAAAATTTATAAAATTCTAAAGGGAGCTTACATCAATAGATATAAACAATTCACCAAAGTTTCATGAGAACTGCTAAACGTTTTGGAGTTATTGTCCAAAAACTGTCAACTCGGCCCCTTTTTTTTTTAATGAATAAAACCCCTGAACTCAGAAACGTAAAATCTAAAATTTATGAAAATGGAAAGGGAGCTTATGTCAATAGATATAAACAATTCACCAAAATTTCTTGCAAATTGGTGAAAGCATTTTGGAGTTATTGTGTGAAAACTTGAAAATCCCCTTTTTTAATGAATAAAACCTCATAACTCGGAAACGTAAAATCTGAAATATATAAAAAACGAAAGGGAGCTCACGTCAATAGATAAAAACAATTCACCAAAGTTTTATGCAAATTGGTTAAAGCGTTTTTGAGTTAATGTGCGACATGCTGACGATGGACGGACAGACGGACAAAGGCATACCATAATACGTCCCGTAAACGGGCGTATAAAAATTATTCAACACAAAACCAGTAAAAAGGGTGCGAACGTGAAGGGAGTGAATGTGATTTTGAGCGAACGGACCCGGATTTGTATGATGAATATCTTCGTGCAATAGTTATGCTCTTTGAAGTCACAGCACTTGTGAGTCAAAGGGACAAAATGTTTTTATGTTTTTTACATTTTCGCCATTTCCCTGTACTTACTGTCTATCCATGATTTTATAACCTGTGATAACCTTTTACAGGGAAATCTTTCAAACAAAAAACAGCAATGCTCTATTGAACTAAATTTATCCAACATTGTATGTTCTATCATGATTTCCTTGATAGAGGGTTGCTACTTACAAGGAAACTAATAAACCAAGGGTTCCAAGTGGTTAAATTGAAGTTATCCCTTAGAAAATTTTACGGACGCCATCATGAGTTTGTTGACTGTTATGGAATTGTTTCACACATGATGACGGATATGTTCCAATTATCATAACCATAATCAAATCCTCTTTTCCTCGAATGTGACATCAAATTAGTCTTATCACTGACTTTGCACTAACATGAGCAACAAGAAGTGTACAACATATGGAGCATGATCTGCTTACCCTTCTGGAGCATCTGAGATCACACCCGGTTTTAGGTGGGGTTCGTTTACCTCAGTCTTATGTTTTACTACACTTGAAGAGACTAAAATGTTTTTTTTTAGTTTTGGTAAAGGTCACTCGTGACATAAGATTTGTTAAGTTTGGCCTGAGACTACTATAGTCATGAATGACCTCTACCTAACTAAACAAACCTAAATATGTCAAAAATAACCTCTGCCTGACCTGACCCCTATATCAATTTGTAGTATAACAAAAATTTTGGTTTATCTGAAGGACATTGGCAAATATACAACATCTCCTTATTTTATACCCAACTAAAAAGTATTTTTGAAGAAAGTAGAAATCTTAAGACTGACTAACATGCATGCATGGTAAATTCTAAGCCTATACAAATTTGTTAGAGGAGACAAAAGCATAAGGTTTTCGCTTTATGGCCAAATGATTGGTATTCACTTTGAATCTTCACTGTTCCCCTATTTTCCAATCCTTTAAAGTTTAATTCCATTGGTTGCTTGTTATAAAATGTTTATTTCTCAGTTGGCTTGATATATGTGTTTGGAGTTATTTTCATGAACTTACTATTTTCTTTACCAATGATTGATTGATTGGTGTTTAACGCCACTTTCAACACTATTGTGCTATTTCGTGGCAGTCAGTTTCTATTGGTGGAGGAAGCCGGAGTGCCAATGAAGAAATGGAGCCATTATAAACGACAGCTAATTCTCTTTCCTTTTATTTATTTTATCATTTTCTATTTATAAAGGTAAAGGTCACTTAAAAGATCATACTTATGTAGTTGCTTACATGTTGGACCAAATGCAAAACTTAACCAATAAGGATTGATTGATTGATTTTTGTTCGACACCACTTTCAACACTGTTGTGCTATTTTGTGGCAGTCAGTTTTTATTGATGGAGGAAGCCAAAGTGCCTTGAGAGAACCACAGACCTTTGGTAGGAAAACTGACAATCCTAGTCAATTAAGATTGGAGTCGAATGCACCCACCACTTGCAGGATTTGAACTCACAAGTTCACAACCCCAGTGTTACAGTAGTTCAACTACTTAGACCACTCAGCAACCCTCCATTCTTAAGAAAAATGAAGGTCAAGCTTATCTATAAATGAAACATCTACCAATGAAAGTACATTTTATATTGTCATTTGTAGTTATTTCAATCTGGACATTAACATAAAACCTAATAAAGGCAATTCATTCCAAACATGAAAGCCAATGTCACCTACTTTTTTGTAGACCTCTGTCACTTAACATGATGCATAATTGCTCTGGACTTAATTGTAAAGCTAAGCCAGAAGGTTAAGACAGCTCTATTTCTTTATTTGCACTTTGAAACACTTGCACTATTTATGATATTGGTGATCCGTAGTGCAGCTGCCAATATTAGAGTATAGAAATGCATGATTTCCCTATCAGCATGTGTTGTTGGGTTGCTGTCCCTTTGACCTATACCACATATTTCCTTTTGTTCTGATAAATCATAACATCCTCTAACTGTACTATTATAATTAGCCAAATTATGAACAACAAGTAAAAATTAAACATTAACACACACAACAAAAATAAAATACCACATAACAACTGTGACATCTACCTTCAAAGTCCTTCATAACACACATGACTTAATAAACTGCTTCTCTTAGCGCAGCTGGATTCGACTGCAGAGGTCCAACCCTGAACAGTTCAAGGCAAAAATGGACACAATATTTAAGCTTAATACAGGTCTGAATTTGGATTGTAATTAAATATATGACACATTATAGGTTTCTGACACAGAATAAATGTAGTCAAAGAACTTGAAATTTGGTTATATGATTTGAATTTATATTCAATTGAAGATTTCTTGCTTGTTGTTCTTGTTGTGCATACACTGTGCTGTTGCGCAATACTTAGTAAATCTGTTTTCAGACTATTTACAAAGAATTAGCAAAATAAATTGTGACCCACAATTTTTCTTTGGAAAATTGACAATTTTATTATCTTGAAGAAAAAAAAATTGACCCCCCTCCAAAAACAATAATATTTGAAGAAGTTTTCTTTTTGTAAAATGTGGTACAATCAAAGAGACATCCATACACTTAAACACAAGTTATTGTCTGAAAACTAGAACAAGAGTGCACACGCTGAAATGTCTCGCCTTCTTTACTAACCATTGATTTCATGTTGATAGTCCTAAATATAAAGCTTTACTACAAGTAACACATAAACTTAACATGATCCAAGAAAATGAGGTCAAGGTCAGATAAACCAAACGAGAAATACATGTACACCTTACAATCATTTAATAAACCAAACATAGTTGACCTGTTGCTTATAGTTTCTAAGAAACAGTCTTAACCAAGAAAACTTAACATTGACCAATGAACCATGAAAATGAGGTCAAGGTCAGATGAACCATGCAAGACAGACATGTACACCTTACAATCAATTTATGCATTAAATATAGTTGACCTTTTGCTTATAGTATCTAGGAAACAAACTTAATCATGAAAACTTAACATTGACCAATGAACCATGAAAATGAGGTCAAGGTCAGATGATACCTGCCAGACAGACATATACACCTTACAATCCTTCCATACAACAAATATAGTTGATCTATTGCTTATAGTTGAAGAAAAAGAGACCAAAACACAAAAACTTAACACTGAGAAATGAACCGTGAAAAGGTCAAGGTCAAATAAAACCTGCGAGACTGACATGTACATCATAAAATATTTCCATACACCAAATATAGTTGACCTATTGCATATAGTATTGGAAAAAAAGACCAAAACTCAAAAACTTAACTTTGACCACTGAACCATGAAAATGAGGTCAAGGTTAGATGACACCTACCAGTTGGACATGTACACCTTACAATCATTCCATATACCAAATATAGTAGACCTACTCTTATAGTATCTGATATATGGACTTGACCATGAAAACTTAATCTTGTTCACTGATCCATGAAATGAGGTCGAGGTCAAATGAAAATTGTCTGACGGGCATGAGGACCTTGCAAGGTAAGCACATACTAAATATAGTTATCCTATTACTCATAATAAGAAAGAAATTAACATTACAAAAAATGTTGACTTTTTTTCAAGTAGTCACTGAACCATGAAAATGAGGTCAAGGACAATGGACATATGACAGACGGAAACTTTGTAACATAAGGCATCTATATACAAAGTATGAAGCATCCAGGTCTTCTAGCTTCTAAAATATAAAGCTTTTAAGAAGTTAGCTAACGCCGCCGCCGAAGGATCACTATCCCTATGTCGAGCTTTCTGCGACAAAAGTCGCAGGCTCGACAAAAATGCTTGTTTGAGACCCTTTTAGGCCCCTAATTCCTGAACGGTTTGGCTTTTTTACCCCCAAAATGAATCCCAACCTTCTACTTGTGGTATTGAAAATTTTTTGCGGTTGTATAAACTAGAGGCTCTCAAGAGCCTGTGTCGCTCACCTGTATTTACTGATGCTTTGGAAATTATGTAAAATAAGGTTAAAATCATAATTAATAGTATTAGATATTAGATATTATAATGATATCTAAGATAATAACAAAAAACTGCAAAATTTCTGTAAAATTACTAACTCAGGGGCAGCAAACCAACAACATGTTGTTGGATTCGTCTGAAAATTTCAGGGCAGATAAATCTAAATCTGATGAACATTTTTGCCACCTGTCAGATTTGCTCTAAATGCTTCAGTTTCAGAGATATAAACCAAAAACTGCATTTTACCCCCATGTTCTATTTTTAACCAAGTCGGCCATGATGGTTGGGAGGCGGGTCATCGGACAAATTTTTAAACTAGATACACTTATGATTATGGCCAAGTATGGCTAAATTTGTCTCAGTAGTTTCAGAGAAGAAGATTTTTGAAAAAGATTACAAAAATTTACAAAAAAATTGTTAAAAATTGACTATAAAGGGCAATAACTCCTAAAGGGGTCTACTGACAATTTTGGTCATGACAACTTATTTGTAGATCTTATTTTGCTGAACATTATTGCTGTTTACAGTTCATCGCTATCTATAATAATGTTCAAGATAATAACCAAAAACGGCAAAATTTCCTTAAAATTACCAATTCAGGGGCAGCAACCCAATAACAGGTTGTCAGATTTGTCTGAAAATTTCAGGGCAGATAAATCTAAATCTGATGAACATTTTTGCCACTGTCAGATTTGCTCTAAATGATTCAGTTTCAGAGATATAAACCAAAAACTGCATTTTACCCCCATGTTCTTTTTTTAACCAAGTCGGCCATGATGGTTGGAAGGCGGGGTCATCGGACAAATTTTTAAACTAGATACACTTATAATGATTATGACCAAGTATGGCTAAATTTGTCTCAGTAGTTTCAGAGAAGAAGATTTTTGTAAAAGATTACAAAAATTTCGAAAAATTGTTAAAAATTGACTATAAAGAGCAATAACTCCTAAAGGGGTCGACTGACAATTTTGGACATGACAACTTATTTGTAGATCTTACTTTGCTGAACATTATTGCTGTTTACAGTTTATCTCTATCTATAATAATGTTCAAGATAATAACCAAAACGGCAAAATTTCCTTAAAATTACCAATTCAGGGGCAGCAACCCAACAACAGGTTGTCAGATTTGTCTGAAAATTTCAGGGCAGATAGATCTTGACCTGATAATCAGTTTTACCCTATGTCAGATTTACTCTAAATGCTTTGGTTTCAGAGATATAAGCCAAAATCTACATTTTACCCCTATGTTCTATTTTTAGCCATGGTGGCCATCTTGGTTGGTTGGCAGGGTCATCGGACACATTTTTTAAACTAGATACCCTAATGATGATTGTGGCCAAGTTTGGTTAAATTTGGCCCAGTGGTTTCAGAGGAGAAGATTTTTGTAAAAAGCTAACGACGACGGACGACGGACGCCAAGTGATGAGAAAAGCTCACTTGGCCCTTTGGGCCAGGTGAGCTAAAAAATAGTTATAATGAAATTTTGACATCTAATGACTTAAATTAATTGAACAGAGACAATCATTAATAGACTAAAATCCATATACTTAACCATTTCTATTCAAAGGAAATAACTCAACTTATTTCCAAAATAGTTCTCTAAAATTAGATACGATTTAACCAATAAAAATGGTTCTCTAAAATCAGATATGATGTTATATCTATTTTCCAATTAAAATCAAAAATCTAAATACCACTTAGATTCAGCATATTAAAGAACACCAAGTATTCAATTTTTTAAAATAAAACAAGAATGTGTCCCAGTACACGGAAGCCCCATCCGCACTATCATTTTCTATGTTCAGTGGACCGTGAAAATGGGGAAGATCTCTAATTTGGCATTAAAATTAGAAAGATCATATCATAGGAACATGTATTCTAAGTTTCAAGTTGATTGGACTTCAACTTCATCAAAACTACGTTGACCAAAAACTTTAACCTGAAGCGGACGAACGGACGAACGAACGAACGGACGAATGGGACGCACAGACCAGAAAACATAATGCCCATAAATGGGGCATAAAAAGTTGTATTTTGGACCCTTTGGACCTAAATGTGGACCAATTTGAAGACAGGCCTCAAAATAAAAAAAAATCTAACAAGAGACCAAATGACAAAGAAATTAATTATTAATTTCTGTTCAAAGGGAAATAACTCAAATTCATATAATAAAAATAAATTTTACTACTGAAAGGTCTAAAACTCAACAATGAGAACAGCTTAAATCTTGAAATTTGAACTTGACCTTCATTTAGTCACAGGAAACAACATATCTAAATTTGAAAAGATTTCACAAAGGATTTTCATGTTAATGAACGAACACTGTTTGGCAGCCACCACCTGCCGTACATCCCCAAATCGATAACCGATTTTTCTTTTGAAAATCCAGTTAAAATTATGCAAAATTACAGTAATGGTACTAATTCAAATAAATGACATTTGTAAAACAAAAATTAGTTCTTTAATTTAAAAATACAAGTACAACTGTGTTATATTTTCATTTAAGTACATATCAGTAAATAAATATGGTTATCTTACTCATTAAAACCTCCAATTGATATCTTCTCTTAAATATAGTAACCAAACCATGATTAAACACAACCAACACATATTAATAAATTAGTCCTTAGGCATACTTAAAACATTTTAAATGTAAAGTTTAAATTTTGTACTTAAATATAGCTCATTATCTACGTAAATATCAATGTATACTAAAATAAATATAATGAATAAATATATATGATTTATTTAAAATTACAGCACATACTTCTATAGCCAAAAGTTGCTTTCTCATGGCCAAAGTCTGCAAAGATATACAGATGACAATATATTATATACCTCATGACTAGATTGATTTTCTTATTTTATGTTAAACATTTTTTCAATATGTAATTGAACATTTGAAGAATGAATGTAAGAAACAAAATATGACAAAATGACAAAAAATTTGCATTTTCCTACTGGATCTCAAACAGATGTTATTTAAATTTATTACCAGTCATTTAATTTTCATAAAGAAAGGTGTATGCTGAATGAGACATGATAGATCATGCATAATACAACTGAAGCAAGCTAAGAACGCTACATCCAAACTCAATCCTATCCCACCCACGCTACATCCAAACTCAATCCTATCCCACCCCTATGGAGGACATAACATCAAAATTCAAATGGTATTGGAGGTTCCAAATACAGAGACATATGAGAAGCAACTACAGATTTGACCTCACTGTTTGACATATACACCTTACAATCCTTCCATACAACAAATATAGTTGATCTATTGCTTATAGTTGAAGAAAAACAGACCAAAACACAAAAACTTAACACTGAGAAATGAACCGTGAAAAGGTCAAGGTCAAATAAAACCTGCGAGACTGACATGTACATCATAAAATATTTCCATACACCAAATATAGTTGACCTATTGCATATAGTATTGGAAAAAAAGACCAAAACTCAAAAACTTAACTTTGACCACTGAACCATGAAAATGAGGTCAAGGTTAGATGACACCTACCAGTTGGACATGTACACCTTACAATCATTCCATATACCAAATATAGTAGACCTACTCTTATAGTATCTGATATATGGACTTGACCATGAAAACTTAATCTTGTTCACTGATCCATGAAATGAGGTCGAGGTCAAATGAAAATTGTCTGACGGGCATGAGGACCTTGCAAGGTAAGCACATACTAAATATAGTTATCCTATTACTCATAATAAGAAAGAAATTAACATTACAAAAAATGTTGACTTTTTTTCAAGTAGTCACTGAACCATGAAAATGAGGTCAAGGACAATGGACATATGACAGACGGAAACTTTGTAACATAAGGCATCTATATACAAAGTATGAAGCATCCAGGTCTTCTAGCTTCTAAAATATAAAGCTTTTAAGAAGTTTGCTAACACCGCCGAAGGATCACTATCCCTATGTTGAGCTTTCTGCGACAAAAGTCGAGGCTCGACAAAAATGCTTGTTTGAGACCCTTTTAGGCCCCTAATTCCTGAACGGTTTGGCTCTTTTACCCCCAAAATGAATCCCAACCTTCTACTTGTGGTATTGAAAATTTTTTGCGGTTGTATAAACTAGAGGCTCTCAAGAGCCTGTGTCGCTCACCTGTATTTACTGATGCTTTGAAAATTATGTAAAATAAGGTTAAAATCATAATTAATAGTATTAGATATTAGATATTATAATGATATCTAAGATAATAACAAAAACTGCAAAATTTCTTAAAATTACTAACTCAGGGCAGCAAACCAACAACATGTTGTTGGATTCGTCTGAAAATTTCAGGGCAGATAAATCTAAATCTGATGAACATTTTTGCCACCTGTCAGATTTGCTCTAAATGCTTCAGTTTCAGAGATATAAACCAAAAACTGCATTTTACCCCCATGTTCTATTTTTAACCAAGTCGGCCATGATGGTTGGGAGGCGGGGTCATCGGACAAATTTTTTAAACTAGATACACTTATAATGATTATGGCAAAGTATGGCTAAATTTGTCTCAGTAGTTTCAGAGAAGAAGATTTTTGAAAAAGATTACAAAAATTTACAAAAAATTGTTAAAAATTGACTATAAAGGGCAATAACTCCTAAAGGGGTCTACTGACAATTTTGGTCATGACAACTTATTTGTAGATCTTATTTTGCTGAACATTATTGCTGTTTACAGTTCATCGCTATCTATAATAATGTTCAAGATAATAACCAAAAACGGCAAAATTTCCTTAAAATTACCAATTCAGGGGCAGCAACCCAATAACAGGTTGTCAGGTTTGTCTGAAAATTTCAGGGCAGATAAATCTAAATCTGATGAACATTTTTGCCACCTGTCAGATTTGCTCTAAATGATTCAGTTTCAGAGATATAAACCAAAAACTGCATTTTACCCCCATGTTCTTTTTTTAACCAAGTCGGCCATGATGGTTGGAAGGCGGGGTCATCGGACAAATTTTTTAAACTAGATACACTTATAATGATTATGACCAAGTATGGCTACATTTGTCTCAGTAGTTTCAGAGAAGATTTTTGTAAAAGATTACAAAAATTGTTAAAAATTGTTAAAAATTGACTATAAAGAGCAATAACTCCTAAAGGGGTCGACTGACAATTTTGGAAATGACAATTTATTTGTAGATCTTACTTTGCTGAACATTATTGCTGTTTACAGTTTATCTCTATCTATAATAATGTTCAAGATAATAACCAAAAACGGCAAAATTTCCTTAAAATTACCAATTCAGGGGCAGCAACCCAACAGGTTGTCAGATTTGTCTGAAAATTTCAGGGCAGATAGATCTTGACCTGATAATCAGTTTTACCCTATGTCAGATTTACTCTAAATGCTTTGGTTTCAGAGATATAAGCCAAAATCTACATTTTACCCCTATGTTCTATTTTTAGCCATGGTGGCCATCTTGGTTGGTTGGCAGGGTCATCGGACACATTTTTTAAACTAGATACCCTAATGATGATTGTGGCCAAGTTTGGTTAAATTTGGCCCAGTGGTTTCAGAGGAGAAGATTTTTGTAAAAGCTAACAACGACGGACGACGGACGCCAAGTGATGAGAAAAGCTCACTTGGCCCTTTGGGCCAGGTGAGCTAAAAAATAGTTATAATGAAATTTTTGACATCTAATGACTAAAATTAATTGAACAGAGACAATCATTAATAGACTAAAATCCATATACTTAACCATTTCTATTCAAAGGGAAATAACTCAACTTATTTCCAAAAATAGTTCTCTAAAATTAGATACGATTTAACCAATAAAAAATGGTTCTCTAAAATCAGATATGATGTTATATCTATTTTCCAATTAAAATCAAAAATCTAAATACCACTTAGATTCAGCATATTAAAGAACACCAAGAATTCAATTTTTTAAAATAAAAACAAGAATGTGTCCCCAGTACACGGATGCCCCATCCGCACTATCATTTTCTATGTTCAGTGGACCGTGAAAATGGGGGGAAGATCTCTAATTTGGCATTAAAATTAGAAAGATCATATCATAGGGAACATGTATTCTAAGTTTCAAGTTGATTGGACTTCAACTTCATCAAAAACTACGTCGACCAAAAACTTTAACCTGAAGCGGGACGAACGGACGAACGAACGGACGAACGAACGAACGGACGGATGGACGCACAGACCAGAAAACATAATGCCCATAAATGGGGCATAAAAAGTTGTATTTTGGACCCTTTGGACCTAAATGTGGACCAATTTGAAGACAGGCCTCAAAATAAAAAAAAATCTAACAAGAGACCAAATGATAAAGAAATTAATTATTAATTTCTGTTCAAAGGGAAATAACTCAAATTCATATAATAAAAATAAATTTTACTACTGAAAGGTCTAAAACTCAACAACGAGAACAGCTTAAATCTTGAAATTTGAACTTGACCTTCATTTAGTCACAGGAAACAACATATCTAAATTTGAAAAAGATTTCGTCAAAGGATTTTCATGTTAATGAACGAACACTGTTTGGCAGCCACCCGCCTGCCGTACATCCCCAAATCGATAACCGATTTTTCTTTTGAAAATCCAGTTAAAAATTATGCAAAATTACAGTAATGGTACTAATTTAAATAAATGACATTTGTAAAACAAAAATTAGTTCTTTAATTTAAAAAATACAAGTACAACTGTGTTATATTTTCATTTAAGTACATATCAGTAAATAAATATGGTTATCTTACTCATTAAAAACCTCCAATTGATATCTTCTCTTAAATATAGTAACCAAACCATGATTAAACCCAACCAATACATATTAATAAATTAGTCCTTAGGCATACTTAAAACATTTTAAATGTAAAGTTTAAATTTTGTACTTAAATATAGCTCATTATCTACGTAAATATCAATGTATACTAAAATAAATATAATGAATAAATATATATGATTTATTTAAAATTACAGCACATACTTCTATAGCCAAAAGTTGCTTTCTCATGGCCAAAGTCTGCAAAGATATACAGATGACAATATATTATATACCTCATGACTAGATTGATTTTCTTATTTTATGTTAAACATTTTTTCAATATGTAATTGAACATTTGAAGAATGAATGTAAGAAACAAAATATGACAAAAAAATTTGCATTTTTCCTACTGGATCTCAAACAGATTTTATTTAAATTTATTACCAGTCATTTAATTTTCATAAAGAAAGGTGTATGCTGAATGAGACATGATAGATCATGCATGATACAACTGAAGCAAGCTAAGAACGCTACATCCAAACTCAATCCTATCCCACCCCTATGGAGGACATAACATCAAAATTCAAATGGTATTGGAGGTTCCAAATACAGAGACATATGAGAAGCAACTACAGATTTGACCTCACTGTTTGTCTATATGAACAACACCTCTCATTAATTTTGTCTTCAGCATGTACTTATAATTTCCCCAGTAAAAAATATGCGTCAAATCTACTGGTATCCCGTTTCTCGTCATGGTTTGAAACAGATGACACTATTCTTTTTCTTAAATCAAAACTAGATGAAAATTTAGTGCATTAGGTGTATAAATATGAAAATATTAAAAAGAATCAAATATTTTATAACACAATCTAAGATTTAAGATCTAAAGTAAATATCTTTTTAAATAGGTACAATGGGCATTGTAGCATATATAACTGGAAGAACTGTAATGCTAACTTTACTGTACATGATTGTAACTTCTTAACAAAAAATAATTACATTCTGATTATCAAATGCACATACAACATATTAACTAATTTATTTGATCTATTGTGTATGAAGCTATCACAAGGTATGAATGACATTGATCTTTGTCACTTCTTTTATCATTGTTAACACATATACATGTATTGAACTTTGTTAATCTAGACAAACTATTTTTCTGTACCTTTGCTTTGAATAAAGAATAAACAGTTTAAATTAACAATGCACAAAGTGATTATATAACTACCAGGGGCAGATTCAGGTTGGGTAGGGGGTTATACATGACGTTTGCTCCCCCTAAAATCGAAGAAAATATCATTTTGGCATAAAACATGTTAAAATCTTTTGACTCATGCCCCCATTAACCTTAATTACTGGATCATCTCCAGACTACAAAATGAGAATTTTTAGGAATTAAAAGGTTGTAGGGATAAATTATTCATTGCATTGCAAGGTCTTTAAAACAATTTAAAAAAAGATCGTAACAAAATATTAATGTCATTGACTCATTCCACCTCTTTAGCCAGAAAATACCCACATTATTACACAAATATAATTAAAATGCTCTCCGTCAACCAACTGATGAGAACCCAATAGTGAAGACGAATCCATTAAAAAATGATGTAATTCCAGTTATATCAATTTTTGAGCATACAAAACACATTATTTACATTGTATTTACTGTACTTATTCTTTCTTTCACAACCAGTATTATAAGCAATATATGTTACACTATACACATTTTTCTCTTCTATAGTGTGTTTTAGGAAATGATTTTACTTCGTATTCATGTATTATTTGTGAAACATTGAATGTTTTATAAAAATGCAAATTTTCTGTATAAAGTCAATAATTATGTAGCCCAAACTTTCTATTGCCTTAAATACGCAAATGAAAGATCCGAAAACTATACCAATACAGAACGACATGTTTTTGATATTATAGCAAAACTTTTGGTTGACAAATTTTTATTTGTTATTGCAAAAAATGAACTTAAAATATCTGTCATTTTCTCCCTACCCAGTTTACCACTATTACTTGTTATGATGTGGACCGGTCATTATTGGTCTACCTTCAAACTGTTTTTTTTCATACACGTATATTAATTAAATCAAAACATGCATGAATGTGTACAGTAACTTAAATGACCTTCAAACTAGACACTGGTTGAGTCCATATTATTTTTTATCTATGAAACTAAAGGTATGAAAGGTAAAAATTACCACTTCTTATATTTTTACAAATTTTCCACATATAGTAGATAAATTATTTTTGATAGCCTATTCCAGAGAAGAAAAGGAAAGTTTACAAATAAAACGTTTATAAATTTCTTTATACATAATTTTAAAGCAGTGTAAGGGAGTTAACAAATTTAACATTGTACTTAAAAGTGATTATCCATTAACAAGGAAACCCTTGTTTTTTCCCCCTTTTTTGCCCCTAATTCCTAAACGGTTTGAGCCATTACCCCCCAAAGCCAATCCTAACCATCCCTTTGTGATATGGAAACTTGTTGTACAATTTCAGAGAGATCCATACACCGTTCTAAAAGTTAATGTCTGAAAACTAGAAAAATGCTTATTTGGGCCCCTTTTTTGGCCAATAATTCCTAAACTGTTTGGACCATAACCCCCAAAATCAATCCCAACCTTCCTTTTGTGGTTATAAACCTTGTGTTTAAATTTCATAGATTTCTATTTATTAATACTAAAGTTATTGTCCGGAAACCAAGTGTCTTCGGACGACGACGACAATGACGTGATACCAATATACAAACTCAAAATTTTTTGCAGTCATATAAAAATCTATTCCAGTGTACAACTTTTTTCACAATTTTCCATTCTTGTGTAAACTTTTTCCACAGTTTTTATTTTAGTATGCAACTTTTTTTCACTATTTTCTTTTCTAGTGTGCAACTATTATTCATAATTTTCTATTTTAGTCTGGACTTTATTCACAATGCTACTGGTCAGTGTTTACAAAATACAAAAGAGTCATCCTGCATAAAATGGGTATATTTGGGGTGCAGGCGATTAATTTAAACAGTACATGTCATGCATTAAAATCTAGCTTGTACAGGGCATATTCTGTGGAGACCTATCAGATTTTTTCAAATTGTGTAAAAAATGCAAAATTTTTTCTGCTTAACAAATCTTACATACAAAAAGGTACCATACAGGCCAAAAACTTGAAATCAGAAAACAGAAATATGAAATATGTTATATAGCTGTGTGGGCTCCTTTTTAAAATATGGACATTTCGACATTGAAACTTTTTCATGAAATCTTGAAATATTTTTTAAGAAATGCATGCATTGATAAGAACACTTAGAAATGAAATGAAATATTAAACTATAACAAAGCAAAATGAACATAAAATTGAAAATCTATTGAACAAGTAAAGATTTGCAAGGTTTGTTCTTGTGAAATTTTGCACTATAAATTATTACCACAACTCTATAACCATGATCGGATATGTAAAAATATCTACATTTATTTCTAATTAATGTATTCATGATCTATATCTTCCTTCTGAGGTCTGTTTGTTTGGCTTTGGTTATATATTATAAATCCCAGGATTCCATCCATTTAATGTTTCTCCATGGACTTCCCTCTTCCATTGATGACGGACCAGACATGCCATAAGATAATGGATAAAACAAGTAAAAGCTGAAAAAAAATATGGTACATGAATAATGATAAATGCTTCATCTCAAACTTCTGAAACAATGGATAATATTTCAGCAACATTATTTAATATTACTGCAAATTAAAGTTTTAAATGTTATCATCAAACAAGATTTACTGTGAGCTATTGCTATATACCTCTGTTTAATAAAAATGGGACCAACAACTCATATATGCACATGACAATTTAAAGATATGTTTTTGGGAAACAGGATGTAGAACATTTAAGGAACAGAGATCCTGTAAGACTATATGGCACGGCCAGATGAAGCTTTGAGCAATGTTCAAGAGGCTAAGACTTCTAGTTGCTAAGGAAATGTTACAGAAATGTGTTATCGACAGAAGGACGTATGGCACAGGTAAACCAGTTGAACCTCTCCGTAAGAGCAGGTGTATAACATTTTAAATGGAAATAACAAATCTATCTAGAAATGTCACGACATAATTATTCTTAAAAAAAAGTTTCAGAAGACAAAATTCTAGTCCACAAACAAAGGATAATGAAAATTAAGTTATTTCAATAGTTCTCATGATCCACAAGAGGAGTTGCACTTTGAGGCAAATGGACAGACAGACAGAAGGGTGGATGGATAAGGTGATTCCAATATACCCATCTAACATTTGTTTGCACAGGGTAAAATAAGCATTCAAAAGAGTTTAACTTAAGAAGAACGATTAGAAACTTGATTGTCCTTGTCAGTTATTGCGCACTATCAACAAAACAATTACAGATATGAAATGTACTTAACACATACATGTATATTGAAGCACCTTTATCACGATAAATAAAACAAATTTTATAAGCACCTTTATCACGATAAATAAAACAAATTTTATAAGCACCTTTATCACGATAAATAAAACAAATTTTACAAGCACCTTTATCACGATAAATAAAACAAATTTTACAAGCACCTTTAATAAATAAAACAAATTTTATAAGCACCTTTATCACGATAAATAAAACAAATTTTATAAGCACCTTTATCACGATAAATAAAACAAATTTTATTTATCAGATAAATAAAACAAATTTTATAAGCACCTTTATCACGATAAATAAAACAAATTTTATAAGCACCTTTATCACGATAAATAAAACAAATTTTATAAGCACCTTTATCACGATAAATAAAACAAATTTTATAAGCACCTTTATCACGATAAATAAAACAAATTTTATAAGCACCTTTAATTGAGATAGCTAATGTTTGTCATGCACATGTCTCAACTTGAAATAAAATCATTGATCATTTTTTTATAAATTTTAAACACAGATATAAAATGTTTGATTTAATGCATGTTGTTGTCAATGGAAACATAGCATGGATTCATAGTTATTTCATCAAACAAAAATACCTTTGTGTCAAATAGACACTTCCTTATTTGCAAAAATACTGACTTAATAAAAAGAGAATATAACTGTAGGCAACAGTATGTTACCATCAATAAATATTTTTAATATTGAACCAGACAAGAACACCATCATAGGAAAACCTTGAATATCCTTCCCCATGCTGATCGAAGAATAAAATAACTAATTAATGCAAAATAGTGATATATGTGTTTATATATATGTAAAATTAATTATCTGTAAAAATATTGATGGTTGCCTTTGTTAAGTAACAAAAATATTTGCAATCAATTTTCAAACCACAAGTGATTTGCGATGTCAATTTATTTTGAAAGCTTTTAGTACAGTAAACAAATGATTATTTTTATTTCATTAAATTCCACTGTTTATTGATTATAAAATAAACAAGACAATTCTGTTGATTACACATACACAATGGGAAATGGATATTAAATTCTGTGTGTCTTCTCAAGTGTGAAAATCTAGAGTGTTATATTGAAAGAGAACAACACATCATGTTTTATTCAAACTTCAACATAGACATGTAATATAAAATAATCAATTAGAACGTCCTGTTAATTTTACAGCTGGTGTCTGCATAGCTACATCTGATTCAAAAATAAATCCTTTTGCATGCTTTATATATATAATAAAACGTTTAATAAAGATAAATGGGTTGTGAGAATGCATTGTCTTCAATGATATTGAAGAGTCACTATTCAAATAATACAGCTATCAGTATACACATACAAAACACAGTGTAATAACCCCAAAAATATATTGATCATTCTGACAGGAACATCTATAGCAAATAAAAAAAAACAATTGAATAATGTAAGGTAAAGCAAATTAATAAGTGCTTCACTATAGCTCATTTTAACAAAGAGCCAGGATACATTTAGCATCTGCTTAAAAGAGAAAAATGATCATGACTCCAGACTGATGTCATGCTTAGATTTACCAAACTCCTTGATCTCTATTACTTTTGATCTTACACATTTTGCAATAGTTTTGAAAAGGAGAAAAGAATAGCTTTCCAAGCAGACTTAGCTTGCATGCCTATTTAACCAAAGTGAAGAGTCATTTCTCTGATGAAAATAGCCTATTTGAAATGTTTTTGATATGAACATGCCATATTAAATATAAGAAAAAAAGTTGTTACATATATAAGGTTGTTTACCCATAGAAGCGTCATTTCATGTGTCTTTCAAATAAGATTAAAAGGGGAAGTAACTCAAATAAAAATAGACAAGATAGAAGAAGGAACAATAAGGCCCTTAATTGGCTAAAAAATTAGTTCACATTATTAAACTTTATTAAAGGTCAAAGTAATTCAGAAAATAATGAGACCAATACCGTGTCTGAACCTGGTTCACTGTATGCAACTGATTGAGGTAACATGTATGCTGAAGCATAACTGATCATTCCCTAAAACAAGAGGCTCTCAAGAGCCTGTGTCGCTCACCTGTATTTACTGATGCTTTGGAAATTATGTAAAATAAGGTTAAAATCATAATTAATAGTATTAGATATTAGATATTATAATGATATCTAAGATAATAACAAAAAACTGCAAAATTTCTGTAAAATTACTAACTACGGGGCAGCAACCCAACAACATGTTGTCAGATTCGTCTGAAAATTTCAGGGCAGATAAATCTAAATCTGATGAACATTTTTGCCACTTGTCAGATTTGCTCTAAATGCTTCAGTTTCAGAGATATAAACCAAAAACTGCATTTTACCCCCATGTTCTATTTTTAACCAAGTCGGCCATGATGGTTGGAAGGCGGGGTCATCGGACAAATTTTTTAAACTAGATACCCTTATAATGAGTATGGCCAAGTATGGCTAAATTTGTCTCAGTAGTTTCAGAGAAGAAGATTTTTGTAGAAGATTACAAAAATTTACGAAAAATTGTTAAAAATTTACTATAAAGGGCAATAACTCCTAAATGGGTCGACTGACATTTTGGTCATGATGACTTATTTGTAGATCTTACTTTGCTGAACATTATTGCTGTTTACAGTTTATCTCTATCTATAATAATATTCAAGATAATAACCAAAAACGGCAAAATTTCCTTTAAAAAAATTTAGGGGCAGCAACCCAACAACAGGTTGTCAGATTTGTCTGAAAATTTCAGGGCAGATAGATCTTGACCTGATAATCAGTTTTACCCAAGTCAGATTTACTCTAAATGCTTTGGTTTCAGAGATATAAGCCAAAATCTACATTTTACCCCTATGTTCTATTTTTAGCCATGGTGGCCATCTTGGTTGGTTGGCAGGGTCATCGGACACATCTTTTAAACTAGATACCCTAATGATGATTGTGGCCAAGTTTGGTTAAAATTGGCCCAGAGGTTTCAGAGGAGAAGATTTTTGTAAAAAGCTAACGACGAAGGACGACGGACGATGGACGCCAAGTGATGAGAAAAGCTCACTTGGCCCTTCGGGCCAGGTGAGCTAATAATTTAAGCCAAGAAAACTTGTATGAGAATTTTCCTTTTACACTGTGTGTTGTAATATTTCAAACTATTGGCAAACAGGAAGTGGCTGCACAGCAGATGTGTCTAAGGATACGGCTTTGCAATTTTCCAAATTAAAAAGGGGCATAACTCTAGAACTGTAAATGACTCACTGCCCAAATTCAAACTCTGTGTGTTGTGATTAATTGCATTGTATATGAGTTTCTTTGGAAGAGACAAACTTAAGTTAAGAGTGTGGAAACTGAAAATTTGCAATTTTCCAAGTTATAAAAGGGCATAACTCTAGAACAGATAATGACATACTGCTAAAATGTAAGCTCTGTCTGGGTGTTGTGTTTTTAGCATTGTGTAAGAGTTTCATAAAATTTGGATGAAGCAAACTTACATTAGAGTGCCAAAACCAATTTTCCAAGTTATAAAGGGCATAACTCTAGAACGGTAAGTGACCCATCAAGGGTAACACTTAATGCCCCAGTTGCCTACGGGGGCATAATGGGGCATAAAAAAACGCTACAACTTAACTTTTTCAAGCTGCAAACCAAACATAAAATCATTCCCTTTCATTGAAGCCAAGAAAAGTTTGACAAAATTTTTCCTTGTACAATGAGAGTTGTAAAATTTCACACTATCAGCAAACAAGGAGTGGCTATAAAAATTGCTCATTCACTACAACTCAACATTATCAAGCTGCTGACCTAATATAAAATTATTCCCTTTCATAGAAGGCAAGAAAACTTTTGTTTTCTAACTAAGGTCTTTCAGACAGTTGGACAGACAGATGGAATGAAAGAAGGAGTTGCATGGTTATAAAGCTATTTTCAGTTCCTCTCTAGTTTTCACCAATAGTGAAAACAAATACGGGTGACAATCATCATTGAAGGCCAACAACTTCCATAGAGAGTCTACAGATGATTTCTGTATGGTTGACTTGTAGATCTTTTTAGCTGTTCATTTTGTGCTGTGTACAGTATCACTCGATCTATTTTTGTTTTTGCCAAAAAAGCAAAAATGGATAAAAATCATTACTGAAATACAATATCTTATAAAAGACCACTGATGTATTTTGATCATGTTGACTTATTCATAGATGTGGTTTAGTTGCTCACTTTTGCTGTTCAATAACTAAAAAAAAAAATTCTGAAAATAATCATTTGTGGCAAAATAATTCCTTTAAGGAGATAGCTGAAATTTATTTTAATCCAAGTTGTCATGTTATTTTTAGATCTTGCTGGTATTTTGCAATTTAAAGTTTCTGTCTATCTCCCAAAGTTTTCAAGCAAAAAAACACAAAACTCAAAAATTGGCTAATAATTGACAGTTTAGGGGCAATAAGTCCGAATGGGTTGTCTCATTCATATGAAAATTTCAATGTAGATAGATCTACTTATTATTTTAATTTCATCAGATTTCCTCTAACTGCTTTAGTATTTGAGATATGAGGCAAAAACTGGTTTTACCCCTATGTGCTAGTTTTACCTAGGGTAGACATGTTTTCATCTGTTTGGAATAAAATGAACATTTTGTTGAGAACACACAATCAGTCATTATTGCCAAGTTTCAAAACAATTGGCTATGTGGTTTCAGAAGAGAAGATATTTGAAAGTGTATGTTGGTTGACAGATGGACAATGACAACAGATGCCGAGCAATAGCAATGGCTCACATGACTCTAATGAATGTGTTGAGCTAAAAAAGCATAACTAGCATAAGCTTTCTTTTATTAAAGGGGCATTAGCTACGACATACATGTTTAAAAAAAAATAAAATATGAACTTTTTTTGTTCAATCATTAATGAAAGTGAAATAGTGAAATTATAATTCACTTTTAGCAGCCAATTTGGTTCAATTTTGTCAAAATAAGGTAAGAAACATCGCTGATGAATTATTCACTTGCAAGTGAATAATTCGACCTCTTTGAATCCGTTCATGTGACCTTCAATTAAACCCCTTAGCTGGAGATGGGTTACGCATGTATTCAGCTATTAAAAGGAAAAAAATGTCATTATTGAAAGTGAAACAAGGATGATCCATTTGGTTGACTGATTCGATCAACAAAATAAATGATGATTCTTATACAAGTAAAAACGATGATAAACATACTTTTTAACCTATTAATGAAATCAAACAGACCTAGAAAAATCCAACTGCATGTGGTCGCTATCTATATATATTTATATTTATGTTTATATCGGGTTATATGACTGTCAGCATTCTTCAGAGGTCATCTCGATGGTTAATTAGATGGCGTCTAGACAAAAATACACACAAAATGCTGGTACATATTATCATGTCCATGCATTGTTAATTGTTTATTTAAGACTTTTTGTAATTTTGATATATGCATTTTAGTATGGTATAAATCAAATATGAGAATTTGAGTCAAATCGGTGAATATGAATTTGACAGCTGATGCCCCTTTCAAAAATAATTTTGAAAAATATTTATATAGCCTACGATGAGGTTATCAATGGGAGATACCTCAAACAAAATTAATTTCAATTTATATTCAGATATTAAAAATCTTATTAAAATACAGATCCTGTGTCCATGCTTTGCAAACGAGGATCTGACAACACTCTGTTCTGGTAATTATTACATCAGCCAATGAAAGTCATGCCTACAAAACTTGGAGGTGTGTTTCAGATTTAACCAGGGGATCCTGAAATGTCTCAGATTGAGATGTTACTACATTTTCACTGTTCTGAGGGATATAAATAAGAAATCTCCCTTTTCTCATTATTTCTATTAATAAAACTCATTGAAAACAGACAACACATTTTCTGTTTATTTTCTAAATGGATCGTATTCAAACAACGCTTTCGCAAAAAAAATATAAGTATCTGTTGCACAGCTTTCCATTACACAGGTAAGGATAATTTTCACTTAAATTTTCAACATAAATTATCCTGGTATGTTGCTTTAGAAAAGAAATGACAACTATTATTATCAACTTTTAAAATCCCTCAATTTTTGTATAAAAGTACGAAAGTATAAAAACTTCATCATGAAATGAATAGATCAAAATGTGAAGTGATGTTACCCAAATGGATGGTGTTACCTACTTTTCATGGATCAGTGGTTTTGGTCATTCATACAATTAAATTTCAGACTGGGACAATTTGATGTAAGGTACACGTCATTGTGCTGTCTTCATGAAATGTCCTCTTTGGAAACTTGAAGTTGTGATATACAGAAAACTAGATATCGTTGAGATGGGAGCCATCTCTGTGGGCCCTGCTGTGAATAATGTGTGGTAAAAAATTTGTATCTTTATCATAGGACATGGGGTTGTCAACTGAAACCAAAGTTTTTTACCTTGACCTTTGACCTAGGAAGTTGTACATAAATTATGACACACCCTCTAGTGTTGGTTTATATACATGTCAAGTATAAACTTTGAAATCATAACGGTTCTCAAGATATAGAGCGGACACGATCTTTACCATAGGACATGGGGTTGTCAACTAAAACCAAAGTTTTGACCTTGACCTTTGACCTAGGAAGTTGTACATAAATTATGACACACCCTCTAGTGTTGGTTTATATACATGTCAAGTATATACTTTGAAATCATAACGGTTCTCAAGATATAGAGCGGACACGATCTTTACCATAGGACATGGGGTTGTCAACTAAAACCAAAGTTTTTGACCTTGACCTTTGACCTAGGAAGTTGTACATACATTTTGACACACCCTCTGGTGTTGGTTAATATACATGTCAAGTATAAACTTTGAAATCATAACGGTTCTCTAGATATAGAGCGGACACAATTTGTTACGGACGGACGGATGGACAGACTGATCACTATAGGGCGTCCACCATTCGGCAGGGCCCTAATAATCATTAGAAAGATGGCATACCCTTTATTTCACAGTTTGGTGATCACAGTCAGGAATTACTTTTATGCATCTAAAACAAAATATCTTTTCATAGTTGTCTGCAGGGCTCAGCATTCATTAAATACATTGATATTAAAAAAGTAATGAACATACCTCCAACATAAGGCAGCAAATATACCTGCTATACAACCTTGGAATACAATTAGAGAAAACTGTTCTGGTACTGTTATACAACAACAAGTCAAAATGTAGTCTAAAACAACACCTACAAAACAATAGATTCAAAGTAAAATTTTCATACCAAGATAATCTGTATCACCTAACATCAACAAATGTCAGAAGTAAAACAGAAATTCATTCTGAATTAATGATCAACTTGAAACTTCCAGTTTATTTGTTTATTTTCAAAGGAATTTGAAATTTTAAGTTATTAAAATCATTGTAGTTTTAAACTGTTGCATTCCATAAATCAAACTTAAACCTTTTTACAATCAAATGCTCGCTGAGCTCAGCCTGATACGACCGCAGAGGTCAAACCCTGAACAGTTGTGGCAAGTTTGGACACAATATTTAAGCTTGATACTGTCTGAATTTGGATTGTGATCAAATTTTTGACATAATATAGGTTTCTGACACAAAATAAATGTGGTCAAAGATCTTAAAATTTTGAAATGGGACATTTAATTTACCTAGAATGGTCTGATATCCAAAATCTAACAACATGGTTAAATTCAGCATATAAAAAAAACCCAGTTAGTTGAAATCAAACAAAGTTTAATTTTGGACCCTTCAATACTTAATATGGACTAATTTGAACACAGGGCCCAAAATAAAAAAATCTAAATGCACAATAAGATTCAGCATATCATACAGCCGCAACAATTCAGTTTTTGATAAAATCAAACAAAGTTTAATTTTGAACCCTTTTGACCCCAATGTAGACCAATTTGAAAACGGGGCCCAATATCCAAAAAAGTAATGCAAGGTTAGAACCCCCAAATATTAAAGACTTTAAATTAATCCCATGGAAATTGGTTAAAAGATTTGTATTTATTTTCAATTGAAGATTTCTTGCTATTGCGCAATACTGTGCAATTGAAGATTTCTTGTTATTGTGCAATACTGTGCTATTGCGCAATACTGTGCAATTGAAGATCTTTCTATTGCGCAATACTGTGTTATTGTGCAATACTGTTCTATTGCCCAATACTGTGCAATTGATGATTTATTGCTATTGTACAATACTGTGCAATTAAAGATTTCTTGCTATTGCACAATACTGTGCAATTGAAGATTTCTTGCTATTGCACAATACTGTGCTATTGAAGATTTATTGCTATTGCGTAATACTGTGCAATTGAAGATTTCTTGCTATTGCGCAATACTGTGCAATTGAAGATTTCTTGCTATTGCGCAATACTGTGCAATTGAAGATTTCTTGCTATTGCGCAATACTGTGCTATTGCTCAATACTGTGCAATTGAAGATTTCTTGCTATTGCACAATACTGTGCTATTGCGCTATACTGTGCAGTTGAAGATTTCTTGCTAATGCCCAATACTGTGCAATTGAAGATTTCTTGCTATTGCCCAATACTGTGGTATTGTACAATACTGTGCTATTGCACAATACTGTGCAACTGAAGATTTCTTGCTATTATGCAATACTGTGCAACTGAAGATTTATTGCTATTGCATAAAACTGGGCAATTGAAGATTTCCTGCTATTGCATAATACTGTGCAATTGAAGATTTCTTGCTATTGCACAATACTGTGCAACTTAAGATTTCTTGCTATTGTGCAAAACTGTGCTATTGCGCAATACTGTGTTGTTGTGAATACTGTGCTATTGAGCAATAGTGTTGAAGATTTCTTGCTATTGCACAATACTGTGCAATTGAAGATTTCTTGCTATTGTGCAATACTGTGCAATTGAAGATTTCTTGCTATTGCGCAATACTGTGCTATTGCTCAATACTGTGCAATTGAAGATTTCTTGCTATTGCGCAATTCTGTGCTATTGTGCAATACTGTGCTATTGCAAATACTGTGTTGTTGTGCAATACTGTATTGTTGTGCAATACTGTGCTATTGCGCTATACTGTGCAATTGAAGATTTCTTGCTAATGCCCAATACTGTGCAACTGAAGATTTCTTGCTATTGCCCAATACTGTGGTATTGTACAATACTGTGCTATTGCGCAATACTGTGCAATTGAAGATTTCTTGCTATTGCGCAATACTCTGCAATTGAAGATTTCTTACTATTGCGCCATTCTGTGCAATTATTTGAAATTTCAAAAATTTCCAAGAAAAAATTGGAAAAAAAAATCCCCCAAACTTTTTGAACCCCCCCTTGGAGTAATAACCCCCAAACTCAATCCCAGCCTCCCAATTGTTGTATGGAACCTTGTAGTACAATTTTAGAGAGATCCATACACTTAAAGACAGTTGTGGAAACTAGAAAAATGCTTGTTTTTGGACCCTTTTTTGCCCCTAATTCCTGAACGTTTGGGGCAATTACCCCCAAACTCAATCCCAGCCTTCCCTTTGTGATATGGAACCTTGTGGTACAATTTCAGAGAGATCCATACACTAACACACAAGTTATTGTCCGGAAACTACAAAAATGCTTGTTTTTGGCCCCTAATTCCTAAACTGATAGTACCATAACTCCCAAAATCAATCCCAACCTTCCTTTTGTGGTATTGGACCTTCAGGTAAAATTTCTTAGAGATCCATTCACTTAAACTAAAGTTATTGTCCGGAAACCAAATGTGTCCTTGGACGACGCCGATGACGACGACATCATAGCATTATACGACGCAAAAATTTTTTAGCAGTCGTATAAAAACAGGTACAGAATTTCCTACATTCTGCAGCAAGGCAATTGATATAGGTTTCTTTATGTCTCGACTTCCTGTATGAAGTCTGTTGACAATAAACTAGAGGCTCTAAGAGCCTGTGTCGCTCACCTTGATCTATGTGCATATTCAACAAAGGACACTCTCCAACATTGTAGACAGGAAAAGAATTCATGACAAAAATCTGTTTTGTTGATCTTGTATTGCTGATAATTTAGCCTATTTAGTTTCTCTCTATCTTCTTTAGTTTTGCTCAAAACACTAAGGAGGATAAAAACTAGAGGCTCTAAAAAGCCTGTGTCGCTCACCTTGGTCTATGTGCATATCATACAAAAGGACACTTTCCAACATTGTAGATGAGAATAGACGTCATGACAAAAATTTCTATTTTGTTGATCTTGTATTACTGATCTTTTAGTCTGTTTAGTTTCTCTCTATCTTCTTTAGTTTTTGCTCTGGGTAAAATAAATCCTCATTTAAGGGCAATCACTCCTATGAAGAGTGACAGTCTATTAACTATATCAGCAAAATTTGACTTTTTAATAGATCTTGCCTTGCTGATCATTTTGTGATTTAAAGTGTTTATTTATCTATTATAATTTAAATCATATAAGGCATAACGGAAAAAAAAAGGTTTCTCTCTAAATATCATAGTTTTCATTATAATAGGCAAAAATGAAAAAAATGGTAAAATTTGTCATTTATGGGCAATAACTCCTGTAAGAATTTGTCTAACAGATTTAACGTATATGGACAATTGGCAGAGCTCATTATTCTGAACTCTTTCGCTCCTTTCAGATTTTCTCTATTTATAACTGTTCAAAAATTAATAGACATAACTTGCATTTTACCCCTATGTTCTATTTTTAGCCATGGCAGCCATCTTGGTTGGCGGGCCAGGTCATCGGACAAATTTTTTAAACTAGATACCCTAATGATGATTGTGGCCAAGTTTGGTTAAATTTGTCTCAGTAGTTTCAGAGGAGAAGATTTTTGTAAAAGATTACAAAAATTTACAAAAAAATTGTTAAAAAATGACTATAAAGGGCAATAACTCCTTAAGGGGTCAATTGAAAATTTTGGTCATGTTGACTTATTTGTAGATCTTACATTACTGCTGTCTACAGTTTATCTCTATCTATAATAATATTCAAAAAAATAACCAAAAACGGCAAAATTTCCTTAAAATTACCAATTCAGGGGCAGCAACCCAATAACAAGTTGTCCCATTCATCTGAAAATTTCAGGGCAGATAGATCTTGACCTGATAAACAATATTACCCCAGTCAGATTTGCTCTAAATGCTTTGGTTTCAGAGATATAAGCCAAAATCTACATTTTACCCCTATGTTATATTTTTAGCCATGGTGGCCATCTTGGTTGGTTGGCAGGGTCACCGGACAAATTTTTTAAACTAGATACCCCAATGATGATTGTGGCCAAGTTTGGTTAAATTTGGCCCAGTAGTTTCAGAGGAGAAGATTTTTGTAAAAGTTAACGGACGACGGAAATGCTACAGAATTTTGAAAATTAATACGAAAATAGTCATGAAGACTATCTTCAAAATGAAAATAGGGAACTTGACTTGTGTCAGGGAGGTAGGGTGGTAACGTTAGAGCTTGGATATCTTGTAGACCAGTTAAAACAGTGTAAAAACTGTAGCTCACCACTATTTCTACATAATTGTGATGAGGAAAAACAGTGTGGTCTCTGAAGTATTCTATATGTAGTATGTTAAAAACGTCCCTACAGAAACCCTATATTCACTGGGAAAAGAGATTGTCCCGCAGAAAATAAGAAGAAGGGGATGCAAGTTTGGGACATTAATACTAAGCTTTTAGTCTTGGTAAAATATCCCCTATTTTGAAAATTACCACACCAGTTGGAACAAATAAAAATATTTTCTAATTCAAGAAAAGGGAATGAACCACATAAAATTCTCAGCTGCGTCAGTCAGTCTTGAAACAGATGACACAAAATGATTTTAAATTAACATTAACCTTTTTCGCGATTGCAACAATCATTTAATATTTATACATCACAATTTTTAAGACTATAACACATAAATGATAAACAAAAAGTTATAGAGATCCATCGCTACAGTTTGTTTTCTAAGGTTTTTTTGTAATGGTGTTTTCTTTCATGTCCGCAATTTTGTGGAAAGTTTCGAAGCTAAAATTAGAACACAAATCCTTAAATAGATAAATGTATAAATAGCATATGGTTTTAAGAGTTATACATGGTATATTTTCCAAATAAAAGAACATCCAGTGGATCCTAAAAGAATTTTCTTAGTATTGATTAGTATTGTTATTTGCTCAAGGTAATTGATATATCAATGGTTATATATCAATGGTTAAAAAAATAACTGGAAACAAATAAAAATTTGTAGCCTGAAAGTTGCATTTCAAATATAGAATATAACTGTTCTCAATTCTATTTCACTCATACAACTTGAAGGTTAAGAACGAGATTCTATCGATCATGTCAATATCATACTACTAATATATACATGCGTGTGTATCTACTAAAAAATATGCACACACACTTTCAGTACCCAAAGAAAAATGAAAATCCTGTAATAAGTCAGTACTTCAGTAAGACAGCAACCAGACAACAACACCAGGCCACAAAAAATGGAAAAGAAAAAGACATCTGATGTTGTGCATTTGTGCAGATAGAATTTAACAAGTTAAGGACAAAATTTTCAGTCATGTTTCAGTCTGTGTGTGATAGTTTTTGTTTTTGTTTTTTTAGGGTTGATACACTTTTCAAGAGCTTCATTAATATAAATTGTTTTATTAAAAATAAGGCAGTTAGTTTTCTTGTTTGAATTTATTCACATTTTTCGAATCAGGGCTTTTTATAGCCGACTAAACAACATAGGTTTTTTTGTCTTTTTTAAGTCTGTACGATAGTCTGTAATTTCTTATATCCACCTCATGTGAACTTTGGTGGATAGTTGTTTCATTGGCAATCAGACCACATCACCTTGTTTTTATATTTATTGGTGTCAATTGCTCTCTGCATGGATGCACATAAATTTATTGTCACATATAATAAGATTTAAAAGGGGTATGCAGAATAAAGGATAATGGTGAATACAGAAATTGAATAGAGAAAAAAGAGCCAAAAAAAAAATAAAGGATAGAGAATAATGGTTTGCAAAAGTATAAAGAATAACAATGGAAAATAAAATAATAAGTTAATACAAGTGTAGTGGTTAAAGACATGAACCATGTACAGAATAAAGCAATCATGTAATATTAGAAGAATTTTACAATAAAACCATTTATTGAGGATTTTACAGAATAAGCGTTGTATTCAATGTTAAAGAAATTTGGCATTACAATTAAAGAAATTTGCCATTAAAATTAAAGAATACAGAAGTTAAGGACACACTTCATACAGACCCTTAAATTAATCGTTGTATTATCTCGGTGTTATTGGTGATAAACAAAAAAATCACTAGTCAAATTATGCAGAGGGTGTTGTATTTGATGCAATATATTCTTATATTCCCGTTCCTAATGTATCTTCCATTTTTATTGAAGTTTACATTGATCAAAGCCTTAGTTTAATATAGTTTCATGTTATTACTATACCAACCCCCATTTTGTTGCATTTTGTGTATCGTGTACTGGTTCTATATATACTTCGAGCATATATGTGTGCACACTTTTGGAGTAATCTTTAACGTTTTTATTTATACAATAAATTTTATACAGAACGAAAAGAAATTATCAAAGATGTCAGTTTGTATGCGTGTTTTACTTGTTAACTTGCAGATGTATTAATAACCACACGACACTCTTTCAAGGATTTGTAGAATCATTGATATAATGTTTGTTGATATATGCGATGTAAAATTCTATCAAACAATTGTATAATCTTTGTGAAAACAGACGACTGCACTGACATTATACAAATTGCAGTAGCATATGAGCAGAACACTTTCTGTGGTTATATAGTACCAAAACAAACTATCAAATGTTCTGCTGGTAAAGTTACCGGTTTTTCAAAAAGTGGCCAAATCTTATATCGGAACGGAGAAATAATGCGAACAGATGACCTGCAAGATAGTCTAAGAGATTTTATCAATTGGTTGCCTGACACAATGCAAAGCTTTTTTATTCCAGAGTTTTAGTTTATTCCACGGAGAATAATTCTTTCTTTGATAGTTTTGAACAAAAATATAAGGGTTTTGTTGACTCGCTATCTTTGCTGAAAACTGTGCTACCAGAGAGGAAACAAACGGGTAAAGGTCATTACAACAACTAGTAGAACATGTGTCACTTCCCACTGAGAAAGTTGCACCACACTCATTCTCAGTGGAATATGTTTCACAGTCTTATGAACGTGAGGGGTCTGATGGTATTGCCAATCTCCTATCGGAACTTTTTTTTTTGGAAAATCCAGAGTCACAAAAGATAAAATAAAATTATATTACATCTTTTTTTGAGTCAAGACATTAGGATGATTTCTATTTTTATGTTATTACTATTTTTGCGTTCATGTACTTACAAAGTATTTTCATCTGAATTAGAAATTGTTTTAAACATGTTTATTGATAATGAACATATAATATTTTTTACAACTGTTATGATTTAATTTGAAATATGTGTCCTTAAAAGAGGGTCTGATTGGGGTTTACGGAATACAGAATAAAAGGCAAAAACTGCAGAATAAAAGGCAATAAAAAAATTTTTTTATGTTTTTTTCCCCAAAATGTTGAGGTTGCGTCATTTCTAGAGGGAAAACAAAGTCAGTGACCATATTTTTTTCACATCATCTTATTTGTTAGACAGAGAGGAAGAAATCATTATTTAAAAAAAAAATTCTATGGAGTGAATCTCGTGATTTATACAGGAAAGCGAAAAGTGTAGAAGAAAAATAAGGATTTTTCCCTATATATTCAATGTAATTTACTACCCTCTCGGACCATTTTAAAAATGACTTTTTCTCGAAAACAAAGTCGGTGACATATACTTTTTTAAAAAATTTTCTGATGTATATTTTCAATATCTAATTGAATTCTAAATTTTTAAAAAAATCTATGGACTGGTCATTTACTGATCCTTGATCTTAAAGTGTATCTTTATCTATTATAATTTTCTATCATATATGGCAAAACGCAAAAAAAAAAGGTGAAAATCATCTTTAAAGGGCAATAACTCCAATAAGGAATCGTCTGACCATTTCCTCCATATTATCTTCATTGTAGATTTTGTTTTGCTGATCATTTTTGCCTAGCTAAGTTTCTATCTGTCTATTATAATTTTAATATATAAGGCAAAAAGCAAAAAATTGGTCAAAATCATCATCAAAGGGCAATAACTCTAATAAGGAGTCGATTGACGATTTCGACCATGTTGACCTATTTGTAGTACTTGTCTTGCTGATCATTTGAAAGTTTCTCTGTATCTATTATAGTTTTCAAGATAGTAGGCAAAAATGAAAAAAAGTGATAAAATTTGTCATTTAAGGGCAATAACTCCTATAAGAAGTCATCTGACAGTTTTGACATGTACGGACAATTGGTAGAGCTCAATATTCTGAACATTTTTACTCTTGTCAGATTTTCTCTCTTTATAATGGTTTTCAAAATAATAGACAAAACTTGCATTTTACCCCCTATGTTCTATTTTTAGCCATGTTGGCCATGTTGGTTGGAAGGCGGGGTCATCAGACACATTTTTTTAACTAGATACCCCAATGATGATTGTGGCCAAGTGTGATTAAATTTGGCAAAGTAGTTTCAAAGGAGAAGATTTTTGTAAAAGATTACAAAAATTTATGAAAAATTGTTAAAAATTGACTATAAATGGCAATAACTCCTAAAGGGGTTAACTGATAATTTGGTCATATTAAATTATTTGTAGATCTTACTTTGCTGAACATTATTGCTGTTTACAGTTTATCTCTATCTATAATAATAATCTAGAATCTATAATAATATTCAAGATTATAACCAATAACTGCAAAATTTACTTAAAATTACCAATTATGGGGCAGCAACCCAACAACAGGTTGTCTCATTCATCTGAAAATTTCAGGGCAGATAGATCTGAACCTGATGAACATTTTTACCCTATGTCAGATTTGCTTTAAATGCTTTATTTTCAGAGATATAAGCTAAAAACTGCATTTTACCCCTATGTTCTATTTTTAGCCATGTCAGCCATCTTGGTTGGCAGGCGGGGTCATCGGACACATTTTTTAAACTAAATACCCTAATGATAATTATGGCCAAGTTTGGTTAAATTTGTCTCTGTAGTTTCAGAGGAGAAAATTTTTGCAAAAGATTACAAAAATTTACGAAAAATGTTAAAAATTTACTATAAAGGGCAATAACTCCTTAAGGGGTCAATTGACAATTTTGGTCATGTTGACTTATTTGTAGATCTTACTTTACTAAACATTATTGCGGTTTACAGTTAACCTCTATCTATAATAATATTCAAGATAACCAAAAACTGCAAAATTTCTTAAAATTACCAATTTAGGGGCAGTAACCCAACAACGGGTTGTCTGATTTGTCTGAAAATTACAAGGCAGATAGATCTTAACCTGATGAACATTTTTACATTATGTCAGATTTGCTCTTAATGCTTTAGTTTTAGAGATATAAGCCAAAAACTGCTTTTTACCCCTATGTTCTATTTTAAGCCATGTCAGCCATCTTGGTTGGCAGGTGGGGTCATCGGATATATTTTTCAAACTAGATACCCAAATGATGATTGTGGCCAGGTTTGGTTAAATTTGTCTCAGTAGTTTCAGAGGAGAAGATTTTTGTAAAAGTTATTGACGACGGACTACAATGGACGACAGACGCCAAGTGATGAGAAAAGCTCACTTGGCCCTTTGGGCCAGGTGAGCTAAAAAAATAAATTACCCGGTCTTTCAAGAGAACAAAGGACAAAAATCACATGAAAAAATTTGTGGATCCTTCATCATACACATGATTTTCAAAACATTTTTTTTCTCACTGTGTTCCTATACTTGTTTCTGATTTCCAAATATATTTTTTAAATGTTACTGAGGTTCTGTTAATATTAATTACCTGACAACATGGCACTAAAGAGGAATGCTGGGAAATAATGATGGAAGTATAAAACTCTAGTCATTGGCCAGAATGGAAAGTAATGAAGCATCCAGCCTAAAAATAACCACCATCCAGCACTGAACATTCTATCTTTATAGGCTGAAATATAAGAACATAAATCTTTCACTATCAAAACATAATAAGAAATACATATTTAATATTTAACACAAAACTCTATCATATTTACAGCAGAAATCAATGTTTCCAATGATAACAGGTTTCTACATGCTTTGTTCTTTAATATATAAATAATTGGACATATCTGAATGTTTTGATGATTTTATTTCCTATGTGTTATATATTCAAATCATCCAGCGGAGTCTTTATTTAACCCATATTGCAGATTCTTCTACCATACAAATCATGCTCCGTAAACTAGGAGCATAAATGCCATCAAAATGTTGTTCCTTTGACATTTTATAAACTTCATGCTTGCTGAACAGAGGAATTCGTTTTTACCAATATCATTTTTATTCTGTAACATTTGTATTAATCTGAGCATACATATAACATCCTTGTGTTGCCACTGTGGCATCATATAAGGGATCTCACTATAATATTGTCAAGCAGAGCTCTGGGTCCTTTTTCTTTTTACAAAGGTAACTGAAGAGTATAATACTAGCCAAAAACTTTACTGGAAGGTGGTGTTCATAGTAAATCGGAAAAAAAACTAACAAACTGAACCCATATTACCAGAATCAAAAATCCTTTTGAGATTATGTGTGTACTAAATGTAATGACAAATTTATTAATTTGAAAACACATGCAGGGCAAGTAAAATTACCTTCCTTAGACATTAATAGTTGAGTTCTCTTTAATCAATTCCTCTTGATATGTAACTTTTGACTAGAAGTTGACATGAATTTTGATTTATTTTAAAATATGATATGTATATAAATATACACACAAAATCAACACTGCTTTTACTTTTATTCAGAATATTATTCAATGGTCAAACTGCAAAGTTTATAAAATCATTAATAAAAATAACAAGGAGAAATTTTGCTTGCAACATAGAAGATGATATTACCTCTCCAGTACTTATTATTCTTCAAACCTCTCCGTGATTTGACTGTATCAATAGAATATGCAATTATAAAGACAAAAGTTAATCCTAGACAACCCCAAAATATTACAGGGTTTCCTAATAGGTAAATTCTGTGATCTTTTCCTGAAAATATCTGTCCCTAGAAAAGAACAAAACATTTGACAATTATTAAAACACGAGTGAACACAAAAATTACATTGTAATGATAAAGTTCATACAAAATTATGTCAGCACTTTGAAAGATATCTTAACATATATCCTTTATATACAATCGAGGGGGCTTCAGTAGCCGATTGGTCCAAGTAGTTCATCTGTATGACTAACCTGTCAATACTAGGGTTGTGAGTTCGAACCCTACAGGTTGCAAGTACCTTGATCTTAATTGACTAGGATAACCAGTTTTCCTGCAGGTGGTCAGTGGTTTCCTCTGTGCACTCTGGCTTCCTGCACCAATGAAAACTGGCTGCTAGGAAATAGTCAAAAGCCAAAAATCAATCAACCAGTCTTAACATACCTGACTGCAAAGGGATCAGGTAATTATATAATCGTCAAAAGAAATAAGAGTTCAATTGAAAATTATTTAATTGAAAAAATTGAATCAAAGAGCTGAAGAGCTCTGAGGGGAAAGACGGCCATTGTTTCTTTTTTTTTTTTGGGGGGGGTATCTTTTGATAGTCTCATATAAAGAATGAAAAAAAAGAACACCTAGAATACGTAGAAAGGTTGACAATATTGAAATCAATTGTTGTGTAATGTAATTTCGTTTCCTTAGTTAAGGATTCAATTTGGACCAATGGAAGAGATCTGCATCTTCTAAATCAAAACATTCGATTAAAGTTGAAAGTTAATTATTTAAAATTCAACTGAATTCTATCATTTAACAACTACTACAATATTTTTTGAAATTTTAATTGTGTACCACTGAACTGCAGGCTAGGGCCATTTTCCTTTTTAGTGACAGTACTCTAAAAATTTTATTTTTTTTCTCAAGAAAGTGAGGACTGAAAAATCTATTCAGTTTTAAATTTCCATTGATAAAGTTCCCAGTTACAACTCTCATCGCAGGGATACAGGTACTAATAAAAACCGATATGATTGATGTAAACTGTGTGAAGCTTGTTTCCAAATTTTTGATATATTTGTAAATTTCATGAATAAATAGGTTTAAACTACAAAATGCAACATTTTTTTTTTTTTTTTTTTTTACCATTACAATGATTATGTTGGTACACAAAATTTAGTTTTAATGGAAGACTATTAATCATATACTAAATGTCACATTTTAAGTGTTCTGATATATTAACTTTTATTTTAGTGGATTATTACTCATCAATTGAGGTGCACCTGTATTGGAGGAAGATTCTCAAAACAGAATTTTACAGAAAAATGAAAACTGTTGTTTCTCTCCCAATCTCATGTATCCCCACGGCCATTGTTTACCGTGAAAGTTACAAGTTGACCTACAAATTAAAGCATTGCATTTGACGTTTGAATCATCTATAGCAAACATAATTATGTTCAAATTGAACAAATACCAATTTTAAATTAGTACACGAACTCTGAGAACGATTTAAATAATCAGTAAAGGATATCCCTGCTTCTACGTAGTGTGGCATTCCAACAATGACGTCACTATAATGTAGGTTGGATATATTTAGAATATACCGTCATTCTGATTTTTCCGGATTGTAAAAGAAACGTAAATAGTGTAAGGGAGAGCTGAAGATACGATAATTTCGCGATAAACAGAAGGGAAATGTGTTAAAAAGTGTTTAAAGTCAATCTATTCATTTGTGTGTCTCCTTCTCATCAATCTCAGTAAGATTTTTGGGGGTGTTTTCCACACTATAAAAACAAAATGAATGACGTGAGGGGATGTCAGTCTGGTCAACCACATAGGGGATTGACGGCTTGAAGCCGTCTTTCCCCAAAAACCAATAGTTTTCAGAGGTCTCAGATATGAGTCTTCAAGTATATATACTAAATTCAAAAATTATTGCAAGGTTGTTATTGTTGCGAAAATAATTTGGCTGGGTGAGTATCCCAATATTAAAAACTCACATTCTGATATCTGATACAGATATCTGTATGCAGATTTTTCTGAAATTGCAATAATTAATCTTGAATTTATGTTCATTCTTCAAAAATCGCAATAATTTCTGAATTTACAGTAATAGCATAACTTACTCTGTAATTTATGGGCCACTGCCATGGTCTAGAAGTAATCTCCCCTTCCTTTGGTTTCAGTCCACTGTTACCCTTAGAAATGAAAGTACTGAATATCATACACAAATAAAAATAAATAAATGTCACTTAATTTACAACAATTAACAGCATCAAAACTGTATTCCGATAAATGCTTCCCTTATAGACCTTTCTAGATCAATGTAATAGGTGACAGTAACATTTAGTTAGCATCTTTTCCTGCGTACTGAACTAAATGGACATTTCAATAATATAAGTTACAGAATGAGATAAATAAATCATAGTTTTAAATAAATTGCTTCGCAGAGCGCAGCTGGATACGACCGCAGAGGTCCAACCCTGAACAGTTGGGGCAAAAATGGACACAAAATTCACGCTTGATACAGGTCTGAATTTGGATTGTAATTCAATATTTGACACATAACAGGTTTCTGACACAGAATAACTGTAGTCAAAGAACTTGGTTATATGATTTGAATTTATATTCAATTTTTTGCTTTTGAGCAATACACTATGCTGTTGCGAATTGACCCCCAAAAAAAAAATTACCCCTTTTTTTGCTTTAGTACAATACACTATGCTGTTGCGAATTGACCTTCCCCCCAAAAAAAATTTAACCCCTTTTAAAATTTTTTTACCCCCTTTTTTTTCAAAAAAATATTTGAAGAAATTTTCTTTTTAATTTCTGAAATCTTGAGGAGAAAAAATAGTCCCCCCCCAATTTTTTTTTAACCAACCTCCACCTTCTTTTCCAAAAAAAAAATTCTTTCCCTCAAGATATGGTCATAATCTCAATTTAAATTTCCAATGGAGTTTACAACCATAATAACTCATTTAAATACATTATAAAAGTCTTAAAATAGAAAATGACATATATAATCACGGCTAAAATTAATATACCTTAATCAGCATTTTTAAAATTATTAAAATAGTAACTTCTAAAAATAAATTGACAGCTAATCACCTCAAGACAATACAATATTTCTTTATACATAATTTAAAAGCAGTGTAAGGGAGGTAATTCAAACACAACATTGTACTGAAGTAATTGTCCATTAACCAGGACACCCTTGTTTTTTCTCACTTTTTTGCCCAATTCCTAAACGGTTTGAGCCATAACCCCCTAAAGCCAATCCTAACCATCCCTTTGTGATATGGAAACTTGTGGTATAATTTCAGAGAGATCCATACACCGTTTCACAAGTTATTGTCATGAAACTAGAAAAATGCTTATTTGGGCCCCTTTATGGTCCCTAATTCCTAAACTGTTGGGACCATAACCCCCAAAATCAATCCCAACCTTCCTTTTGTGGTTATAAACCTTGTGTTTAAATTTCATTGATTTCTATTTACTAATACTAAAGTTATTGTCCGGAAACCAAATGTCTTCGGACGATGACGTGATACCAATATAAGACCGCAAAATTTTTTGTGGTCGTATAAAAATAATTCAGATAAAATAAGTCTTTAAGATAACAAGCATTTTGAGGGTATAGCATATACAATACAATGTCCCCTTCTTGGTGTAATGTTAAAATTGGGTGTGTTTTATATGGTCAGCGTTAAGTCTGATTTCCAGCTTTCTATCATTTGAGCTGGAATGATACTTCCAAAAATTCTTTTTAAATAAATAAAACTTTAAACTGAATCTGTAACGGCATTCAAGCATAACAGGAAAATTGCAGAACACCGAGATTTTCTACTATATTTCTATTTCCAGGGGTCAAGAAAAATTACTCAACAGGAATGAAACTCTAACTTGATCTGTAACTTCTAATGTGATTCTTTACCAAATTTCAACCAATATTTAGAAGCTTTACAGAGAAAGTGCTGAACACTTACTGGGCAAACATACTTGGACAGATGAAGTGCAAAACTTAAGTCCACTTTGACTATGCTGGTAAAAAAAAATAAACTGTTATCACAGAGATATGTCTCTTCTTTTTGTAATTTTGATTATGCAAATGTTGAAATTAAAATAGCAATACTTTAACATGTAAGTTATGCAAATATTCAAAGTCAATGAACCATGACTGAGGTACAGGGCTAAACAGTCTCTATGGAAATGAGATGTGCCAATGCTAATACAACTACATACCAAATACCATTGACTTATTATAAGTCATTCCCTTTAAACAAACCTAAACACAAACATTATCCTGTACACTATGTAAAAGTTTCAAAGTCAATGAACCATGAAGAGGGGGTGGGGCTATATAATCTCCATGGAAACAATACTTGCAAATGCCAATAAATTTGAATACCAAATATCATTGACTTAACATTAGCAGTTCATCTTAAACTGATCTATTCACAAACTAATACATGTAAACTAAACAAAAGTTTCAAAGTCAATGGACCATGACTGAGGGGACTGGGCCAAATATTCTCCATGGAAATGAGATGTGCCAATACTTATACAACTGCATACCAAATATGATTGACCTTCCACTTGTGGTTCACCATAAACTAGACCTAATGACAAACTAATACATGTAAACTAAGCAAAAGTTTCAAAGTCAATAGACCATGACTAAGGGGGTGGAGCCAAATAATGTCCATGGAAATGAGATATGCCAATGCTTATACAACTGCATACCAAATATGATTGACCTACCACTAGTGGTTCTACATAAACTGACCTAATCACAAACTAATACATGTAAACTAAACAAAAATTTCAAAGTCAATAGACCATGACTTAGGGGGCAGGGCCAAATAATATCCATGGAAATGAGATGTGCCAATGCTAATACAACTGCATACCAAATATGATTGACCTTCCACTTGTGGTTCACCATAAACTAGACCTAATCACAAACTAATACATTGTTGACGCCGCTGCCGCCGCCGTCGACGCTGGAAATAGCATACCTTTGTCTCGCTTTTTTACTCCGTCTAGGCGAGACAATAATACAATGTTGATGCTGCTGCTGCTGCCGTCGACGCCAGAAACAGCATACCTATGTCTCGCTTTTTGACTCTGTCAAGGCGAGACAAAAACCACCAAAAACAATGCCTAAAACAAGAATGCCCTTTAAATACCCATCATTTGCACAATATTGTAGCCTATATATTGAATGTGCTTATTTCTGTAATATAGCACATATACCTTTATAGGAATGATATACCTACTAAATGTTTTAGAATTCATGATTTTCTTACTAATGTTTTGCTAGTACAGAGTGTACTTGGTAATATAGGGCAAGTGTTACCTGTGAAAAACCTAAGTCTGTACAACTAGTGTATTGTCATTAATCTTTTTGGTAATCAGAAAAAAACAAATGGGTCAAATCATGTGTGCAAACCATCAATTTCTGAATAATGAATTGGAAAGGATTTCAAAATTTGAATCTGAAACTGTTATAAAATTATCTCCCTTTGATATACATAGCACTGTGCTGTTACAACACTAGTATGTTGACTTGGCACTCTACTAATATATCTATTAATTTAATTTTCTTAAAGAATATTTTACATCAAAATATCTACATGTGAAATTTAAAGAAATTAATCAAAATCTGTGTGCATTATTAGGTAAAACTATGTCTTCTTTACATCCTTGGTAAATAAATATATTGTACATACTTGTGTCATGACTGCATGACTTTCAATGAACCTTTCCAAGAAGCTTGGGGAATATAACTCAAAACTTGCATTAGGTACTGAAAAATAAATAACAGTGTTTGTAAGTTAATCAAACTTTTTGGGGCCACAACATTCTGAGATGAGAATGTTGAAAAAGTATTTTCAATCACTATAAATTCAGAAATTATTGCGAGGTTTTTATTACTGTGAATAATGCGTTTGGGTGAGTATTGCAATAATAAGAACTTGCATACGAATATCAGATACATATATCTATATGCAGCTTTTACTGAAGTCGCAATAATTTATCTCCCATTGTTGTGCATTCTTCAAAAATTGCAATTATAAATGCACACAATAATTTCTGCTTTTACAGTATAAAAAAAGAAAAGTATATTGTATAGAGCTTGGCACCATGATAAGCTGGACACTATTAAACAATCACAAATCTGATAGAAAAATGCAAGCATGGGAATTAAATATTAATGAATAAAAGAACAGAGTTCTGATGTCCCCCGCATTGTACATATTATTACGCCAGAAAATCGACTTTTAATTGTAGCCAACAAAAGACACAAATCAATAATAAAATTTAACAAGATTTATTATACACAAGTTTACAAGAAGTATTACACAAAGAGAAATGTCAACTTAACTGTCAAAATATATGTCTGATCTTTTGTCTTTTCTTTATCCGGAAATCTTCACAGGAATCCACAGAATATTACGTCCAATAGGTCACAATTTAGTATGATGTTGTTAGAAAATAAAAGTGTCAATCCAACTGCTGAGAATGTTGATGTCTATCGATGTCTAAGTCTATATCTATGTCTGTGTCTAACTTAAGGGTCTGCATTTAAATACTTGTAAAGGAAAGTTCTAGATAATTGTAAATGTCTAAATTACGCATCTTTTGTTATGATCATTCTGGAAACGTTATGTAAGTGAAATAAAAAGTTCTAATCATTCCATGAGTATCAATGATTGTTCCAGTTATTTCTAAACTGCATAGTTGTAAGACAATGTGTATTATTTTATACACAATGTATATAATAGGCCACACAAAACATATTAGGCCAACTAAATACATATGATAGTTACAATATCATAACAATATTTTATCTATCCAAGGTACATGGGCAATAACTAAAAAAAAACACTTTTTTTTGTTTTTTAAAACAATTTATAAATATCTTAGAGAAATGAAGGCTTCAGAACAAATGCAATGTGATTTCGTTATAATTAATATTTCCAAGCGGCATAACTCTTTTAAAAATATTTGATCAGCACTTACTTTCGAAAGTGTCAAAGACATTGCTGATATAAACCTATGATATAAGTTTCATAAAATTCTGGCAAGAATTGTACACATGAGAGCGCTAACAATGCAATTTTCTATAAAATCAATATTTCCAAGGGCATAACTCTTTCGAAAAAATAATTGATCAGCACTGATTTTCGAACTTGTCCAAGACATTGCTGATATAAAGCTATGATACAAGTTTCATAAAAATCTGGCAAGAATTGTACACATGAGAGCGCTAACAATGCAATTTTCCATATAATTAATGTTTCCAAGGGCATAACTCTTTAAAAATACATGATCGGCACTGATTTTCGAACTCTTCCAAGATATTGCTGATATAAACCTATGATATAAGTTTCATAAAAATCTGACAAGAACTGTACACATGAGAGTGCTAACAATAACAGACGGATGGACGGACGCCCAGAATTTTTATGTCCCCCGCAAGGGACAAAAAAGGCAGCTAACACCCCCAACTATCATTTATTTTATCTTCTTGTATATAAATCATAAAAATTTTGATATATTTTGAAATGCAGAAGTTGAATAATACTGTAGCGATCAAACTGTTTTTATGTTTATATCTTACATCTTTGATCTGTTACTTCTTCAACACTCCATAAAGTCTTTTTATCTTTTATATTAGGGTTACATGTAACTTCTAGCTGCTCCCAACCCCTATAAAATTGAATACATGTAGTATAAAATTCAGAGTTTAACACATCTGCAATAAATTTCAGAGAGATCAGAAATCAATTAATTTAAATGATCAAAGAATTTCATTCCAATATTAACCATACAATCAGTAAAATGACAAGAATATAGGTACACAATTTATATCCTGATTTTAATCAACTCCAAGAATTCTTTGAATTGATGACTGTTAATACAGAATATAATTTTATAGTTTAAAGTCTTCAACAAAACTTTAACTGAAAAAATAAATGCTATTTATGTACATCTTTGAGGTCACTGTTACAAGCAAAAATATAAAGTGTGATTTCATTTCATTTAAAAGTTAAGCAAAATCCCATTTTCACAATACTTGAAAGGAAACTATGAAAACATAATCTAAATGGACCAAGAGCCAGAGACCTTCATTTTTTTCAAATATATAAATGTTCATTTCATTATTTGCACTATAGTTGAGGCATTCCAATTCATGATTTCTACAGATTCAATGTAGTCTTATCAATTTTTAAAAGAGCTAATCTGCTTAAGAATTTAAATACTTTCTGACAAGAAATGAAAGGGGCATGTAGGCAATATGATTTTTATGGGATATCTGCAATATTGCCCAGTAAATGTAGTTTTTTTTTCAATTTCAAATACTTTTGATTACTTCTCCAGCTTGATAAAAGTAAACCTTTCATGTTTTTATATTTGAAATGAGATTCCTCAATAAAATAAGGTCCCATCTAGAAAACATCAATATCAAAACAGACAAAGCTATATTGAGGCAACAGCAAATTGGTGACAGATTAAAGGAGACAGTGATAAAAAAGAACACAAAGGAAAACAAAACAGAAACTTTACTTGTCAGCATCACTGTTGGAATATTTATGCATGGTTTGTGTGGTCTGTTCTACTGTCTAATATATTTATTGATTGACGTTGACTTTATTGTGTATTATACATATATTTTATATCTTTAAATTTTAATAAACTGTTATCACAGAGATATGTCTCGCCTTTTTGTAATTTTGATAATGCAAATGTTGAAATTAAAATAGCAATACTTTAACATGTAAGTTATGCAAATATTCAAAGTCGATGAACCATGACTGAAGGTACATGGCTAAAAAATCTCCATGGAATGAGATGTGCCAATTCTTATACAACTGCATACCAAATACCATTGACTTATTATAAGTCGTTCCCTTTAAACAAACCTAAACACAAACATTAACTTGTAAACTATGTAAAAGTTTCAAAGTCAATGAACCATGATCAGGGGTGGGGCTATATAATCTCCATGGAAACGATACTTGCAAATGCCGATACATTTGCATACCAAATATTATTGACTTAACATTAGCAGTTCATCTTAAACTGATCTAAACACAAACTAATACATGTAAACTAAGCAAAAGTTTCAAAGTCAATAGACCATGACTGAGGGGCGGGCCAAATATTCTCCATGGAAATGAGATGTGCTAATGCTTATACAACTTAACACCAATTAACATTGGCCTACCACTAATGGTTCCCTTGAACTGACCTAATGACAAACTAATACATGTTAACTTAGCAAAATTTTCAAAGTCTATAGACCATGACTAAGGGGGCGGAGCCAAATAATCTCCATGGAAATGAGATATGCCAATGCTTATACAACTGCATACCAAATATCATTGACCTACCACTAGTGGTTCCCCATAAATTGACCTAATCACAAACTAATACATGTAAACTATGGAAAGTTTCAAAGTCAATAGACCTTGACTGAGGGGGCGGCGCCAAATAATCTCCATGGTAATGAGATGTGCCAATGCTAGTACAACTGCATACCAAATATCATTGACCTACCACTAGTGGTTCACCATGAACTAGACCTAATCACAAACTAATACATTGTTGACGCCGCCATCGCTGTCGCCATCGCCGCCGCCGCCGCCGGAAACAGCATACCTAAGTCTCGCTTTTTGACTTCGTCAAGACGAGACAAAAACTGCTTAAAAGTATGCAAATTCATCATTGATCAGTTAACTGCATTTATAATTAAAGTAGTTAAAACGTGAACTTTTCTTGTATATAATTTCTAGTACCCAGACCCTATAACACATCAGACCATTTCCCATGAAATCAGAACTATATGCCACTAAATTACAACTGAACATACCATTTTGGCAGTTTTTTATCATGTGACTGTAGAGCACACCTTACATGGTAGTGTATCAGTCTGATATGTGACCTGACTGTCTGTACAACAGCCCCTGTAGACCCTCCCACCACTTCAAGGATCCATACATCATTAGCATCACCTGAACCATTCTGTAAGCATACAATTTCTCTGTTATGATCTCAGTAAAACAATAAAATTAAATCAATCTACTGTGAATTCATTATTTTTCGTTGATTTCGTGGGAACAGTTGAACCACGAATTTAACTGTTCAAGGAATTACAAATTTTCTATAGGCTTGTATGCCGACTTTGGAAAACCCACGAAATTTAATATCCACGAAAATGTAAGTTTTCCTCAATCCACGAAAATTGGTACCCATGAAAATAAATGAATCCACAGTAATTAAGCATTACACTGCTATTTAAGTCTTGTATATATTCATAAAGAAAGTCCTTAATGTCATATTGAAGTAATCAAAAGTGCCAAACAATTTGTTTGACATGCTGATAGATGTAAAAGTGATGCATCAAAGTAATATGCAAAACAACAGGGTAACTGTGTTTAATTCCATTAAAGAAGGGATTGCATTAGACCTTTTCACTTGTCACTTATAGTAGATCTATAGTACTTTTTAAAGGCACAGATTCAAATTAACATTACAAAAAGCCTTATAAATGTGTCCTACAGTTTATTTTGTAACTTATATGCTATAGTCATGTATCTAAGATTTCAGGAAACAGAAGAATTATTGGAAGTACCAAGTATCTATTCTTGCTATTTCACAAACGATCTCTGTATGTTAATTTGTATGTTTCATTTCATTTGAAAAATGCACAATGTATCATTGAGGTATAAAGGATTTCTTATTCTTATATTATTAAAATTTCACTTCTCATAATGATTGAGTAAAGTTACACACCACTCCATAACCAGCTACTTGATAATGTCTCTTTGTTAAAGGTGCTGGTTCTCGGTGAGAATGTAACAGTCGCTGCGTTCTGTAATAGTATCAAATACATGTAGTTTTCTTAATATGAACTTTCATAAGAGTTTAACTATATTTTTTAACATAATGCTATACAAACTAGAGGCTCTCAAGAGCCTGTGTCGCTCACTTGTATTTACTGATGCTTTGGAAATTATGTAAAATAAGGTTAAAATCATAATTAATAGTATTAGATATTAGATATTATAATGATATCTAAGATAATAACAAAAAAACTGCAAAATTTTTGTAAAATTACAAACTCAGGGGCAGCAACCCAACAACCTATTGTTGGATTCGTCTGAAAATTTCAGGGCAGATAAATCTAAATCTGGTGAACATTTTTGCCACCTGTCAGATTTGCTTTAAATGCTTTAGTTTCAGAGATATAAACCAAAAACTGCATTTTACCCAATGTTCTATTTTTAACCATGTCGGTCATGATGGTTGGAAGGCGGGGTCATCGGACAAATTTTTTAAACTAGATACCCTAATAATGATTAAGGCCAAGTATGGTTAAATTTGGCCCCGTAGTTTCAGAGAAGAAGATTTTTGTAAAAGATTACAAAAATTTAAGAAAAATTGTTAAAAATTGACTATAAAGGGCAATAACTCCTAAAGGGGTCGACTGACAATTTTGGTCATGACAACTTATTTGTAGATCTTACTTTGCTGAACATTATTGCTGTTTACAGTTTATCTCTATCTATAATAATATTCAAGATAATAACCCAAAACTGCAAAATTTCCTTAAAATTACCAATTCAGGGGCAGCAACCCAACAACGGGTTGTCAGATTTGTCTGAAAATTTCAGGACACATAGATCTTGACCTAATAATCAGATTTACCCTCTGTCAGATTTACTTTAAATGCTTTGGTTTCAGAGATATAAACCAAAATCTACATTTTACTCCTATGTTCTATTTTTAGCCATGGCGGCCATCTTGGTTGGTTGGCGGGGTTATCGGACACATTTTTCAAACTAGATACCCTAATGATGATTGTGGCCAAGTTTGGTTAAATTTGGCCCAGTGGTTTCAGAGGAGAAGATTTTTGTAAAAGCTAACGACGACGACGACGACGACGACGGACGACAGACGCCAAGTGATAAGAAAAGCTCACTTGGCCCTTTGGGCCAGGTGAGCTAAAAAGAACTAAATTACAGAAATCGCTTAAATTTTACAATTGTTTAGTTTAAGTACAGCTTATTTGAAAACAATAATAAAAAAGATAGGTCACCGATGAGTTAAAAAAAAATATGTCAATTTTAATGCAAAAAAATGGCATTTTTGCACCAAAGGGAGATAATTTGGAGCTTTTTCAATGATATAAACATTTTAAAAGTTATCTGAGGCCAAAACGAATCGATTTATTGGCCGATTTTTGTACCATATCATAAAGTAACAACTAATAGTGTAATAAATAAAATTTGTAATGAAAAAAAAAATGTTTAATTTTTTGCTGAAATTTTTGTACCCTCTAGCCTCCTTTAATCACCTATTGTTGTGCAGATATCTATTGTCACCATTTTGTCCGTGTCAATCAAAACAACTCACTAATATTATTACATGGGGTGAACATCTCAAACATTTATCCAAACTTAGTTTATTTTGGCATCTTCTGTGGAAATGAAAATAAAAAATCTCAAAATCCAGAAAAAACTTTTGGAAACATAAATGCATTTAAAATCTAATTATCTAGTTCCTGCCATGTCTTAAAACTCTTCCAGGTGCACATGTTTGTCTGTACTGAGAGTTAGTTTTGTGGTTAAAACACCGCCATATTTGTCAATTCCTTCTGATTACCCTTAAACACAGTAACATGTAAAGCCTGAAAAAAAATTGCAATCAAGATTTTGTAACCTGAAATGCAATATGTAATTTGACAAAAGGGCTTTGATAATTATGTTAGATCTTTTCAACTTTCATTTAGATTAAAATGTTTTGACCTAAATCCCAAAATATATTTCGGTCAAGCTTTTAGATTCAGTCATCACTGGAAAATCTGACAGTTTACAGACCCTTGCTCTAGTATATATATAACACTCTCAAATGTGTCCATCCCCCCAAACGTGTCCAATCCCCCAAATGTGTAAATTCACCCAAAAGTGTCAGACCTCTTTTCCCCCAACTTGGCCAATTATTTACTTCTCTCGAACATGTCCTATTTCTTACTAGGCCAAAGTGTCAATGATTGTTATCCACTGTAACGTGTCCACTTTAAGACACCAGAACTCTAAAAACATTTAGCGCCAATATGTCATCTGTGACGTCAGTAATGTCTATAGAAAATTCAAAGGATACAATTGAAAATATCGGGTTTCTGTTGGAGTCCAAAGGGGAAAAAAATAAAAACCACTATCCAAGATTAACTTATCAATACAGATGTACATTTGGCAAAATTCCTGAAGATTAAAAAAAAAATACTGAGGAAATATGTTCATGAAACGTAACAATTAATCTGTATGTTTTTTCACCATTTGTTTGCATAGTTTAGGTGCGATCTTTTTTAAAAGGGGGGTTCCAAAACATTCAAGTCATATAAAAAGGGGGGTTCCAACCATATGTCCCCATACAAAAGCATTAGTTGTCAAACAACTAGAGGCTCCAAGGACCCTGTGTCGCTCACCTGATATTTTTATTTACAATTGATGCATGATAAATGCAACTGTTGTACTGTCGTTTAGTTTCAGAGATATAAGACTAAAAAGTGCGTTTGAAACCTATGTTTTATTTCAGCCATGGGAGGCAGGCAGGGTCATCATACACAGTGGTCCCTGGATATCCTAGTGGTGATTTAAACCAAGTTTGGTTTAATTTGACAATAGTTTCAGGGGAGAATTTTTGTAAAATTTATCTAACAAGAAATGCAAAGTGATGAGAAAGTTTGTTGTGAAGTTTTGTTGTTGTGCAACACCCCCTAAAAAAAAAAAAAAGGTAATAAAAATTATCATTTAAGGGCAATCTTTCCTATTAATGATTTCTGCAAAATTCAGTTGATTGTGCAAGGGTTGTATAGCCAGCTGAGGTCATTAAAACTCTCATTTGTTGTTGCAAAATTCAAGTGGTTTTGAATTGCTTTGTTGATCTTTTTGTATTCAACTTTTAAACAACAAAGTACAACAAATATGATGACTGATACTCATGACTCTGAAAATATGGTCTTCATTCTTGTGAAGAAAATAGTAAGGTTTGAAATATTTCTTAAATATTAATTCAATACCAATACTTTAATTTGTATTGGATTTATCCCAGGAAATGAGAACAAGGGACACAATTAAATTCAATTTTTTCCTAAACTTCTGATAAAATATAAAATGAAGAACTATATTTTTTAATGAGAATTTTTTTTTAATAGTTAATTGATAATTTGAACAATATTAATTAAGTTTTAGATCTTGCATGGTTGATTAATTTTCTCTCAAAATTTCTGATATTCTATTAAAGTTTTAAATATAATATGAGGCAGGCATTACCTGTGAAAGGGGATGAAGTCTGTATAAATTAGTGTAGGAATTCAAGCATCATTTGCACTTGAATCTGTAGAAAATGAAGCCAAAGTACTGAAACATATCTGACATTCGACCTATTGTTCGGGATTATAGTTGTGACATCATTTTCAATGTAAAGAAAGAAACACCATCATCAGGTATTAATGTGGTTTTTTTTCATGTTATAGAATTATCAATTATTTTTATAGCCAGTTCATTAGTAGATTGTTTTCTATATTGATTTTCTACTGCAGTTTCAGAAAAGAAGATTACAAAAGGAAAACATTTTGTAAAAACTTACCAAAATTTACCAAATTAATGAAAATTGTTAAAAAATTGACTATAAAGGGCAATAACTCCTTAAGGTGTCAACTGACCATTTTGGTCATGTTTGACTTATTTGAAGATCTTACTTTGCTGAACATTATTGCTGTTTACAGTTTATCTCTATCTGTAATAATTTTCAAGATAATAACCAAAATGGCAAAATTTCCTTAAAATTACCAATTCAGGGCAGCAACCCAACAACCAGTTGTCCAATTCATCTGAAAATTTGAGGGTAGATAGATATTTACTTGATAAACAAGTTAATCCCTGTAAGATTTGCTTTAAATGCTTTGGTTTCAGAGTTACAAGCTAAAATCTACATTTTACCCTATGTTCTATTTTTAGCCATGGCAGCCATCTTGGTTGGTTGGCTGGGTCACTACACACATTTTTAAACTAAATACCCTAATAATGATTGTGGCTAAGTTTGGTTGAATATGGTCCAGTAGTTTCAGAGGAGAAGATTTTGTAAAGATTACAAAATTTACAAAAATTGGTAAAAATTACTTTAAAGAGCAATAACTCCTTAAGGGGTCAACTGACCATTTTGATCATGTTGACTTATTTGAAGATCTTACTTTGCTGAACATTATTGCTGTTTACAGTTTATCTCTATCTGTAATAATTTTCAAGATAATAACCAAAACGGCAAAATTTCCTTAAAATTACCAATTCAGGGCAGCAACCCAACAACCAGTTGTCCAATTCATCTGAAAATTTGAGGGCAGATAGATATTTACTTGATTAACAAGTTAATCCCTGTAAGATTTGCTTTAAATGCTTTGGTTTTAGAGTTACAAGCCAAAATCTACATTTTACCCTATGTTCTATTTTTAGCCATGGCAGCCATCTTGGTTGGTTGGCTGGGTCACTACACACATTTTTAAACTAAATACCCTAATAATGATTGTGGCTAAGTTTGGTTGAATTTGGTCCAGTAGTTTCAGAGAAGATTTATTTTAAAGATTACAAAATTTACAAAAATTGGCAAAAATTACTTTAAAGATCAATAACTCCTTAAGGGGTCAACTGACCATTTTGATCATGTTGACTTATTTGTAGATCTTACTTTGCTGAACATTATTGCTGTTTACAGTTTATCTCTATCTATAATAATTTTCAAGATAATAACCGAAAACGGAAAAAAATCCTTAAAATTACTAATTCAGGGGCAGCAACCCAACAACCCATTGTCCGATTCATCTGAAAATTTCAGGGCAGATAGATCTTGACTTGATCAACAATTTTACCCCTGTCAGATTTGCTCTAAATGCTTTGGTTTCAGAGTTATAAGCCAAAATATACATTTTACCCCTATGTTCTATTTTTAGCCATGGCTGCCATCTTGGTTGGTTTGGCAAGTCACCGGACACAATTTTTAAACTAGATACCCTAATGATGATTGTCGCCAAGTTTGGTTAAATTTGGCCCAGTAGTTTTAGAGAAGATTTTTGTAAAAGTTAACAGACGACGACGACGGACGACGACAGACGACGACGGACGACGGACGCCAAGTGATGAGAAAAGCTCACTTGGCCCTTTTGGGCCAGGTGAGCTAAAAAATTGTTAAAAAAAAAAAATCATTTATATAAATGTAATCATAAGTTTTTTTGTAATATTTGCTAGTTTCTCAAACACTTTAGACAATTAGAATCACAAATATCTATATTTATATTCATCAATGTTATTTGACTAAACGAATAGCACAGTTGCAATTTATACAGAAGTCCTAGAGTAGAACAAAAAGGAAAGTCTGACATTTTAACTTAAGCATTTGAAATAACAGGGTGGTACACTCAGTCCCTTCAGACTTCAAAGCAAATTCCTAAATACTGCATGTCGACTTTTACTGAATAAATACCAATAAATTAAATACAATTTGGTAGTACAGAAGGGTTTAAACATAATATTACATACATAAGTGAAGCATTCATTGAGAATTAACAAGAATATGTGGACATCTTGTCCGGCTCTCATTATCACATTGGTATGTTCAGTGATCCATGAAACAGATGTCCAGACCGTAATTTGACATATAATCTAAAAGGTTCACATCATAATGAACATGTGTACAAAGTTTAAGGTTGATATGACTACAGATTCATGAGAAACTATCTTGACTCAAAACTTTCACCTGAGATTGTACTGATTTTACAACATAACATTTCCACTTTCAGTGAACTGTAATTTCGGGGTCAAAATCGTTATTTCCCATAAAATTTTAAAAGTTCATATCATAATGAATATACTTACTAAATTTCAAGTTAATGTGACCTTTTATTGTAGGCAATACATGAAAATGAAAAATTGTAAAATAACAAATTCATAACAAATCTTACACTGTATGTTCTAATCTAACAAGATCTCCACTCTTGACTAGCACTGGAGAGTCTGTTTTTGTCCACTGTGTATCTGCTGGTTTTATTATCCACTTGTTGTTTTCATCTTTGTGAGCATATGTTGTAACCTACAGTGGAGATGGGTCCGTACTCATTCTAACAAATACTTATAACTAATCAATATCATTATATACATTTTTCTTGAATGAGTAACAGAAATGGAACTGTCTAATATTAACAATCTTAGTACCACTTCCTTGGCATCTTATCAGCTTTATTAGTTACTGAATTTTCTCCAAATGATGGAAAATAATTTTACAATGCAAAAAAATGCTGACAATGCACAGCTTTCTCCAATCAATTAATAATGAAACTAAGAAAAAAAAAAAAAACAGACAAAGGCTTTATTTTTCAGCCAATTTATTCTAGAACCATTATTAATCATAATTCCCATAAGGACAATAAACGTACTATTTCCAAATTACTCATATTGAAGGTATAAGTAAAGTTTGCATATTGAAATGTATGAAATAATTATGTTTTAAAGGTAAACTAAAAAAAAATATTCAAAATTTTCAATTTGTAACTTAAACTAATAAAATGCTCCGCTGGGCGCAGCTTGATACGACCGCAGAGGTCGAACCCTGAACAGTTGGGGCAAGTATGGACACAACATTCAAGCTTGATACAGCACTGAATTTGGATTGTGATTAAATATTTGACACAGCATAGGTTTCTGACACAGAATGAATGTGGTCTAAGAACTTAAAATTTTAATTTACCTATTCAAACCATATCATTATTATTTGCTTTTATATATAAATCAGAAATAACCAATTTAAAATGGAAAATTTTAAAGAAAAAAATGAAAAAAAATCCCCTCATATTTTTGAACCCCAGTGATTTTCCTACCCTTTTTCAAATGGGGCCTGGGCCCTAGGCAATTGGGAAAATGTGTCGAAACGTATGAATTGGGAAAAATAAATCATTGTGTTTCAACATATTTTAAGGATGTAGATATAAGAAGTTGTGGTATGAGTGCCAATGAGACAATACTCCATCCAAGTCACAATTTGTACATATTATTTATTATTTAAAATTCCAATTTTCAAACATATCAACCCAGTCAAACAACCCTGAGATTTATTGCAAGTTTTCTTGTCAGTAAAATTTCTCTAACTGACACTTATATGGCATGGTATAATGTTTTCAGTGCTTAGTTCTGAGCTAGAGTCGACAACTGTCACTGATTATGGTCGCACTCAAGAGTGGGATTGACGATCAGTCTCTCTTTGTACATGAGCAGAGTTCATTTCAAGTGAATTATGCTCAGATGTTTGGGTAGAAACAATTTGTTTAGTGTTAGTACTTGGATTTGTGGTGATTGCTTATGTGCCTTTATCCGCCACAACCAGGCTAAAATCTACATTTTACCCTATGTTCTATTTTTAGCCATGGCAGCCATCTTGGTTGGTTGGCTGGGTCACTACACATTTTTAAACTAAATACCCTAATAATGATTGTGGCTAAGTTTGGTTGAATATGGTCCAGTAGTTTCAGAGGAGAAGATTTTTGTAAAAGATTACAAAATTTACAAAAATTGGTAAAAATTACTTTAAAGAGCAATACCTCCTTAAGGGTCAACTGACCATTTTGATCATGTTGACTTATTTGAAGATCTTACTTTGCTGAACATTATTGCTGTTTACAGTTTATCTCTATCTGTAATAATTTTCAAGATAATAACCAAAACGGCAAAATTTCCTTAAAATTACCAATTCAGGGCAGCAACCCAACAACCAGTTGTCCAATTCATCTGAAAATTTGAGGGTAGATAGATATTTACTTGATTAACAAGTTAATCCCTGTAAGATTTGCTTTAAATGCTTTGGTTTTAGAGTTACAAGCCAAAATCTACATTTTACCCTATGTTCTATTTTTAGCCATGGCAGCCATCTTGGTTGGTTGGCTGGGTCACTACACACATTTTTAAACTAAATACCCTAATAATGATTGTGGCTAAGTTTGGTTGAATTTGGTCCAGTAGTTTCAGAGAAGATTTTTGTAAAAGATTACAAAAATTTACAAAAAATTGGCAAAAAATTACTTTAAAGAGCAATAACTCCTTAAGGGGTCAACTGACCATTTTGATCATGTTGACTTATTTGTAGATCTTACTTTGCTGAACATTATTGCTGTTTACAGTTTATCTCTATCTATAATAATTTTCAAGATAATAACCGAAACGGAAAAAATCCTTAAAATTACTAATTCAGGGCAGCAACCCAACAACCCATTGTCCGATTCATCTGAAAATTTCAGGGCAGATAGATCTTGACTTGATCAACAATTTTACCCTGTCAGATTTGCTCTAAATGCTTTGGTTTCAGAGTTATAAGCCAAAATATACATTTTACCCTATGTTCTATTTTTAGCCATGGCTGCCATCTTGGTTGGTTTGGCAAGTCACCGGACACAATTTTTAAACTAGATACCCTAATGATGATTGTCGCCAAGTTTGGTTAAATTTGGCCCAGTAGTTTCAGAGGAGAAGATTTTGTAAAGTTAACAGGCGACTACGACGGACGGCGACAGACGGACGGACGACGACGGACGCCAACGCCAAGTGATGAAAAGCTCACTTGGCCCATTTGGGCCAGGTGAGCTAAAAATTGTTAAAAAAAAAAAATCATTTATATAAATGTAATCATAAGTTTTTTGTAATATTTGCTAGTTTCTCAAACACTTTAGACAATTAGAATCACAAATATCTATATTTATATTCATCAATGTTATTTGACTAAACGAATAGCACAGTTGCAATTTATACAGAAGTCCTAGAGTAGAACAAAAAGGAAAGTCTGACATTTTAACTTAAGCATTTGAAATAACACGGTGGTACACTCAGTCCCTTCAGACTTCAAAGCAAATTCCTAAATACTGCATGTCGACTTGTACTGAATAAATACCAATTAAATACAATTTGGTAGTACAGAAGGGTTTAAACATAATATTACATACATAAGTGAAGCATTCATTGAGAATTAACAAGAATATGTGGACATCTTGTCCAGCTCTCATTATCACATTGGTATGTTCAGTGATCCATGAAACAGATGTCCAGACCGTAATTTGACATATAATTTAAAAGGTTCACATCATAATGAACATGTGTACTAAGTTTAAGGTTGATATAACTACAGATTCATGAGAAACTATCTTGACTCAAAACTTTCACCTGAGATTGTACTGATTTTACAACATAACATTTCCACTTTCAGTGAACTGTAATTTCGGGGTCAAAATCGTCATTTCCCATAAAATTTTAAAAGTTAATGTGACCTTTTATTGTAGGCAATACATGAAAATGAAAAATTGTAAAATAACAAATTCATAACAAATCTTACACTGTATGTTCTAATCTAACAAGATCTCCACTCTTGACTAGCACTGGAGAGTCTGTTTTTGTCCACTGTGTATCTGCTGGTTTTATTATCCACTTGTTGTTTTCATCTTTGTGAGCATATGTTGTAACCTACAGTGGAGATGGGTCCGTTCTCATTCTAACAAATACTTATAACTAATCAATATCATTATATACATTTTCTTGAATGAGTAACAGAAATGGAACTGTCTAATATTAACAATCTTAGTACCACTTCCTTGGCATCTTATCAGCTTTATTAGTTACTGAATTTTCTCCAAATGATGGAAAATAATTTTACAATGCAAAAAAATGCTGACAATGCACAGCTTTCTCCAATCAATTAATAATGAAACTAAGAAAAAAAAAAACAGACAAAGGCTTTATTTTTCAGCCAATTTATTCTAGAACCATTATTAATCATAATTCCCATAAGGACAATAAATGTACTATTTCCAAATTACTCATATTGAAGGTATAAGTAAAGTTTGCATATTGAAATGTATGAAATAATTATGTTTTAAAGGTAAACTAAAAAAAAATATTCAAAATTTTCAATTTGTAACTTAAACTAATAAAATGCTCCACTGGGCGCAGCTTGATACAACTGCAGAGGTCGAACCCTGAACAGTTGGGGCAAGTATGGACACAACATTCAAGCTTGATACAGCACTGAATTTGGATTGTGATTAAATATTTGACACAGCATAGGTTTCTGACACAGAATGAATGTGGTCTAAGAACTTAAAAATTTTTAATTTACCTATTCAAACCATATCATTATTATTTGCTTTTATATATAAATCAGAAATAACCAATTTAAAATGGAAAATTTTAAAGAAAAAAAAATGAAAAAAAAAATCCCCCCTCATATTTTTTGAACCCCAGTGATTTTCCTACCCTTTTTCAAATGGGGCCTGGGCCCTAGGCAATTGGGAAAAATGTGTCGTAAAACGTATGAATTGGGAAAAAATAAATCATTGTGTTTCAACATATTTTAAGGATGTAGATATAAGAAGATGTGGTATGAGTACCAATGAGACAATTCTCCATCCAAGTCACAATTTGTACATATTATTTATTATTTAAAAATTCCAATTTTCAAACATATCAACCCAGTCAAACAACCCTGAGATTTATTGCAAGTTTTCTTGTCAGTAAAATTTCTCTAACTGACACTTATATGGCATGGTATAATGTTTTCAGTGCTTAGTTCTGAGCTAGAGTCGACAACTGTCACTGATTATGGTCGCACTCAAGAGTGGGATTGACGATCAGTCTCTCTTTGTACATGAGCAGAGTTCATTTCAAGTGAATTATGCTCAGATGTTTGGGTAGAAACAATTTGTTTAGTGTTAGTACTTGGATTTGTGGTGATTGCTTATGTGCCTTTATCCGCCACAACCAGGGCGTCATCCTGTTTTACATCCGTGAAAGTAGAAACATTTTCTTTCAAAATATATCAGTCCCTGAAGTATCTTCAGTACTAAATCTGGATTTTTTAAAGCTCAACAAGTTTTTTACAATCAGTGGCATCTTTGCCTTTCTTTTATTTGCGAACATAATATTTTAAATAATGAGAGGACATGTTGTCTGTTTGGGCATGCTGAATTCACAGCAAGAAAAATAAACCAAACTGGCAAATCTTTGCTCAGTATGACATTGCCTGTCAAAAAACATGTACGTGTGAGAAAATAATGAAAACCTTTTAGTTTTTCATGTAGGCATGTATTTACAATGTTATTCAGATAATAACACAGCATCATCACTTCATATCATTCTATATTCTTACCATTAACCACCAGACGTCATCCAAATGCTGAACTAAGCTTACCCATTGTAAAAAACTGGTTTACGGTCGACATATGATAGTTACCTGTCTATATTCAACATGATTACACCGGGAACAGTACAACAACCTATATTCTGAACCAAATCATACGAACAATAAAAATTATCAACCACCTTTCCGCTACAGCTTGATTGAATTGGGAATTTTACAGGTTCAATTGGGAAAAATTTTAGGTATTTTCTGATTGGGAACGGGGCCGATATTTGGACCTAAAATAAAGGCAGGAAAATCACTGAACCCCCTTGTGATTCATCATCCCCAAACTCAATCCCAGCCTTCCCTTTGTGGTATGGTACCTTGCAGTACAATTTCAGAGAGATCTATACACTTGAACACAAGTTATTGTCCGGAAACTAGAAAAATGCTTATTTTTGGCCCCTTTTTGGCCCCTTATTCCTAAACATTTTGGGCAATTACCCCCAAACTCAATTCCAGCTTTCCCTTTGTGATATGGAACCTTGTAGTACAATTTCAGAAAGATCCATACACTTTCACACAAGTTATTGTCATGAAACTAGAAAAATGCTTGTTTTTTGGCCCTTTTTTGGCCCCTAATTCCTAAAATTTGGAAGTAATTACCCCTAAAATCAATCCTAGCATTCCCTTTGTGATATGGAACCTTGTAGTACAATGTCAGAGAGATCCATACACTAACACACAAGTTATGTCTGGAAGTTACAAAAATGCTTATTTTTGGCCCCTAATTCCTTAACTGTTGGTACCATAACCCCAAAATCAATCCCAACCCTCCTTTTGTGGTATTAAACCTTATAGTAAAATTTCAAAGAAAACCATTCACTTAAACTAAAGTTAGAGTGCGAAAACCAATGTGTCTTCGGATGACGACGACGACTATGACGACGACAACGTCATACCAATATATGACCGAATTTTGCGGTCGTATAAAAACTTAATTTGCATATTTAATCTTAAAAGTACACTTCAAATTTTAATTTTTCATTTTATGAAAGCTTTTAAACATGACATGTTGAAAAAAACAATGCTGTGGTGAAAATTATAACATAGCTGTAAAAAATTAAACCTCTGTAGTGTGGCACTACTTACATTTTTTTTAATTTATAAAAATAAAATAAAAATAGCTGAAAGCTTGATAATAATTGCCTACTGACATTGTTTGATCATGTAAGGGATTGTGATGATTGTATTTCTAATTAAGTAACAGTGGAAATATGATACCAGATCTTAAGTTAATTGCTGACCTGTTGTTGTTGTGGAGGATGTTCTTCAGGATAGAGGTGCCAATGTGAATGTAAATAGGCTCCTCCTGTTCTCCTCTGCTTCAGTGTAAACTCACTTCCATAGGCAATATCTAAACCAAAAAAAGATTTTGAAATGGATTTGATTGATTGATTGATTAGTGTTTAACCCCACTTTCAGTTTTTTCATTTTTGAAATGGACAAATGATTTTTGTCATTTCTTTCCAATGTTAAATAAAATGATGTGTTCCCAATTTTTAATGAGTCAGAAAATAAAATCTTTAGAAATTTGTCTTGAGAGATAAATGTTAATGAGATGTTCCCAATAGAAGACTTATGAAACATATTTTTTTTCTTCTCAAGAAATGACATATCTGAGTCGCAATGTATTTAAGATAAAATTGAAAATGGAAATGGGGAATGTGTCAAAGAGACAACAACCTGACCAAAGAGCAGAAAACAGCCCAAGGCCACCAATGGGTCTTCAACACAGCGAGAAAATCCCGCACCCGTAGGTGGACTTCAGGTGGCCCTTAACAAAAATGTGTGCTAGTTCAGTGAAAATGGATGTCACACTAAACTCCAAAACATATATATGAACTAAAATTAAAAAACATACAAGACTAACAAAGGCCAGAGGCTCCTGAAGATACCTACTATATGTTACTCAACATGTACCACATTGACAATAGTAATAACAATACAAAATGTTGTTATATTTCTTACTTTCAGGCATGCTGACATTATATAATCTGTTACCAATCAACTGTGACTGAAATCCTGAACTGTAAAAACCATCACCAGAACCACTGTAATTAGTTAAAAAAATGTTTTTATACTTTTGAAAATTTTGACATATCATAAAATAAAAGATTTTCTTTTATATTGTGCATTTTATCCTTTTGTATTGTTTTTAGCTTAATATTGCTTAACAAACTGTAAAAGATCATTATCAACTATTGACAATACCTAGATGTCTTTTGATTTGATTTTTTTTTATATGACTATAAATTTTCTGTTTTCTCATTGGCTAAAGCATTGGAAATCCTCTCTGATAAAACATTATATTCACCGCGGCTAAAATCACGAGAGGTTAATATAAGATTTAGAACCGCGTCCGTGTACCTAAATTTAGATATTCCAAGGCAACGTCAATGATGTAGGTTTATGATGTAATTTTAAATTCCGATTTTTTCTTTTTCTTCTTGTTTTAGGGGTATTTTTTTTTATTAATCTTTATTGAATATTTCAACTTATGAAAATTAGCAACTGCAAAAGCAGATGATATATTTAGTATAAAAACAGGGATCAGTTTTAAAAGTAGCTTGACCAAATACTAGAAAATTGGTGAAGGATAAAAAGTCATATAATAAAACAACTGTTGACTTCAGTTGATAGTATCAGATTATTACATGGCATTTTTCATATCAGATGTATTATCAGCCCAAGAGCCGAAGGCTCGAGGGCTGATATTGACAGAGGGCTGATAATACATCTGATATGAAAAATGACATGTTATGATCTTTTTATCATATGCTTCAACAATGGAGAAAAACAGTTTAATATATTGATCCTTTTAAGTGGTTGGCAAGTAGAAGTTCAAAAAGTGAAAAGTTTACAGACGACGGACGCCAAATATAATACATCCAATATGAAATCTTTCTATCATATGCCTCAACAGAGGAGAAAAACAACAGTATAATATATTTCTATATTGACGACAAAATAAAAATCAACAAAACACAGTGTTCTCCCCAGGATTTTCAGATAGCACCAGGGTAACGCATGTGGAAAGCTTGGTAAAATGATTAATAAAATCAGTTATGTCGTGTCGCATTGCGTTGCTTACCTTTATTTCTAGTTACTGTAGTTTTTATGTCTTTTGTTTTGTTTTAATACTGTGGTACTGTAAAATTAAAATATCATTCAAGAGAACTAAAATGTCCAATTTAAAAAACTTTCTAGTTTCTAGATAGAAAATTGTTGTATATAAAAGGATTCCTGTCATAAGGAGATATAAAATTAACAAAAACTAATATTGTTTTATCATTTGAACCAGTTTCTATCTTAATTAAATTTTAATAAAAAAAAAATTTCATTAAATTTAAAACATTTTGCCAGAACTATAAATTTCATGTAAATATTAACCTTTCTTGTCTTTGGTGATAATCAAACATAGATACAGACTAAATACTGCACTAAAATCTAAATCTTTATTTGGCCTGATCCATTTAAAAAGAATTCCTAAATCTATCATATTCAATGTCAACAACAAAGTCTCCCTATTTTCTCGCCTAAATGACAGGAAGTAGATATAAATAGATTTTTAACGTGCTTATGGATATTGTTTGCAAGATTACTTCTTTTATTAATTAATTTTGGATATAGATATTCAGTTTGAAGGTACAGTCATGCATTTTATTTATAAAATAGATTGCAATTAATTGTAAATAAACTTGAATTAACTGAGTCATGTGATATGTACAGGTCAGATGTCCGTCCCCGTTAAATTATTTGTTGACAGGTACCACAGGGGTCCCCATGGATAGTAAACCTGGCAAATAGTAACACACTCCTGTGCAGGAACTTAAGTTTAAAACCCGGCTATCATGCAATAACTATGTCATAATCAAAGATAATTTTGGCCATGGTTTAATGTAGGACAGACATCGTGAATTTTGATAATCGTATATTTTTGACAAGGAGCGCTTGTTCTACGTGCTTCATAAAAAATTTAGATATGTATATTGTCAATTATCCGTAATGAGCCAACAATTAATTATGTATGAAAAATGTTCCAGCGTGTGTACAACTATCGGCACTGTTTTGTGTACAAAGTATTTGCCGACTTGTCTGTCACTGGTCACACTTGGGTGGAGAGTGAAGCCATAAAATAGTTATCTGTGATCATAAAGTTATGATCTCTTAATTAAAACACAAAAGAATCATGTTACAAGTGTTAATTACATCGATTAAATCCAATCAACAAGGTTAACCTCATAAGGTAAATCGATCACGTGGTGTAAACAATTTGGTTTGAACTGGTCAAATTTCACCTATATTTTATAACAAACGGAAAAGATTTAACAAGTCGTTTAAAACTTTACCGATTAATGATTTTTTAAACTGAAAATTGTAGCACCATGGACAAATAATATAGCACCGCGGTAAGACCAATAGAACCAAACTAAAAAATTATACATCCTGGGCCTGCGGTCCTTTAAGGGCCTGGGGAGAACACTGAAAACGTAATGAAAACTGTTTGGAAAAGTCAAATTTGTAAAGTAACTTGCTAAATTATGCTGGAAACTTTGAAAAATGCATTTATTGTATCATTTGTTTTGCATTTTACATAATATATTTTCTGTTTCCTAATATTTGTTTTGTACCCTACTTTATGTTTTTCACTGAAAACGTACCATTAAGGTGTATTTATCGGAATTTGCCGAGTAATGTCGGAATACCATGCAATAACGTTATGGAAAGGCATGCGATAATAGCCGGAAGCAGTTGATAAATTTCTTATAACAGCCCGCTAAGCACCATTTCAGAAAATATGGAATTCACGTGAATTTAATGTTATTATCGTACATAACTAGAGGCTCCAAGGACCCTGTGTCGCTCACCTGATATTTTTATTTACAATTGATGCATGATAAATGCAACTGTTGTACTGTCGTTTAGTTTCAGAGATATAAGACTAAAAGTGCGTTTTATTTCAGCCATGTGTGCCATGTTGGCAGGCAGGGTCATCATACAGTGGTCCCTGGATATCCTAGTGGTGATACAAACCAAGTTTGGTTTAATTTGACAGTAGTTTCAGGGAGAATTTTTGTAAAATTTATCTAACGAAAATCTGAGTGATGAGAAAGTTTGTTGTGAAGTTTTGTTGTTGCGCAACAGTCCCCAAAAAAACAAAAGGTAATAAAAATTATCATTTAAGGCAATCTTTCCTATTAATGATTTCTGCAAAATTCAGTTGATTGTGCAAGGGTTGTATAGCCAGCTGAGGTCGTTAAAACTCTCATTTGTTGTTGCAAAATTCAAGTGGTTTTGAATTGCTTTGTTGATCTTTTTGTATTCAACTTTTAAACAACAAAGTACAACAAATATGATGACTGATACTCATGACACTGAAAATATGGTCTTCATTCTTGTGAAGAAAATGGTAAGGTTTGAAATATTTCTTAAATATTAATTCAATACCAATACTTTAATTTGTATTGGATTTATCCCAGGAAATGAGAACAAGGGACACAATTAAATTCAATTTTTTCCCTAAATTTCTGATAAAATATAAAATGAAGAACTATATTTTTTAATGAGAATTTTTTTTTAATAGTTAATTGATAATTTGAACAATATTAATTAAGTTTTAGATCTTGCATGGTTGATTAATTTTCTCTCAAAATTTCTGATATTCTATTAAAGTTTTAAATATAATATGAGGCAGGCATTCCCTGTGAAAGGGATGAAGTCTGTATAAATTAGTGTAGGAATTCAAGCATCATTTGCACTTGAATCTGTAGAAAATGAAGCCAAAGTACTGAAACATATCTGACATTCGACCTATTGTTGGGATTATAGTTGTGACATCATTTTCAATGTAAAGAAAGAAACACCATCATCAGGTATTAATGTGGTTTTTTCATGTTATAGAATTATCAATTATTTTCATTCCCAGTACATTAGTAGATGGTTTTCTATATTGATTTTCTACTGCACTTTCAGAAAAAAAGATTACAAAAGGAAAACATTTTGTAAAAACTTACCAAAATTTACCAAATTAATGAAAATTGTTAAAAATTGACTATAAAGGGCAATAACTCCTTAAGGGTCAACTGACCATTTGGTCATGTTGACTTATTTGAAGATCTTACTTTGCTGAACATTATTGCTGTTTACAGTTTATCTGTATCTGTAATAATTTTCAAGATAATAACCAAAAGCGGCAAAATTTCCTTAAAATTACCAATTCAGGGGCAGCAACCCAACAACCAGTTGTCCAATTCATCTGAAAATTTGAGGGCAGATAGATATTTACTTGATAAACAAGTTAATCCCTGTAAGATTTGCTTTAAATGCTTTGGTTTCAGAGTTACAAGCCAAAATCTACATTTTACCCTATGTTCTATTTTTAGCCATGGCAGCCATCTTGGTTGGTTGGCTGGGTCACCGCACATTTTTAAACTAAATACCCTAATAATGATTGTGGCTAAGTTTGGTTGAATTTGGTCCAGTAGTTTCAGAGGAGAAGATTTTTGTAAAGATTACAAAATTTACAAAAATTGGTAAAAATTACTTTAAAGGGCAATAACTCCTTAAGGGTCAACTGACCATTTTGATCATGTTGACTTATTTGAAGATCTTACTTTGTTGAACATTATTGCTGTTTACAGTTTATCTCTATCTGTAATAATTTTCAAGATAATAACCAAAACGGCAAAATTTCCTTAAAATTACCAATTCAGGGCAGCAACCCAACAACCAGTTGTCCAATTCATCTGAAAATTTGAGGGCAGATAGATATTTACATGATAAACAAGTTAATCCCTGTAAGATTTGCTTTAAATACTTTGGTTTCAGAGTTACAAGCCAAAATCTACATTTTACCCTATGTTCTATTTTTAGCCATGGCAGCCATCTTGGTTGGTTGGCTGGGTCACCGCACACATTTTTAAACTAAATACCCTAATAATGATTGTGGCTAAGTTTGGTTGAATTTGGTCCAGTAGTTTCAGAGGAGAAGATTTTGTAAAGATTACAAAATTTACAAAAATTGGTAAAAATTACTTTAAAGGGCAATAACTCCTTAAGGGGTCAACTGACCATTTTGATCATGATGACTTATTTGAAGATCTTCCTTTGCTGAACATTATTGCTGTTTACAGTTTATCTCTATCTGTAATAATTTTCAAGATAATAACCAAAAACGGCAAAATTTCCTTAAAAATTACCAATTCATGGGCAGCAACCCAACAACCAGTTGTCCAATTCATCTGAAAATTTGAGGGCAGATAGATATTTACTTGATAAACAAGTTAATCCCTGTAAGATTTGCTTTAAATGCTTTGGTTTCAGAGTTACAAGCCAAAATCTACATTTTACCCTGATGTTCTATTTTTAGCCATGGCAGCCATCTTGGTTGGTAGGCTGGGTCACCCTTACACATTTTTAAACTAAATACCTAATAATGATTGTGGCTAAGTTTGGTTGAATTTGGTCCAGTAGTTTCAGAGGAGAAGATTTTGTAAAGATTACAAAATTTACAAAAATTGGTAAAAATTACTTTAAAGGGCAATAACTCCTTAAGGGGTCAACTGACCATTTTGATCATGTTGACTTATTTGTAGATCTTACTTTGCTGAACATTATTGCTGTTTACAGTTTATCTCTATCTATAATAATTTTCAAGATAATAACCGAAACGGAAAAAATCCTTAAAATTACTAATTCAGGGCAGCAACCCAACAACCAGTTGTCCGATTCATCTGAAAATTTCAGGGCAGATAGATCTTGACTTGATCAACAATTTTACCATGTCAGATTTGCTCTAAATGCTTTGGTTTCAGAGATATAAGCCAAAATCTACATTTTACCCCTATGTTCTATTTTTAGCCATGGCGGCCATCTTGGTTGGTTGGCGGGTCACGGACACAATTTTTAAACTAGATACCCCAATGATGATTGTGGCCAAGTTTGGTTAAATTTGGCCAAGTAGTTTCAGAGGAGAAGATTTTGTAAAGTTAACGGACTGACGGACGACGACAGACGACGACGGACGACGACGACGGACGACGGACGCCAAGTGATGAGAAAAGCTCACTTGGCCCTTTGGGCCAGGTGAGCTAAAATTATAAGTTATTTACTCAAAGTATATCATAATATGATTTATCAACCCCAGAGATATGACATTCACCCTTGGCCATTGTCCTCGGTGTTTGTCATATCTCTGGGGTTGGTAAATTGTTGTATCAACCTCATCAAAAGTCAATAATTGTATTGTATCATTGATATGCTGTTTCATTGACATGTACCCCACATCTCCTTTTATTCAAAAACACTTTTTATTTCTGACCTGACTTTTAAGCAAAGTAATTGAAAATAAGATTTACAAAAACAAAAAAAAATATCTTCAAGATTTTTGTGTGTAATCACAATAATCATTTGACAGGGAAATTGAGATAAAAGTCAAATGACCAGTTCATCTACAAAGTATATTTGGGTATACATCAAAGAGACAACAACTTAAAAGCAAAAGTAACCAGCAGGCACAAAGAGGGCAACATACAGTCTTTAACGAAAGACAGGTACCTATATAATAAGTCAAGCTGTAAATTTTCATGTGTCTACAAAGTTGTGAATAAATTTCTTCTTACAATTACAGTTCAGTCCACCATCTGGCATAGTATTGCACTGATGCATGCTACAGACAAAATCAATATTTACATTGCAGTTCAAAACCAGTATGTACAATAAAAGTCTTTCAAATTTCTTAACAGGAGCAATACAAAATCTTCCATTTAGACCAAATTCTCCTTAAAATGAAATACAGATACAAAGACACTTGAAACAGAATGAAATTGTCCCAATCCAAGCACTTTAACATGTCTATAGACTATGAAAATTGGAAATCAAGAATGCTAGAGTACACACAGATTCTTACTGTTATGTAGATGGCTATAACTAAATACAATATCCAGATGTGCTGGTTTAGTATAAAGGGCTACATGGTTAATGGATGTTTCATTTAAGAATATAATTAACATCTCATTATAGATGTATTACAAACTGTTACTGAAAATGGGTTAAACGTGTCTTATAAATTGACTATTCTTAAATAGAAAGTTCTGAAAAAGATGTAGCTATTTAAATCATGTCCAATAAAATCTTGTGTTTTCCAGTAATGATAAACAAGATATGTACATTTACCTGTGATTCAATATTTTAAGATGAACTGCAAACACCATCATATAAACAATGGCTGGTAAAATGATCAGACAAAGTACTCTGGCTAAGAAATGTTTCAAAACTAAAATCTGTAAAAGAATTCATGGTCTTCACATATTTTTGCACTTGAAAAGAAAATAACTATCTACTAAATAATCAAATTAAATCCTAAATGATAAGTTTGAGAATAAGTGCCCTACTGTTATAAATACTACAGTAAATTTATATCACATGAACTGTTAGAAAGTTTGCATTTACAAACAAAACATTTTTTAAACTGTCAAATCTATAAGTAACTGTTATTGTTTGAGGTTTTTTCCTCTTAATGGTTCATTGTAAACCAAAAATTATTGTTCAAAATTAATAATTTCTTGTATTACATTCTTAAAAATTATAACTTTTGAACAAATAAATGGGGAATGTGTCTATTGGACACAGATGATGCCCCTGCTTGCATATAACGTTATAAAGGGACAAAACTCCAGAACTTTAAAAGTGACGCTTCCCAAATTTGTACTTGATCTGAGTTTTGTGGTAATAAGCATTGTGTATACGTTTCGTAACATTTAGTTGAGGCAACTTAAGGTGGAGAACGGAAACGAAAAAAATTCAGCAATCTTTTCATTTGTAAAGGGACATAACTCTAGAACGGTAAAAGTGATGCCACCAAAATTCTAACTTGATCTGTGTTTTGTGGTAATTAGCATTGTGCATAAGTTTCATAACATTTGGCTGAGGCAAACTAAAGTTGGAGAACAGAAACAAATATTTCAGCAATTTTTCCATTTGTAAAGGGCCATAACTCTAGAACAGTGAAAGTGACACCACCAAAATTCAAACTTGATCTGTGTTTTGTGGTAATTAGCATTATGCATAAGTTTCATAACATTTGGCTGAGGCAAACTAAAGTTAGAGAACAGAAACGAATATTTCAGCAATTTTTCCATTTGTAAAGGGCATAACTCTAGAACAGTAAAAGTGACACCACCAAAATTCAAACTTGATCTGTGTTTTGTGGTATTAAGCATTGTGTATAGGTTTCATAACATTTGGTTGAGGCAAACTAAAGTTAGAGAACGGAAACAAAAAATTCAGCAATTTTTCGATTTGTAAAGGGGCATAACTCTAGAACGGTAAAAGTGACGCCACCAAAAATCAAAATGGATCTGTGTTTTGTGGTAATTAGCATTGTGCATAAGTTTCATAACATTTGGCTACGGCGGGGCATAAAAAGACATCAACTATAATCCCCTTTTAGAAACCAGCTGTTTATTTACCTACTTAGAAAACATATAAAATTCATGGTTCCAACATGTCAATAAACAAAGCAAACTTTAACAAAAAATTTATGCTTATTTCCTGGTCTATCTGAATGTTCTTGTTTTGCTGTGTATAGGCAATGGAAAAATGTTTTAGGCTATTACACAAAGCATAAAGTATTTTTCTCATAACCAAATTTATTTGCATCTGATGCAAATCAAAGGTATGAAGTTTAAAAAAAATATTACTCTTACAAGAATATTCTGTTTTATTAATCTTCCCTGCACCTGCATCACACTACTCAGCTCTTCATAAATTCCCATATCTTGTCTGAGTGATGTCATATTTGTTTGACCTGGCTTTAATAACTCTGACCCAGACTCATCACTGATTTCAAAACGGTTGGCTTAACGTTGATAAAAAGTTATCAAGTCTTCATCCAATTAGATGCGAAATATAACAAAATAACTGTTTTTGTCATGAAAACCACACAAATACAATCAAATAAATCCATTTATAAATTTTCCTAACATAAATTTCGCAAAATATTAGTGGCTGCAAACAATAAAAAGACTTTGCACTCATTTACCAAATTACCTTTGTTTTGCGACTCTTAACTGAAATTCAATAACAATATGTAGAAAACTTGTTTATTGGTACATATTATATCTTGTTTTATAATCAAGTTAAGACATGACTCACTAATTTTCATCATTACATTCACTCATAGTGTCTTTGCATCGGAAATAAACACATTTATTCTAATACCAGTTGTTGGCATGATACGGGTTATGTTCTTCTCATATATTTTATGATGGTATGATACTAAACCCCTAACGGGAGGGATTGTGCTTGATAATTTTATATGATGAAGACATAATCTTTCAATCAGTTTAATTGAGGTCTGGAGCTGGCATGTCAGTAACTGCTAGTAGTCCTTTGTTAATTTATGTATCATTGTCATTTTGCTTAGTTTCTTCTGTTACCTATTCTGACATCTGACTCGGACTGAGTTTTACTGTGCGTATTGCTGTGTGTCTGTTAATTCTACATTGGCTAGAGGTATAGGGGGAGGGTTGAGATCTCACAAAACATTTTTAACCCCGCTGCATTTTTGCGCCTGTCCCAAGTCAGGAGCCTCTGGCCTTTGTTAGTCTTGTATGTTTTTTTAAATTTTAGTTCATTTATGTTTCGGTTGTTGTCTCTTTGACAAATTCCCCATTTCCATTCTCAATTTTATATAAAAGAAATACTTTACCATAGTTAAACATTTTTCTCCTACAAGGCACCATAGATCAGCTGCTGTAGAATATCCAGCAAATAATATAATAAATAAACCAACAAACTTAACACTGAAAATATACAAATTTTATAACCTTCAATAATAAAAATAAACAGCTGCGCCATGAGCGCATGATACCCCTGTCGTCTTGTGTATGAATTTTTATGCAATAATCATAAATAGTTTCTGACATACGGCCTGTGATGCGAAAACCCCCCTTTTTTTTTTTACAAAAAAATCAATATCTCTAAAATAAAATTTTGAATCAAAACCAAAAGTATACTGATCTTTAGATTAATATAACTAAGAAGTGTGTAAAATTTTGAGCAATAATCATAATTCGTTTTTGAGATACGGCGCGACATGTGAAAACCCCCATTTAAAAAAAAAAAAATCAATATCTCAAAAATAAAATTTTGAATCTAAACCAAAAAGTATACAGATCTTAAGATTAATATAACTAAGAAGTGTGTAAAGTTTTAAGCAATAATCATAAACTGTTTTTGAGATACAGTGTGACATGTGAAAAACCCCTCCCCCTTTTTTAACAAAATACTCAATATCTCTAAAATAAAATTTTGAATCATCACCAAAAAGTATACAGATCTTAAGATTAATATAACTAAAAAGTGTGTAAAGTTTTAAGCAATAATCATAAATTGTTTTTGAGATACGGCGCAACATGTGAAAAAAAACACACCCTGTTTTAGTTACTAAGTCCCGTAACTCAAAAAGTTTTAATCTTATTTTCACCAAAAAGTATACAGATCATTTGACCATCATAAGAAACAACTATTTTAAGTTTCATGAAATTTGGATAAGTCGTTCTCAAGTTACGGTGTGACATGTTTACGCCGGGCAGACAAACGGACAGACGGATAAACGGGCAGATGGACAGATGACATTTGTATACCATAATACGTCCTGTCAAAATTTTGACGGGCGTATAAAAATTAAAATAAACATATCTATATATTCTTGTACACAAAACATTTTGAACTAACATAAATCAGGATATTTCAGCTGTTGTCATATTTTGCTATATATCATTGTGACAATACGTATTTAAACAATGGAATTTCCAGCTGAGTGAGCTGACCTAAATAAACAAACCCCCCCAAAAAACGAATCTAATCTATGTTTATCCTCCATAGCTAATGATTCACTTGTTTTAGCATCCCTATTATTGTTTTGATATTTTTCGTTTTTCTAGTATTTAGTTTCTAACACTGTTGATGAGAAATAAATTTTCTGAATACATATATGGTACATTAAATAAGCATAGATATCTTGTAATTTTGTGTAAACACTCATACTGTAAACAGGGAAATTTTCGCGGCAGTTTTATTTTATGTTATTTTCGCGGTAACAGTTGAAACGCGAAAATAAAATGACCGCGAATATTTCAAGGAAATCCATACACAAAGATGTAGACCATACATGACCGCATGTCAATAGGATATATGTAGATGACTAATTTCAAACATTGGTTTTACAGACGACAGATCTATACCGCAAAACATAAATTTATTTCTAAAGGAAAGTCAGTGTTAGAAATCAAAACTTTATCTCATGATAGTCTAATTAACATGGAAAACATCTCCAGTGAGTGGACATTGCTTTAAATAAATAACTATCATTAAAGTTTTGACACCTGTCAATCAGTTTTGAAATAATTACCCATTGTATCTGCTGCACAGATCAATGAAATCCAAAGATTAATTTATTAGCAGTTATTAGTAATTCTGTAAGCATTTAATTCACTCTTAATTAGGTCATTCCTCTCTGTTTATTGTGAATGTGTTTTTACAAGCAAACACAACTAATAATTTTAAATCTAAACCGACAAAATAATTTCTGATTGGTTTTATCACTTGATTTTAATACATGTATTAAAACTCTAGTTTCCAAATCATTTGTGAAAAAAACTTATATTGGATACTGGCAGATCGTGAATTCAAAACAACGCAAATCTAAATTTTGTTGGTAAATCGCAAAAAAAAGACGGCGTAAATTTCCCTCCCGGTTTACAGTTTGTTAAAGGTTACTGCACTGGGTTTTCCTATGTAAGTAACAATGAACTCCACACTATACAGCTTCCTTTTATCATATATACATACCCAATAGAAAAAGCTAAAAATATTCCAGTCTGGGCCAGCCAGAACCACCAATAAATACTAAATGATCTGTAAAATATAAGATACAATTGGTTTTTGTTTTTAAGATCAGAACCATCATTCAATTGCAGATTAAAAAAAAATCATCACTTACTCTATCTAATGTTACAACAGTCCAGTTAGTGGAAAAAGGAGTTATGCTAGATAACTCTGAACAAGAATTTACAATGGACATTTCCCTTGCATTTTCAAGTAAAACAGATCTGAATAAAGTTCCCACTTAAAGTGGTTAAATATAGCAAAAAAAAATCATTTTTGTATCAGTTGAACAGAAATTTGTGACTTTTTTGGTCAACACATTTTAAAATCTTTATACTAAATTCCTCCCCATCAAATAACATTGTATATGCATGTGATTATTTTGTCCATTGTGATCTTTAAAGGTATAGAATACTGATTGAAGGTCTCATGCTATACTCTATATTTCAATTCTTTCAAGTTTATGATAAATTCTTTTTATAATTTATTATCATTACTGAGAGATCATTAAATATGTTTCTCTAATTCTTCGTGAATTTACCCCTTTCTGCACCCATTGTATAAAAAAAATTTAATCAACGTGTGGTTCGTTTGATCTCAGTTCATCATTGGTTAAAATCCGATTATGACGTCAAATTTTCTTACTTTCCTCTGAATTTCCTATTGTGACGGCATGAAAAAAGGCGACCATGCCTGATGACGTCACATAGAAAGAACACATCTTTTGCAGATCATTCGAAAAGAAGGAATAAGTTTGCCTGCATATTGTTTGAAAATCATTAGAGAAACAGATTCCACCACCAAATCTGTGTGTCGATATTTATCCTCTCGACAGTTAAATTTTAAATATTTAAAACGCTCGGGCAAGCCTCGCGTTTTAAATTTGAAAATTTAACTGTCTCGAGTGGATAAATATCGTATCACACTCGATGCAGTGGTAGAATCTATATATATATTGCAGTGTTCACTTTCATTGGTTTAAGCACTATGGCACCACATTTTTATAATTTGTCACTTAATTGCCATAAAATTTGCTATATTTTTTATCATAATTCTATAATGTTCATCTAAATGCAGTGTTTTGATCTTTTTCTTCGGTACCAGGATCACATATTAAAGTTACTTATGAAAAAAATCAGGACAATTTTTTGGTAAAATTTTCAAAGTCCCCTACCCCTCCTTAATTCCAATGGCTCTACACCAAGAAGTCATCATAATATCAAAAATCAATGAAATGACTTGAAGATCTCAATTTGCTTGTTCATCAATTTTACTGTTTACAGTACTAGTGTCTCTCTTTTCATTACAGTTTCAAGACATATCCCAAAACATCAAAAGTTGATAAAAAAAATATCTAACATTTAAAGGGAGATCTTGTATAGCTGATCACTTTTGCTGTTTATAGTTATTATCTATTTATCATAATTTTAAAGATAATAAGCAAAAATGCAAAAATTGGTACATATTGAATTTTAGGGCAATTACTCTTTTATAATAATCATTACAGTTTTGTAACTTGTTTTGTTGATCATTTTTGCTGTTTGTATGTATCATAGCTTTCAAGATATGTGAATACTCTTAATTTTGTAAAAAAAATAATCATCATTTGAGGGCAATTACTCCTAGAAAAAGTTGTCTGATGGTTTCCAACATTTGGCAATAATTGTAATTTGTATTGCTGATAATTGTTTCTGCTTGTAGTTTCTGGATGATGCCTTATTTCCTTGATAGTGGCATGTTTAATAACAGTGCCAGTTAAAGCCAATATTTTTAAACGGAAGCCATTTTTCACATAAAATTTTCAACAAATGTGATTTTTTAACTGTTCCCAGTAAATGCCTTTACAATCTAGTCAAGCTTTTTATTTAAACCATTTAAGGAAGTAGGCAATTTATCATAATAAACTGTAAACAAGCAAGACTTTTAAAACACAATGACCCATATCATTTGTGGCTTTTGCCGACTTCATGAACATCCTAGACTGAATCTTGTTACTGTAAATTCAGAAATTATTGTGTGCGTTTTTATTATTGTGATTTTTGAAGAATAGACAAAAATGAGGGATTAATTATTGCCCTTTCATGAAAATCTGCACTAAGATATATGTATCAGATATCGAATGCAAGTTCTTATTATTGCGATACTCACCCAGTAGCATTATCTGCAATTATAAAAACCTCGCAATAACTTCTAAATTTACAGTAACTCATAAATTTCAGGGGAGAACACTCTTTAATCATTCATGAGTTCTTCAGTATATTCTAATATTAAAGGGTCAAAAATAGGCACACAAATATGCCATTCTGACATCTGAATTACATTTCCTGTATGTCAAAAATCAGGCATATTGCCTAGGGAGAAAATGATTGCTGTTAAATTATATGCACTATGTTTTTTCAATAATATACTCACTCTTGTCTATATGAAGAAAACTTTAACAAACAATAAACAGACATCATGATGAAAAACAGTAAAATGGGATCCAATAAGATATGTCTTGACAATGTTAATGTCCCAACATCTAAAACATAAATAAATATGTGAATATTCTGGAGAAAAAAAGCGAGTAATCAGTTTATATTGAACATTTCCATTTGAAAAGTTTGGTATTTATATATGATGGACTCAGACCGACATCTAGTCTCAAATAGACATCTTTTCCTCAAATTGACATCCAATCTGACATCACAATAAGGTAAGATTTTAAATTGAAGGCTGATTCTATGTCCTATAATCATTCTTCAGTACTCAAATCAACATCCATTTTTTTGGTTGAGCCTGTTGAGATCTCGTGACTTTTCATTTTTTTTGTAACAAATGAAATTAAATGTTATTTATAAATTAATAAAATTTATAATAAAATGCTTCGCTGGGTGCAGCTTGATATGACCGCAGAGGTCGAACCCTGAACAGTTGGGGCAAGTATGGACACAACATTCAAGCTTGATACAGCACTGAATTTGGATTGTGATTAAATATTTGACACAGCATAGGTTTCTGACACAGAATGAATGTGGTCTAAGAACTTAAAAATTTTTAATTGACCTATTCAAACCATATCATTATTATTTGCTTTTATATATAAATCAGAAATAAACAATTTAAAATGGAAAATTTTAAAGAAAAAAAAAGGGAAAAAAAAATCCCCCCCCAATTTTTTGAACCCCCTTATGATTCATCAACCCCAAACTCAATCCCAGCCTTCCCTTAGTGGTATGGTACCTTGCAGTACAATTTCAGAGAGATCCATACACTGGACCCCAAGTTATTGTCTGGAAACTAGAAAAATGCTTGTTTATTGGCCCCTTTTTGGCCCCAAATTCCTAAATGTTTAGAGCAATTACCCCTAAACTCAAACCCAGCTTTCCCTTTTTGATATGGAATCTTGTAGTACAATTTCATAAAGATCCATACACTTACACACAAGTTATTGTCCTGAAACTAGAAAAATGCTTGTTTTTTGCCCCTTTTTGGCCCCTAATTCCTAAAATTTTGAGGCAATTACCCCCAAAATCAATCCCAGCCTTCCCTTTGTGGTATGGTACCTTGCAGTACAGTTTCAGAGAGACCATACAGTTGAACACAAGTTATTGTCTGGAAACTAGAAAAATGCTGGTTTCCCTTTTTTGGCCCCTAATTCCTAAAATTTTGAGGCAATTACCCCCAAAATCAACCCCAGCATTCCCTTTATGATATGGAACCTTGTGGTACAATGTCAGAGAGATCCATACACTAACACAAGTTGTGTCTGTAAGTTACAAAAATGCTTATTTTTGGCCCCTTTTTGGCCCTTAATTCCTTAACTGTTGGTACCATAACCCCCAAAATCAGTCCCAACCTTCCTTTTGTGGTATTGAACCTTATAGTAAAATTGTATAGAGATCCATTTACTTAAACTAAAGTTAGAGTGCGAAAACTAATGTGTCTTCGGACGACGATGACGCCAACGTCATACCAATATACGACCACAAAATTTTTTTGCGGTCGTATAAAAATGTTGTCATAATTTTATTAAGGAGATGAACAGGTAATGATATCAATTTCAAAATGATGTATTCTATGTGATTCTTTGCTAAGACATTTATACATGTTTGTTATATTATGTTTTATTTATTTTGCCACAAATCATATCAGTTGATTTATATGACAATACAGTTTTGAATTGAACTGAACTCTACATATATATTGTTGCTGTAGTCACATGATTTCCGTTATTTTTGCTAATAAATAAACTATTTCCATGTTCCAATTTAGGAACTTTGTCAGTAGTTGCTAAATGTCTCTGAATATATTTTTTTATTTGAAGAGTTTACTATTAATGTTAGATCTTGATTGTTTCTGTTAAAGAGGTGAGACTCATTTCTCCTGTATATTTTTTACTCACTAGGTAGAGATCCTAAAGTTATTGAAACTTTTTGGATTTTTAATAAAACCAAAAAGTTATTTTGCACTAAACATTGTTGTTGGAGGACTTTTTAAAACTATATTTCAAATTTGATATTTTCTTGTAAAATTTTGCTTCAAAGCACATCTTTAACCAATGCAAATTATTTATTTCTAAAATACAATACATAGTTTACTTCCAATAGATCTTTTGTCCTTCATATTTATTTTAAAAGAAAAGACTTGGTCATAATTTATCTAAATTGCAGATCTGAGTAATTTGTAGCGGTTTATTTTGTGGTTAAATGTTCAGAAAGGCACAGTTCTTAAAAGATAAAAATACAAAATTTGCCAAAATGTAAAATAAATTCGTGGTCAATTGGCCTTACTTCTCTGTTCTCTTATTTCAATTCAGACATATTGTATAGATAGCTGTCTACTGTTGTTGACTGTATGACTCTAGATGTTGTACGGTTATCTTTGTTATTCGATGGCTGTCTCATCTATTGTTGTTGACTGTATGACTCTAGATGTTGTACAGTTATCTTTGTCATTCGATGGCTGTCTCATCTATTGTTGTTGACTGTATGACTCTAGATGTTGTACGGTTATCTTTGTTATTCGATGGCCATCTCATCTATTGTTGTTGACTGTATGACTCTAGATGTTGTACGGTTATCTTTGTCGTTCGATGGCTGTCTCATCTATTGTTGTTGACTGTATGACTCTAGATGTTGTACGTTTATCTTTGTCATTTGATGGCTGTCCCATCTATTGTTGTTGACTGTATGACTCTAGATGTTGTACGGTTATCTTTGTCATTCGATGGCTGTCTCATCTATTGTTGTTGACTGTATGACTCTAGATGTTGTATGGTTATCTATGTCATTCGATGGCTGTCTATTGTTGTTGACTGTATGACTCATGATGTTGTATGGTTATCTTTGTCATTCGATGGCTGTCTCATCTATTGTTGTTGACTGTATGACTCTAGATGTTGTACAGTTATCTTTGTCATTCGACGGCTGTTTCATTGGTGTATATCTACATCTCCTTTTTCATAAATATGAAAGGTATGAGACAACGTACATAAGAGTGGATCAGTGTGTTCCATCAGTGAAAACAATTAAATGTCCATAGAATTTCCTGTCCATGGTTGTTATCCATATTGGTTTTTTAAATTTTGTTTTGATTCTTTTGGACGGGATTTTTTATCCTTTGTTGTTCCTTTACATAAGTCATTATGATTTGTAATGTATTAAATTTAAAAAAAAAAGGTAATTAGTATATTAAGGCAGCATTATATGACAACTATTTCAATCACTACATACGAAATGAATAAATTGTTACCTAATAATATAAGTGTTGCAGATAAAGATGAAGCTAGTAGAGATTCTGTCAATAACCAAACAGACATATAACTTAATGGCACTAAACTTCCTCCCAGTAAGGCACAAAACTGAAGAAGAAAAACACACATAAAAGTATAATAAACTGTTAACACAGAGATATGGCTCGCCTTTTTGTTATCTTGATAATAAAATGCAAATGTTGAAATAAACATAGTAACTTTTACTTTAACATGTAAGTTATGCAAAATATTCAAAGTCAATAAACCATGGCTGAAGGTACAGGGCCAAACAATCTCCATGGAAATAAAATGTACAAATGCTTATACAACTGCAAACCAAATATCATTGACCTATCTAGCTACCACTAGTGGTCTCCATAAACTGACCTATTTATATCACAAACTAATACATGAAAACTAAGCAAAAATTTCAGTCCATAGACCATGACTTAGGGGGCAGGGCCAAATTATCTCCATGGAAATGAAATGTGTCGATGCTAATACAACTGCATACCATATTTCATTTACCAACCACTAGTGGTTCCCCATAAACTGACCTAATCACAAATACATGAAAACTAATCAAAAGTTTCAAAGTCAATAGACCATGACTGAGGGGGCAGGGCCAAATTATCTCCATGGAAATGAAATGTACCAATGCTAATACAACTGAATACCATATTAATTACCAACCACTAGTGGTTCTCCACAAAATGAACTAATCACAAACTAATACATGTAAACAAAGCAAAAGTTTTAAAGTCAATAGACCAGAAACAGCATAACTATGCCTTGCTTTTTGACTCCATCATGGTGGGACAAAAATTACAAATTGTGCATTTGGTAAATACATGTATATAAATTTACAGTGGTTGCAGTTGGTTGTTGTCTGCCAAATTTTTTTCTTCCTTTGTTTTTAGAAAAAATCTGGCTGTTCATTTTCCAGCATATTTGATATTTGTATGCATAACAGTGGCTGGAATAAATTAGATGCTCCATAACATATACATATTTTTTTTTACATTTGACAAGAAAAACTTACCATTCTCATACCAATATAGTTAGTATCACCATACTCATCCCCTGGTTTGGCAAATGGGAATTCTCCATCATAGCCAGTCAAAACACCAGACAATGCTATCAACATCTGTAAAAGGTAAACTTAATCATTTATTTCATTTATATTTCATATTAAGAAAAGATTTTTTTATTCTATTTGATTAAAATAAATATTACAACAACCTTGAATTTTCATGAAATATCAATATGTACATAAATCAGGTCTTTAGTTTTCTCGTTTCAATTGTTTTACATTTGCCTTTTATAGCTTGCTATGTGGTATGGGTTTTGCTCATTGTTGAAAGCTGTCAGTTACTTATAGTTGCTAACTTCTATGTCATTTGGTCTCTGGACTCTGGTGGAGAGTTGTCTCATGGGCAATACTACCACATCTTTTTATTTTTATATGTACAATGTACATGTATCTGTACTTTTATCATGTTTTATATCTTTTTTCACTCCAGTAATCAAGATATTTTGTAAAAGTAAAATCTAAACATAGACTCTCAGCAAATAAGAACTAAATAGTAGAATAATAATGAATTACTCCTTGTTGATGTAATAACTACTACATGTAAGATAACCATTGAAGTGACTGCTTAACTAGAGGCTCCAAGGACCCTGTGTCGCTCACCTGATATTTTTATTTACAATTGATGCATGATAAATGCAGCTGTTGTACTGTCGTTTAGTTTCAGAGATATAAGACTAAAAAGTGCATTTGAAACCTATGTTTTATTTCAGCCATGTGTGCCATGTTGGCAGGCAGGGTCATCATACACAGTGGTCCCTGGATATCCTAGTGGTGATTTAAACCAAGTTTGGTTTAATTTGACAGTAGTTTCAGGGGAGAATTTTTGTAAAATTTATCTAACGAGAAATGCGGTGATGAGAAAGTTTGTTGTGAAGTTTTGTTGTTGCGCAACCCCCAAAAAAAAAACAAAACAAAAGGTAATAAAAATTATCATTTAAGGGCAATCTTTCCTATTAATGATTTCTGCAAAATTCAGTTGATTGTGCAAGGGTTGTATAGCCAGCTGAGGTCATTAAAACTCTCATTTGTTGTTGCAAAATTCAAGTGGTTTTGAATTGCTTTGTTGATCTTTTTGTATTCAACTTTTAAACAACAAAGTACAACAAATATGATGACTGATACTCATGACACTGAAAATATGGTCTTCATTCTTGTGAAGAAAATGGTAAGGTTTGAAATATTTCTTAAATATTAATTCAATACCAATACTTTAATTTGTATTGGATTTATCCAGGAAATGAGAACAAGGGACACAATTAAATTTAATTTTTTCCCTAAACTTCTGATAAAATATAAAATGAAGAACTATATTTTTTAATGAGAATTTTTTTTTAATAGTTAATTGATAATTTGAACAATATTAATTAAGTTTTAGATCTTGCATGGTTGATTAGTTTTCTCTCAAAATTTCTGATATTCTATTAAAGTTTTAAATATAATATGAGGCAGGCATTACCTGTGAAAGGGGATGAAGTCTGTATAAATTAGTGTAGGAATTCAAGCATCATTTGCACTTCGGAATCTGTAGAAAATGAAGCCATAGTACTGAAACATATCTGACATTCGACCTATTGTTCGGGATTATAGTTGTGACATCATTTTCAATGTAAAGAAAGAAACACCATCATCAGGTATTAATGTGTTTTTTTTCATGTTATAGAATTATCAATTATTTTATTGCCAGTTCATTAGTAGATTGTTTTCTATATTGATTTTCTACTGCAGTTTCAGAAAAGAAGATTACAAAAGGAAAACATTTTGTGAAAACTTACCAAAATTTACCAAATTAATGAAAATTGTTAAAAATTGACTATAAAGGGCAATAACTCCTTAAGGGGTCAACTGACCATTTTGGTCATGTTGACTTATTTGAAAATCTTACTTTGCTGAACATTATTGCTGTTTACAGTTTATCTCTATCTGTAATAATTTTCAAGATAATAACCAAAAACGGCAAAATTTCCTTAAAATTACCAATTCAGGGGCAGCAACCCAACAACAAGTTGTCCAATTCATCTGAAAATTTGAGGGCAGATAGATATTTACTTGATAAACAAGTTAATCCCTGTAAGATTTGCTTTAAATGCTTTGGTCTCAGAGTTACAAGCCAAAATCTACATTTTACCCTTATGTTCTATTTTTAGCCATGGCAGCCATCTTGGTTGGTTGGCTGGGTCACCGCACACATTTTTTAAACTAAGTACCCTAATAATGATTGTGGCTAAGTTTGGTTGAAGTTGGTCCAGTAGTTTCAGAGGAGAAGATTTTTGTAAAAGATTACAAAAATTTACAAAAAACTGGTAAAAAATTACTTTCAAGGGAAATAACTCCTTAAGGGGTCAACTGACCATTTTGATCATGTTGACTTATTTGAAGATCTTACTTTGCTGAACATTATTGCTGTTAACAGTTTATCTCTATCTGTAATAATTTTCAAGATAATAACCAAAAACGATAAAATTTCCTTAAAAATTACCAATTCAGGGGCAGCAACCCAACAACCTGTTGTCCAATTCATCTGAAAATTTCAGGGCAGATAGATCTTGACTTGATCAACAATTTTACCCCATGTCAGATTTGCTCTAAATGCTTTGGTTTCAGAGTTATAAGGCAAAATATACATTTTACCCCTATGTTCTATTTTTAGCCATGGCGGCCATCTTGGTTGGTTTTGCAGGTCACCGGACACAATTTTTAAACTAGATACCCTAATGATGATTGTGGCCAAGTTTGGTTAAATTTGGCCCAGTAGTTTCAGAGGAGAAGATTTTTGTAAAAGTTAATGACGACGGACGACGACGGACGCCAAGTGATGAGAAAAGCTCACTTGGCCCTTCGGGCCAGGTGAGCTAAAAATATTATAATTGATCCCCCTTTTTTTAGCAACTTGTATTCGAAAAAAGAAAAATAAACATGTATTATAAATGAATCGAATTCCATGCTTCACAAGACATACTAGGGCTTAAAAATGGTTGTAGTTGAGGCAAAACTATAAAAAATAAAATGCTTCGCTGAGCGCAGCCTGATACGACCGCAGTGGTCGAACCCTGAACAGTTGGGGCAAATTTGGACACAATATTCAAGCTTGATACTATCTGAATTTGGATTGTGATCAAATTTTTGACATAATATAGGTTTCTGACACAAAATAAATGTGATCAAAGATCTTACAAATCTAATGCGCAATACTGTGCAATTGAAGATTTCTTCTTGAAACTTTTCAAAAATTTGAAATTTTGAAAAAAAAAAAAAATGAACCTTTTTTAAAAAAAATTGGAAACCCCCCCTTCCCCCCAAACTTTTTGAATCCCCCTTTTAGCATTAACCATCAAACTCAATTGCAGTCTTTTCTTTGTAGTATGGAACCTTGTAGCACAATTTTAGAGAGATCTATACACATAATCACAAGTTACTGTCTGGAAACTAGAAAAATGTTTTTTTTTACCATAAAAGCCCATTTAAATACATCATAAAAGTATTAAAATAGAAAATGACATAATAGTCATGGTTCAAATTAAAAAACCTTCATCAGCAAATTTTAAAAGTAATATCTAAAATAAAATTCCTTCATCAGCATTTAAAAGTAACTTCTAAAATAAACTGACAGCTAGGACTTTGCCTTCAAAAACCCATTTAAATACATCATAAAAGTATTATAATAGAAAATGACATCATAATCATGCCTAAAATTAAAACACTTTCATCAGCAACATTAAATAGTAATATCTAAAAATAAAATTCCTTCACATAAATAATCATGGATAAATTAAATAATTTTTAAAATAGAAAATGACATCATAATCATGCCTAAAATTGAAAAGCCTCCATCAGCACATTAAATAGTAATATCTAAAAATAAAATTCCTTCACATACATAATCATGGCTATAATTAAATTACCTTTATTAAACATTTTTAAAATAGTAACTTCTAAAAATAAATTGACAGCTAATCACCTAAAGACAATACATTTCTTTATAAATAATTTACAAGCAGTGTAAGGGAGGTAATTTGACAATATGTGTTTGAATAACCTCCCTTACACTGCTTTAAAATTATGTTTTGTACTTAAGTAATTGTCCATTAACCTGGAAACCCTTGTTTTTCTCCCTTTTTTGCCCCTAATTCCTAAACAGTTTGAGCAATAACCCCCCAAAGCAAAATCTTACCATCCCTTTGTGATATGGTAACTTGTGGTATAATTTTCAGAGAGATCCATACACCATTTCACAAGTTATTGTCTGGAAACTAGAAAAATGCTTATTTGGGCCCCATTTTGGCCCCTAATTCCTGAACTGTTAGGACCATAACCCCCAAAATCAATCCCAACCTTCCTTTTGTCATCATAAACAAAAGTTATTGTCTGGAAACCAAAGTGTATTCGGACGACGACGACTTGATACCAATATACAACCGCAATTTGCGGTCGTATAAAAACCTGCCAAAAAAGCCTCATATAAGAGATCTTGTTGTTAATACTTAAATATGAGCCACAGTCTTTTCAAGAAGGATTGACTTATATGTGTGAAATATTTTTTGAGTAAGGCTAGGTTTCACATCTTATTTTGCCAAAATGTATGAGTAAAATGATTTTCACTAAGTCAAATTTGTCAACTTCAAATGACATGCATGTATCTCATGATCTGATAACCATAAAAATCTTTGTATAAAATATATAAATTATTCATAATCTGCAAGGAGGCTACCTTGGAACTATTGATGTAAAATTTAGTGCTACCTTTTGTTACATGGAAATTAATGGCAATACATATGGAGTTCATCACAACCCTATGAACAAGTTAACCAGGAAGTATTATTCCATAAGTACAGTACATGTATAAATTTCATAAAAACATATTGTCCTCCTTTCATATTGAACTACTGGATAGTATAAAATGTATACAGTGAACTTTATTTATATGTGTAATCAGTATTCAACAATTACCTTTCCAAGTGGAGGATGAACATCAAAGAAAAAAGTCCTCTTTATATACCAACTTCCCATTTTTCCAAAATGAGTTTCATCCCAGCTGAAATAAATCCCTTTTAAATTGTAATAAAGTTTTATAAAAGTGAAAAAAAAGAAAATATTGAGCAATTATAAAATCCTATGATATCATCAAACTTTCAAATGGCAATAGCAAGGCTATATTTGCAGATAGTTTTAGTGGGTACAAGACAACTCAGACCATCTACAAAAAAGACAACTTGAACTGTCTATGAAGACAACTCGGACCGTATATAAAGTCAACTTGGACCATCTGTAAACTCAACTTAGACTGTCTACAATGCCAACTTAGACCATATATTTAAGAAAATTTTGACTATATAAATGATGAAATGAGTGTCTACGAAAAAAGACAACTCAGACTGTCTATGAAGACAAGTTGGTCTATATAGAGTCTAGATAAGTCAAGATCACAACTTTTTGTGAGACATGCATCTGTCTTTTTTTGAAGATTGGAATAATTAAATTTACATTATTGATTGTTAATTTAATCATATTTCATTATGATTGTAGGTAAAATACAATGAGATTATAGTAAACTAATTTAATAAATAATGGATTCAATTAACAAATAAAACTGAGTTTGTTTTACTGAATTAACAAAGGATACTGTTATGTGAAATATATCATTTCATCATTTAAATATCACAATGTCAAACTTTTAGTATATCATTTGTCTGAGCTGGCATTGTAGAAAGTCTGAATTGACTGATTAGACAGTCCCTGTTGAATTATTGACATACTTTAGGTAAAATACAAAATAAATATGCTATGATTATTAATTTAATAGCGAATTTGACAACAAAAAATTAAACATATTCAGCATCAATTCATTTTTAGGGGAATAAATTAAGTTTTATAATAAATAAAAACGTAAGTAGAAATAAGGATTCACATTGAACAAATTCTTTTGATTTTTTTGGCAAATTCAGTAACATTTAAAGGATACTTTTATGTGATGAATAACATTTAATCATTTATAATCATGGTCTCAGGACTGAGTTATCCATATTCGTTTTAGTGAGTTATTTTATGCCTTAATTTTCTGATTACACGTTGTTTGATATATGCTTATCTCGTTGATGCATTAAAGTGAGTTTTTTTTTTAATTTAACCATGCATGTGTAGTATTTTATATTTGTACATGCATGTGTGTATTGCCCACTCCTTGTATTATGTGTATTATTTTATCTTAATATAAATGTAATGCAAATTGTTTAATGAAGTCGATTCAAAAGTTATTCAGAGTTCAAGATCAATGATGATATTTGTAAATTTGCACATTTAACTTTTAAAAAAAACTTACGATTAGACATTGAGTCTTGACAAAATTTTAAATGAACAAACTTAAAGGAAACATGTAAATTACTCTCAAGCATCACATAATTTCTTTTATTTATATTTTAGGGATGGTCAGATAGATCACATTTCAAATACAATGCGGAATTGTAGGATTAAATAGTGTCCCCCATGAATTTATGTCCCATGGAAAAAATTTCACAGATATGACCTGTGAAAATTTGTCCAGGACAGAATTTTATAATAAAATATTGTCCACTTCTGTGTAAAAGTGTCCCTTGAAAAGATATTCTGTTATGACCTTTGATGGATATTTTTTCATAGTGAAATCATGTCCAAATTGCATAAAAGTCTTGTCTAATACCAAACAATTTAATTTACAATAAATAATAAGACTAAATCGACATTTGTTTTTAAATATAGACAGTAGGAATCAATGAATTGTTTTAACATCTTTGGATTGTCATTTTTAACAAGATCAATAATATCATGAATAATATTCCTAAATACATTATTAAACTCTGGAGGGTATTGACCATCAAACAAAAAGTCATATAGCTGTTTATATTCACCACTTTCCATTTTTGTTCACATCTGTGTTGTCTTGATTTAAATTTCAATTATGATTTAACTAATAGACAACTTTCGAGTTCGATGCATTTCCGTCAAAAACTTTGGTTTTAGTGAATATCATTCGTGCGTTTAGGGGCATCGTCACTTCCGTTCCCATGTTGAGCGAGTGGTTGGAAAACTATGATGCTACATTGCACGAATTATTCGGCAAATTGAATTCTCATAATTGACAATCAGCATTGCTGTCATTAGGGAATTGTGATTAAGTACATACAGAACAAATATTATTTCTAGTTTATCCTGCACAATAACGATCACTAAGACGCTTGATAAACGTTAATAGTGCAGGGATACAGGCGATCCCCTCTATCTGGTAAATGACGTCATAAAGGCGCGCATAATTGACGAGTTTTTTCCGGTGAAGGACAAACTCGAAAGTGGTCTATTGATTAATGCATTTCAATGATTGCTAAATTATGTCCCTCCTTAAGGGACAGAAAAAAAAAAACAGCTACTCTATGAAAAATTGTCCCTTGTGACATATTTTTATAAAACATCTATGAAATTATGTCCAAGTACTAGGGACAATTTTTCTCTAAGGGAGATACTATTTTATAGTTTACAAATGTGATATTCTGTCCCGTGAACGAAATTTCACAGATGAACTGTGAAATGTAGTTCAAGAAGACAAAATTTCATGGGACACTTTTCTGGCTTACAGAATATCTAAAATCATTAAAAATATAAGCAAACAAATTGAGAAAAATGAACCTACCACACATGTGTTGGATTTTCAATATTATAAAATCTTGTAATAATGGAAAAAATAGTAAACAGTGATAACAACAGAAAATACATTCTTTCGGTAGATCTAAAACTTTCATTTGCATCTTCAGTTTTTCTATTGTCAACATTTTTTGCATTTGTTTTGGTCGTCTCTTTCGAATAAATAATGTTCTGTTCATTTTTCTTGGTTGAAATATATCTGTCGGAGCATGCCTCCTCTTTTCTCTTCCTTAAACCATCAGATGACATCTTCCTCTTCAGTAAACTGGTAAACGCCTGGGGAAAGGGTGGACAAAACACAATTTAGATTATGCTCATCTTCATGTATAATAATTTTCAAAACATTAAAATGTATATCGACACTATCTGTCTTGTATAATATTCAAATGTTATGTTTTCTTCCACATTTTTGAGATAGAACAAACTTTCACGTCGGATTTCTACAACAAATTTTCTTTGATGACCATACAGGTAAAGGGAGATAATCAGGTTACACTAAAGACCTGAACGTGGACCTGAAAAGACCTGAATAGACCTGAAGATGTACTACTCGATTTATTCAAATTACAATTACTTTTTATTTTTCAAAGGATTTTCTTCAAGTTAGAATTTTATTAGAGGTAAAGATCCACATGATATTAAAATAAAATGTTTTAAATAAAAACATTTTTTGATGCCGAAACTCGGACCTGAACAGAGAAATGAAAAGACCTGAACGGACCTGAAATTCTACGATCAGACTTATTCAAACTTCAATAACTATTTTATTTTTCAATGGATTTCCTTATATTTTAGATTTTGTGAAACGAAAATTCAATTTATTAATAATATTTAAAAGAAATTATGAAAATATTTTTGCGGTGTCAAAACTCGGACCTGAACGGGAAATTAAATTACCTGAATTGACCTGAAAATCTCCGGTCAGATTTATTCAAGTTCTATAACTGTTTTAGTTTTCAATCAATCTCCTTGAAATTTGAATTTTGTAATAGAAAAGGTATAATATTTTATTGAAATTATAAAAATATTTGTTTAGTTCCAAAATTGGACCTTAACGGGAAATAACAAGACCTGAATGGACCTGAAAAATACGGGTCGATATATTCGAACTGACTTATATAAATTGAATTTTGCACCATCTCAAAATCCGGAGTGATCACATAGATCCAGCTTGGTTGAATCAGAGACATATATACATGTATATATATGTCTCTGGCTGAATCAAAATAAGATGTGGTTTGATCCAAATGAGACAACTCTCCACAAGAGACCAAATAACATAGAAGTTAACAACTATAGGTCACTGTACGGCCCTCAAGAATGTATTTTCAGGTTTATTCATGTATTTCAATTCTCCTGTCTGGTCCAAGTCTTGTCACCAAAATAATATTTGTCATTAATTTTTATTTTCGTTTTGATAAAATATTCAATTTGTACTATAACAAAATCTAGATTTCAAGGAAATTCTTTGATAAAAAGTAAATGAATTTTGAAAAATATATTAGTGGAATTTCAGGTCCATTCAGGTTTTCAATTCTGCGTTCAGGTCCAAGTTTTGGCACCCAAAACATATTTTCATTATTCAATTTTCATTTTAACAAAATGTTGAATTCTTATTTTACAAAATCTAAGGTTGAAGGTAATCCATTGAATATTTAAAAGTTATTGAAGTTTGAATAAGTCCGACCATAGAATTTCAGGTCCGTTCAGGTCTTTCCATTTCTTCGTTCAGGTCTTTCCATTTCTTCGTTCAGGTCCAGGTTTTGGAATCAAAAATTGTTTTTATTTAAAACATTGTATTTCTAATAAAATGTGGATCTTGTCCTTTAATAAAATTCTAACTTGAAGAAAATCCATTGGAAAACAAAGAAGTTATTGTAATTTCAAAAATCAAATAGTATATCTTCAGGTCTATTCAGGTCCACGTTCAGGTCTTTAGTGTAACCCAGATAATCATTAAATTTTTTTTAATTACTTTCGTAAATGTATTGAATTTCCCTTATTAAATTACTGCTTACAACTGAAATTTACAGATATATTTTTGAAAACATAATAAGGTGAAATTTTTTGCTTTTATTACTGAAACGATGAGAATAAAGAATTCGACCGGTATCGGGTCCGTTCGCCCTAATTACATGTTCGCCTTGGGTCCGTTCGCCCTAATTTTTATAAAAAAATAATATTAATTGGTTTAATTTAAAGTTTTAAGTTTTGTAATCTTATTCAGATATTTAAATGGTAAATATTAAAAATGTATATCTCCAAATTCATGAATAAACATTGAAATTAAAAAAAAGGTTTTTGTTTTGGAGCATTAATCAGGCTAATTTGCTTCATTGTTACATTTGTTTTTATTCAGAATTACTGTTAATAACTGTTGATTGTAAATAAACTCATCATAGATACCAAGATTGAAACTTTGTACGCCAGACACACGTTTCGTCTACAAAAGACTCATCAGTGACGCTCGAATCAAAAAAGTTAATAAGGCCAAATAAAGTACGAAGTTGAAGAGCATTGAGGACCCAAAATTCCTAAAAGTAAATCCTCGTCTCATGGGTTTTCGTGCTATTAAGAATGCATTGTGATATCACAATTTCCATCGAAAAAGCATGCATAGTACGAAATCATATGACGTACGAAAACGTATGATCTGACCAAATATTTCGGCGGAATTTTCAACAAATTTTAACATAATTAATTCAAATAATTTATATTATACAAGACAACAAAATAAAATAGAAATCAGGGCGAACGGACTCAGTGCGAACAGGAATTAGGGCGAACGGACCCAGGGCGAACAGGTATGAGTGCGAACAGGTACTAGGGCGAACGCGAATCAGGGCGAACGGACCCGGATTCCACGATTTTATTATTTCCCTGGTTTATTCAATATGTCAAAGGTCTGTATGCTTAGCAGAATATCGGCCCAGTACTTTGCATATCATACCAAACCAACTGAAATTTGTTAAGCTATTAATCCGTTGCTCAATGACCACGATGGAATGGAATGGAATGATTGTAAAAAATGTAAGGTGCACAAGTCTGTCTGTCACTCACTGTCAGGGTTCATCTGACCTTGACCTCATATCGGACTACAAGTCCCAGACCTCATATTCATGGTTCATTGGTCAATGTTATATTTTCATGGTTAAGTATGTTTCTCAGATACTATAAACAATAGGTAAACTATATTTGGTATAACTATAAGGAATGATTGCAATGTGTACATGTCTGTGTAGCAGAGTTCACCTGACCTTGACCTCATTTTCATGGTGAATAGGTCAAAGTTAACTTCTCATGGTAAGGTCTGTATACAGGTACCATAAGCATATGGTCATCTATATTTGGTGTATGCAATGACCAAATGGTGTACATTTCTGGTAGAGTTCATCTGACCATGAAGTAATATTTAAAAGGAATAACAACGTCGTCACTTCAAAGGTTTCATCTGCGTTACCGCCCATCTTTCGATAACTCGTTAATTGGTTTAATATCTGGCATGGAAGTTGATTCTCCGCATGTGATCGATCAAATCACTGACACTTTTCTGTCATTTTCGTGTTCACGGAAAACTACGAACAGACAAGTTTTTGTCGATATATCGTCGAAGTAACCCGAATAGTCCATTCGTTACATTCCGTTGATGTACGCTGCCGAATAGAGTCATTCGTTCAATTTTTATTTTAGTCCAATTTTCCTATTTCTGGTTAGTTCGATCTTAATAGTACCGACAGCTATCACATATGAAATTGGAGAACAAGGCTGGGTCATTTTCAATTTTAATATTTACAGACAGTTAAAAAGCCATTTCCGTAAGTTAAGAAGATGATTGTACAAAAAATACGTTTGGACCCCCTTTTATTAAATACGAATAATCTAAGTCTTTCGTGTATTAGTCAATTAAAATATTCTAAACGGTTCTATCCTTTAATTTATAGTTCTTGATACATAAACTAATTCGTGTAAAAATGAATTTGCCGTAAGACAGATAGCGTCAAGCTCATTTTGTCAGTTTGTTTTAATTTTTGCTGTAGCTTGTTATATTAATACAAGTATTCCACAATAAACACTTTTTGAAAAAATATATGTTTACGACCATATTATCCCTATTTTAGCTGTCTAGTTTCAATAATGTAATCAATGACATTTATGACATATACATAAATTTAGAATACTTCTCGATAAACTTTGCACATTTCAACAGTAAAAAATCTATGTCTAGATTTGTCTACATTATTTTCTTAAACATCATGTGAAACCTGATCAATTCATCGGTATTTAACTGTTTTACTCGGGATCCGCTTTTAACCGGAAAATACTTTTAGAACAGTTTAAAACAAACGGTAAAAAGCAAAAATATGCTAAATTAAATACAATTTTCCATGCTAAACTGTTGTAGGTTGAACAATTCTCGTCCGTTTTTCAAGTTTTTTACATCATACGACTTCTTTCTGAAGGTAGAGGTTTTATATGATACAGCGCCACCTTCTTATTAATAATCCTCGGATTTCACACAGGTGTCAGACTCGATAAAAAAACGTGACTGATAAGAAATTCCAGATGCCACTTTACAACCGCGGTATCACAGATAGTACCCAAAGGGGTCTTGCCGCTGAGACTATAATTGGATAAAATCATATGACTTTAGAACAGATCTCTGCAGGCTGTTAATACATGCTTATTAGTCGTTGTTATTCCTTTTAAATATTACTTCCATGATCTGACCTTGATTGCATTTTCCTGGTTCAATGGTCAAAGTTAAGTTTTCTTTCTTAGGTCTGGTTCTCAGATACTATCACCTATAGGTTAACTATCTTTGGTGTATGGAATGATTATTAGGCCTACATACATGCATCCGTCTGAATGGTTCATCTGACCTTTGCTCCTTTACAACAGACAATAGACAATATTTATTTGCACAAACACATTTACATTAAATGTGGCATATAGTATATATCATGAATCATTGATAATGTAATACTTGTTGTAAAATCTTTTTCTCTAAGACTTTCAACATAAATTCAGTCATGATCAGTAAAGCAGGCGAGACATTTCAACGTGTGCACACTTGTTAAAATAAGTTATTAGATTTTAAATTTCTTGAAAAGTAATTTGTTTACAAAGGGGAGTAAAGAAAAAGGTTGTTTCCATTGAAAATTAGAGGGAAATATAATTCAACATTGATTTAAAAAGAAAATTCTTGTTCTTGCAGGGGTGTGGATCAATTTGTTGTGAGCACTTGTCCCTGGTCAAGTAAAACTGTAAATTTGACTTCTGTGGAAAAAGTTACTTGCCCTGAATTTCTAACAAAAATATAAAAGTATTTTACTGTAAGCTTATATGATTCTCAAAACTGTTTTGTAATCAATATAAATGACATTTGTGATATTTGCTTAAGTGTATAATATAATTGTTTGATTGATTGGTGTTTAACACCACTTTAACCACTGTTGTGCTATTTTGTGGCGGTCAGTTTTTATTGGTGGAGGAAGCCAGAGAGAACAAAAGGAGGTATGGGGTTAACATCAATGAGACAGAAACCCAACAGCAAAACAACCAAAAGGCCACTAGAGGTCAAGTTCGCAACGTTTTTAAAATGCTATCCAGGAGGGACAATGTATATGTACTTAGTTTTGAAGCCAGTGAAGAAATGAAAACTAAATGATAGATCAGCTATTGAATTGTAATTGTATATAAGTAATACAATGTAATTTGAAATAAAACCACCAGTATTATTAAATAAGCTAAAAATGTCAATGAAATTACTTTTCTCGCTTCTGTTTTTTCCCCAGATAAAACCTAATCAACAATCCCGGGTCAATGGACAAAGATAAGGGGTCATCCATAATTGTCAACCATTTTCCAAAGTGTACAAAACGTACACTTGGGGGGAGGGGGTTACAAAATCAACATTTTTACCGTACGCTTTTTTTTTTTTATTTCCGGAATTCTTAATTGCTTGCTTTCAGTGTAATTTCTTGGTATATAATCTGCGTGTAAATGCGTCTATCCCATTCATTAAAACCAACAAAACAACAAAATGGTATCTTTATACTCTTTATTCTGACCAAACACAAGCATCATAGATAGATGTCATCAAATATAACAGTCAGATATGTTTCAGTTTATTTTCAATGCAAATTTCTATATTAAACTAAACTATAATAGACAGGATCTTCTTTTTATTAAGAATGGTTGATTCTTGTCTTGAAATCTGAAAATGGTTGATGTACACTTTTTGAGGGAGGGTGGGGGGCCTGAAAAAGTGTATGGTTTGTACACTTTGGAAAATGGTTGACAATTATGGATGACCCCTTACGTAATGTTTATTAGACCTGGGTTCACAAACTTATTTTTTTTATTTTGGTTTTCGATCTATTTCCAGTTTTATTTAATACTTCTTGTCTTGAACATAATTTTATGTTTTGACTTAAATATATGTTTTTCACGTGTTGATCATTGGTTTCTTTTACATAAAATAGTACAACGTAATATGTTGTGAAAATAATTCTATATTTTGATTAAATTGAATTTGTCAAGTCTAATTTATTTACTTGTCCATGGGCAATCCCAAAAAAACATACTTGTCTGGATGTTCAAATGTATGAGTCAGGTGAGTCAGACATAGCATTTCCACACCCATGTCCTGTATGTTATTATTAGAAATAGTTTTTTTTATTAAAGTTAAAAAAAACCATGCCGTAACAAAGATGATTGGTCCATGCCAGAGTAAAAAGATACCAAGGGGCAACAAAAATCACAATTTGAAGAAAGGAAGACAAAATCATGGCCAAAAGAAAAAAAGATATGAAAAGACAAACAACAATCCACAAAACACAAAACACCACACTGAAAACTTAAGATTGAGCAACACAAAACACCACACTGAAAACCTAAAATTGAGCAACACAAAAAAACCACACTGAAAACCTAAGATTGAGCAACACAAAACCAATACAACTTGTTACTGGTCTTTACTGGCAATTAACACTGAACACTGAAGTGCATATCAACTTTGATCTGTTTTTAGGATATTTTCTATGTCATGCAGTTAAAGGGTTCAGCACAATAACATGAATAGATTTACAGGAATGAATATCAATCAAAACTTTCAGATTTTTAGAAATAAAAACTTGAAAATATACCAAATTTCTTTTGCCTTGCCATAAAATAGCTTAGCCCATGAGCATGATGAGGGAACGAAATTCTGTGACCCACATCTAAAATTGCTCTTTTCTAGTTTACAATGAGGTTATTAATAAATATCGTTTTTATTGCTGTCACTGGACTTCTAATTTAAATAACTATTTTTATGACCTATTTTAGCACAATGTACATCATGATCTACAGACCTGTTTAATATTTTTTTAATTTTCAGCCAGTTTTGTACTCATACTTCAGAAGCTCCTGTTCATGGAGGGTTAGAATAGGTAAGAAGACTTAAAAATATTTTCATGACTAAAACAACTTTTACAACAGGAATACAGAAATCATAAATTTGTCAAAACTTTTCTCAGTTTTTTTCACATTTAAAGGGGATAAAGATCAATCCACTGACAGGAATTTGATAACAAAAAGTAGACTTCTAACCATCTTTTTATGGTAATATTATTTATAAAACAAACAAGTTTAGGAATTGTCCTACATATCTTTCTTTTTGGCTTGATATACATTTGTTTGTACTTAATGATAAATGTTATAATTATACTTTATTGTTAAATCACTGTGTTTGGTATTTATAGTTTATATATAAACAGTAAAATACATTTGTACTCAGATTTTCATTTTGACGGTTGTACATTGAGATAAAACCTTTTCTTATTTATGATGAAGAATTATTTGTATAATATTTTTCAGCTTTGTTGATGAAGAAAATTGATTTTGAATACTCAGCTGTACATTTAGTAAAAGATGGAGGACAACAGGTAAACAAACAAATTGTATTGTAGATTGTTTTTTGTTGTGCCCCACCTACTATAGAGAATTATGTTTTCCAATTTGTGAGTTTGTCCATCTGTCTGATATCATGTTAAAGTTTGTGGCTTAATGTAGTAAACAATGAAATTGTAGTCACATCAACTTGAAAGTTAGTGGACATCCTAATTATGATATGAACATTTTAGGTCCCCACTGGTCATATATCTCCTCAAGTTAGTGGACATCTTTATTATGATATGAACTTTTTAGGTCCCCACTGGTCATATATCTCCTCAAGCTAGTGGACATCTTTATTATGATATAAACATTTTAGGTCTCCACTGGTCATATATCTCCTCAAGTTAGTGGACATCTTTATTATGATATGAACAATTTAGGTCTCCACTGGTCATATATCTCCTCAAGTTGGTGGACATCTTCATTATGATATAAACTTTTAAGGTCTCCACTGGTCATATAGCTCCTCAAGTTAGTGGACATCTTTATTATGATATGAACATTTTAGGTCTCCACTGGTCATATATCTCCTCAAGTTAGTGGACATCTTTATTATGATATGAACATTTCAGGTCTCCACTGGTCATATATCTCCTCAAGTATTCAAGTACTTATACATCTGTGGCTTTTAAATTTTTCAGTTTTATTATTCCTGATGAAGGTATATCCAGACACGCACACCAAATTTAGGTACACAGTTAGGTACAAAAACTTAAAATTGACTCTCATAATTTTAAACACTCTCTTTCCCTTGCTTTCTAACAAATTAGACTTACTGTTTGTGTCATGTATTTGCATATATATGGAAATAGCATCTTCCGTAGATTTGATTTTCAATAGTTAAAATGATGAAATATATCTTTTTGGTATAAATATGGCAACAATCTGCATTTATTTGAAACAAAATATTGCATAAAAAGGGGGGGGTGAAAATGTCACAAATGCCCCTAAAGTTTCTGAAATCATTGTCATTTATCTGTCTAAAGATCAAATAAAAAGCATATGCATTTGACCTCATTTTTCCATAAAATTGAATGGAAAATTTGGAGGGTAAAAAATTTGTTGGAAAACATAGCAATAATTTTTAGACCTATGACTGGTATGGATGTGAAAATATGGACTGTCAAACAGAAAATGCCCTATAAAACATGCAAAAACAAAATCTTGATGTTCATATAAACCCATTTTGAAGGCTTATTATTCTTCAGCTATCTGAAATTAATTTTATTGCATATACAACTTTCATATTTAAAAAATTCACCATAGCCAAAATGTGAAACCAAACTCCTAACTGTGTATTGCTACCTTATAAGTGTTATTTTCATTCCCAATTAGGGTTTAAACCTCGTTTTGTGGTGTACTGATCACGTTAAGTTTTGGTTTAAGGTAGATTAAAGTTGAGGAAAATGAATAGGTTATAGTTCTGGTTTTAGTAAATGTTTTCTATTTTTTGCGAAAGATGTTAAATGAATAATAAACATTGATTACAACTCACATTTTTAAATTTTGATAATTTCTTTATTCTTTAAAATTCTTTATTATATAAACTGAACACCTCAAAACAGGCATTCAAATGAGTTAAAATGGTATTTAAGCACATACATATCCATTTAAACAAAATAGTAGTAGATTTAAAAGACTTATGACAATGAAAGACAGGCGTCAGGGCATCTTGCGCTTAAAATCCCCCATGCAGATTTTGAGAAGTTGACAGGTATGGTATTTGAATCTTCAAAAGAATTTCTGGAATTAATGTTTATTATTCATTTAACAACTTTTGCAATAAATAGAAAAAATAATGAAAAACTTTCTGTATTTACCATTCTTTAAAAGGAAGAAAAATTTTAAATGTCATCTATAATCTAGTTTTAAATGTCATCTATAATCTAGTTTTAAATGTCATCTATAATCTAGTTTTGAATGTCATCTATAATCTAGTTTTAAATGTCATCTATAATCTAGTTTTAAATATCATCTATAATCTAGTTTTAAATGTCATCTATAATCTAGTTTTAAATGTCATCTATAATCTAGTTTTAAATGTCATCTATAATCTAGTTTTAAATGTCATCTATAATCTAGTTTTAAATGAAAAATTACTTTTCACAGTATGTACCAAACACTAAGAATACTTTGTATGAAATTAACGTAAAAGGAAATCTTGATTCATTTATGATCATAATTTTAAAATATACAAAAGCAGATGTGAGGTTTACTTAAATGAGACAACAGAAACCCAGCAATGAAATGAAATAGACTAATATACATGTAATTACAGAGATCAGAGGAATACAGTACTACTAATCCCATGCAGCAAGTTCCTACTCTAGTCATCAATGGCCAACCAATATCACAATCAGTAAGTATCAATGGTTCAATGGTCAGCTATTATCACAATCAGTAAGTATCAATGATAAGCCTTTATCACAATCAGTAAGTATCAATGGTCAGCCATTATCACAATCAGTAAGTATCAATGGTCAGCCTTTATCACAATCAGTAAGTATCAATGGTCAGCCTTTATCACAATCAGTAAGTATCAATGGTCAGCTTTTATCACAATCAGTAAGTATCAATGGTCAGCCATTATCACAATCAGTAAGTATCAATGGTCAGCCTTTATCACAATCAGTAAGTATCAATGGTCAGTCATTATCACAATCAGTAAGTATCAATGTCAGCCATTATCACAATCAATAAGTTTCAAAAGACAGGGAATTCCTCAAATAAAAAGTAAAATAAGTGATTTCTAAACCACTCATTTAAGTAGCAAATTAGAAATTCTATGATTTTGTAGTTTTACCAAAATTTTAATCATACAGGTTTATATAAAAATAAGAAGATGTGGTATGATTGCCAATGCGACAGCTCTCCACAAGAGACCAAATGACACAGAAATTAACAACTATAGGTCACTATACGGCCTTCAACAATGAGCAAAACCCATACCGCATAGTCAGCTTTAAAAGGCCCCGAAATGACAAATGTAAAACAATTCAAGTGAGAAAACTAACGGCCTAATTTATGTACAAAATAATGAACGCAAAACAAATATGATACACAGAAACAAACAAAACAAATATGATACACAGAAACAAACAACGACCACTGAATTAAAGGCTCTTGACTTGGGACAGGCACATACAGAATTTGGCGGGGTTAAACATGTTAGGGGGCGCCCAACCCTTCCCCTAACCTGGGACAGTGGTGTAACAGTACAACATAAGAACAAACTATAAAAATCAGTTGAAAAAGGCCTTACTCATCAGATGGATACAGATAGAAATACATCTAAAAAAACACAGAGTGGACATAGCAGGGTATTTATACATCCCCACAACAAAAAGACACTAAGTACAGATCTGAGAGTACCTCACAGTTACTGACAGCTAGTTCAAAGCCAATAACAACTAATAAATAATAAAAAAATCATGCATCTATTCTAAGACTATATCTAATTATTAGTAAAATTGAAAAAAAAATGGACCTTTTACTTCTTTATAAGTGGCAAGGTTTATGCCTTTGATGCAATTATTCGTCTGTAAATTCTAAATTTGTTGAAAAAATGCTATAATGAAGGCTTTACGTAATGATCTAATACTTTCTTAACAGATTTTCCCCATGCATTTTATCAAACTTTCAGAAAGTTATATAAAATCATCAAACATCTCAGTTTTAATTGATTAACTTTTTCCCCTTTTGTTTAGATTGCTATATTAGAATATTTGGATGAAGTTTATCCAGATCCTCCATTACTGCCAAAAGATTCCTTACAAAGAGCCAAGGTATGACATTTGAAACAATCATAAATTTATGGTACTTCGTTATTGAACATTAGTATTAATATTGATATTTGGTCTGCAGCTTGATAATAGTTGCAGCAAGTAAGCTATTTTCTCATCTGCTATGCGGCCACTTCCTGATTGGCGATCATTTGAAATTTTACATTACTCATTGAACAAAGAAAATTTTTGTCATATTTTGTGGCTTCTATCAAGGGAAATGGTTTAATATTTGGTCTTCAGCTTGATAATGTTGAGTTTTAGTGAGTAAGCAATTTTTACTTCAGCTGTGGATTCACTTCTTGTCTGCGGATAGTTTGAAATTTGACGGCACTCATTGTAAAAAGAATTATTTCGTCAAATCTATGGGTTTCACCAAAAAATTGGTTGATCATTTGTTTTAAGTATATAATACATTGTGTATATAAAATACAAATGAAAGCTGTTTTGAGGCAAGTCTTGATGTCTTTTTCATGATAATTTACTTTTTATCTAGAAGTTGAATTTTTATCAGACTGACAAAAACTCACTTATAAACCTGCCCCATATTCACATAACCCTGAATTATTCTAATAAATGCGCAAGTGTACAAAGTTCAATTGTTTAAGAAAACTTACAAAAACACTATGTAATTGACTTACTTTGGTGAATTCTGATTAAAAAAAAAAAGAGAAGTTTTTAGTGAGTTATGCCTGGAAAATGATAAATATAGTAACCAACAAGTGAAAAGGTTTCAATCAACTTAAATTGGAAACGAATAAACAAAAACCATTCCTGAATACGCAACAGGTTAATGAGTCTGACACATATTTACAATTAATTTTTTAGAGATATATATATATATAGGATGAATTAATTGAGATTTTGAGTCAAAAGTAGAAGTCATATTCACCATTTAAGCAAATTTGATATTCAAAACATAAAATAATGCAAAATGAGAATTTATGGGAGAATAATTAACTGTAATCAAATGTGGTCAGCTGATTGGCCCTATAAAGGGTACCTGACAGAATAAGACGAAAACATTACTATACAAAATACAAAAACATAAGCATTTGCTACAACAGGTATCCAAAATGTATTGCATACATTGAACCAACTATTTTCAAATTATTCATCAATTAATTATTCAGTTAACAATGCCATTTCAATCAATAACGTTAAAATTTGAGAGGAATTTTAAATAGCTTTATAGAAAGAATTACCCTTTCTGTGCCTTATTAACTCTAAATAGAAATCCTTATCTATTTACATACGATATTTTTAAAAGTGTTATATTTCATCTAATTGATTATGAAAAATTTTAGAGAAAAAGTGTATCAGGCAAATGAAATGAATTCAGTTTGAATACTGAAATATTAAAATTTGTTTGATTGATTAATTTTTGTGCGCTCTGGTCTTAACAGATGACCAAAAAAAATTAGGATTTTGCTCTTAATTACAATCATTAGAGTCCTGAAAATGACACAAAACATATTTTTTCTTTGATATCTATAAAGTTACTGCATTTTTATGGCTTCAAAAAATTCATGACTTTTGTAGATACTGCCTCTATGAGTAAATTTCTTTATTTTTTAGGTAAGGGAGATAACTGAAACAATTTGTTCTGGAATTCAGCCACTGCAGAATTCATTTGTTCTTCAGAGAATTGGAGAAGAGAAGAAGAATGAATGGGGCCATTTTTGGATAAACAAAGGATTTGTAGGTAAATATAACAGACTTTTTAAGGTGTAACTGTTTGAGTCAATTACTGTGGATTCATTTATTTTCGTGGGTACCAATTTTCGTGGATTGAGGAAAAATCACATGTTCGTGGATATTTAATTTTCGTGGTTTTGCCGAAGTCTGCATACAAACCTTTAGAAAATTTGTCATTCGTTGAACATTTAATTTCGTGGTTCACCTGTATCCACGAAATCAATGAAAAATGGAATCCAACGAAAAATAATGAATCCACAGTATCACTAAAACAATGGTAAATTATCATTTTCATATACATTGTCATTAGATACTTTATATATTCATTACATACTGTTTTCACGGAATATATTTTGTTACTATTTTCCCAAAACATTCTTTATAGATAAAGTAATTTTTTATAGAATTAATTTATTTCTAGAAAGAGAATTTTTTTTTTGTGTGTATGTTTTAGGGTTATATGCATCACAAATTGGAGATTTAGATATATTTTAAAATTTTGGCAAAATAACAATTGCCCTCTATGAGTTCTTGTTCTTCAATTCCTGAAATTGTCTTTTGTTGATCATAGAACATAAGCGACATTACCATTTTTGTCTCGCCTTGACGGAGTCAAAAAGCGAGACTTAGATATGCTGTTTCCGGCATCGGCGGCGGCAGCGTCGGCGACGGCGGCGTCAACAATGTATTAGTTTGTGATTAGGTCTAGTTCATGGTGAACCACAAGTGGTAGGTCAATGATATTTGGTATGCAGTTGTATCAGCATTGGCACATCTCATTACCATGGAGATTATTTGGCCCCACCCCCTCAGTCAAGGTCTATTGACTTTGAAACTTTTCATAGTTAACATGTATTAGTTTGTGATTAGGTCAATTAATGGGGAACCACTAGTGGTAGGTCAATGATATTTGGTATGCAGTTGTATAAGCATGGGCATATCTCATTTCCATGGAGATTATTTGGCTCCGCCCCCTTAGTCATGGTCTATAGACTTTGAAAATTTTGCTAAGTTTACATGTATTAGTTTGTGATTAGGTCAGTTCAAGGGGAACCATTAGTGGTTGGCCAATGTTAATTGGTGTTCAGTTGTATAAGCATTAGCACATCTCATTTCCATGGAGAATATTTGGCCCCGCCCCCTCAGTCATGGTCTATTGACTTTGAAACTTTTGCTTAGTTTACATGTATTAGTTTGTGATTAGATCAGTTTAAGATGAACTGCTAATGTTAAGTCAATGATATTTGGTATGCAAATGTATCGGCATTTGCAAGTATCGTTCCATGGAGATTATATAGCCCCACCCTGATCATGGTTCATTGACTTTGAAACTTTTACATAGTTTACAAGTTAATGTTTGTGTTTAGGTTTGTTTAAAGGGAACGACTTATAATAAGTCAATGGTATTTGGTATGCAGTTGTATTAGCATTGGCACATCTCATTCCATGGAGATTGTTTAGCCATATACCTTCAGTCATGGTTCATCGACTTTGAATATTTGCATTACTTACATGTTAAAGTATTGCTATTTTAATTTCAACATTTGCATTATCAAAATTACAAAAAGGCGAGACATATCTCTGTGATAACAGTTTATGTTAACTCTGCTACATTAAGCATTTCTGATTTATAGCTTACAACTGAAGAAAAATACTAATTGTAGAAGTTTCTACCAGACAATAAAGATTGTATCAATGATTTTATTTTTGTCTCGCCTTGACGGAGTCAAAAAGCGAGACATAGGTATGCTGTTTCCGGCGTCGGCGGCGGCGACGGCGGCGTCAACAATGTATTAGTTTGTGATTAGGTCTTGTTCATGGTGAACCACTAGTGGTAGGTCAATGATATTTGGTATGCAGTTGTATTAGCATTGGCACATCTCATTACCATGGAGATTATTTGGCCCCGCCCCCTCAGTCGAGGTCTATTGACTTTGAAACTTTTCATAGTTTACATGTATTAGTTTGTGATTAGGTCAATTTATGGGGAACCATTAGTGGTAGGTCAATGATATTTGGTATGCAGTTGTATAAGCATTGGCATATCTCATTTCCATGGAGATTATTTGGCTCCGCCGCCTTAGTCAGGGTCTATAGACTTTGAAAATTTTGCTAAGTTAACATGTATTTGTTTGTGATTAGGTCAGTTCAAGGGAACAATTAGTGGTAGGCCAATGTTAATTGGTGTTCAGTTGTATAAGCATTAGCACATCTCATTTCCATGGAGAATATTTGGCCCCGCCCCCTCAGTCATGGTCTATTTACTTTGAAACTTTTGCTTAGTTTACATGTATTAGTTTGTGATTAGATCAGTTTAAGAGGAACTGCTAATGTTAAGTCAATGATATTTGGTATGCAAATTTATTGGCATTTGCAAGTATGGTTTCCATGGAGATTATATAGCCCCACCCCTGATCATGGTTCATTGACTTTGAAACTTTTACATAGTTTACAAGTTAATGTTTGTGTTTAGGTTTTTTTTAAAGGGAACGACTTGTAATAAGTCAATGGTATTTGGTATGCAGTTGTATTAGCATTGGCACATCTCATTCCATGGAGATTGTTTAGCCATGTACCTTCAGTCATGGTTCATCAACTTTGAATATTTGCATAACTTACATGTTAAAGTATTGCTATTTTAATTTCAACATTTGCATTATCAAAATTACAAAAAGGCGAGACATATCTCTGTGATAACAGTTTATATTTGACTAAACATAGTTTGTAATCCGTTTGTTTTTCCACTTATAGCTTTGGAGAAATTACTAAATAAAACTGCAGGAAAATATTGTTTAGGGAACCAAGTAACCATGGCAGATTTATGTTTAGTGCCACAAGTTGGTAATGCATTAAGGTAAAGTTTGTCAAATAAATAAAATAAGTATTTACGCAAGGGGCCGTCTTGACCTTGTTGTAGGGTATGAATGATTCGTTCATTGTTGAAGACCCTACATCAACTGTCAAGATGAAGAACAGGAATAAAAGCCCTGTTCATTGATAATTTTCTATGTTTTCTATGTATTGTGTGCGATTTTGTCCCATGTACATTTACTCCATATCCTTTCATTTTCTATTAATATTGCTAAAAATGTACAGTTATGAGAACTACATCATGTTGATACTGTATACTTATATTTTGGCATTGCACAAGGTCATGCGTTTCTCATACTGTTTATGACGTCTTTACACTAAATCCTCTGGATGTGTACTGATTGATACTTTTGTTTAGGAGAATGTGATCTATTTGTTAGTTATAATCTTTCAGTTACAGTGAGAACTCTTACGGTATTTTGGTGCTTCATGTTAATCGTCAGTGGTTGAAGTTGGTTTATGTCTACCATTTTTGTTTTTCATAAATTGTTTTGTTTAGAATACCGGTAATATATTTTTCTCTGCAGTTATAAAGATCACATAACCTAAACCATGTATTGCTTCAATAGTTATTCCATATTTGAATTTTGAAAAATGAATCTTGTCAGCCAACAAAAAGGAAGCTGTTATTATAAGGTCTTTACCACATTTGTTTATCTGTCTGTCTTTCTATCTGTTCATATAACATAAAAGTTTGTTGATGCAAAATCTTCTACAGAAACAGAACATGATAAAATAGCTTCACACTTTGTGTATTTATGCAGCTTGATATTTACTTTTTGATCAGAATGACTTTTGGAGATCATAATTTCAGTACATGGACTTTTTAATACTGCCCATGGGGATATCACTATATGCTGCATGGAATATAGATTTTATTTGTACTTGGCCCAAAAAAGGATACACATGCTTGGCAATTCTTTTATTTTTAACTGTTTTTAAATGTCATACAAGTAAATATTATACTCTTAGACATTGTAAAGTTATTTCTTATTTGGTTAGAATTTGTAAATTTTGCAATTGGAGGTGTATACTAATCAAGTATGTTTTATGAAAATTCAGAATATTCAGATTGCTTCCTCACATATATGGCATGCCTGAAAATATAATTAAAACAATCTTTGAAAAAGGATGATTTGTTTGTTATAATGGTAAGTGATTTCTCAATGTATCTCTTTTCAGATTTAATGTAGATATGTCAATGTTCCCATTGATATCAAAGATCAATGAAGAATTATCTAAACTGGAAGCATTTAAAAAAGCTCATCCATTTGCACAACCAGACTGTCCAGAAGATCTTAGACAGAAATAATAAGGTAGCTGCATTCAAAATGTTTATGGTTATAAATATTGTTATAACTCCTTAGTAGACTGAATGTGGACAAGGAATATGAATTTTAAGAAGGCAGATGTAGAACATAAAAGTTGTGAGTTTCCACCATTTTTATTGTCGAGCCTTCAACTTTTGTCGAAAAAGCGAGACATAGCGATCCTACATTCCGTCGGTGTCGGCGGCGGCAGCGTCCACAAATATTCACTCTGTGGTTAAAGTTTTAAAATTTTAATAACTTTCTTAAATATTCACTCTGTTTATGGTTAAAGTTTTAAAAAAAATTTAATAACTTTCTTAAACTTATCACTCTGGGTTAAAGTTTCTACCAAACTTGGAACCAAACTTGGTCAGAAGCTTGTTTATGATCATAAGATAGTATCTAGAAGGAAATTTTGTTAAAATTTTGTTCCATTTTTTCCGTATTTTACTTATAAATGGACTTAGTTTTTCTTCCAGTCAACATTACATACAGTCTGCAGTTTAAATTTTTAAAACATTAATTAGATTCATAAACTATCCTGGATTTTTACCAAACTTGGACAGAAGCTACTTACAATCAAAAGATAGTATCGAGAGAAATATTTTAATTAATTTTTTTCCTCATTTTTGTTGAGCCTGCGATTAACAACAAAAGTTCCGCGGAACCCTTACAAATTTTTTGTGTGAAAGATGGATGAATTATGGTGTATGGTCGCCTATCTCTCCATCCAATCATGTATTCTGATAACTAAAGAATGGCTTTAACAAATTTTACCCAATGTTAAGTTTCAAGAAAACTAGTGACTAGTTTGATTTTTGTCGATCCTTCGACTTTTGTCGAAAAAGCGAGACATAGCGATCCTACATTCTGTCGGCGTCGGCGGCAGCGGCGTCCACAAATATTCACTCTGTGGTTAAAGTTTTTGAAATTTTAATAACTTTCTTAAACTATCCTGGATTTCTACCAATCTTGGACAGAAGCTTGTTTATGATCATAAGATAGTATCCAGAAGTAAATTTTGTAAAATAAAAATTCCATTTTTCCGTATTTTACTTATAAATGGACTTAGTTTTTCTTCCAGGAAACATTACGTTCACTCTGTGGTTAAAGTTTTTAGAATTTTAATAACTTTCTTAAACTATCCTGGATTTGTACCAAACTTGGACAGACGCTTATGATCATAAGATAGTATCCAGAAGTAAATTTTGTAAAATAAAAATTCCATTTTTTCCGTATTTTACTTATAAATGGACTTAGTTTTTCTTCCAGGAAACATTACATTCACTCTGTGGTTAAAGTTTTTAAAATTTTAATAACTTTCTTAAACTATCCTGGATTTGTACCAAACTTGGACAGACGCTTGTTTATGATCATAAGATAGTATCCAGAGTAAATTTTGTAAAATAAAAATTCCCATTTTTTCCGTATTTTACTTATAAATGGACTTAGTTTTTCTTCCAGGAAACATTACCTTCACTCTGTAGTTAAAGTTTTTAAAATTTTAATAACTTTCTTAAACTATCCTGGATTTGTACCAAACTTGGACAGAAGCTTGTTTATGATCAAAAGCTAGTATATAGAAGTAAATTTTGTTAAAATTTTGTTCCAGTTTTTCCGTATTTTACTTATAAATAGACTTAGTTTTTCTTCCAGTTAACATAATATTCAGTCTGCAGTAAAAGTTAGTAGATTCATAAACTATCCTGGATTTTTACTAAACTTGGACAGAAGCTTCCTACAATCAAAAGATAGTATCGAGAGGAATATTTTTATTAATTTTTTTCCTCATTTTTGTTGAGCCTGCGATTACAGCAAAAGTACGCGAGACACTGGGTTCCGCGGAACCCTTACAAATTTTTTTCTAATCAGTTGTTCCAGAGTTATGGAACTTAATCCTCAAAAACTAGTCTTTTTTTCATATGTGTAATGATAATTTGAATGTGCTTTCACAAATCCTTATTGAATTTTTTTCACAAAGTTAGATTTAATAAACACTAGGTACAGTTGGATTTTTTAGATTGTCATTCCTGAGTCATGATTAACAAGGTTATTTATATATCTGAGGATAACCCAAACATGCTTTCACCAAATCAATATGTTAACAATATGTAAAACATTTTTTTTTTAAATAATAAGTTAGCCCCTTTTGATTTTTGATTTTGAAACTTTTCAGCTTTTCTATATTTTAAAACAAATTATATTCTATTTGATATTTATCTTTAAAAGAAGACTGACATTTTATTTTATTTTTCAGCAACAGATTTAATGGGGGAAAAAACTACAATTAGCCAAATACATGTTGGATGGACAGCTGGACACTGTTCAGACATTTTTATTACATGTACCAGTTTTATGGCAGCTATATAATGATCTGATGTACTTTCTTGTATTATAATTTTGAATATGAATCTCTGTTGTCTCCTCTATTTTACTTGCATACCCAAAATTATGGCCTTAAACGATTGCCTTTTTTCTTGAATGTATTTTGATACTTTAAATTCAGACACACGCAGTTTAAACATTGATTTTGAGGTTTAGAGTGTGTAATGATCAAGAGAGAAAATATCTCCTTGCCTACTCGAAGCATTTATGGTAGAGGCATAAAATGGGGGAAACAATTGATTGGAATTCATTAGTTAAGTAGAACTAGTTTACTTGTATCTTTAACCAGAATGGCTGAATGTTATTGTATAGAAATTTACAGTAAGAATTATTATAATTTTTATGCCCCCGCCGTAGCAATGGGGGCATTAAGTTTTACCCTTGTCTGTCTGTATGTACGTCCCAAAATTGGTTTCCGTTCTGTAACTTGAGTTTGCCTCAACCGAATGTTATGAAACTTAAACACAATGCTCATTACCACAAAACACAGATCAAGTATCAATTTTGGTGGCGTCACTTTAACCGTTCTAGAGTTATGCCCCTTTATAAATTGAAAAATTGCAAAATTTTTAGTTTCTGTTCTCTAACTTAAGTTTGCCTCAACCAAATGTTATGAAACTTATACACAATGCTTATTACCACAAAACACAGATCAAGTTTGAATTTTGGTGGCTTCACATTAACCGTTCTAGAGTTATGCCCCTTTATAAATGGAAAAATTGCAAAATTTTTAGTTTCTGTTCTCTAACTTAAGTTTGCCTCAACCAAATGTTATGAAACTTATACACAATGCTTATTACCACAAAACACAGATCAAGTTCGAATTTTGGTGGTGTCACTTTAACCGTTCTAGAGTTATCCCCTTAATAAATGGAAAAATTGCAAAAGTTTTATTTTCTCCTAAATATCAAGTAATTTATTAAAATTGGAGTTATCTTCCTTTGTCCATGATTATAGTTGAATCAACTACAATCAATGCTTTATACAATGCAATGTTTAATTTTGACTTCCACTGATAAAACATAGATCAAGTTGAATTTGGGTAGTGTTTCTTTAACCATTATTGAGTTATGCCCCTTTATAAGTCGAAAGATTGCAAAATTTTTAGTTTCCATTCTGTAACTTAAGTTTGCCCCAACCAAACATTATGAAACCTATACACAATATTCATTACCACACAACTAAGATCAAGTACAAATTTTTTGTTTCCGTTTTCTAACTATAGTTTGCCTCAACCAAATGTTATGAAACTTATACACAATGCTTATTACTACATAATACAGATTAAGTACGAAATTTGCCATTCTTGAGTTATGTCCCTTTATAAACATGAAAATTGCTGAATTTTTCATTTCCGTTCTCTAACTTTAGCTTGTCTCTACCAAATGTTATAAAACTTGTACACAACCGTTCTAGAGTTATGCGTGTTTACAAATAGAAAAATTGCTGAATTTTTAGTTTCTGTTCTCTACTTAAGTTAGCCTCAACCAAATGTTATGAGACTTACACACAATGCTTATTACCACAAAACTCAGATCAAGTTCAAATTTGGGTAGCATCACTTTTACCGTTCTTCAGTTATGTCCCATTATAACTATATGATATGCAAGCGGGGCATCATCTGTGTCCACATGTGGACACTATCCACATTTATTTTTGTTAAAAGCTTGTGATCAAATATGATCTGATCAACTGTTTTAAAATAAAACATATGTAAAGAAATGTAATTATGTTCGTTAAATGTTTTCCTCCTTCACGGGCATGGTTTGACTATAGACTTGCCTGAAGACTTGTTGTCACACTGTATTAGTTTTAGTCACTATTCCATAGACCATAATCTTACATTGGCAACATGTCATCTTTTGTTGGATTTGGTATGGTGGCATGGTATAATTTGAAAATGAACATATCCTTTCAATTTTTCCTCTTTGGCTTTGTAAACACAGCAATGTTCTAATTCCAACAAAACATAATGTACATGTGCTGGACATCAGTTTAATTTACCATGTCAGTTGTATTTTGAACAACGCTAGTGATAAAAATCAACTTCTAACATGACGTTCTTCAAACACTTTGAGTACACACCCGTAGTAAAATTTGAATATATTGATATGTCAGCTGATCATCAAAGTCATGGATTGTTTGGGCTGTTCCAATCTCACTCCCACGTCATTTGCTTTTATGAATAAGTTACCAGAGGTCAGACAGTGTACATGACGTCATTGAACGATGACGAAAGAATATAAACATTCTACTGGAAAATGCACAAATGTGAAACTGATAGTCGTCAAAAGATGAAAACATAAACAAACGAAGATAAAGATTTGTTAAAAGACCAATTTCTTAAATAAAAGTAAGATAATCAATTAACTTCATCCAAGCCTGTCTTAGTATGTTATTGTAAATAGTTTAAGCATGTCACTTATTCGGTTTTCTCCGTCTTTTACGGCAATATGAATAGTGTGTTCAACATTTTCCTTCAACTAGAGCGGTTCAAAAGAATTGCTGTATTTGTCCTATTAGAATAGAAATAATTCATGGGGACCTTAATTATATTGATTTTACCACATGTCAGCCCTTTATGCTGATATTTTACCCCTCGCTATCGCTTGTGTTAAAATATTTAGCATAAAGGGCCAACCTGTGGTAAAATCACGATTAATTCAAGCCCTGTTAAATTATTTCTTAAATTTCTATGGGAATTAATTAAATTAAAAAAGTCTTTCAATAACAAAATAAGTCTGAGTGAATGGATATCTAGGTACCGATGCTCATGAACCAATCTTAGAAGTGTTGCAGTGAAGTGAGGATTACTGCTCTGTTTTGAGCCTCACTGTGACTTAGAAATGAAACAAAAAGGTGCTGTTCTGCTGCCTTTTTCATGTGTGTAGGAATTTTATGTCCTGAATTGATACAAAATATCCTTTCTGTTTTATTAAGACTTGTGTATTAGACCTACAAAGAACATTTTGATTTCTGAAAACCCTTTTACAAGCATTCACTTCTTAGATCATCTTTATGCATATATATAATATTTAGACACGAGTCAGTCTTTGATGTGTAGTGATTTATTTTGGCCAGGCATAATGCACAACTCCAAAATTTCTTAAGTGCTACAGTTTCTTGGCTTTAATGAAAGAGAATGATTTTATATTTGGTCTGCAGCTTGATAATGTTGAGTTGTAACATGTAACCAATTTTATAATCCACAGTGCTGCCACTTCTTGTTTGCTGATAGTTTGAAATTTTACAACACTCATACAAGAAAAATTTTTGGCAACCTTTTCTAGGCTCCTATGGAAGAGAATGATTTTGATCTGCAGCATCCACCGTGTAGCCACTTCCTGTTTGCCGATAGTTTGAAATTTTACAACACTCATTGTACCAGGGAAATGTTCAACAAACTTTTCTTGGCTTCAAAGTTCTATGAAAGGGAATGATTTAATATGTTTGCCGATAGTTTGAAATTTTACAAGGTCTTTCCTACTGACAAACGGAGCTGTTACTAGATCTGTTTTCCATGTTGATGACAGGTTAAAACAACACAGAAAATAGTTGATGTATGGATATTTTCAGTCCAATTGGCATCAAACCATGCAAAATTGATCAAGATTTTTGTTTGATTCCTCTGATATACAGATAATGTGTGAGAAAAGGATGATATTTTGATCATCTCAACTAAACAAGAACAAGAACACCATGCTTGCTCACTGTCTCACGTTATATTTCTATATTCAGTGAACTAGGAGTCAAAACCTTAAATTGTGATATAATTTTAAAAATTCACATCATAATGAACCCATGTTACAAATTTCAAGTTACTGTTACCATAACTTCAAGACAAAATACTGTAACACATTTATTTAACTTAATACACACTATCACATTTCAATGTTCAGTGAACTATGAAATCTGGGTCAAAACCCTAATTTGGCATATTTTTAGAGTACACACCATAATAAACAAAAAACTTCTATGTCATTTGGTCTCTTGTGGAGAGTTGTCTCATTGGCAATCATACCACATCTTATTTTTATATGTGTAATAAGTTTCAAATTGATATGACCAAATAACTTAAACCTAGTACTGGACTGAATGACCAACAGATGGTCAACCAGACCAGAGAAATTAATATCCTTACATTTAACTTGGATGGAAAATTGGTATTTGCTGCTAGGGTGCTAAACATACAGCATGTTAAAAATCTGACTCAGCAAGAACGTCTTGTACAAAGCTGAGTATCAATTATATCATATTTATATAATTTTGTCTAGAATTGCCATGTAATAACTGCCATTGTTACAGCCATCCATCCATCCGTCAAATCTTAGAAATGAACAGACAAAAAAAAATGTATGTAACTGTTTGTAATAATAAATTTGCTTATTTAATAATCAAATTTAACAACATAATTAAACAATGCAATGTAGTCAACACAAATCATTTTTCATATAAAGCTAATTAGTTCTGAATTCTGAATGCATAAATGAACTTTTAAAACAGTAGTTAACATCTGTTTCTGTGCAACTAGCACCATATTCAAGATCAATTAATGAACACAATTAGGAATAGAAACAAAATAGTAAAAATAAACCAGAGATCCAAATATCTGACTGTTTACTGAAAACTAAAAAAGTTTAGTAAAGAATGGGACTTCATAACTATGTTTATACATATAAATCTGAAATTACTGAACTGATAAATGGTGAATACCGGTAATGTTCATTATATCTATTTGTATTAGAAAAACTACATACAAATATGAATCTTTATACTAAGCAAACTAAGTTTTCTACGTACTAGCTAAAAAATCCCAAGTCTTTCTTGACTTTGCATAATACTTTGCATTTTAATTTATGGTGAGAGATACACTTACTTATGTGCTAGTGTAAGAAATGTTTATCCAGCAATCTGTATAACTTTTATGATCCATTTATAAATGAAATTGGGATAATAACTCTTATGGTAAAATGAAGTGAAAAAATACAAATGACAAATGAAATGATGTCTAAAAAAAACCTATTATGCATTATACAAAAAAAACATAATTTGAGCAAAAGATAATAATATATCAAGTTGACTGGAATTGTGATATTCAAACAACAAAGACACAAAGCACTTTTGTCATAACATTTGTATTACCAAGGAATGTTGAACAAATATTATAACAGTATTAAAGTTCAGTTTGAAGGAACTTATTTTTGCTCAACCAACTGACTCCTAGGGTTAAATCCAAAGGACCTTATGTTAAGTTATGAGAATGAAAGGTCAAGTTTACATCATTAAATGCTGAAAAAAATGCTCAGAACTATTCATTTCATATAAGAATACATGGTTTTAACAGAGCTTTTTTCCGGCATAAGATCACTTACAACATCAAAAAAAGTTTTTTTTAACATTGACCAATAAATCAATACTTAAACATAACACTGGAATTATTACACTTTAACATAAAAAACAGTTCATATAAAATCACAATTTTAGAAATAATAATTGTGACTTATCTGATATTCAATTTTCATGAAACATTCATCTTTATAAGAATTACCTTTGGTTTCTACATGGGAACTTTAGCTCATGTGAATGAGTTTTTTCTGTGAAATTCATGTGAAATGAGCTTTTTGTAAAAATTCAATTAGTTTTAATGTGAATTTCACAAACAAACAAAAACTCTTGTTAAAGCCATGTGAAATTTTGATGGAAAACATTTTATTTTGTTTTTGACATCAAATTAACAAAACAAAAATAAAAGGCATAATTTTATTTTAATTCCAATATTCATAAGAAATTCTAACAATAATTTGTATGTGAATTTTAAGTAAAGTGTCATTCCACAAAACTGAACAATGTTGCAAACTAGTGAGTTTTTGGCTACTCACTTTACAGTCCTATACCTTAAAGCACCGACTGGACTAGCTTATTCTTCTTACCATATTTAAAAGAAACTTCACTATCTTAATCTAAACAGTATAAACTTCTGCTGGTATGGTATAAAAATAACTTGATAACCTTTAAAAAATCATAAAACTGATTGGAAGGTTATAAAGTCAAATCCTAATGTAACATTTGTTAATTAATGTTAGATAGGAGAATCTTAAAATGTCATGGCATCCAACTCATGCCACCTGAATATTCTGATTGCAAGCGTAAATTCATACATTTTGTTTATCAATTCCACAAAAGCTAAAGTAAAGAGATAAATATTATTGTAGTTTTAAATTTAAATTTCAAAACAGTGTTTTCCTTCCCTGTATAGGAACATTTATCTAAACAACAATAACAAAATATGAAGTTTTGACTTTCTGCATGGTGTTTGTTCATCTTATTTTCTGTGATACATGCATTGTTTCCTGTTTTGACTAATCAATACACCTTCCTGTAGTGCTTGAAGTTTGAATACCAAGCTGTGTTATGCTCCTGCCTATTTGAGTCTAATTGTGACAATATAATATTAAATATAAAATGCCCAACTATGAACATTATAGATAATGAAAAAAATAGCACCTTATTGCAAAAAAAATACAATACTGAACAGGATGCATGGTAAAGTATGCACTACTACACTTATAGCAGGTAATTTAATGCCTGAAAGTAATCAGGTAAGGAGGTTTTATAATACTTGCTTGTTATCATCATAGCTTGAGACATTTAGAAAACCTATAGATAGTGAATGTCACAGACAAGAACAATTCTTTTTGAATAGTAGCACTGGATTTTACCTAATTCTGTCTTGAGTGAAATGTTGCTGTTTTAATTTGAGTAGTCAGCAATGTTAAACAATGTAATCTAAGAAAATTCGCTGTTTAACAACTTTCTTCACGTGTTTCCACCAAAACTCTCCCTGGGACATAACCATAAGAAAATTTTGCAATATCTGAAACTTTCTCCAGAGACAGCCCCCCAGCATATACACTGATATTTAACTGTTCTATAGTCTGTCTGTGAAGGTCTTTTCACTTCCATTCTAGTATATAATCCATTCACCACTGAACAATATGCTGACATCACAACTTTTGTCTGAAAGAAAAGGATTATAAATCAATTGATTAAGGTATAGGGTAAAATTGTAAAGGTGGCCATTTTTGGATTTCAATTCATTGATATAGATTTTTTTTTAATTCTCAAATTTTATTATAAAAATGCAATCTATTTGCATAAATATTCCATAACGTCAGAAATTTATTTACAAGTGGTGCACTGATCTTTGGAAACATCTACTGATTGGTTGCTTTGGGTTCCTTGATCCAATGGTCAATTTGAAATTCAAGAGATCAATTCTGGTTTTTTTTATGTTTTGAAAGCTAAAAAGGGTCATCTTTGTTGCCTGCTTTTAAATTAAGAATACCATAATAAGACCTAAAAATTTACCTTTAGATCACTATCTAATGGAAACTCATCTGTCTCTGTTTGAGCTTCCTGTATGCGTGATCCTTGAGAATATTCCTGTAGGAAACATGCTGTCAAATTACCTACACCTTCAGGTCCCTAAAAATTACACAAAAATTATTTTAAATAAAAGAACAGATCCAATGTCCTCTGCGTTGCACTTATTTAATATTTCCAAGGAGCATAACTCTTTTAAAAAAAAGTTGATCGTCCACCATTATAAAACTTGTCAGAGACATTGCTGATATTAACCTATAAAATAAGTTTTATAAAAATCTGGCAAGAATTGTACCCGTGAGAGCGCTAACGAGGCCATTTTCCATAAATCTAATATTTCCAAGGGGCATAACTCTTTTTAAAAAATCGATCATCCACCATTTTAGAACTTGTTCAAGATATTGCTGATATTAACCTAGAGTGTAAGTTTTATAAAAATCTGGCAAGAATTGTACCCGTGAGAGCACTAACAAGACCGGATGGACACACGGACGGACGCCCGGTATTTCCATGTCCCCACAACGCGTTACGAGGGGGACAATAAATATTGATCACAAAAAACTATCCTAGCAGCATGTTATAAATTCATTCCCTGAATAATCAGGGTGAATTGTCTTATTGTATTAAATCAAATCATCAAAAACCCATTAAAAATAATATCATAAATTTGATTCTACTTTGCAATATTTCATGGATATTTCTACTATGGAAAACAATTAAATGATAAAACAATGTACTTTATACTGAACAAAAACCATGATAAACCTTTTAAAATATATTTTTCAAGACTCACATCATCCTGTTCTGTTCCTTCACAATCCCATACCTGGGTTCTATGCTTGCCAGCAGGTGTAATTTTTGTCAAATTGATTAAGATCACATGAATTTTGTTTACCTGAGGCTGATAACTTTGACAAGCTTATCACATTTTCTTAAGGTAATCTTGCAAAACATATGAAAATTATGTTTTTAGATCATGAAAAGTATTCAGAAACAATATACTGAACTTATTGAACTAATTACCTGTGGTCCAGGCATTTTACTGATTATATCCAGTTGATCCTGTACAGTATTGTTCATTGCACTAAGATCAGATGTAAAGTTCTGAGACACAGATAAAATGTTTCCCTGATTTAAAGTCACAGCACTATTTGTTACTTGAATTTTCTTATCGACTGTAGTAAAGTTTGATGACACTACTGATTCAAGGTCATATACCTAAAACAGAAATATAGCACATTATAGATTTATTAACTAATTTATCTGATGTGAAGATTGTAATGGTTTTTGTTTATTTGACTAAAAGGACTGCATCCTATGATGTGATGAGGCAAAAAACAATGTCTACTACACCTCTTAATTATTCTGAATTATGATTAGAAAGAATCTTGCAAACTCAATATGACTGAAGACACCCAGAGTTTTCATATTTCATTAATTTTGTAACAGTTTTTGATGCACTGAGGTGGAAAGACACTAAAATGTATTTATGATATTTGTTCATATTTTTTTCTGTAAGAGATTCAATGTGTATACAATCAAAATTCAATTTAAAATAAATATAGGCTTTCAACTTATTTATTATAGAAAGGAGTTCAGTTTTAATCATATTTCATCTGTAAATTATCATTTTGGAAATAAAACAACAGCTTTAAAAATATAAAAGATAAATACTTTTAGGAAGATTAATTAAGACTAATCACTGTTAGTAAGTTAATAGAAAAGCTGTACAATTTGATTGATTTACAAAAATATCCAGTTGAATTATCTCCCCTGAATTCTCCCACGACAAAATCGATTCAGATGAAGTGAATAATTATAGACAATTTTTTAAATATATTTTTATGAATAAGACAGAATGTGTTAAGCAAGTTTATTATTGTGAAAACAGAAAATTCTCCGTTTTGTTTTTTTAATTTAAAAACATATGATGCTTCAAACCTCATAACATGCAAAAATTGTAAAATGATGACTTGGTTGTTCAGTTAATTAAAACAATGTGTAAAAGTGCATTTGCCTCATAGATATTTAGATAGGTCAAATTGTAGGTTTTCAGACACTTTAGATGTGACAGAATGTAGTGTTCTATAAAGGTAAATTCTAACCAATCTACAGTCGACCCTAAAACAAAGTGATCTATATTGTGTAAATCTTATATTTATCTTTTACGTACATATCTTATAAAAAAAATACTGGGAATTTCACTTACCTTTTCACCCAATTGTGCCAAATGTTCAAATGACAAATTACCAGCCATTAAACTCTCAACCTGCTTTATCTGAAGTAAATAAAAACATTTTGTTAAAAATAAAAGTGACTGGGACCATTAACAATGAAATGATAGAATAATTTATATATAACCAAAATTTAGTTTATACCATCCAGTTTCAAAGTAATAAAATAATTAGTGTGTCACTGAGCTTTGCTTTTAGCAAAAGATTGTATATTTTATAAGAATCCTATAGGGAAAAACACAGTTACCTGAAAAAAAAATGATGATGAGATATTTTAAAAGAATACTTCAAAAAAATGGGATGAAAATGAGGGTCACCTTTCTGATTTTCTTGCAACATAATAAAAATAGCAATGTTTTCAGCACAATCTTTTATTCACTGAAGTTACCTCCCCTTATAAAAGAAAGGTAGAATCTTAATGTTGTAAAACTGCCCAAAATACTAGGCTTAATTGTTTTAACTCATTATCAATGCTATTTGCAGTCAACCTTTATATATCTCAAATTGATAACCTAAACACAATGATATACATCTATTTTAAGTTAGAGAATGGAAACTAATTTTGGGAAGTACGGACGTACAGAAGGACGAACAGACGGACAAGGGTAAAACTTAATCCCCCCTCTGCCGCGGCAGGGGCATAAAAAGGGGAACTGGAAAGGGGGAAAAAATAAAACATCTATTACTTTTGGTTTGTACTGATAAAGTAGGGGAAAATGGGTAATAGCTTAAATAAACTTACTCTGTTTTCAATATTGCTGTATTTTTCTTTCAATGATGATACTTCACCTTGGAGATTCTGTACTGATGAGTCTAAAAAAAGGAGTATAAATTTTGTATGGAATAGTTTCAGAATTTAAAATAAAACTACATATATTTTAGTGCATTGATAAAGTTTCAATCAACCATCTCTTAATACTAGGAAACTTGCTATGATTTTTAAATTTTAATCATGCAAGAATTATAAATAGTAAAAACACAAAAATTTGCACTTTCAAACTAACATACAATTTTAAGGTGAATCAACACCCTTACAGGTTGAAATAAAACTAAAATTCACCAAAAATTTCATCCTTACTCAAACAGTTATAGAATTTTACAATGTACTTTTTAAAAAATCTGTCCTTTCCCATGCTTTTGTTTATTAAAGTGTTTTGTGGGACATAAAAATAACAATAAACAAATGCAATTGTGAGAGCTATAATTTCAATTTAATTTTTACATCAGTCTTCTAGACTTTTTTTTCACACAAATTACACCCATTAGAACAGTTTATTTTATTCAAATAAATTGAATGGGATTGGGCAACAGGCAAAGCCTATGTGAGCCCTCTCCACATCCATTAGAATTATCAATTGTGATATGATGTATTTGTCGCTGAATTCATTATAAAATACTAGGGATTTTGTAAAGTAAAAACTATGTACATTTACTCCAAATGAACTGGTTGTACACAGATTTCATGCTTTAATATCTATTGGACAACAACCTTTGAAAATATCTACTATTGGTTGTCATTGAAGAAAAATTGTCAATAACTCATCAATAACAAGCAGAAGTAAACATGTTTACCACAAAAAGTTCATCTTTGATCGACACAGAAAATCTATAACCATGTAAAGTGTCTCCAATGCAAGTATTTCCAAATGAAAAGGCAAAAAGTAAAAGAATTGATTATGGAGGAGCTTTTCGGGACAGAAGATATCCATTAATTTACACTCCATCTGATTAATTTCTGGTATTAATGAAATTGATTTGCCATTTTAATGATCAATAATATTACATAACATTAAACATGAAAATGTTCTTGCTTGGGACAAGGTAAAGGACACTTACATGTCAAACAACAGACAATCAAAATCAATATCAGACTTAACTGTTGAGATTAAAATTCTATAAAATGAATGCCTACATAAAATGTTGACATGGAGATACTTCTATCTGACCTATTCACAATCTTTTTAAAATTGTTTATACCGCCTAAACTTAAGCCTCACTGCCCATACCTAAGTCTTGCCTCCACAACTTTTGTAGAGGTTAAATAATAAATAAGAAAGAATATTTAATTCACCTACCCCAACATGATAGGCAGTAGTATTATAAATATATAATTTTTCCACAAGTTTAGCCACAAAAGACTTTAGTTAAGTTTTACTTGTTCATCTTTGATTTTTCTGATCAAAATGTTAACTGATAACCATTTTGCTAGAAAAATCAAATGAAACCAGAACAATAAAAAACAAAGGAAAACTTCAGTATTTCAATCAGATTATTGAGTAGTTGTAATGTATAAAAATATATGTGGTAATCATCAAGAGGACAGCAACACAACAACACAGTGTAATAAATAGGAGTGTTATCCTTATAATTATTAAATGAACTTTATATAATTGTTAAAAATTTCAATACCTGATGAGTTTGAGATGATGAGGTATAAACTAATAGAGAGTGAAATACAGGAGATGAAGATCAAAATAACTACAACCAATCTAAGGAGTTTGATCTGGGTTTGTAACATGCTTTCTCTGGTGACTCTGACTTTGTTGTATATACTGGGTGTTGCATTGATCATGGTATCATACAGTGGATTGTATCTTTTCCTGAAATGTACAGAAATAAATGAGCAAAATATAAAAATATCCTAGTTTGTTACAAATGAAATAATCTGTTTGTAAGTGGCTTATTAAATATTTCCCCCTTCTATATATTTTATGCCAGGATGCACCAATCACTGTTCTCACATACACATGCCTCCCAAAACCTACTATGTGTATTGTTCTACCTTGATTTTTATTAAAGTTGATGGAGAAAGCTATATAATTTTGTTTATTTGTTAATGCTGAAGTGAATTACATTACCTGATGTTCAGTGGTTGTCGTTTGTTGATGTGGTTCATAAGTGTTTCTCGTTTTTTATATAGATTAGACTGTTGGTTTTCCTGTTTGAATGGTTTTACACTAGTCATTTTTGGGGCCCTTTATAGCTTGCTGTTGGGTGAGCCAAGGCTCCGTGTTGAAGGCCGTTCTTTGACCTATAATGGTTTACTTTTACAAATTGTGACTTGGATGGAGAGTTGTCTCATTGGCACTCATACCACATCTTCTTATATCTATATACATTGTGTTCTAGTAACTTTTACTTTTACTTAATATTTAATAAAAGTAAATTTTATAAGAAACATGAACAAAAGATGTCTGTTTGTATCAAGTACCCATCATATTTTCATGATAGCTACCTATTAGGTAACCCCTTAAAATCTGTATTTCTTGCCAAATGACCTTTCTGTTGACAACTAAATGGCAAAAGTTGAAGTTGAAGCCAACATAATATCAAAAAGTATTAAATACTGGCCAGTGCCTTTTATTCTAAATTCAAAAATCTACTGGAGTGTAACAAAATGAACCTACTTTGAACTGTTGTTACATTATGGGGACATCACTAATATAAATGTTCAGATTGGTCTACATATCATTAACCTTAGGTCACTCAGACTTTGAAACATAATGAATAACTACAGTAGTGGAATTTCTCAATTGTTCTGATTCAGTGGAAATCTTTAAAAATAAGGGATATGTTGGATGTACTGTTCAATTTCAATTAAAATTAAAGAGCAGCATTCAAATGTTCCCTGCTGATGAATATATTTTATCTGTCCAAGGGCAATAACTCAAAAACATTTTTTTTTTTTAAACTTTATCCTGATGATATATATATCCTGCACAAAAAGTAGGCATGAGATCACTAACAACGTTATTTCTGTATTATTTATATTTCAAAGGGGAATGAATTATTTCTTTAAGGTTGTTCCCTACTCTGTTTCAAAATAACAAGCTTTTTAAAAGACTGTTATAAATTGATAGTATATAAATAACGGAACTAAAAAAGCAGAAAAAAAATTAAGGGTCTGTGTTCCTTTTTTTCGAGATATAAGCCATTAAAATTTTTCTCTCTAGATTTTTCACACATTTAACATTGCCACCTTTTTTCTTTCAAAAACTATGAAAAAATAACAAAGATTTTCAAATATGGCTTTTTAATAAAGTGTAAATAAAGTTATGACAAGAAAAGTATGAGTTAGAGGGCAAAATTTTTAATGGCATTACATGGATAAAACCAAAGGATTCTGAATATCTAACAATAAGAATTGTACACATGAGAGAGCTTTAAAGACAGGACGGACAGACGGACGAACTGAGACCATATTTCTGCTTCAGAACAACTTATGACACCACTGCTACCTAGCACCATACCATATGACCCTTACCTTTGCTCTTCATCTTTCTGACTCTGACTTCTAATAATATTTGCTGTGTCTCCAGCATCTGATGGGACATCAGAAATGGTCACCGTGGTGCCAGTAGACGACTGATTATCAGATGATGAAGAACATGGTGACATTTGTGGACCATTAGGTTGTAATCTGCAAAATAAATAAAAAAGTTTATCAATACATGTATACAGTAAATCATTTGTTTGAGCTGTACCTGAGATGATGATATTTTACCTTTGTCAACAAATAAAAGGCATAATGATTAACTGAGGATTACCACTCAAATTCAGTTTTCTACAATTCTATTGTTATAGTCTCTGTGAAACATTTAGAAACTGTTCATCTGCCAACTCAGGATCAATTTGTGATAACCTGTCATAACATATCATTTTGTCAATCAGCAACAGCTGTGATGGTGACAATGTTTCTGCAGTACAAAGTTCTTTCCGAAAGGCCAAAATAAAATTGCACGTTGCTCTGGTTTTATATGCTCAGACTATATGGGCTGGAATGTTAGAACTTTTTTATTTTCATTTTTTCCCCAGAAGTATTATTATGCCTTTCTCATAAATTCCAGCAAGATGTATTAACTAGAAGCTCAATTTTTATAATATTGACTTAATCTATGCACAATATTATAAAACAATGCAACTAGACTTTTGTAGGATGACATCAACCTACACTGAAACTTAAGGCAAAGTAAGCTTAAGTGATCTAATTTTGAAGTGAAAAATTAGATTTACCAAGTAACCTTGAAATATTATTTAAATCATTTTCAGCAATACCTGGAATGTGGCAGTTCCTCATATTGATGTGATCCATACTCAGCATAGTCATAGGTTTTATTTGTACTAATAGGACGAAACGTTGAACTTGGTGATGGGGTACCAGTCACTGGAGAAATGGACTGGTCAAGGTCAGCCACACCTGAAAAAAATAGGACAATTATAATATCAAAAGTCATGATTTTATTAAAAATAATATGACATTAAAATTATGTAAAGACCACCATGTAGAGATTGAAGAATTCAATAAAGTTTTGGTTTATAATGTAAACAAACATCAATTAATAGAACTTCAATGACTGGCTTTTAAATATAAAAAAAGATTCTTATATTAGTGGAGAGGGACAATATGATTAAGACTGTTGGAGTCAAGAAACCTGACATTTAAATCTATTTCTGTGGTTTCAGTAATTGTGTAGACCTAATCCCCACTGGATAATGGTCAAATTACTATTTTACTTGGCTATTTTACACAGAGTTCAAGCTGTACAGGTGTTTCTAATACTGGTAGGATGGTTTAACACCCACTTGCATATAACAGTAGCAGATAATAATTGATGGTATTACAAGTTATTTAGCTGTCAGACATGCAACCTTTGACATTTATGTTGATACTATTGTTAAACATGAACCTTCACTAATGTAACTATTTCCCACTGAAGTCAGCTATATAATCAGATATGACAAGGCTATAGAGTATGGGGGTAATAATAAAGTTATATCTTTATATTATAAAAGATGCATTTGATTTCATATGAAAGTATACAGAAAATGTATAGTAAGGGAAAGAGAAAAGAAAGGTGTGTGTTCATATATTCAGGGAGCTACCATTTGATTTTTATGGGGGGCTAGGATGAAAAATTTTGTCCTGCATTTTTTTTTAGTTGTAATCTCTGTCCTGCCTTTTTATTTTTCACTCTATTCGGTCCTGCCTTTTTTATTATTAGTTTATCCTGATTTTTTTTACATACATAAATTGTCATCGACTGCCTTTTTTTTTTTTGCCAAGTTGCCCCCATAAAAATCAAATGGTAGCTCCCTAAATGGGCTTCATAAAAGATATCATGGATGATTTCATAAACTATAAACAACTATCTGACCTACATTACATCATAGTAATCAGTAACATGCTACATGATTGATCTTTTATGATATACAATTTTTAATGAAATATGATGATATAATTCATAGTCTTTAATTCTACATGTTTGAAAAATTAAATAATTAGCATTAAGTATGTTGACTCTTAATAAAGTAGGTCAAATATGAGTTGCCATTAGCTTATCTATTGACCAAAATTTTTACTGAGGTTAACCTTAGTCACCACAAATAACAGTATAGTAGTAATTAACAAGAATCAATATGTCATGAAAAATTGCAGAATGATAATAAGGCTAACAAGTGGGTAGGTATATTGGAAATATGCATTGGTCAGTCTCTGATAAATACTTCTTTTTATCCATTATCCATAAGAACATATGAACATTCAATATTTTATTTGCATGGTTTCTTGAGAACTGACAACATTGTAGAAAAAGCCTGTGAGCCTTATATTATGAAAGAAAACAAATATACATCTTTCACCATGCAAGCCCCAAGACCCTTTATCAGTATACCATAAGTCCCCTCCCCAAAAATATGGTTCTCCATCTAAATTTTGATAATCAAACTTTATTATAACAACTGTTTTAGATTTGAAAAAAAAAAACTTCAAAAAATGGAAACCCTATCCAAAAGATGACATAGTAATGACCACGATGACAGATGAATGGACAGGTCAGAAACATTATATCTTCCATTGAGTGCAATTACAGGTGACAATATCTAAACTGTCAAAATGTACTATATACATGATATATGAAATATTATTTGAAAAGTTCATATATGACATGTATGTGTATGACTAATAGTTTTTGCATTTTAAAATTGGTATCCCAAAATAAAATAATACCTTTTTTGAAACTTTTAAGCACACAACAACACTTTCTCCTAAAATCAATTTAGATTTTAAAAAATAGTTCTCAAATGTAAATGATTTTTTTCAATATTTGGAGAATTCTGTGTTGGTGGCAGATATTTGATAGTCTCTTAAATTTATTCACAATTTTATAGATCTAAGGGCAATTTACAGCTGGAGATATTGTTTATACACCTGTCTATGTTGAAGACTGTTTGATGACCTCTGGATTGATTGGTGAATGCTTACCGTCCAGTGACAAATATTTCATGCATGTTCTGTACGAAATTTTGATATCTGGATGTCTTTGAGTTATGTGTAATGTTGGGTTGATGTCTCAATGACATTTACCCCACATTTCCTTTTATTCATCTATATTCTCTGAAAAATTGTTTCCTATATCAAATATCTTAAAACATACTTTTATTAAAATCTAAAAAAAAAAATGTCAAAACAAGTATGTTTTCCCATTCTGGTAGGAAATAATATTGAAAGAATTTTTTTCAATGGGAAACTTTGAATTTAATAGTAACCACATTTTATTTATAAAATTATCAGCTCAAAACAATATGTAAAGCCAGACACATGGACAAAGAAGCAAATAATGGTACTTTCTGACCAGTCTTCATGTGCAAGATGAAATTTAAATGAAAGAAAAATGAAAAGTACAGAAATCTGCATGCATAAGATAAATTGTTATCACAGGAAACAGGCTTGTTTCTGATGTAAATCTAATTATACAGTTTTTATTTACATTTCAAAAGATTTAGTGCTATGTAAATGAACCAAATGGTTTCTGGTGTTTCATTATCTGTAAAACTAATTGTTACAATGTGTATATATTCTTGAATAGATATTTACCATTAAATTACTAAAAATTGTTATTAAAAAAAAAACTTAAGAAAATACACATATGTCTCCATTATTTGATTGAAATGGAATATCTATTAAACATCATAAAACATTTTATTTCTGTTATTTCACTTTAGTGCAGATTTATTGTATTATCATTAAGTGGTAAGAAATAAAATTTTTAAATATATTGTCAGAGTTTTTGAGAGTGCACTGCAGTTGACTAATTTTTGTTATTTTGTTGATTTAAAAACAAAATTTGTCTCCTTAGTATTGGTTCTGTGTTTGGGTGGTTGAGGATGGGATGACTGTCTTGTTTTATATTAAACGGAAGATTCAACTACTTTAAGTATCATTTTCTTGTTTTCAAGGGCACATTCCTATGAATGATGTAGATTTTCTGAGCTTATTTGTTAGATTGCTGTATCATTAACATAGTATATTTCATCCAAAACTACCACATATTAAAATCAAATCTTTGTTTACTTCTAAATGTACACAATGACTTGACTTTTTTTCATCTAAGAGAAGGTTTTAATATAAGGTATATTAAATTCTGTGGTTGTTCAAATAATTCTCTCAATTTGACATTATATAATACTGTTGGTTACTTTTACCTGACATTTAATAACTGTGTTCTATAAAACTAAGAAAAAAAGTTGATCTTACTCACCACATTTCTCATATGGTATATCACTTTGCTTTTTATATCTAAAGTCATTGTAATATTCCGGCATGATTGAATTGAGGATTTCACACAATTTGTAATAATCTATATTGCTACAACACTACAATACACTTGATGAATATCTCAGAGCCTCAATAAAATATCCCACACAAATACTTCTATGAAAATATGCAGAATGTACTATCAACAAGTAAATGTCAATTTCACTTGAAATCAAATTATTTTGCAGGTTACAATAAATGTAACCATGTGTGTGAGTGTCTTGTTTACTGAATACAAATAATTTGTACACTGAATATTGTATACCAAACATAACATTTATCAATCAACTTGTTTTGAATAGCATTAGTGACCTCTGACCCTTATCTTCTCTATCCTTGAATGATTATCTATATTTTTTAAGCAATTAAGTTTTATTTGCTTCAGGTTAAAAAAAACCTCTATAACAATTTTGTCTTTAAAATATAATTGTAAAATTGTAAAGGAAATTATAAAATAGCTCCTTTAGCAAAGATATTTAAATTGGATACACAAGTCCCACACAGTTGGACATCAAATTGTAAAGAAACAGTTTATATGATAATAAACCACATGTACTTCCGATGACCATCCAAGTGTACTAGTTCGTATCAAATGAACTCTTTTTATTATCGTTATATACATCATTTCTTTATCTTTTTTATAAAACTTTTTTAAATCATCCATCTTAGAAAGACTTTTCTTTTAAAATGTCCCCTTAAAAAAACCAAAGAAAGAACAAAAAAAAATAATGAATGTTACAGCACTTTTCTTACTTCTGATTCCTTGTTGTATTGGTCTTAGAAAACATGGGGGTAGACAAATGGACAAAAAAAGGAAAGGAGACCAAATGAGCAAAAGATAGAATTAAATCTTACTTTAAAATCAGAAAAAAAAGATAATTTCACTATAGTGTTATAAATAAATATTTCTAATAAACTAATACAATAAAATGTTCAAATATATTCTTCAAAAAATGATTCAATCATATAATTCAATCATATTTATCTGCAATTAAAAATGTATGTGTTAAATGATGGGACAAGGCAGCTATGTAATGCTAGGAGGTGTTGCCATACAATTAAGTTAGAGGAATAAACTGTTAACACAGAGATATGTCTCGCCTATTTGTTATTTTGATAATGCAAATGTTGAAATTAAAATAGCAATACTTTAACATGTAAATTATGCAAATATTCAAAGTCAATGAACCATGACTGAAGGTACAGGGCTAAACAATCTCCATGGAATGAGATGTGCCAATGCTAATACAACTGCAAACCAAATATCATTGACTTTTCATAAGTCGTTCCCTTTAAACAAACCTAAACACAAACATTAACTTGTAAACTATGTAAAAGTTTCAAAGTCGATGAACCATAATTAGGGGGTGGGGTTATATAATCTCCATGGAAATAAAACTTGCAAATGCCAATACATTTCCATACCGAATATCATTGACTTAACATTAATTAGTGGTTCATCTTAAACTGACCTAATCACAAACTAATACATGTAAACTAAGCAAAAGTTTCAAAGTCAATAGACCATGACTGAGGGATAAGGACCAAATATTCTCCATGGAAATGAGATGTGCTAATGCTTATACAACTGCATACCAATTATCATTGACCTACCACTAACAGTTCCCCTTAAACTGACCTAATCACAAACTAATAAATGAAAACTAAGCAAAAGTTTCAAAGTCAATAGACCATGAATGAGGGGGCGGGGCCAAATAATCTCTATGGAAATGAGATATGCCAATGCTTATACAACTGCATACCAAATATCATTGACCTACCACTAGTGGTTCCCCATAAACTGACCTAATCAAAAACTAATACATGTAAACTAAGCAAAGTTTCAAAGTCAATAGACCTTGACTGAGGGAGCGGGGCCAAATAATCTCCATGGTAATACCAAATATCATTGACCTACCACTAGTGGTTCACCATGAACTAGACCTAACCACAAACTAATACATTGTTGATGCCGCCGCCGCTGCCAGAAACAGCATACCTATGTCTCACTTTTTGACTCCGTCAAGGTGAGACAAAAACTATATGTTCCAGCCCCTGTAAGAAGGGAGTAAATAATCAGATCTACCCTAACACTGTCAGATTGATTTTCTAGGCTAATTAGAGGCAACAGTAGTTTACAGATGTTTAAATCTTATAAATCAATTAAGATGATACAAATTAAGGTAAACAACTAATACTGAGAATAAACAACACCTGATCTACCATTTCAATTTACATAAAATCTAAGTTTAAATGCAAAGACATGTTTTAAGGTTTAAAAAATTCCACTAAATATTTGTGGAAGAAGTGGTTATTCCTACACAAGTTAAAAACAAGAATGTGTCCATAGTACACGGATGCCCTACTCACACTTTCATTTTCTATGTTCAGTGGACCGTAAAATTGGGGTCAAAACTCTAATTTGGCATTAAAATTAGAAAGATCATATCATGGGGAACATGTGTAGTAAGTTTCAAGTTGATTGGACTTCAACTTCATCAAAAACTACCTTGACCAAAAACTTTAACCAGAAGTGGAACAGACGTACAGACGAACGAACGGACGCACAGACCGAAAAACATAATGCCCCTATGTGGGGCATAAAAATAGACTGACTCATGTTATATCAATAAATGATTTTATCATATTCTTGTCCTTTACTGGCATAAATATCATATTTATGGTCAATAGAAGTGTTCAATATTTTCTGCAGTGTTTGGGACAGGGAATTCTAATTGAATTATAAAATCATGCAATCAAGGAGTGGGAAATCCTAAAAGATCTCTTATCGTCATGATTATGGTCTGCAGGAATAAATGTGCTAAATTTCTCTCAAAGGAAAACCCACTTTATCCATCAATTAGCCCTGATCTGCATATAACATTAGTTTAATTTCCATTACACATTTCACATTGTTTCTAAAAGAAATTTGTCATGTTTGTGAATTTATTTGGAACAAAAAGCATGGAAAACAACTGAATTACTTTATTTACTCTCAAAAAAACAAATGATGCAATTTCTGTCTCCCTGTACAACACATGATTGTTGGATAACCCTCTTTGCACACACCTCCCCAAAAAAAAAAAAGAGTAAATTTTTCAATTAATGTCATACATTTACATAAAATATATAAATATTTACTTAGACTAGAAAATCCATTTTCAAACTGTTGTAAATGAAGATAACACTTTATAAAAGATGTGTGTCCGAAGTGCTTTTCTTGATAAGGATTAAAATAAAACCTAATATGGATAATTTATCATGTAATTAAGAAAACTTCTGACAAGGATTAAACAAAGTGCTTCTATGAACATTTACATACACTGTTTATCTGAGAGAATTATACTAAATCTCCTTAAGAATTAACCAATCAATGGTTGTGTGGTAAACACAATATGTAAGTACTTCACACCATACATGGAATGTGGACATCTCTAACATATTAACATGGTGTACATGCTTCCTTCCTAACATAAACCGTTAACAAAGATTGACGATCATTCATAACAGAAGAGAAATCACTTAAGTGGACTCTTCTCTTATCAACCCAGGGATGAAGCTTAGTCTATTTTATTTTCTTTAACAATAAATGTTACATAATATGGGTTGGTATACCAATTCTCTTTTTATTCATATTAATATGGATTAAAAGTGAACTAGGTAAATTTTAATAAACAGCAACCCTAAAATACAATAAAGCTAGAAAATACATCTAGAGGGCAACATAAAGTCTTCAACAATGGACAGGTGTCTATACCCATATGTCAAGATCTAAATCAACCTAGGTCATGATGAGCTATAAAAGTACCAAAGACATCAACATCAACTTACTTAAGGCAAATAACACTAAGATAAACACAGACAACCACTGAAAAGATGTCTGAACTGTTACAAGCACTTTACAAGCAGCAAAGGTTAAGTGTATTGAGTACTCAACTACCCTATTTTTATCTTGATCAGTAGATTCAAGGGGTATGTGGAAGAAGGTACAGTACAAATCATTGCAAAAAAGGCATTTAACCTCATATTATCTTTTTTTATTATATACTAAGTAGTAAATACATGTTAATTTGTTTTTATGTAATAAAATCCATGACAATTGTCTATATCAGCCATACATGATGATATCCATATCAGTAATAGTTGCAAAGGTTTTATTAAACCCCAACAATAAAACATCAGTTTTGAGTATAGTATAAAGTGTATATGACATGACTCACACATCATATCAACCCTCAACCAAAATATTCCCCTGAGCAGAGCTCTCTGGAATTATATTTGTGTCTTGGAGTGATTTGGGTGAGATTTTGTAAAAAAGCCATATGATATTCTCCATTTCATATGACAAAAACATTGGCACAAGTAATTCTTGCATTAAAAAAAAATATGGTGTCATAAAGACAAGGCCAATACAAAAAAGTATGTTTCCATGTTCAAAAACCCAAAGTTTAAAACCCAGAAAGAAAGATTGGTTGAAAAATTGAATTTAGCAGCAATTTGAAACCAACAGTGACAGTAGATGCTTTATATAACATTTATATTACACATCTTTTGAACTGCACATTTTACCCTATTTTTGCCTAGGCTATGGTATGGTGTAATTTGTAATGTGGCTGAAGTGACCTACAGTTGTTGTCTTCATAGTCATTGATAGTGATTTTCCAATGTAATGTATTTCAAAATGCACTAAACAAATAAAAATAACTTCAACATATTTGTATGTCTTCTCTGAAGGACATACTAGATGATACCCAAGACTAATCTAAGAGGAAATCAATCCCTGCGGTTTTCTTTTGCTGTGAATATCATTTCTGAATAATTATTATCATGCCAGAAAAATAAAAATGTTATTGGAAATATTAATCTTATTTGAACTACTAATATACAAATTGCTTTAAGAAAATAAACAGATATATTTTAAAAAATGGCTGTTGCATATGGCGGGTTGATTTTTGTTTTCTTTTATCAAAATAAACTTTTCAGGAATAGACAATATTGATGCGTAATTAAAAACCCCAAATAAAACTTTACACCCAAACAATACTTAATTTGATACTTCAAACTAATTTAACATATATAATGTCAAGTGGTACAATCAGACAATTAGTCATGTGTCCTGGTCCATTTTAGAGACACTCATTTCAAATTTAAACTGTATAAAAATAAACAGAAAATTTTAAATAAACCAAGTCGAAGCAAAATTTTGCCATTTTTGATCTTGACCATTTGTCTTTTTAGAAATTATGATTATCACATGGCAAAACCACTTTAAAAATTAAAAATATTCCTTATAACCCTATTACCTTTCTAGATTACCTTATATAGGGTGACAGAAGGTTGCCATGTCACAACAAAAGGTCTGAAACTTTGTCCCAGTTTGATGCATATTGTATTCTTGAGGGTGTAAATGCTAGCAATTTGTACTTTTCTTGTCAGTATTAAAATAAGGTGATGTGGTATGATTGCCAATGAGACAGCAAACCCCCAGAGTTCAAATGACATGGATGCAAGTAATTATAGGTTACCTTTGTCAGTCCTATTCATCATCAGAATCATTTTAATACTGTGAAGAACTGAATATTTTTAAAACCAGTAACAGGACATTGGAACATTCTTTCTGTGGTCAATGATTTATACTTGGTATTGAAATTACCCAAACAGATACATTGAGCATGACAAATTTAGGAACACTCTAAAATTACATGACCTAAAGAATATTGCTATAAAAGGGCAATGGTCTTCAACCTAATTATTTAAGTTGTGCAATTTACACCTTGACATCTTAAGTTCAAGATATATAGTATAAGATATACATCAAACTTTAGATTTTCATAATAACAAAAAAATGTATCATATTTTTCTTGATATTTAATGTGACCACACCAATCACCCATTACAACAAAAAATTACACAAAAAAGCTTATAATGTATCTTGGTTTTCCTGTATTGTTAGATTCTTGTCTGATAGAAGTACAAAATGAATGCTATGTGTCATGTATGTTTTGAGTTTCAAAGTTTTTGTAGAATTGACCAAGTTATCAGAGATCTGAAGAGATCTTTGAATTGGTAAAATTCTTGTAACTTTTTTTCTGGTAGCAGTCAAAATGTGCCACATTTCTCTTTTCTTGTTACCAAATTAGTTATGAAAAATACTTTATATTTTATGCTTTGAGTATTGCTTTCAAGTCATGTATCACTCCATAACATGATAAAGAGATTAATAATTATAACTTCAATCAATTTATTACATTAAAATAATTGTACACCGAGGCAAAATCATACCTCATATTCTAAGATATTTATTTTCATTTGCTAACCTTTGTGATAGAAAAACAACAATAATCAAAACAGAGAGATACTGTATTGTATTATTTATCACCATATCAGTCAGTTTACCTTAAGTACACAGATAGGTAACTTATACCCTTATCTACTTAGTACTGTAGGTACAACAATGTAAATAAGTAGAACATGTATCTTAAAAGTAAACGGCTTATAGGTAAAATAAAAATACCTTCCTTTCTTGACGTGTTATATCTTTTACGAAATCATGTTTTATTGATTTTTAAAACAGTTCTTTAATACTACTTAAATAAATGATGCAGATCTGAGGATTTATAGATAGTTGACCAAACATACCTTGATTATTTAAAAGCGGGACTTGCACATGGTTTTCCATATCATAATAGTTGTCATCTGGTAGTAATTCCAAGTAAATAACGGGTTCATCCATATGAAATTGTATTGGTCCACAAAATCACATGATGAAAGCTTTTTACTTATTCAGATATTGATTATCAAAGTATTGATAAACTATCACTGATTTAAATGTGATTTGACCAAATAATTCACTTAACAATTTTAAAATGTCTATTATGTCTTCTGATGAAACCAAATAACTTTAGCATGTTTAGGTGGAAAAAGTCAGTGTTTTCGGACAATAATTGTACTTCTGATTAATCTGCCGTGAATTCTCAATAACGTGCAACAAAATACAATGATAACTTCATTTGCAAATAATGTAACAACGGGGGCAAAACCTGTCCACGCAAAATCATTATTTAAAACGTAGGACGTTCACTGTCTACCCTAATTACTGACCACAACCAGTGAATTGGACTTTCTCCAGTATTGTATAGCCTACTGTTCACCAGAGGTTACCACTAATTTGTACAAATATCTTCACAACTTTCTTTAATAATACTTGATATAGGATAAACAAACTACAGGTTATAGATTAAATGTTTCAATTCAAAATATTTTTTCAAATAGATAAATGATTTTTCCAATGAATTCTACCCATTTTCAAATGTTTTAAAAAAATATCAATATTAATGAATTATGATATTTCTCCACTTCATATATGAAAAGGATTATTCAGCCTGAAGAAAACTCACACAACCAACTGCTTCTGTTTAATCATGACCAGGAAAGGTTATGCTGGGTATACATTACTATATATAAGATAGTCCAATTACAATTGGTATTAATGTTTGAGGATTTATAATATTCAAAATAGGAGCAAGAAAGTTCATATGACTTTTCTAGTTACTTGATACAATTAATATCTTACTCTGACATCAAACTTCACCAAAAGGTTACTTGTACTACCATATCATCAGCATGCATTTTATACAAAGGTTACTTGTACTATTATATCATCAGCATGCATTTTATACAAAGCAAATATATTCTATTATAGAGGAAACAATCATTTACTGGCAAAAATACTGAACTCAGTGCACTTAATGAACTTTCTCACTGTGGTTAAAAGTAGCAATTACTTTTAAAGACTTTTAAAAATCTTTCTTTACAAAATATCTTCAAATCAAATAATCAGAAACAAGAGTTTTAGATTTGTTTTTAATCTTCGTCTTTATTATTTTCAAATTATTTTTTTACAGTCCAGGCATAAATCATTTCCTAATTTGTATTGTTATATTTTTAAGCTCGTAATTTTCAATATAATCCATTGAAATTTATTAATCCATTAAATAAACTTATCAATAAACTTTATCTAGATAACACTGTTATAAAGTCTTTGAATATAGTCACATTTCCTTTTAGTAATCAGTACAATTTTTTTTTAAACATCAACAGTTTATCACATATCCAAACATATAAATCTGTTACACAATATTCTTTTTACAAAGGATTAGCAAAAGGTTCGGTAAGGCACCAAAGTCTAGGGCTATATTAGTACTCCTATTCATACTGGCAAAAGAAGGTTACTCATTATCAATTAATATTTCAAGCGAATAAAGTCTAGTTAAAGTCATTGATGAATCTATAAATGATAGAAATGATCACTAAATATGAAGAAAATTTTATTTTTTTTCTGACAAGGAGAAAAGGAAACAAAAGAATCATATCATAATTGTAAATGTTCATAAATTCTGAAGTTATTCTTCCATCTCTGTATATGTATGTAATAAGAACTTTCTTCCGACTAACTTAAAGTCAACAGCATTGTCCTATACGGTTTTATAAAGTTTAATTTTCAAACGTAAATTCCTAGTTATATTCTGATGAATGAAATCTATATACATATGTATTCTTTAAATTAGGCCATGATTACTCTGCATGAAATCAATGTTTTTTTATCTTCTTCAAAACTTATGTAATAAGGTGCCTGCATGTATATCTTCCCACAATATTTAAAAAAAGAACAATATGCAGTTGTCTGTCTAAATTAAATAAAACAAAACTTTACTTCAAATATTAAAAGGACAAAGGTCAATGCTGCAGCAACCAAATGAAACAAGAAACTAAAAGGCATCTAGGTGAACACAAAGTAAAAACAATAAAACATAATGTGACCTACTATAGTATCAGGGCATCAAATATCAATAAATATATAAAAATCTTCTGAGATTATATTTTTACCCCAAAAAGAAAAAATACTTCTTTTTGATGATGTGTAAATTCCATAAGCAAAATAATCCTTTTCTAAGCGATGATAAATAACTGAGTTTTGATAAATGTTAAATCTCATTTGTCTATGAATATGGCTTTCCAAATTTAAATGGGGAGTGGGGTTGGACGGCACTTCTAGTAAAATATGACAGGTGGTGATTATTATAGAAATATAGCCTGAAAAATAAAGGAAATGATCAATTAAAATTTCATTTACTTGTGGATGAAATAAAAAGTACATTCCAACACCCTCACCACTAATTTCTGTATGAAATTTTGATTAGGTATTCAAATTCACCAAAATGTCATGCAAAAATCTGTTTTTGATTAAAAATTTTAAAAATCAATAGGTCTTTAAAGTGGAAACAGAATCATTTCTACTTTGGCTTTATCAATCCATTATTTTACTATTAAAATTTTATGGTATATATCTGTTTTTAATCCTTCAGTTTTCTGTTGAACTGGAATAAAAAAAAAATGACATGAGAAAAAAAAATGGATAATATTCACCAACATTGTCCACTAAGTTAAAAAAAAAAACAGTTTGAGGGTTATATATCCTGATTAGGTTTTCCTTTTTGATTCTTTCTTCTCTTTTTTCAATCTCAGTTATATAATTACATGTTTGAAAGTGTATATATGTACTAACCAGAATCAAATCTCAACTCCCTCATATTCACTGGTTTCTTCTGGACGCTATTTATCTGTGGATATCTGATGTCTTTGTGTGGATGTTGTGGAACTGGTCCTGTATTCTTATCCACGTCCTGTGAATCACTTGCTAAAGGATGTAGGTAGTCTGTAAATTTAACATCTGCCGTGGAAACTGCAACATTGAGTGGATCATGTCCAAGGTATCCACTGTAGTTGTCGACTGGTTCCTTTTGATCCATTGGACTATTAAGTAGAATCCACTTGACACAATTTATCAACACCAATCCTGCAGTCATTAAAGTAACAAACAAATATATGTCATTTACCACAATAGTACACTATTAATGACCATCAAAACAAAGAACAACTTATATATAAAATATAACTATATACACTTTAATTAAAATCTCAACATATAATCATCTCTTATTTGAAACACTATCAATGTCTATGCCTGATTATCAAACAATTTGAAGTCATTCTGTCCTGGTATAAAATTGTATTTGGGTCCATTTAAGGATTGTTAATTTTAAACAGCAGTGCATGGTTTACTAACTTTAACTGATTCATGATCTCCAGCCAATATTTTTTTACTCATACTCCAATATTTCCTAATTAGTATAAAGATCTATGATAAGGTACAAATATTCAATTAGTTTCGCTTTTATTACACTTCCATTTTAATGCAATAAAAAGGATTTTTAAATTAACATATAATAATCTTATTGATTCGCCACCTGCGTTGTTGCCCATCAAGGCCTTGTACAAAAGTCAATCTGCACCAATGTCAAGAGGTGGAAAAATATTTGCCTACATGTTTTACTATAACAAAGGGAAATAACTCAAAAATTCAACTTCAGCAAGTTAGGAAAGAGAAAAACATGAATACATACTTTTTAATCTGTAGTTTGTACTGATCTGTACTGTATGAACATTTAATTTTATTCATTATTATTCATTTGTGACTTAACCAGTTCCAGGTTATATAAAATATATCTTACCTGTTATGTAGAGACAAATTTATGTTTTTTCTCAATAAACCACAAGTTATATAGGTTGCACATGACTAGTTTCAAAAATCACTTACCGGTATACGAAATATAGATTTATGTAGATAAATTTTGTTAAATGTGTATTCATTTCACTATTTGACATTTATGATAAGTTTAATACAATGATCTGGTTCAGTGCATGGGAAAAGATAAAAAAAAAAAAAAATGATTCACACTGAACGCTATTTTCTTTCCTTTTTGATTTAGATATTTTTTGGTGGTTCTTTTTATAATGTATTTGCAGAGACATAATGACCAGAGTTCTTGAAAAGTGGTGGTCCAAAGGCTTTGACCACCAATATTTTACAAAGGACTGACACAGTTTTTGTATTTTGCAATAGAAATCATGGTTAGAACCTGCAGATTTTCTTCAAGGACCACCAGGTAAAAGAAGATTCCCAAAATGCTGTGCTCTCTAGTATTTGTTAATCAGAAATAAAAATTTAAATAATATTTTGGTTTATTGCATTGACATTGCAACCAAGAATTCTGCAATAAACTCTGTTGCTGGTTACAACAGTTGAGGGATATTATTACTTATTTAAAAAAGAGTTACAGGCCAACTTTTCTGTCACAGAAAAATCTGTAAAAATCAAAACATTGATATACCTTTCCATTCATTCCATTAGTAATTGATTAAGAGGTATTAAGAAATTTTTTTTTTAAATGTCAGGCTATACATGAAATATACAGGCATAGACATTTTCACTAACACTACTTACCTTGTAGGTGATATAGTTTCCTCTTTGTTTAGTTAAAAAATCCAGTTTTTCACCACAACCTCAGAATGATAGATATGAATGCATGTTCCAACACATAACACAATGTAACATTATAATGACTAGACCTGCATCAAAACTTCTCCATGTACTTTCACCTACACAACTTTTAGTCATTTTCACCTGACCGTCATTGTTGACAGATTGATGGCAGCCTCTGGCAAAAAACAAATTGTAAGAAAATATACAATGTATCATAGGTAGTTAACTCTGTAGATATCGTTTGATAGGTTAATCTGTTTAACCTTTCTATTACATTTATGCAGATTTGATATTTTATTGTCAGATTATAAAATTGCACAAAATTACATTACAGGGATTTACTTGGCCATTCAAATGTAATTTATCTAACGTAGGTCATATATTCTCATTTATAAACTAGCAGACAAAATTATATTCGCATTTCTATACATACATATGTAGAAAGTAAAAATAGATGATTTATATACTTTTCAAGATCTGGAATTTTAAGGTCTTTCCACTCCGTTAGGAAAGACCTTATTGTTTTTCTAATGTTTTAAGGTCTTTCCACTACGTTAGGAAAGACCTTATTATTTTTCTAATGTTTTCTTTTTTCTTTTTTTTAAGGTCTTTCCACTCCGTTAGGAAAGACCTTATTGTTTTTCTAATGTTTTTTTTTTTTTAAGGTCTTTCCACTCCGTTAGGAAAGACCTTATTGTTTTCTAATGTTTTTTAAGGTCTTTCCACTCCGTTAGGAAAGACCTTATTGTTTTCTAATGTTTTTCTTTTTTTTTTTTTTTTTCTTCCAACATTTTTTTGACATGCCCTCCCCTCGTTTCTATTAGAGTTATCAAGACCAAATATGGACCATTGATAGACCTCATCATGAAGTATTACCAGATGACCCTGTTAAGGATTTCATCATCCCCTTTAGAAGTTATCTCCCTTTTATTGGTTTTTTTCAACATGGCCCCCCCTCGTTGTTTTGAAAGATATCATGATTTTAAATGTACAATAGGTAGATCTCATTATGATGTATTACCATATGAGGCTGCGTAGGATTTCATCATCCCATTTGAGAGTTATATCCCCTTAAAACAATTTCTTTTATTTGCATTTTTCCTAAAAAGTATTAGAGATAGAATCGAATTGAAAATGGCAGCATCTACAAGAACAGATGGCAATGTTAATAAACATAAACAATTAGTTTGTTATCAATCCTTATAAGGAGTTATTTCCCTTGAAAAATTTTACTCAATTTAAGAAAAAATTCTATTTCGAGAACCGGAAGTCGTAGAGACTTGGGACCTTCACCAATAATCTTTAATTCATGTGACCTTTAATTTGCACCCAAGGTCAAAGGTCACTAAGTGCAAACAAAATTTACGCTGCAATTTCAAGCTTTCATATTAAGAAAACGATAAAGTTTGCTGCATACATACTGTGTAGAAAATGTTCCTCTCGACGAGCTCTACATTTTATACATTAAGTTCAAAACTGTCCGACCGTCTGTTCACAAGTTCTGACGAGATAATTCTTAAAAGTATAGTTTTGTGTGTATATCTTTTAAGGGTAACAGATATCAACCTACTATAAATTGCAAAATGATCAGTATTTTGAGACCTTCAATTTGAAATCAATGTCAGGTCATGATGAAATTTTACCTTGACCTTGAAAGTGTACTATGACCTTGACCTTGTGAGACTTGAAAGGTCAAGTTGTCCTGAGTTGAATGGTGGTAGTCCTATGTCTCTCGACTTCCAGTTCTCAAGTTTGGTATTGCATCATATATTTGATGATTCATTGTGACCTTGATGAACTTTGGAAATGTCCTAATTTTTTCTACAATGTTGTACTTCAACTGCAAATCATTTATCAATTAACAGATTTGAGATATCTGTTGTCGTTTTAGAGATAATGCAGTTTGAAATTTTGCGACGGAGGCATGTATTTCTGAATCAACAAAAGCTTTCCACCTGAAATTTTCAGAAATTGAAGAGTTTAACATGGTTATATGTTTGACTAATTACCAAAAACTTTCAATGAAAACTCAAAAAAAAATCAATTTGAAATTTTCATCTTTTACATTGACTTTGTAAGTTTCATAAGTTCTATTTATATAATTGATATTGCATCATTTTGGCACTTTGCCAAATGCGTTTATTATATATATCAAATTGAACGTCTAAATGAGCTCTAGTCAAAATGAAAATTTCAAACCCTTTTCATCCCAGTGGGAAGGGTGGGGTCATTTAGTGCAAAAAATTCAAACTTCTCAGATGGTTAGGTTGTCGCATATCAAATGAAAGTCCATAAAGCGTACATTTCAAATATCAAATTGACGTCCGCAAAAAATGGGTTGGGTGGGGTCATTGAGTGCAAAACATACATTTTCTTTTAATATAAGGTTGTTGTATATCAAATGAAAGGTCATAACGTGTACATTTCAAATATAAAATTCCTGTCCTCCAAAAATGAGTTGGATGGGGTTATTAAGTGCAAAAATCAAACTTTTTAGAAGATGGTGTTGTCGCATATCAAATGAAAGATCATCAAGTCGACATTACATATATCATACTTTTGATCTCAAAAACTTAGGCGGATGGGGTCATTAGGTGTAAAAGCTCAAAAAGTTTCAGAAGGTATGCTTATCGCATATTAAATGAAAGGTCGTAAAAAGTACATTACGAAAACATCACTTTTACAGGAAAGACCTTTCAATTGTTTTACAAACAATTGAGATACTAGTTTTTTCTTTTTTTTTTTTTCTTTTTTTTCTTCCAACATTTTTTTGACATACCCTCCCCTCGTTTCTATTAGAGTTATCAAGACCAAATATGGACCATTGATAGACCTCATCATGAAGTATTACCAGATGACCCTGTTAAGGATTTCATCATCACCTTTAGAAGTTATCTCCCTTTTATTGGTTTTTTTCAACATGTCCCCCTCGTTGTTTTTAAGATATCATGGCCTTATTTGTACAATAGGTAGATCTCATCATGATGTATTACTATGTGAGGCTGCATAGGATTTCATCATCCCATTTGAGAGTTATATCCCTTGAAGGAATTTCTTTTATTTGCATTTTCTTAAAAGTATTAGAGATAGAATCGAATTGAAAATGGCAGCATCTACAAGAACAGATGGCAATGTTAATAAACATAAACAATTAGTTTGTTATCAATTCTTATAAGGAGTTATTTCCCTTGAAAAATTTTACTCAATTTAAAAAAAATAATATTTCGAGAACCAAAAGTCGTAGAGACTTGGGACCTTCACCAATAATCTTTAATTCATGTGACCTTTAATTAGCACCCAAGGTCAAAGGTCACTGAGTGCAAACAAAATTTACGCTGCAATTTCAAGCTTCCATATTAAGAAAACGATAAGAGTTTGCTGCATACATACTGTGTATAAAATGTTCCTCTCGACGAGTTCTACATTTTATACATTAAGCTCAAAACTGTCCGACCGTCTGTTCACAAGTTACAACGAGATAATTCTTAAAAGTTTAGTATTGTGTGTATATCTTTTCAAAGGTAACAGATATCAACCTACTATAAATTGCAAAAATGATCAGTATTTTAAGACCTTCAATTTGAGGTCAATGTCAGGTCATGATGAAATTTTACCTTGACCTTCAAAGTGTACTATGACCTTGACCGTGTGACAGTTGAAAGGTCAAGTGGTCCTGAGTTGAATGGTGGTAGTCTCATGTCTCTACGACTTCCAGTTCTCAAGTTTGGTATTGCATCATATATTTGATGATTCATTGTGACCTTGGTGAACTTTGGAATTGTCCCAAATTTTAGTCTACAATGTTGTCCTTCAACTGCAGATCATTTATCGTTTAACAGATTTGAAATATCTTTTGTCGTTTTAGAGATAATGCAGTTTGAAATTTTATGACGGAGGCATGTATTTCTGAATTAACAAAAGCTTTCCACCTGAAAATTTCAGATATTGAAGACTTAAACATGGTTATATATTTGACTAATTACCAAAACTTTCAATGAAAACTCAAAAAAAAATCAATTTGAAATTTTCATCTTTTACATTGACTTTGTAAGTTTTATAAGTTCTATTAATATAGTTGATATTGCATCATTTTGGCACTTTGCCAAATGCGGTCATTATGTATATCAAATTGAAGGTCTTAATAAGCTCTACTCAAAATGAAAATTTCAAACCCTTTTTCATCCCAGTGGGAAGGGTGGGGTCATTTAGTGCAAAATTTCAATCTTCTCAGATGGTTAGGTTGTCGCATATCAAATGAAAGTCCATAAAGCGTACATTTCAAATATCAAATTGACGTCCCAAAAAAATGGGTTGGGTGGGGTCATTGAGTGCAAAACATAAATTTTCTTTTAAGATAAGGTTGTTGTATATCAAATGAAAGGTCATAACGTGTAGATTTCAAATATCAAATTCCTGTCCTCCAAAAAATAGTTGGATGGGGTTATTAAGTGCAAAAATTAAACTTTCTAGAAGATGGCGTTGTCGCATATCAGATGAAAGATCATCAAGTCTACATTACATATATCATACTTCCGATCTTGAAAATTAGGCGGATGGGGTCATTAAGTGTAAAAAGCAAAAGTTTCAAAAGATATGTTTGTCGTATATCAAATGAAAGGTCATAAAAGTACATTTGAAAACATCACTTTTACAGGAAAGACCTTTCAATTGTTTTCCAAACAATTGAGATACTAGTTTTTCTTTTTTCTTCCAACATTTTTTGACATGGCCTCCGTCGTTTCTATTGGAGTTATCAAGACCAAATATGGACCATCGATAGACCTCATCATGAAGTATTACCAGATGAGGCTGTGTAGGATTTCATCATCCCCTTTAGAAGTTATCTCCCTTTTATTGGTTTTTTTCGACATGGCCCCCCCTCGTTGTTTTTAAAGATATCATGACCTTATTTGAACAATAGGTAGATCTCATCATTATGTATTACCGTATGAGGCTGCGTGGGATTTCATCATCCCTTTGAGAGTTATATCCCTTGAAGCAATTTCTTTTATTTGCATTTTCTTAAAAGTATTAGAGATTGAATCGAATTGTCAATTGCAGCATCTACAAGAACAGATGGCAATGTTAATAAACATAAACAATTAGTAAGTTATCAACCCTGATAAGGAGTTATTTCCTTGAAAAATTATACACAATTTTGAAAAATTCTATTTCGAGAACCGGAAGTCGTGAGACTTGGGACCTTCACCGATAATCTTTAATTGATGTGACCTTTCATTTGCACCCAAGGTCAAAGGTCACTGAGTACAAACAAAATTTACGCTGCAATTTCAAGCGTACATATTAAGAAAACGATAAGAGTTTGCTGCATACATACTGTGTATAAAATGTTCCTCTTGACGAGCTCTAGATTTTACACTTTAAGCTCAAAACTGTCCGACCGTCTGTTCAGAAGTTACAACGAGATAATTCTTAAAAGTATAGTATTGTGTGTATATCTTTTTAAAGGTAACAGATATCAACCTAATATAAATTGCAAAATGATCAGTATTTTAAGGCCTTCAATTTGAGGTCAATGTCAGGTCATGATGAAATTTTACCTTGATCTTCAAACTGTACTATGACCTTGACCTTGTGATACTTGAAAGGTCAAGTGGTCCTGAGTTGAATGGTGGTAGTCCCATGACTCTCGACTTCGGTTCTCAAGTTTGGTATTGCATCATATATTTGATGATTCATTGTGACCTTGACGAACTTTGGAAATGTCCTAATTTTCATTTACAATGTTGTCCTTGAATTGCAGATCATTTATCATTTAACAGATTTGAGATACCTGTTGTCGTTTTAGAGATAATGCAGTTTGAAATTTTGCGAGCGGAGGCATGTATTTCTGAATCAACAACAGCTTTCCACCTGAAATTTTCAGAAATTGAAGAGTTTAACATGGTTATATGTTTGACTAATTACCAAAAACTTTCAATGAAAAACTCAAAAAAAAAAAATAAATTTGAAATTTTCATCTTTTACATTGACTTTGTAAGTTTCATAAGTTCTATTTATATAATTGATATTGCATCATTTTTGGCACTTTGCCAAATGCGGTTATTATATATATCAAATTAAACGTCTTAATGAGCTCTACTCAAAAATGAAAATTTTAAACCCCTTTTTCATCCCAGTGGGAAGGGTGGGGTCATTAAGTGCAAAAATTCAAACTTCTCAGATGGTTAGGTTGTCGCATATCAAATGAAAGTCTATAAAGCGTACATTTCAAATATCAAATTGACGTCCATAAAAATGGGTTGGGTGGGGTCATTGAGTGCAAAACATAAATTTTCTTTTAATATAAGGTTGTTGTATATCAAATGAAAGGTCATAACGTGTACATTTCAAATATCAAATCCTGTCCTCCAAAAATGAGTTGGATGGGGTTATTAAGTGCAAAATCAAACTTTTAGAAGATGGTGTTGTCGCATATCAAATTGAAGATCATCAAGTCGATATTACATATATCATACTTTTGATCTCGAAAACTTAGGCAGATGGGGTCATAAAGTGTAAAAGCGAAAAGTTTCAGAAGGTATGCTTGTCGTATATCAAATGAAAGGTCGTAAAAGTACATTACGAAAACATCACTTTTACAGGAAAGACCTTTCAATTGTTTTACAAACAATTGAGATACTAGTTTTTTTTTTCTTCCAACATTTTTTGACATGCCCTCCCTCGGTTCTATTAAAGATATCAAGACCAAATTTGAACCACCGACAGACCTCATCATGAAGTATTACCAGATGACCCTGTTAAGGATTTCATCATCCCCTTTAGAAGTTATCTCCCTTTTATTGGATTTTTTCAACATGGTCCCCCTTTTTGTTTTTAAAGGTATCATGACCTTATTTGTACTATAGGTATATCTCATCATGATGTATTACCATATGAGGCTGCGTGAGATTTCATCAATTCCTTTGAGAGTTGCATCCCTTGAAGCAATTTCTTTTATTTGCATTTTCTTAAAAGTATTAGAGATAGAATCGATTTGAAAATGGCAGCATATACAAGAACAGATGGTAATGTTGATAAAGATAAACAATTATTTTCTTATATAACCTTATAAGGAGTTATTTCCTTGACAAATTATCCTCAATTTTTGAAAAATTGTATTTCGAGAACCGAAGTCGTAGAGACTTGGGACTTTCACCAATAATCTTTAATTCTTGTGACCTTTAATTTGCACTCAAGGTCAAAGGTCACTGAGTGCAAAAAAATTTACGCTGCAATTTCAAGCTTACATATTAAGAAGGCGATAAGAGTTTGCTGCATACATACTGTGTATAAAATGTTCCTTTCGACGAGCTCTACATTTTATTCGTTAAGCTCAAAACTGTCCGACCGTTTGTTCACAAGTTACTGACGAGAAAATTCTTAAAAGTATAGTATTGTGTGTATATCTTTTTAAAGGTAACAGATATCAACCTACTATAAATTGCAAAAATGATCAGTATTTTAAGACCTTCAATTTGAGGTCAATCTCAGGTCATGATGAAATTTTACCTTGACCTTCAAAGATTACTTTGACCTTGACCTTGTGGTATTTGAAAGGTCAGGTTGTCCTGAGTTGAATGGTGGTAGTCCCATGTCTCTCGACTTCGGTTCTCAAGTTTGGTATTGCATCATATATTTGATCTTGATGGACCTTGGAATTGTCCCAAATTTTTTCTACAATATTGTTCTTCAACTGAAGATCATTTATCATTTAACAGATTTGAGATAAGTATTGTCGTTTTAGAGAGAATGCAGTTTGAAATTTTGCGAGCGGAGGCATGTATTTCTGAATCAACAACAGCTTTCCACCTGAAGTTTTCAGAAATTGAAGAGTTTAACATGGTTATATGTTTGACTAATTACCAAAAACTTTCAATGAAAAACTGAAAAAAAAAAATCAATTTGATATTTTCATGTTTTACATTGACTTTGTAAGTTTCATAAGTTCTATTTATATAATTGATATTGCATCATTTTGGCACTGTGCCAAATGCGGTCATTATGTATATCAAATTGAGCGTCTAAATGAGCTCTATTCAAAATGAAAATTTCAAACCCTTTTTCATCCCAGTGGGAAGGGTGGGGTCATTTAGTGCAAAAAATTCAAACTTCTCAGATGGTTAGGTTGTCGCATATCAAATGAAAGCCCATAAAGCGTACATTTCAAATATCAAATTGACGTCCGCAAAAAATGGGTTGGGTGGGGTCATTGAGTGCAAAACATAAATTTTTTTAATATAAGGTTGTTGTATATCAAATGAAAGGTCATAACGTGTACATTTCAAATATCAAATTCCTGTCCTCCAAAAATGAGTTGGATGGGGTTATTTAGTGCAAAAATCAAACTTTTTAGAAGATGGTGTTGTCGCATATCAAATGAAAGATCATCAAGTCGACATTACATATATCATACTTTTGATCTCGAAAATTTAGGCGGATGGGGTCATTAAGTGTAAAAAGCGAAAAGTTTCGAAGGTATGCTTGTCGTATATTAAATGAAAGGTCGTAAAAGTACATTACGAAAACATCACTTTTACAGGAAAGACCTTTCAATTGTTTTACAAACAATTGAGATACTAGTTTTTCTTTTTTTCTTCCAACATTTTTTGACATGGCCTCACCTCGTTTCTATTGGAGTTATCAAGACCAAATATGGACCATCGATAGACCTCATCATGAAGTATTACCAGATGAGGCTGTGTAGGATTTTATCATCCCTTTAGAAGTAATCTCCCTTTTATTGTTTTTTTTCGACATGGCCCCCTCGTTGTTTTTAAAGATAACATGACCTTATTTGAACAATAGGTAGATCTCATCATGATGTATTACCATATGAGGGCACGTAGGATTTCATTATCCCTTTGAGAGTTGCATCCTCGAAGCAATTTCTTTTATTTGCATTTTTCTTAAAAAGTATAAGAGATAGAATCGATTTGAAAATGGCAGCATCTACAGTAACAAATGGCAATGTTAATAAACATAAACAATTAGTATGTTATCAATCCTTATGAGGAGTTATTTCCTTGAAAATTTTACACAATTTTAAAAATTGTATTTTGAGAACCGAAATCGTAGAGACTTAGAACCTTCATCAATAATCTTTAATTCATGTGACCTTTAATTTGTACCCAAGGTCAAAGGTCACTGAGTGCAAAAAAAATTTACGCTGCAATTTCAAGCTTACATATTAAAAAAACGATAATAGTTTGCTGCATACATACTGTGTATAAAATGTTCCTTTGACGAGCTCTACATTTTATACATTAAGCTCAAAAATGTCCGACCGTCTGTTCAAAAGTTACAACGAGATAATTCTTAAAAGTATAGTATTGTGTGTATATCTTTGAAAAGAAAACAGATATCAACCTACTATAAACTGCAAACATGATCAGTATTTTAAGACCTTCAATTTGAGGTCAATCTCAGGTCATGATGAAATTTTACCTTGACCTTTAAAGCGTACTATGACCTTGACCTTGTGGTATTTGAAAGGTCAGGTTGTCCTGAGTTGAATGGTGGTAGTCCCATGTCTCTCGACTTCGGTTCTCAAGTTTGGTATTGCATCATATATTTGATGATTCATTGTGACCTTGATGGACCTTGGAATTGTCCCAAATTTTTTCTACAATATTGTTCTTCAACTGAAGATCATTTATCATTTAACAGATTTGAGATAAGTATTGTCGTTTTAGAGAGAATGCAGTTTGAAATTTTGCGGCGGAGGCATGTATTTCTGAATCAACAACAGCTTTCCACCTGAAGTTTTCAGAAATTGAAGACTTTAACATGGTTATATGTTTGACTAATTACCAAAACTTTCAATGAAAACTGAAGAAAAAAATCAATTTGAAATTTTCATGTTTTACATTGACTTTGTAAGTTTCATAAGTTCTATTTATATAATTGATATTGCATCATTTTGGCACTGTGCCAAATCACGGTCATTATGTATATCAAATTGAACGTCTAAATGAGCTCTATTCAAAAATGAAAATTTCAAACCCCTTTTTCATCCCAGTGGGAAGGGTGGGGTCATTTAGTGCAAAAAATTCAAACTTCTCAGATGGTTAGGTTGTCGCATATCAAATGAAAGCCCATAAAGCGTACATTTCAAATATCAAATTGACGTCCGCAAAAAATGGGTTGGGTGGGGTCATTGAGTGCAAAACATAAATTTTTTTAATATAAGGTTGTTGTATATCAAATGAAAGGTCATAACGTGTACATTTCAAATATCAAATCCTGTCCTCCAAAAATGAGTTGGATGGGGTTATTTAGTGCAAAATCAAACTTTTAGAAGATGGTGTTGTCGCATATCAAATGAAAGATCATCAAGTCGACATTACATATATCATACTTTTGATCTCGAAAATTTAGGCGGATGGGGTCATTAAGTGTAAAAGCGAAAAGTTTCGAAGGTATGCTTGTCGTATATTAAATGAAAGGTCGTAAAAGTACATTACGAAAACATCACTTTTACAGGAAAGACCTTTCAATTGTTTTACAAACAATTGAGATACTAGTTTTTCTTTTTTTCTTCCAACATTTTTTGACATGGCCTCACCTCGTTTCTATTGGAGTTATCAAGACCAAATATGGACCATCGATAGACCTCATCATGAAGTATTACCAGATGAGGCTGTGTAGGATTTATCATCCCCTTTAGAAGTAATCTCCCTTTTATTGTTTTTTTCGACATGGCCCCCTCGTTGTTTTTAAAGATAACATGACCTTATTTGAACAATAGGTAGATCTCATCATGATGTATTACCATATGAGGGCACGTAGGATTTCATTATCCCTTTGAGAGTTGCATCCCTCGAAGCAATTTCTTTTATTTGCATTTTCTTAAAAGTATAAGAGATAGAATCGATTTGAAAATGGCAGCATCTACAGTAACAAATGGCAATGTTAATAAACATAAACAATTAGTATGTTATCAATCCTTATGAGGAGTTATTTCCTTGAAAATTTTACACAATTTTAAAAATTGTATTTTGAGAACCGGAAATCGTAGAGACTTAGAACCTTCACCAATAATCTTTAATTCATGTGACCTTTAATTTGCATCCAAGGTCAAAAGTCACTGAGTGCAAAAAATTTACGCTGCAATTTCAAGCTTACATATTAAGAAAACGATAAGAGTTTGCTGCATACATACTGTGTATAAAATGTTCCTTTCGACGAGCTCTACATTGTATACATTAAGCTCAAAATGTCCGACCGTCTGTTCAAAAGTTACAACGAGATAATTCTTAAAAGTATAGTATTGTGTGTATATCTTTGAAAAGAAAACAGATATCAACCTACTATAAACTGCAAACATGATCAGTATTTTAAGACCTTCAATTTGAGGTCAATCTCAGGTCATGATGAAATTTTACCTTGACCTTTAAAGCGTACTATGACCTTGACCTTGTGGTATTTGAAAGGTCAGGTTGTCCTGAGTTGAATGGTGGTAGTCCCATGTCTCTCGACTTCCGGTTCTCAAGTTTGGTATTGCATCATATATTTGATGATTCATTGTGACCTTGATGGACCTTGGAATTGTCCCAAATTTTTTCTACAATATTGTTCTTCAACTGAAGATCATTTATCATTTAACAGATTTGAGATAAGTATTGTCGTTTTAGAGAGAATGCAGTTTGAAATTTTGCGGCGGAGGCATGTATTTCTGAATCAACAACAGCTTTCCACCTGAAGTTTTCAGAAATTGAAGACTTTAACATGGTTATATGTTTGACTAATTACCAAAACTTTCAATGAAAAACTGAAGAAAAAAATCAATTTGAAATTTTCATGTTTTACATTGACTTTGTAAGTTTCATAAGTTCTATTTATATAATTGATATTGCATCATTTTGGCACTGTGCCAAATGCGGTCATTATGTATATCAAATTGAGCGTCTAAATGAGCTCTATTCAAAATGAAAATTTCAAACCCTTTTTCATCCCAGTGGGAAGGGTGGGGTCATTTAGTGCAAAAATTCAAACTTCTCAGATGGTAAGGTTGTCGCATATCAAATGAAAGCCCATAAAGCGTACATTTCAAATATCAAATTGACGTCCATAAAAATGGGTTGGGTGGGGTCATTGAGTGCAAAACATAAATTTTTTTTAATATAAGGTTGTTGTATATCAAATGAAAGGTCATAACGTGTACATTTCAAATATCAAATCCTGTCCTCCAAAATGAGTTGGATGGGGTTATTTAGTGCAAAATCAAACTTTTAGAAGATGGTGTTGTCGCATATCAAATGAAAGATCATCAAGTCGACATTACATATATCATACTTTTGATCTCGAAAATTTAGGCGGATGGGGTCATTAAGTGTAAAAGCGAAAAGTTTCGAAGGTATGCTTGTCGTATATTAAATGAAAGGTCGTAAAAAGTACATTACGAAAACATCACTTTTACAGGAAAGACCTTTCAATTGTTTTACAAACAATTGAGATACTAGTTTTTCTTTTTTTTCTTCCAACATTTTTTTGACATGGCCTCCCCTCGTTTCTATTGGAGTTATCAAGACCAAATATGGACCATCGATAGACCTCATCATGAAGTATTACCAGATGAGGCTGTGTAGGATTTCATCATCCCTTTAGAAGTTATCTCCCTTTTATTGTTTTTTTTCGACATGGCCCCCTCGTTGTTTTTAAAGATAACATGACCTTATTTGAACAATAGGTAGATCTCATCATGATGTATTACCATATGAGGGCACGTAGGATTTCATTATCCCTTTGAGAGTTGCATCCTCGAAGCAATTTCTTTTATTTGCATTTTCTTAAAAGTATAAGAGATAGAATCGATTTGAAAATGGCAGCATCTACAGTAACAAATGGCAATGTTAATAAACATAAACAATTAGTATGTTATCAATCCTTATGAGGAGTTATTTCCTTGAAAAATTTTACACAATTTTAAAAATTGTATTTTGAGAACCGAAATCGTGAGACTTAGAACCTTCACCAATAATCTTTAATTCATGTGACCTTTAATTTGCATCCAAGGTCAAAAGTCACTGAGTGCAAAAAATTTACGCTGCAATTTCAAGCTTACATATTAAGAAAGCGATAAGAGTTTGCTGCATACATACTGTGTATAAAATGTTCCTTTCGACGAGCTCTACATTGTATACATTAAGCTCAAAATGTCCGACCGTCTGTTCAAAAGTTACAACGAGATAATTCTTAAAAGTATAGTATTGTGTGTATATCTTTGAAAAGAAAACAGATATCAACCTACTATAAACTGCAAACATGATCAGTATTTTAAGACCTTCAATTTGAGGTCAATCTCAGGTCATGATGAAATTTTACCTTGACCTTTAAAGCGTACTATGACCTTGACCTTGTGGTATTTGAAAGGTCAGGTTGTCCTGAGTTGAATGGTGGTAGTCCCATGTCTCTCGACTTCCGGTTCTCAAGTTTGGTATTGCATCATATATTTGATGATTCATTGTGACCTTGATGGACCTTGGAATTGTCCCAAATTTTTTCTACAATATTGTTCTTCAACTGAAGATCATTTATCATTTAACAGATTTGAGATAAGTATTGTCGTTTTAGAGAGAATGCAGTTTGAAATTTTATGGCGGAGGCATGTATTTCTGAATCAACAACAGCTTTCCACCTGAAGTTTTCAGAAATTGAAGAGTTTAACATGGTTATATGTTTGACTAATTACCAAAAACTTTCAATGAAAAACTGAAAAAAAAAATCAATTTGAAATTTTCATGTTTTACATTGACTTTGTAAGTTTCATAAGTTCTATTTATATAATTGATATTGCATCATTTTGGCACTGTGCCAAATGCGGTCATTATGTATATCAAATTGAGCGTCTAAATGAGCTCTATTCAAAATGAAAATTTCAAACCCTTTTCATCCCAGTGGGAAGGGTGGGGTCATTTAGTGCAAAAATTCAAACTTCTCAGATGGTAAGGTTGTCGCATATCAAATGAAAGCCCATAAAGCGTACATTTCAAATATCAAATTGACGTCCATAAAAATGGGTTGGGTGGGGTCATTGAGTGCAAAACATAAATTTTTTTAATATAAGGTTGTTGTATATCAAATGAAAGGTCATAACGTGTACATTTCAAATATCAAATCCTGTCCTCCAAAAATGAGTTGGATGGGGTTATTTAGTGCAAAATCAAACTTTTAGAAGATGGTGTTGTCACATATCAAATGAAAGATCATCAAGTCGACATTACATATATCATACTTTTGATCTCGAAAATTTAGGCGGATGGGGTCATTAAGTGTAAAAGCGAAAAGTTTCGAAGGTATGCTTGTCGTATATTAAATGAAAGGTCGTAAAAGTACATTACGAAAACATCACTTTTACAGGAAGACCTTTCAATTGTTTTACAAACAATTGAGATACTAGTTTTTCTTTTTTCTTCCAACATTTTTTGACATGGCCTCACCTCGTTTCTATTGGAGTTATCAAGACCAAATATGGACCATCGATAGACCTCATCATGAAGTATTACCAGATGAGGCTGTGTAGGATTTTATCATCCCTTTAGAAGTAATCTCCCTTTTATTGTTTTTTTTCGACATGGCCCCCTCGTTGTTTTTAAAGATAACATGACCTTATTTGAACAATAGGTAGACCTCATCATGATGTATTACCATATGAGGGCACGTGGGATTTCATTATCCCTTTGAGAGTTGCATCCTCGAAGCAGTTTCTTTTATTTGCATTTTCTTAAAAGTATAAGAGATAGAATCGATTTGAAAATGGCAGCATCTACAGTAACAAATGGCAATGTTAATAAACATAAACAATTAGTATGTTATCAATCCTTATGAGAGTTATTTCCTTGAAAAATTTTACACAATTTTTAAAAATTGTATTTTGAGAACCGGAAATCGTAGAGACTTAGAACCTTCACCAATAATCTTTAATTCATGTGACCTTTAATTTGCATCCAAGGTCAAAAGTCACTGAGTGCAAAAAATTTACGCTGCAATTTCAAGCTTACATATTAAGAAAACGATAAGAGTTTGCTGCATACATACTGTGTATAAAATGTTCCTCTCGATGAGCTCTACATTGTATACATTAAGCTCAAAAATGTCCGACCGTCTGTTCAAAAGTTACAACGAGATAATTCTTAAAAGTATAGTATTGTGTGTATATCTTTGAAAAGAAAACAGATATCAACCTACTATAAACTGCAAACATGATCAGTATTTTAAGACCTTCAATTTGAGGTCAATCTCAGGTCATGATGAAATTTTACCTTGACCTTTAAAGCATACTATGACCTTGACCTTGTGGTATTTGAAAGGTCAGGTTGTCCTGAGTTGAATGGTGGTAGTCCCATGTCTCTCGACTTCCGGTTCTCAAGTTTGGTATTGCATCATATATTTAATGATTCATTGTGACCTTGATGGACCTTGGAATTGTCCCAAATTTTTTCTACAATATTGTTCTTCAACTGAAGATCATTTATCATTTAACAGATTTGAGATAAGTATTGTCGTTTTAGAGAGAATGCAGTTTGAAATTTTGCGAGCGGAGGCATGTATTTCTGAATCAACAACAGCTTTCCACCTGAAGTTTTCAGAAATTGAAGAGTTTAACATGGTTATATGTTTGACTAATTACCAAAAACTTTCAATGAAAAACTGAAAAAAAAAAATCAATTTGAAATTTTCATGTTTTACATTGACTTTGTAAGTTTCATAAGTTCTATTTATATAATTGATATTGCATCATTTTTGGCACTGTGCCAAATGCGGTCATTATGTATATCAAATTGAACGTCTAAATGAGCTCTATTCAAAAATGAAAATTTCAAACCCCTTTTTCATCCCAGTGGGAAGGGTGGGGTCATTTAGTGCAAAAAATTCAAACTTCTCAGATGGTTAGGTTGTCGCATATCAAATGAAAGTCCATAAAGCATACATTTCAAATATCAAATTGACGTCCCCAAAAATGCGTTGGGTGGGGTCATTGAGTGCAAAAATACAATGTCTCATAAGGTAAGGTTGTCATGTATCAAATGAAAGGTCATAATGAGTACATTTCAAATATCAAATTCTTGTCCTCCAAAAATGAGTTAGATGGGGTTATTAAGTGCAAAATAAAACTTTCTAGAAAATGGTGTTGTCGCATAGCAAATGAAAGGTCATTTGGTCTACATTACAAATATACTTCCGATCTCGAAAATTTTGGCGAATGGGTCATTAAGTGTAAAAAGTGAAAAAGGTTCAAAAGGTATGCTTGTCGTATATCAAATGAAAGTGCGTAAAGTACATTTCAAAACATGACTTTTACAGGAAAGACCTTTCAATTGTTTTACAAACAATTGAGATACTAGTTTTCCTTTTTTATGATTATTGCATCATTTTGGCACTGTGCCAAATGCGGTCATTATGTATATCAAATTGAACGTCTAAATGAGCTCTATTCAAAATGAAAATTTCAAACCCTTTTCATCCCAGTGGGAAGGGTGGGTCATTTAGTGCAAAAATTCAAACTTCTCAGATGGTAAGGTTGTCGCATATCAAATGAAAGCCCATAAAGCGTACATTTCAAATATCAAATTGACGTCCATAAAAATGGGTTGGGTGGGGTCATTGAGTGCAAAACATAAATTTTTTTAATATAAGGTTGTTGTATATCAAATGAAAGGTCATAACGTGTACATTTCAAATATCAAATCCTGTCCTCCAAAAATGAGTTGGATGGGGTTATTTAGTGCAAAATCAAACTTTTAGAAGATGGTGTTGTCACATATCAAATGAAAGATCATCAAGTCGACATTACATATATCATACTTTTGATCTCGAAAATTTAGGCGGATGGGGTCATTAAGTGTAAAAGCGAAAAGTTTCAAGGTATGCTTGTCGTATATTAAATGAAAGGTCGTAAAAGTACATTACGAAAACATCACTTTTACAGGAAAGACCTTTCAATTGTTTTACAAACAATTGAGATACTAGTTTTTCTTTTTTCTTCCAACATTTTTTGACATGGCCTCACCTCGTTTCTATTGGAGTTATCAAGACCAAATATGGACCATCGATAGACCTCATCATGAAGTATTACCAGATGAGGCTGTGTAGGATTTTATCATCCCTTTAGAAGTAATCTCCCTTTTATTGTTTTTTTTCGACATGGCCCCCTCGTTGTTTTTAAAGATAACATGACCTTATTTGAACAATAGGTAGACCTCATCATGATGTATTACCATATGAGGGCACGTGGGATTTCATTATCCCTTTGAGAGTTGCATCCTCGAAGCAGTTTCTTTTATTTGCATTTTTCTTAAAAAGTATAAGAGATAGAATCGATTTGAAAATGGCAGCATCTACAGTAACAAATGGCAATGTTAATAAACATAAACAATTAGTATGTTATCAATCCTTATGAGGAGTTATTTCCTTGAAAATTTTACACAATTTTTAAAAATTGTATTTTGAGAACCGGAAATCGTAGAGACTTAGAACCTTCACCAATAATCTTTAATTCATGTGACCTTTAATTTGCATCCAAGGTCAAAAGTCACTGAGTGCAAAAAATTTACGCTGCAATTTCAAGCTTACATATTAAGAAAGCGATAAGAGTTTGCTGCATACATACTGTGTATAAAATGTTCCTCTCGATGAGCTCTACATTGTATACATTAAGCTCAAAAATGTCCGACCGTCTGTTCAAAAGTTACAACGAGATAATTCTTAAAAGTATAGTATTGTGTGTATATCTTTGAAAAGAAAACAGATATCAACCTACTATAAACTGCAAACATGATCAGTATTTTAAGACCTTCAATTTGAGGTCAATCTCAGGTCATGATGAAATTTTACCTTGACCTTTAAAGCATACTATGACCTTGACCTTGTGGTATTTGAAAGGTCAGGTTGTCCTGAGTTGAATGGTGGTAGTCCCATGTCTCTCGACTTCCGGTTCTCAAGTTTGGTATTGCATCATATATTTGATGATTCATTGTGACCTTGATGGACCTTGGAATTGTCCCAAATTTTTTCTACAATATTGTTCTTCAACTGAAGATCATTTATCATTTAACAGATTTGAGATAAGTATTGTCGTTTTAGAGAGAATGCAGTTTGAAATTTTGCGAGCGGAGGCATGTATTTCTGAATCAACAACAGCTTTCCACCTGAAGTTTTCAGAAATTGAAGAGTTTAACATGGTTATATGTTTGACTAATTACCAAAAACTTTCAATGAAAACTGAAGAAAAAAATCAATTTGAAATTTTCATGTTTTACATTGACTTTGTAAGTTTCATAAGTTCTATTTATATAATTGATATTGCATCATTTTTGGCACTGTGCCAAATGCGGTCATTATGTATATCAAATTGAACGTCTAAATGAGCCCTATTCAAAAATGAAAATTTCAAACCCTTTTTCATCCCAGTGGGAAGGGTGGGGTCATTTAGTGCAAAAATTCAAACTTCTCAGATGGTAAGGTTGTCGCATATCAAATGAAAGTCCATAAAGCATACATTTCAAATATCAAATTGACGTCCCCAAAAATCGTTGGGTGGGGTCATTGAGTGCAAAAATACAATGTCTCATAAGGTAAGGTTGTCATGTATCAAATGAAAGGTCATAATGAGTACATTTCAAATATCAAATTCTTGTCCTCCAAAAATGAGTTAGATGGGGTTATTAAGTGCAAAATAAAACTTTCTAGAAAATGGTGTTGTCGCATAGCAAATGAAAGGTCATTTGGTCTACATTACAAATATACTTCCGATCTCGAAAATTTTGGCGAATGGGTCATTAAGTGTAAAAAGTGAAAAGGTTCAAAAGGTATGCTTGTCGTATATCAAATGAAAGTACGTAAGAGTACATTTCAAAACATGACTTTTCCTTTTTATGATACACATTCAAATTGAGAATTAGGTGACCTGGCAGTTGAAAAGGCCTCTTTCATAAAGAAAAAACTTTCAATACAAAATACTAAAAAAAAAAGGAAGGTGTTTTGGATACACATCAAGAGTCAGTTTCACAAAAAATCTTATGACTAAAGTTGATCACAAGTCTTACGCAATTCAGTTTACTTACAATCAACTTTATTCGTAAGATTTTTTGTGAAACTCATTCCTGGTCTTGAAGCACAAGGCATTTTCCCAATATTGCTAAAATAGAAACCCTATTCAGGAAAATATTTGGGCTAAAATTTCTCATGCCAAGTTGGTCTGGAGTAATTCACCAACAAAACTACAGAAAAATTTACATCAATTAGGAAAAGTTTTATTTGCATCTATTTGAACCGTTAAATTCAAGCCATTTCTCAAAAAAAAAAAAAAACCATTCAGTGACATTTGTTGTAATAATTTGATTGTGAATTAATAAACCATGAATTTGAAGTTTTAGTCAGGTGTTCCATGTCAAGACTTGTCATACTGATATGTGTACACCTTTTCACAAAATACAATGCTACCAACCAGCAATTGGAAAAGGACTCAATGAACAATAATTAAACACAGGGATTGAACTTAAGACTTTGGCAATGGTAGCCCACAGCTTAAATTTTGTAGCCCACATATATAGTCCTATAGAAGAAAAGCAGAAATTTAAGTAGCCCACACCAAATTTTAGGGGCCACTGGCGAGTGGGCCCCTGCTAATTTCAAACCTGAAGCATAAATTAATGAACTGTAGAAATGAGGTTGAAGGTAAATGACCCCTGTTACACCACATTTTAAACCTTTTAAATGCTTCTATAAACCAAATAAAGTTGACTTTATGGGTCTAATATGTAATGAAGAAATTGATTGATTGATTGATTGATTGTTGGTTGCTTAATGTCCACTGGCAAATATTCTATGCATGTTCAGAAAGAGAACAAATTAACAATTAATACAATAGGAAGAAACTGACCTGATCATGTAAAAAAATACAGAATCACTAGGGTGCATAAGCTGAGTTGTGATCTTAGTGGTTTGTAGTAAAAGAATAATGAAGACTTTGAAGTTATCTGACTCAAGTATACTGAGAATTTATGTCAAATGATAGAAAACCAAACATTTACCCAAATTTCAGTCAATTGATTGCTGATACATGACAGTGACCTTTAACCAAGTGATCAAAAAAATCAAGAGGTCTTTTTCAGTGGCCCAGGGCACATTATCTACCAAATATTGGTTAAGATTTTATATCTGGCTCAAAACATATTTCCAAGAAATAAAACTCTTTCCAAAATTTCAGTCTATTTATTAACCAGAATAATTCAGTCACTCCCAATAATCAATCTCTCTTACTTGCAAGGGCCTGAATTCCTACCACATTACAAAATCTTCACAGATCCTGTATTTTGATTGGTGCCCTGAGGAAAAGTTTAGGTTGTTCCATTTGGGCATCTAGCTTCCTCAACAAATAATAAAATGTTTCGCCGAGCGCAGCCTGATACGACCGCAGAGGTCAAACCCTGAACAGTTGGTACAAGTTTGGACACAATATTCAAGCTTGATACTGTCTGAATTTGGATTGTGATCAAATTTTTGACATAATATAGGTTTCTGACACAAAATAAATGTGGTGAAAGATCTTAAAAATTTGAAATGGGTTGAAATATTTGTATTAATTTTCAATTGAAGATTTCTTGCTATTGCGCAATACTGTGATATTGTGCAATACTGTGCTATTGCACAATACTGTGATATTGTGCAATATTGTGCTACTGCCCAATACTGTGCTATTGTGCAATACTGTGCATTCAAAGATTTCCTTCTATTGCGCAATACTGTGCAATTGAAGATTTCTTGCTATTGCGCAGTATTGTGCTATTGCACAATACTGTGCAATTGGATATTTCTTGCTATTGCACAATACTGTGCAATTGAAGATTTCTTGCTATTGCAAAATACTGTGCAATTGAAGATTTCTTGCTATTGCGCAATACTTCATATAATAATTTACACATCATGTTTGGTGTGTATCTCCTGCTATATCAGTATTTTTGCTTTTATATAAAAATCAGAAATAATGTAAAATTGGAAAATTTTAAGAAAAAAAACCCAAAAATTATGAATAAAAAATCCCCCCACCCCAAAATTTTTTTTAACCCCCTTTTAGTAATCACCCCAAACTCAATCCCGGCTTTCCCTTTGTGGTATGGTACCTTGCATTACAATTTCAGAGAGATCCATACACTTAAACACAAGTTATTGTCTGGAAACTAGAAAAATGCTTGTTTTTGGCACTAATTCCTGAACGTTTAGGGCAATTACCCCCAAACTCAATCCCAGCCTTCCCTTTGTGATATGGAACCTTGTTGTACAATTTCAGAAAGATCCAGTTATTGTCCGGAAACATTAAAATGCTTGTTTTTGGCCCCTTTTTGGCCCTTAATTTCTAAACTGTTGGTACTATAACCCCCAAAATCGTTCCCAACCTTCCTTTTGTGGTATTGAACCTTCTTGTCAAATTTCATAGAGGTCCATTCTCTTAAACTAAAGTTATTGTCTGGAAACCAAATGTGTCTTCGGGTGATACCGACGATGACATCATATCAATATACTACGCAAGAAATTTTTTCGGTCGTATAAAAGCTAGCCACTATGATATACAGTAGCTTAGAGTGCTGATAGTGGCATTGAAACACCCACAATCAATCAAGGCTCTGAATGTGCAAGAATGACATGGGTTCCTAGTGAAGCATTTAAAGATTTAATTCTGCTGTTCCTGTTATCCTACTCTCCAACAAGTCATTTGTATATTCATTATAGTAATCATAACACAAAGAAATACACATGTTTTGGAACAACAAATAGCCTTGTCATTGTTTGTGGGTTTTTTACATTGACACTGACATATAAAGGCCATTTATGGTCAAAATATTTGTATATCTTTACAATACAATTTTATCTTTTTTGATATATTCCTTATAATTTTCCATGTAAAAATCTTTAAACTTGCATACTTGCTTGCTTGTGTAGCATCATCATTTCAGGGCAATCCTATACCTTTAAGGTTTGATGGTTGTTTGTTTTCTGAAGACTCTTATATATTTATTATATAAATCTAGTTTTTTTTTATTATTTACTATACATAGATATAGGAAGATGTGGTATATGAGTGCCAATAAGACAACTCTCCATCCAAATAACAATTTATAAAAGTAAACCATTATAGGTCAATGTACGGCCTTCAACACGGAGCCTTGGCTCATACCGAACAACAAGCTATAAAGGGCCCCAAAATTACTAGTGTAAAACCATTCAAACGGGAAAACCAACGGTCTAGTCTATATAAAAAACGAGAAACGAGAAACACGTATTACATAAACAAAAGACAACTACTGTACATTACCTTTTCAACAGTTTCTTTATAAAATAATAAGCAGCCCATACATTGTACTTTTCCATCTGCTCAATGATGTTCACACAGACTTGTTTTACACTGAATATATGGCTTTTGGTTAAGTGATTAACAGTAAAACAATTCAGTCAGCATCTAGCTTGTTACATTGTTAAACCCTTTGATCGACTATACACCAACATTTTTACATGTGACTGTCTCTTATGAAGGATGGTCAATGGTCATCTCTCCAATGTGTGTGATAGCTTGTGGAATTGTTCTTTGCAGACACCCTTAAAAAAGGGGAATATAAATTATATATATATTCACAAATACTTTAATTTATTGATTGATTGATTGGTATTGTGCTATTTCATGGCGGTCAGTTTTTATTTGTGGAGGAAGCCAGAGTGCTTGAAGAGAACCAGGACCTTCCGTAGGAAAACTGACAATCCTAGTCAATTAAGATTGGAGTTGAGCGCACCTGCCACCTGTGAGATTTGAACTCACAACCACAGTGTTGACAGGACAGGCCACTACTTAGACCACTCTTTGTGAAAGCTAAATAGCATCAGGTCTTAAAGAGTCCTGTTACACAAAATTTCATGATTTATCCTCATACAATTATGCATCCATGATATGATAAAATTGAGAATGGAAATGGGGAATGTGTCAAAGAGACAACAACCCGACCACAGAACAGACAACAACAGAAGGTCACCAATAGGTCTTCAATGCAGCGAGAAATTCCCGCACCCGGAGGCGTCCTTAAGCTGGCCCCTAAACAAATATATATACTAGTTCAGTGATAATGATGTCTGTTACTTGATCTACTTCTTAACTAACTTTAATGTCTCTTCAAGACAAATGTTAATGTTGTAAGTAAAATGTTGAGCTGTCTATTGAAAATTAAAATTGTAAAATTATCCTGACTTAAAAAGAAAGGTTATCATGTACACATACTATTATTTATTTTTTTGTATTTGGAATTCAGCATTTTTGCACAAAAATGTGTTCAACATCCAATACAAGATACAATACCAATAATACTCTGAAATAACCCTTAAACAAATGAATCCAGATGTTGACACATTCGAAACTGAACACAATCACATTGAACAATAAAATCACTTAAATTTTCACTTAAAAGGTACATGTAAGACAAATAATTTTTTATCAGATGTTTGCTTAAACATATATGTCCTTACAGGGCTTTGTTTTATATATCATTAAATGTTGAAAAGCTGATATAATATTGTTAAAAATAAAACCTACCTAATTGAAATACAGATACTGTGTCCTTGCTTCCCTTACAAGAATCTGACAACACATTCTACTTTCTGTTCTAGTTATTATTACATCTGCCAAGGAATTTTTAGCCTTTAAATTTTTTAATTACAACAAAACCAGAGAATCTGAATGGTCTTTAAAACAGAAAGTAGAGCAGAGCATTGTCAGATTCTTGTAACCAAAGCATTGATACAGGGTCTGTATTTCAGGTGGCACGTAGTATTTCCTGGCCCATAAGGGATAATGATAGCCTTTTAGGATTTTCACCACTTTCTAACACTGCGAAAAATTCTACATACACAGTTAACTGAAGTACTTTCATTATACTAATCAGAAATAAATTTGAATATGTATCATGACCGTTTACTTTTTGCTATTTTTAAAAACCTAAGGCCACTAGTGCTTTTAGGTCTTTTATCATGCAGTGAATACAAAAATTAAAAAATTCTCAAAATTCATTTTCACCTGTATGTAAAATTCTTTCATATTTTCTACACCTGATTCATCCCTCAGTTTGGGAAAGTATGTTCAGTTGATACTGTATTTTTGTCCAATCACACTGTTCAGATACATTGACTTAAGTAGGGTACACAAAAGCAACCTAAATTCGAATACAAATACTACCGTGCTACCTTCAATCAGCCTTGTCATTGACAAAAACATGCTTACTTTTTTTTAATCATTATGTATATTTTTAGTTTAACATACTTTCATTATGTAAACGATACATATTTGAAAAGATCATCATTTAAATTTAACAAACTAAATATAGATTCTAGGCGTATTTGATATTTGATTTTTCAATTGCCTTTATTGAGAAATAAACTCCGGGGAAAATTGGCCATATTCTTTCGATTTTAAAGTAAAATCTATACCTTGCATTTGAATTGTGATTATTTAATCTATAAATTCATTATGCAGCGTTCAGACAGTGTCTTGCACTTGCTCTTTCAGTTGTCCCATTCAATGCTAACCCTTTGTGCCCACAAAACTTACTAAATTGACAACTGTTAAATATGTTATCTTCAAATATTTAATACTGGACCTAAGAAACAACTGCAAGTTACTTCTAGCAGTCTGCAGGGAGATTGAAGTCTGTATGATTTTTTTGCCAGCCGTCAGATATTGGGGTCAACCGAGTTAACAGTACGTCAGTGTGATGATTTAAGAGCCAACCAAATTAATCACCAAAATACAGAAATTCATGGAGACAAAAATATTAAAGACTTGTCATACTTTTTATTGGTACAGATCAACTTTCTTGCACTTAAATGCATTGAGTCAATCTTTGTTGTTTGTTTTTAGGTTTACAGAATAGAGAATATTATGGGCGGAAAAAATAGAATAGATAATAATGAGGTGCTGAAAGAATAGAAAAGTAGAGACTGTGTCACTCATCTAGAATATGTGCATCTTCAGCTATGGCATCTCCAACCTTGTAGTCTAGAATATAATTCAGGACTAAAATCTCTTTTTTGTTGTCTTTTCTCGCTGATTATTTTTGCTGTTTACAGTTTTCCTTTATTTAACAAAGTTTTCCCAATGAAGATGCAAAAAATGGTAAAAATCATCTTTAGAAAATAACTCCTATAAAGATTTGACTGATAATTTCGGCTATCTTGACATACTGTTCAAATGTAGATCATGTCCTGTTCATCATTTTTGCTTTTTAAAGTTTCCACTATTTATTATATTTTTCATGATAATAGGCAAAAAAAATCATAAAAATCACAAATTTAGGGCAATAATTCCTATATGGAGTTGATTGAAAATATGGGCCATGTTGACTTATATGTAGATCTTGTCTTGCTGATCCTGTATCAGTGTATGCTATTTCAATTTTAATCTATATATTATATTTTTCAAGATAAAATTCAAAAACTCAAAGTATTGGTAAATATTGTCATTTAAGGGCAATAACTCCCAAAAAGATTTGACCAAAGATTTTGGCAATTTTGACTTGTTTGTAGATCATGTCTTCTGGATCATTTTTGCTTGCAAAGTTTTTCTCTATCTACTATAGTTTTCAAGATAAAAGGCACCCCCACCCCCCTCCTAAAAAAAAATCATCATCCTTTATGCCTATATGGAGTCAACATACAATTTTGCCCATGTTGACTTATTTGCAGATCTCGTCTTGCTGACAATTTTTACTATTTATTGTTTCTATTTATATAATAATAATAATAAATACTTTATTTAAAGACGGTAACATCAGTTTGTTCGATACTTATTTCCTCTAAGTAGTGGCAAAACAGATGACAAGAGAACAATAGAAAAGTCACTCTTCTTAAGAAAAAGTCAAGAAAATCAATAGCAAAACAAGCCATGTGAAATACTGATTAAAAGATCTTTTTAAACAGCAATCATACAATTTAAAGATATTATTTGTTAAACTGTGTTACTAGAAATATACATGAAAATACATGAAGTTTTATGTTCATTATCTATCGAGATAATTAGATTAGAGGCTCGTGAAGCTAAAATTAAAAACATGTTAATCTGTGCTGCATATTGACAAAAAAAAAAAAATGTAAAAAAATCATGTAAAGATCTTTCAGGTCAATAATTTTCAGAATGTTCCACATAGTCCTTAGCATGTAAAAACTTCCCAAGATATACATATTTTTCACATCTGAGATTTCCAGTACACAGGTCTGCTTTTGTCACATGAACTTTCAATATAGAAATATCATCTTTTCGTGAATGTAACGATTTAAAAGTTGTGTCTGTTAAGGTTTAAAAATTAAAAATAAATATTTAAATAAATACAAAGTAGGTTATCCATTACAAAGATTTTTATCAATTTTTGAACAATTCTAAGAAAAGGTCGTCTTGATTTCTGTACATGTATTTGCAGTCTGCTCAATCACTTCACATGCAATGTTTACATCAGGTTAAGATCTGTTTGAATTTGCTTAGTACCTTAATTAGGTCTTTCCACTTTTCTGTGGAAACACCTATTGATTTTGTTCTGATTATTTTTTTATTCTTCTTCCGCCAAACCCTTTTTTTTTTGCAGTATAAAGTGGTTTTGCAAGATGTCCCATAGATTTTTTGCATATGATATCAAACAGTTATTGCGCTTTTGAAACACACCCTGTTAAACTGAACACTTTTTATTGTAAGAGTTATCTCCCCAAACACTGTTTTTCTTTTGTGCACATCTCCTTCTCAACCGTAAAAGAAATCAATAAATTTATTTTTCCAAATTGCTTGTTAATTCCTTAGGATGCTTCGGTCAATTTTAACCAAAGCAATACTGAGACTCCATATGAGAGTTATTTCCCACTTTTGAATTTGACATAAGTATATGTAAATGTAACTCATGAGTTTTTCCCACTTTTGAATTTGACATAAGTGATATGTAAATATAACTCATGAATTGTAAGTGATAAAGACCTAGGATATCTTGATTTGATGTCCTTGGTCCACCAAAAAGAAAATGGTGTCAAGGTCATAGGTCAAGGTAATGTTCCAAATTTTGCCCTTTGGTTGTGTGTGCATCTTATCTCATACTATAAAATTAGATATCAACGAACTGGTTCTATTTTTGTGTTTGTTGAGACGAAGAAATAGTACATGTAGTCCGAAGCGATCAGATGATATCTTGTAGGAGTTATTGCCCCTGAAATGTTAAAATTTAAGGAACATTGATTATTTCTTCATTCTGGTTTATGATAGGGTCCTTTAATAGGGTTGGGTGACACAAGACCTTTAAAAATATCAACCAGAAGTGACCTTGTGCAAACTGGAAGTAGCTATTTTTGCACTTTAGCAAGGGAAAATACTTAGAAACAATATATTTTTAGAATCAGCATACAGTAACCTTAAAATGACATACTGACCGTGCAAGACCCTCACGGGTAGTCAAGGTCTTTAAAAAAAAAACCTCATCGTCTACATCCAAAGTCACCTTTAGTAAACTGGAAGTAGCTAATTATTTCCCTTATTTGAAAGAAAAGCATATAGAAACCATATATTTTTCGGAATCAGTGTTAAGTAAGCTATCTTATGGCACCTGATGTGACCTTTGGTAAATGGGAAGTGGCTGTTTTTCTCCCTTATTTCAAGAGAAAGTACAAAGAAACCATATATTTTTGGAATCAGTGCAATGAAAGCTATCATATGAGACTAGAAGTGACATTTTCTTAACTGGAAGTAGCAAATTATCTCCCATATTTAAGGCAAATGTATATAGAAACCATATATTTTTGGAATCAGTGTAAATAAAGCTATCAAAAGAGGCCGGAAGTGACATTTTCTAAACCGGAAGTAGCAAATGATCTCCCTTATCTAAGATAAAAGTATATAGATACCATATTTTTTTTTTTAATCAGTATGAAGAAACCTATGATTGGACACCAATAGTAACTTTGAGTAAATCAGAAGTAGCTTCTTATCAATCATTTAGAAATTTAATGTGGAAAGACCTTCAATTCTTCTCTCAACAATTTGTTTTTACTTTCAAAAGTGTTAATTTTTGCTGCATATGAATCGATTCCTTTGGAATATTTTCCCTGAACTTCTCTGTTCTAGCTGCATACATATACTAATAATTGGTATTTCCCAGAGAGTTATAAACCCAGTAGAAAAAATAAATCGAAATTGGTTCTCCAGGAATTATTCGCATAGCAACATTTTAAACCAATTTTACACAAAGGTCTATAGCCTGCTGTACTCATTGTTTGCTATTTTAGGTTTGGTTGAAGTAGACTGTTCATTTGTTTGATTGCGTGAATTGCCTTAACTTTGTATGAAAGTACACAAGTGTCTTATTTTGGTTTATAAGTTTAAAGTATACTTTTCCGTATTAAGAATTTCTTCTTCAATATCCTCCGAATCGATTGCACAAAGAATCTTTTGATTTAAATCATTCATAAGTTTCTTCTTTTGTTCTATACTTTCGAATGTTGTGAAAAAATCCATCCTGTCTAACTCTGCTTTGTTTTTCAAATCATCTTTTTTCATCTTATTGCTTTCAGCTTATTTAAATCCTGGTCACGGCACAAAAATGCAAGAATATGTGAAGAAATTGAGAAGAATTTCTTCATATTATAAATTGTATTCAATCTAGAATGCCCAAGTATATAAGTGATATGTCACAAAGTCTATATGTTACAATACCTAAAATAATTGTTATGTTCCCGCATTGTGTTCTCGCCATAATTACAGCAATAACATCATATGGAAAATTTAATTTGATTTTAATTCATTTTGAATTGTTTCTATTTACCAGAATGTTTTCTTGTGAATTTATTAATAATAGCGTCCTTGCTAAAAGGTAACAAACATTGAAAAAATGAAGTTTTCAGTGTATTACACGAGAGGTAGTATTTTAACATTACATGTAGATTTCCCACTGTATAATGCTCTCTGAATATATCATATCTATTAAATATCTATCTATTACAGATTTAAAGATAATAGGCAAACATAAAAACCAATGTTAATATTTGTTATTTAAGGGCAAAGTCATCTGACAGTGTTGATGTAACTGGAAAATCTGCACAGGCTGCTTCTGAACATTCCTGACCTGTCAGATTTTCTTTATCTATAGCGGTTATCAAGATAATGGACAAAACTTGGATTTTAACTCTTTTATTTTTAGCCATGTCTGTTATGTTGGTTGGTAGGTCGGATCATCAGAAACCAGATACACATGGATGAAATATGATGATGACAGATGATGGATGCCAAGTGCTTGGCCCTTCGTGTCTGGAGAACTATAAATGTAACAAAAAACAAAGAATAGGAAAATTGGACTGAAAAAGTATAATAATAGTAGTATTATACAGAAATGCAGACCCCCATTGTGAATTTATGCAAAATATACTTAAAGATTATTTTTAACACTTTGTCTTTGACTTTAACATAAGGATATGAGAACTTCCTTGTCAACTCTTTATTTTATGTACTGGACCGAAATTTAAAAGGGTTCTTTATGAGGAGGACAGAGGGGTACCTTTATCCTTTCTCCCGCCCTTTCTCTCCTTTCTCCCACCCCCTTTCTCCTTTCTCCCGTCCCCTTTATCTTGTCTCCCACCCTCAAACATGAAAAATTAATGTATAGGAAGCTCATTTTAATAGAAATCAATCAAAGTTTTTTTAATGACTCGTCCTCACCTTGTCCTTTCACAAGATAGAAGTGTTGTTTCTTCTGCTTCAAGAACCTCAATAATTCACAAACTGGACAGTGAAATTTTACAAAAACATTGAAAATGAAAACAATCAAATAACAACTATAGATTCCGGGTAGACCAATTATATCACAGTATAATGGACCCCTTGAAAGAATAGAAAGATATTAAGATTACTTTTTAGTTCCCTTAGTAAAAAAAAAACAAAAACAAAAAAAAAACGTACATTTCTAACACAGGTGACTCTATCAGATATATTGAAAACTGTACATTTGATAATTATGTACTACTTGTTACATATGATATAACATCACTATATACCAATCTCAGATTTGAGGAAATCACACAATCTTTACAAAAAGCGCTTGATAAACATGAAGAAATTGAATATCCTATAACAAAACCTACCAATAAATTTTTGGTTGAAATAACAAAACTCATCCTTTCAAATAATGCATTTACTTTTCATGGAAATTCATATCGACAAATTATTGGAGCATCAATGGGAGCAACAGAAATGTGTGACATTGCTTTTTTCAATCACTTAAACTTAATCCTATATTTTCTGTTTGAAAATGCAAATAAACAACACGACCGGCTCAAGTTCACTTATAAATGCAATGATCATTCCATAAAATTTCTAGACCTTGTAATCTTCAAAGGCGAATGCTTCAAAATTACTGGTGTTTAAGACCTGAAATGCTTTTTAAAGAAAACAGAAAAATTCCAATATCTTCATAAAAACTCATACCAACCCATTTCAAACTTTAAATCCTTTTTAAAGGCAAAGGTATTCGTATACTTAAAAACATTGAAAATGAATTTCAAACCAGAAAACTACTCTTTATTGAAAAACTATTAATTAGAGGATATAAACAGAAGTTGGTAAAATAAATTCTATCAAAAATCAAATTCCAAGACAGACAAGATAAATTAAAGAAAAAGAACAAAGTTGAAAATAGATGTAATGTATCATTCATTACAAATTATCATCCCCAAGCAGAAAAACTCCAAAAAGTATTCAGGAAATACTGGCATCTTATTAAAACAGATTCTTCAATAGGTGCAAAATTCCATAAAAACCTATCAATAGGATTCAAAAGAAATAGAAACATTTGTGAATTAATTAAATGAGCTATTAAATAATTTGTATAATTAAAATCTCACAGTTCCTTCTAATTATTTAACTGTGCAGAACTAATTAATGACCATCATGTGAACTGATATTCTTATGACAAAACTTCTTACCATGCAACACTTAATTCAACATTTATTGAAATTGGCTGAAAAAGCTTGAAAAACAAAAAATCAAAATTCAAATTCAAATTATCAAATTAAAAAATATAATGGATAAAAAAAAATAATTAAAAAAAAACAAAAATTAACAGTAATAAAAATTAATGTATAAATGAAAAACAATAACAAAAGGGGTGGTCTTCTGATGAAGGTTTCCCTGGAATAAACACAATCCTGAAAAACCTGAAACATTGCGCAGTATTAGTAATTAGTAATTGGGCGAACAGGTACTAGGGCGAACGTGAATCGGGGCGAACGGACCCGGATTCGTAAATTAGTTCCCGGTCTGGTGATAATTCCATTAGCACCGCTATAAAAAAAAAATCATTGACGTGGTGTTTGTGCCTTCTTCGGTTAATTAGTTACTTTTTACCTGTATACCATGTATATTTAGCCTTAATAGATGCATTCATTTCAAGGCCTTTGTAATTCTCGTAATTGTTTACTCAAAAGAATATGACTAAATTTCAACATACACCGGAAATTGGTCCAATCAAATTACGGGATTTTCAAACACGTGATCACCAAAGCGCGAAGCCCAAAACAACAACTTTTAGTTGGAAGAAAGACACAAATATATCCCGTGTGTTTACGCTGGAAATGGCAAGCAGGGCGTCGTCTGCACTAGAAGAAATACAAAACAATTATGAACAAAGGTCTGCTTCGTTTTCAACACATTCAATAACATATAAATTAGTAGGTACAGGTTCATTTATGTTGTGACTTCTGGATAAAAATTTTGTCGGCTTTCTTTTTAATTTTATAGTTCAGGAGCCCCACGATATAGAGCTATACTTAACTAACTCTTACCCTGGATCTACCCCTAAAGCCTTACCCTTACCTAATCCTGACTTGAAGTAAAGGCACTGTAATCTGTATTCTGTAACTGGAGAGCATAATTCTCATTACAAAATCCGTTTGTCTCCTCCAGGACCTCTGTGTTTAAAAATAGCACTACAATCGATTTGATCTGAAGAAGTACTTCCCTAGGTTGGTGTTTTCTGCAGGATGTTTTGGCGTGGTATGGAGCCATACTGTGTTTTCTTGATGCCCAGCCCCTTTTTAGGAAAAAATTTGGCGCCTTGCCCCTGTTCCGTTGTATTTTAGACGGCAGTGTCTGCAGCGTACCCGCATGCGGTGCGAATAGTCAAATTGCCGTTCGTGAGCTCTGCGTACCCACATCCGGTTTCTAAATGAAATGGCATCGGATCGGAATGAAACGTGAAATATATACTGAATTTGTCGCAATTAATGAATAAATTGATTAAAACTACTCCAAGTTTTATAAATAATTATATATAGGTAAGTGAATAGTTTTTCTCAATTAATAAATATTCTTAAAAGTGAAGAGTGATGTACATGTGGGCAGAGACATATAATACAAGTCTCTGATGTGGGAAGACATTTAAAATTTATCATGAATTGGAACAATTTGTCAGTCAAAACTATCAGTCGATTAATTTTATACAATTGTATAAAAGAAACTCGAGTCAATTGCACCTGCAGAGAAAAGAAGAACTGGAAAGACAAAAATTAAAGAGGAAAAAGTTTAACAGAATAAATTGTAATATATGTGCCAAAACAATCCTATTGGATATGTAAAATTTGTTCCAAATCTTAATTAGTTACGAATCTTTTAAAATTGGTTTAATTTGACATTATTACTTGCTTCTTTAATTTTTATATAGACATCAAGCTTTAATTTTAGTAGTTTAAGATATTCTAAAATTTCAGTTTTGTTTTACATTTTACTAAAAGATTATTTTAAATCTCATATGGATTTCCATATGGGTATTTTTTCAAATTCAGTAAAATTTAATTCTTTAAATTTGCATTTACATTTTATAATAGTATTAATTTTTATCATGTTTTCTTTTACAGGGACTGTTCAATTTCATGTGGGTCTCATTGGGGTCTAAGCGTGGCGGGATTGCCGATTTTTGTAAGCGTGACACGTGAAAGTCAAATTATTGTGTCGTGAAAGCGGAAATGAAGTCTAGCGGGACACGGAAACTACAAAAAAAATGAGAATAGCTTCGTTACATAGTGTAAGCGGGATACGGAATATTTTCGGGATCAGAACCCCAATGAGACCCCTTTCATGTTCCATCAGTGTTAATTTGCAATGTTTATTATGTTCTATTAAATACAATTTGAAAATAATATTTTCATTTTCACTACAAAATCCAAGATAATTTCCGTTTATATTTCACGTTTCATTCCCGATCCGAGTTTTATTTAAAACCGGATGTGGAAGCGAAACAATTTGACAATATTTTATTTTATCATTTAATATCGGTTCTGTAATTCGAGCAAGACCATTTTATTGAATTCAATATTTTAATGGCCGAAAATTTGTTAATGTTTGAAACAGTTTAGAAGCGACAGAGTACAAATACGATTAATGATTGAGTCTTATAGGGACAACATCGATTTGTATCGCTACAAATTTAAAACGGAATTCGGCGATCGTTTGAGTTATAATTTTACGTTGAATGGGATGAACATTAATATTAAATCTGTTTGTTTATATTTTCTATTTATACTATTCCATCTGTCAAGACGTCGGATTGGGTGTGAATTAATAACGGCTTTCATACTGTTGTTATCTTAATAAATTACAGTTAAGAATATAGCTGATATAGTTTTGAACAGTACAAAAAATCAGCAACGTTTCAAGGGCTTTCCAAAGTAGCTGGTAGACGGCCGAAATCCGCCGTTTACGGTGGCTTCAAGTGCTGGCTACTTCACTGACGAAAATATAAATTCAAAAAGAAAAAAATATCATTTTAAAATGTTTACAGGTAGTCGAGAGACGTATTGTCGCAAAGTTCGCGGTCACGATAAACAAGGATGAAAAATCAGTGTTTACCTTGGGCTAAATATAGATCACTTGAATTCAGGTCACTGGTTGGTCATGTATTTAAAGTCGAAAGCATCGTATCTTTTCAAGGATAACAAGAGAGACGTTCCGATGGTCATTAACTCTTTGATTTTGGCTTTAAGAAAGTGAAGAAAGTCCGATAACATGACAATAGTATGTTATGGAATAATATCCGTCAAATAAAAGAAAGTGTAGTATATCATGTTGTTCAGAATCTGGAAAACAGTACCTTTTGGAGTTCATTTTTCAAAGCTCACGTGGTGTTCAGAGAATCAAGGTCAAAAATGAAAGTAGAATATTGTTTACTCTACCACAAATAAATAACATTTCCAAATGATTTAAGTATCCTACTTATTGAACAGTTTACAAAGAGAAAATCAGAGGATATATCAATTTTCTGTCAATGCTTGAGAAATAATTGTATGATTGAAATATGTGTTACAGTCTTTTGAGAAAAAAGGGGGGTCATTTGTTTACAAATTAACGTAGTTATGCAAAATAAATCGACCAAGATATCTAATAAATCGGATTATTATTTAAATAAAACTCCTTGAAAAGCAAATGAATTTTCAGCATAAGGTAAAGAAAATAAAAAACTGACCATTACACAAAAAAAAATGAAATTTCCTTGAGAATTTTTTTTTTTTTAATTTCATACATTAAAAATGGTCATTTGAAAGAATTAGGTGACAGGAGATTGCGAGAATGCAGGATTTTGCTCTATTAACCCCAGAGCTTATGGGGGCCTTAAGCAGACCCCCGGCCGTAAACCATAAAGCTTACAGCTTGGTGGGCGTACGGCTTCGCCGAACGCATGTGACAGCCCCCTATAATTTTAATTTAGCCTACTACTTCAATTTTAACACTTTCACTTCTGATTTAATTTTTCCGCGGGTTTCTGTGGCGAGGAAAATTTGCACGCTCAGATTCCCCAGCCTGAATTAATTTCGTGACCGGTGCTTCAACTTCAAGAAAAGCTGCTTCTTGAAAAACATGCTGCAACTCGAGAACGCAGGCACAGATCGCCAAAACAACTGATATGGAAGTTCAAATGATTGCTATGTAAAAGATTTTCCTAGCCTTTTAAAATTAAAACAAAGAATAATGTCATTATAATGCTTGAAAGTTCGATTTTGTTACCTTGTTAGCTCAATGTTGCCAAAATGTCGATATTCGGATGAACTTGTTTACGTGAAAATGTGTTTAAAACGGATAATATTCAGCAAATCGCTATTACCGAGTCTTCTTATTTATCTTATCAATCGTTTTTGTCATTGAAACATCGCTTATAGCAAAACCAAGCTTTTTATCTCTCACAAAATGACCAGTTGACTTTTCGCTTCCGACCGCCATTTGTATTGATGAAAAGACAACTCTGACAATCGAAGAACGACTACTCTTTCAAAGTGCCATGATATACGGATACCACGGATACCTTGTTAATTATAAACGCGGATAAAAGTGTAATTAAACAAATAAGTTATGATTTTTTGGTATTTTCCTGGTATAGATTGCAATACTTTACAAACACAAACACACACACACAAAAACACTCTGTAATAAAAAGAATTTCAGGATTATCTTTTACAAATAGATAAAAATAAATAGATAAATTACCAGGATCATCAACCATTACACAGGCCATAATCTTGCGGCGAAATGACGATTTAAGTCGCCAAAGAATTTTGAAAATCGCTAAATCCGCCAGTCGACTGACTTCATAGCGAAGTCAAATCGCTATCAAAATCGGTAAAGGGAGACAACTTGTGATTGACAAGTCTCACAGGTAAAAATGGCGGCTGACACGGAAAATCGAGATTTTCGAAACGACCCAGGACTAATACTGTCAACGATCAAATTAATAAATACAACGGCGACTTTGAACATCCTTGGATATAACTTTCAAAACTATTCAAACAGAAAACTGACCGTCTGTTTAAGTTATCATTTTACGATGATTTTCATCTGAGGATGTTGCGAATCACTTAGCTGATTTGTTTTATTTTATAACTTACACGAGTCGATCAATTTTACTATTCGGTAGGTAAAAGTGGGAATTAGGGTAGATTTATTATATTGATTGAATAAAATTGAAATATAAAGGTAGAAAGACTGCTGATGGATAATGTGATTGCAAACGCACGACACTCTACCGGTTGTGATCAGCAGTGGATTGTTTTCTCACGACCATTTCGTTGATATGGATGATATTTTTAAAAAATGATAGAAATTAGCTCTTTGTCGGATAATTAATATGCGATTGAAAGATATTTTCATTTATAGACTTGCAATCTTCAACGATAATCTCAATTTACAACTAACATAATGTCCTGGACATTCATGATTCAATACTGTTTTACAAAATAATGACAAGTGGCGATCTAAATTAAATTCCCAGTCATGTGAAATTCAGCAGGTAAATTGGGAGTTATATTTTTCTGTACTTTTAAAAATAAATTGAGGCAGATGCACATGAATTTAATGCATCATAATCATGATATTACTAGGCTACTCCTCATGTCCCAATCAACAAATTTTATTTAGAACACAATGGTACCAATAAATAAACAACAGCTATATATTGTCTAAACCTTTTATTTAGAACTTTCTTTATATACATTGTGTACAAAACACATGAAAAACTGCAAGTATATCTTTTATTGAATATATATAAAACAATTTCCTTAGTGATAAGCATGAAAACACGATGCAACCGAACGGTAATGGAATCTCACTTCTCCAAGAAATTGACCACTTCTCCTTCTCTCTTGGAAGGAGAAGTCACTTCTCCTCTTCAAAATCCTAGATTAGGCCCTGTTACATACATTTGTAGTCGTTTTTTTTTTTTTTAGAAAGGTTAGGTCTTTATTCAACTTTCTCTATTACCAATATGCAACAGCTTTGTTCATGGATTTTCTGTTTGTGTATTTTGCAAAGTTTTAAATCACTGAGTACCGTAGAAAGGCTTGTATAGTCCGCGTTTTATTCTCCAAAATTGGACCTTCCAGTCGGGTGCGGACTATAGAGTACAATAAGCAAGAAATAAGAGAAAATTTCAATTTCGCAGGCGAGGTGGTTTGTTTACGTTCCGCCATCTTTGTTATTTATATTGTAGAGGCGCTCTTATCATTTTCAAACTAATAATTTTAACTCATCCATAATAATAAGTTATTTCTATTCAATATCAAATAATTACTGATAGATATAAAACTAAACCTTTCATTACAAATTTCTCGCTTTCTTTTCAATGTATTGGTTGAAATAAACTGGTATCTGCTTGATTGAAACGATTCAAACATAGTGAAAAGACAACCGTAAACCAGCTTAGAATTTGTAAACTACAAAACGTAATCGGTTATTGTTCGTTCCGCTTTGGTATTTCATACTGACTAATATGGTTTGTATTAGCTTAAGACCCTTCAAACATTAATGTGATAGATATATTAAAGATTGTTTTACAAAAGGATGGAACTGTTTTACTTTCAAAGTCGTATTATAGTGATATCTGTTATGTACGGATTTCGACTCTCACCGGTTAGTTTCTTCTTTACACGTGCCTTTTAAACTTCCTGTTTAAACATACACAAGTTTCTAAATTGTTTTTAGTGAATTAAACTTATTTTAACAATCATGAAGCGTTCTAGAATCATTTACAAGCAGTTTCAGCTTCTGTTTGATGATGGAAAACAGGTTTTCCAAGAAAATACAAACGACCGCACAGGATTTGAAATTACGGAGTTTCATTAGACCTTTTCTAACAGTTACAAAAGTTTTTACCTAAAATTTCGTGGGGAGAAGGGGTGCGGACTATGTACCAGTGCGAACTATACAAGCCTTTCTACGGTATTAAAATTTATTAAATGACCATTTTCATTATGAAGATACTTTAGTTATCATATATATTCATTATAATCATGTGAAGAATAATCACTTACAAAATCAATTTCTACTCTTATTACATGTGTACGCATATGTTTCATCCTTTCTTGATAATTCAGTGCAGTTTCATTTTCCCCATATTGTCACAAAACTTTAGATTTTGATAAAAAAAATTAGCAATCTCTTCCCATTTATAATCGGTATTACAATTAACTTAGAGAATTTGATAACTAAATTTTGAACTTTCAACAATAAAATTTTAACATACAACAAGAACAAAATACAGCAGACTTGACACCTCCCTTTATTGTTCCAGTTTGTAGGCATGTGTGTGAACTTATCTTTGGTCTGGGGCGAGTAATGGCCTTCCTCTGCATACCCCAGCACATTATCTATTTATCAGTCCTTTTACCAGTAAACAAGAAAACTGAAGAAATGTTATGTTGGATGAATGGTAAATAATATGCAGGCATTAAATGTAACCATCCCAAGTAAACTGAAACAGATTTTTTTGAGCCATTGCAAGATTTTCTGTAGATAACAATAATACTAGATGTATTGGTCAGCCACACATATTTGAAGTGTAGTCAACAATGACAAAGGGGTAGTTAAACCTCTTATCTTGCGAACTGGCCAACATTTACTACACATTTAACTTAACCAATATATATATTATATAAAGTTAACAAGATTGATACGTTTTTGTCCTTCCAACACATGGCTTATGAAACAACAGATTTAATATTACAGAAAGGATCAACATTTTGTTCACTTTATCATGTTTCATTTACATGGTCAGAGAAATGAAGGTACCATAAAATATAGGTATACCCTTCCCTGATCATTGTACAAGAAAATATTGGGGTGACCATTATTGGATCTGATAACCAATACAACTTAGAAGATGGTATGCAACTTACATTGTATTCCCATTTGGTATGCAAGACCAAGAAATGCTTTCATTTCTGATTTGTAGACCAAGGCATTTTGTTGTCATTTGGCCTTTGCTGAATGTTGTAGTAAATATAAAATAAAGAGAAGAGGTATGATTGCCAATAAGACCCTTATCCACCAAAGTTCAAATACAGTGGATGTAAACAAATATAGGCAACCATATGGCCTTCATCAATGAGAAAACCCATACCGTAAAGTCAGCCATATAAGGCCCAGACATGAAACATATGAAACAATTCAACTAAGAAAACTAACTGCCTATATATATATAGCTAATTTATAACAAAACAATTAACCAAAACAAAATGACAGACATGAACCAACAACAACCAGTGAACTACATGCTTCTGACTTGGGACAGGCACATAAAGAATGTGGTAGGGTTAAACATGTTTGTGAGCTCAACCCTTCCACTTACCTGGGATGGTGGTATTACAGCACAACATAAGAACAAATAACAAAAATCAGCCAAAAGCTTAGTTATCAGTTTTGTTGATTTAGTATGCATTCAAGAAAAGGATTGCCCATATAAAGTTGCCAGAAATCAAAACCTTCTTTTCAGCACCCATGACATGACTTTGCCCAGTATTACCACAAGGGAAAATATATGTGGAAGCCCTTTTCAACATAATTAAACTCATCGTACACCCATCACCACCATCTCCTCACTAATTAATATTGAACCCCTTTTTCGCCTTTGGCATTCTCATGATTAGACTGATTATAGCCCTCATTGTCATCTATCCCCAGCCTATTTTGACCAATTTTAACCTTTCCTCATCAAATAAGAATTCTTGTCCGGCATTAATTACATAAGTTTCACTGAACCTGCTAATTCGACATCAGTTTCGTGTGACGACATTTTTAAACTGCAATATTAGCAGACGAAATTTCACTGTAATTACTATCAATTTCGTGCATTGTTATCCCGTACATTCTCAGCCCTATCCGCTTATATCACGCTACACTCAATCAAAGTATATGTGTCACCGGAGAACCAGCTTTTCCAAGCCATATCTCTTTCCCCTCGAGATCGAGAATTTTTTTTGTAGCAAAGCCATGAACGCAAAAATCTTACTTGTCTTGTTCCGATTTGTGAGGAAAATTAAAGGCTTTAAAAGATCGCTGTCATAATTCTTTAAGATATATTCAACCATTTATTTTATTATATATCTAAAACTACCTAAGAATTATAAAGGGCTTCATCAAAACACTGAAAACAGCTGTACTTCCACCCTCGTTATCGAGAGAAGCCATTTGAAACCCCACATGACCTTAGAATGTGTTTCCGGTTCTAATTTTAGAAAATAAAATTTTCCTATTTGATTTATTTACCTTTCACGATGTTATTAAAGCTGTTGAAGAACTGAAATAATATCCTCAGATATCGTAGATTTTAATTGAAACATTGATTTTAACTGTTAAGAAGGTAAATAGCGTAAAATCGCGGCTTTTATTGGGATAATATGTATGTATCCTGAAAGATACACTCGCCCTGCGCATCGTGTATCCTCAAGGATACATCCGCCCTCATGCATTGTGTACCCTGAAGGATACACTCGCGAAAGGGTTAAGGAAAGTCCTGCGTTTCAATAAAAAAAACACAAAAAACACAGAAAAGAAAATGAAAAACAGAGGAATATGTATAGTAAGTCTTGCTATACAAATCTTTGAATATCCCCAAAACTATTTGTACAGTTGTGAGCCAAGGTAGCTTTGATTGGTATAAACTTGCGAGATCCAAAGGGTATATATTTGGCACTTTTGTGCATCTAAAAAGCAATGCATATTGCATATGCTCTTGACCGTCATTCAGTCTTGTTCATGCAAAGTCCACTTTCACAACACATCCTTAGACAATCAGTCTCAGTGATCCAGTATTAAAGTTTATAACTAGGGTTATTGATTGAAATGAGGCAGTTGGACAATGAACATGATCAACATTCTATTAGCTGTGTCTAGAAGTGATAATTTTATTACAAAAAGGAATTAAGTTAACAACCTCATATACATATCTTTATTTCTTACCAATAAATATGAAACAATGGTATATTCCATTAAATCCCTATCTATTACAGTGCCTTTATATCTATCTAAAGAGTGCCCTAGAAGTGTAGTCCACTGTGTAAAAGGTGCCCTTAAAGTGTAGCCAATCGCTAAGAGTGCCCTCTGAGAAAAAAAATTACCCTGCCCTTTTCAGAAGCTGCAGGAAACACTATAGGTCAACGGCTTACGGCTGGCTAAGTATCTTCTATTCATAGGAAGCAATCCGGTCGCACTGCGATTATTGAGTAATAGTTAAGTGTTATAATTCATTTTTTGAGAGGGCTGAATATTTTTATTTTTTTATACTCATTACCAACGAGTAATAAGGGTGTTTTTTTTTTGTTTGGGCTTTGTGGCAATCTGATGAGTGAAGCCATTTTCAACTGATGTGACAATTTGTTCTTGTGTTGTGCTTTAACACCACTATATAAAAGCTCAATAGAGCTTATGTTTTCTGTATACAAATTATATCTATAAATAAATAAAGCTTTTGAACTTGAAGGATGAGGATTGAGTGCTCACAAGCATTTTAAACCCCACCATATTGTATATGTGCCTGTCTCGAGTCAAATTTATTGAAATGGGAATTTGTTTAGAACCATTAAAAAGTTCCATTTTTTCTAAGGGTGTAATGCTGTTTGATTGGTCTTAAAATTTAGTTGATCAGAGTTAAAGGAAGCTTGTTTTATTGAAATCAACGTTACTTTAAGCATGTTTCTGACTAAGGATCATTAATTGCATTTTCAGGTTTTGGTATCATTAATGGTTATGGGTATGTAACATGCCTGCCAGTTGACAGCACATGTTCATATACGTGTGTATCCTGGATAAGGATAAAGCAGTGTTCAAATTTAACTCTTACTCGGCTTTCTCATACATTTCTTTGCTTTTTTTATGTACTTTAATTCCTCATTTTCATAAAATTTCCTACCAGTATGGTCTGCTTTCACAATTTTTATGCCCCTGCCGAAGTGGGGGGCATTAAGTGTTACCCTTGTCCGTCCTGTATGTCCCCAAAATTGGTTTCCGTTCTCTAACTTGAGTTTGCCTCAACCAAATGTTATAAACTTGTACACAATGTATATAACCACAAACCACAGATCAAGTTCGAAATTAGATTGCGTCACTTTTACCGTTCATGAGTTTTGCCCCTTTATAAACATAAAAATTACTGAATTTTTTGTTTCTGTTCTATAACTTTAGTTTGTCTCAACCGAATGTTATGAAACTTATACACAATGCTTATAATCACAAAATGGTCTTAACTACTTTAATCCTGCATCTGCATACGTGGAAGTTGACTCGTGCATATTTACAAGCGAGGGGATCTGTGCCCCATAGACACATTCTCCCCTATAAAATTATTCGTTTTGCAAATTATATGCTATTAAATTGACATACAAGCTTTCTTCCTATTATGTTATGGTCGTTACTTTTAATCGTACATGTAGTACATTTCTATTGTAATTGTCTAGAAAGTAAGTTAAAGTGAAACTTGAAGTGTGTAAACTTTGACAAAAAAAGTACATTTGTAGGTAAAATGATGGGATAACATAATGAAAATAATGAATAAGAATAACATCTATAAATCATTCAATTTAAATTTTTTTTATTGTAGGTTCAACTGTGGTATTTGTATGTGTCCTAAACTGAAAATGGTGTATGGGACATGTCAACATAGAATATGTGTAGATTGTTTATATTGTAACTATGACAGCAGGAGACCAAGCATGGACAAATGTCCAACCTGTCAGAAAGATGATGCATTTCCACCTTTTAGGTAAACATACTGTATTAATTTATTCACTATTTAATTCTTTTTCTGTTATTAATCTAGATAAGATTGAATATGATGTTATGTGTTTTGCTCATTGAAGGCTGTATGGTGACCTGTACATGTAGTTGGGTACATCCTTGGTCTTTGATGGATAGTTGAAGGCTGTATGGTGACCTGTACATGTAGTGTACATCCTTGGTCTTTGGTGGCTCTTAGAAGGCTGTATGGTGACCAGTACATGAAGTTGTGTACATCCTTGGTCTTTGGTGGCTCATAGAAGGCTGTATGGTGACCAGTACATGTAGTTGTGTACATCCTTGGTCTTTGGTGGCTCATAGAAGGCTGTATGGTGACCAGTACATGTAGTCGTGTACATCCTTGGTCTTTGGTGGCTAGTTGAAGGCGGTATGGTGACCTGTACATGTAGTTGTGTACATCCTTGGTCTTTGGTGGCTAGTTGAAGGCGGTATGGTGACCTGTACATGTAGTTGTGTACATCCTTGGTCTTTGGTGGCTCGTTGAAGGCGGTATGGTGACCTGTACATGTAGTTGTGTACATCCTTGGTCTTTGGTGGCTAGTTGAAGGCGGTATGGTGACCTGTACATGTAGTTGTGTACATCCTTGGTCTTTGGTGGCTCATTGAAGGCTGTATGGTGACCTGTACATATAGTTGTGTACATCCTTGGTCTTTGGGGGATAGTTGTCTCATTGGCAATTAGACCACATATCTCCTTATTTATATATCGATCTAAGATTTCAACATATAGTCGACTAATGGAAAAAGGTTGCACCATTTACAAATGTATGGTCAGTTACAATTTGACAAATTGGGAATTGCAAACATGAGACCAATGAAAAGGTGCAATCAATTCATACACTTTCATACACTTTTAAATAAAGATTCTTACTAAGAACATGAAGAATAGCATACATAAATTGACAGTCTTATTTCTTACTTGACAGGCCAGATATTCCAGAAGACAACATAGAAAGTCAGAGGTGTCTTGGTATAAGATCATGTACAAACAGTGGTTGTCCTATTGAAATGTGGGAATGGGAACTAGAGGACCATCTCTTGTGAGTGTAACTGGTTATAATTTTATAAAAATAGAATAAAATTTCAAAACATAACAGAGCTTATTCCTCCAAATGAGAGAGAGAAGTTACTTCTTGAGAGAGATAAGACATAACTCTGATACAAGGATTTTGTATTGATGGATCTGATTACAATCTACTTGCCTGTATAAACTAAAGAAAACCACCATTTTGAATTTTTGGATGTACTCAACATTAAGGTTCATTCTAATGTTATTAAAGCATCACTAACTTTGTCAAACCTGCATGGAATTTTATAAAATTTGGACAAAGGTTTATTTATGTCAGACCAAAAGACAGTATCCAGAGCAAAATTTTGAAAATATTTTTTTATATTTTAGTAATAAATAGGCTTAGTTCTTTTTTTTTTCAGTTAACATTTATATACAGATAGGCAAGACATATGGTTACTAGGAACCCTTTACAGTTTGTTTTCTGTTTTAAACTGATTTTGCTTAATATACACATACATGTACAATGTACTTTTTGGTAAACCTTTGTATAAGTCAGTCTTAAAAGTCATAATAACTGCAGATTATCATTTTAAGCTTGACACATTTTTCTGCCATTAGTTAGTTAGGAAGCAAGCTTTTTTCAAATATTTCCTGTCAAAAATATAGAAAATAATGTAGGTATGTAGCACTTTTGATAGTGTAAAAAAATATATTTTTCCTGGACTATCAATATTGCAAAAAGAAACATGTAAAGGAATGTAAACAAGCTAGCGTACTATACAATGCTATTCCATCTGCAATGTTTTGATAGTAAAACAAGTCATAATTTAGTAAATAAGTTATTACAAAACACACCATTTTACACACAATTTACAAGTATTTATACTTGTCTGCTAAAATCTTATTTTTAGTTATCAAGCAAATTTATTTGAATGGTAGACATTCTATTCCTGTACTTGGAAATAAGAAGAAAGGACAACAAATAATCAGTGAAAGCATGATTCTAAAAGGTGCCAGATTTAAGAGGACAAAATGATAGCGATTTTGTGACACAAATGTGATCAATTGATTTCATACAAAATCTATATATACTAAAATGTTTTTCATTATAACTTTTTTATTCTCAGAATATGTCCAAATAGGGCAGACTCCCCAGCAGCTACAGCCAAACGCAGACGATCCCATCCAATTCACACATATGATGAGACAAAACATCAAAAGAAAACTTTACAGCTCAGAATGGCAAGGAGCAGAAGTAATGTACATGAACTGTCAAGACTGAGGCCAAGAAGACCACAAGTTCTAGTTCAGCTAAGATGATGATGAGAACCAACTTCACCGAGCTATTTATAAACATGATGTAAAGGCCAGACCATGTTTTTCAGAAAATGTTTGGTTGTTAAGGTGCTGTGAAGATATCAAATTGTGATATTAAGTGTTAAGCCAAGAGGATGTTGAAAATATTTTTAAATATATGAAACCATAGACTTTATCATTTCTAATGGATATCTACTTTAGAGTGCTGTTTATGTGTATGACAAACAGCTGTCAGACAAGAAGATGTTCTATTTCAGACTTCTAAACGTAGAAAAAGAGGAGTCTGATTCACACTTAAAACATATTCATTCATATTTAAACTGTTTTTGTTTCTGTTTTGTGGTTTTTAATTTTCAAATCCAAGATGCATTTTTTTTCTTTATTAACTTTGACATCTTCTTGATCATCACTCCATAAAGTGAAAGAGATGAGAAGCTTAAACCAAATTATGAAACAATATTTCTATTCATTTTACTTAATAGTGTCGCAGGGTTCGACACTAACGGTAGTCCGGTAGTCGGGTGCCCCCCTAAAATCTAGGAGGACTACCCAAGCATGGTAAATCAGTAGTCCTGTGGACCACCTGAAATTTTGTGTATGATCTGGCTATTTCAATGCTAAAAAATGGAAAGTCCTCCTAATAATTTTTACATTTTTCCAAAACAGTGATGGCATTGGTAGTAATATACGTAAATTTTTTTCATATTTATGGTTTGATATTATGAAAGCACTTTTGAGATCCAGATTTCTGATTAGAATCATCACAGTGTTTGTGACGCACGTGGTTTTCAATGTAATAAGTACCATCATTGTTTCCGTTTCTTTCCCTCCCGAAAAGTACCTTTCAGGTTGAAAATGTCTGACAACCAAAGTGTACGTGAAAAACTGCAAAAAGACAGCAAAGGTCAGCAATAAAACGTACATGTGTTAAAAACATCCCAATTTGCATAAACAAATTTCATTCCCCCAAAAAAAAAAAAAATATCACTGAATTTTTTAAGGCGGTAGAGGTAGTTTTGAAAAATGACAACAATATCACTGAATTTTTTAAGGCTTTCCTGTTAAAAAATGAAAAATTAAAACATATGTATGTATGCATGTCCCCAAACCCCTAGCTAATTTTCGGGCCGCATTTGCACTGAATGTTAACCCTCACCGATGATAGAGGTGGCCTACCAGGACTACCCCAAAATTTTTCTTGGTAGTCCTGTGGACTACATATCCTCTAATGTTAGTGTCTAACCCTGTAGTGACCAGTCTATATTTGTCTGTCCGTCAGTCCGTCCCATGAATATTTTTCGTCGCATCTTTCTCAGGAACTACATCACAAGGATTTCTGAAATTTGGTTTCAGGGTTTATATGAGTCAGCTATACTGTGTAATGGGTTTTCAGATTCATCACTCAACAACTTCCTGTTTACCGAACACTTGTATCATTTTACACATGATAGCCAAGTTGAAAATTTTCGTCACATTTTTCTCAGGAACTACAATACAAGGATTTCTGAAATTTGGTTTCAGGGTTTATATAAGTCGATCATATTCAATTCAAAATTTATCATGCTTCTTCCTATACATAACTCTTGTAGTAATACTTGTAGAAGAATGATTTTTGGATCATTATCACCTGTATTTTATGCGGACTGGTTATGACAATAATATTAAAGAGGGTGGTACTACATTTTTGTAATATTTTTATCATAATCTTCACCCATACAGTATAGTGTATACCCAGGTACATACATTGTAACAGACACATTAGCTATAACCTGCTGAAGTATGTCTGAATTTGTTTCTGGTTATATACAGTACTGAAAATTTCCCAGTTGCTGATTATTGGGATACAGATTAATATCCCTTGGCTTTCAAACCACCGTTACAGAGTACCATGAAAGTAAATAAAACTACTTGTTAGGAATTTATAAGTACAAAAACAAGGTCTTCTCTTCACATTTTTATTATCAACAATGCAGCACCTGTCCTAGGTTATTAGAATAATAAGAGGATTTAAATTAGACAAACAAAAATATATATAAAAATAAGAAGAAAAAATGTGCCTGTTATGTACCTGGGTATAGACTATGCTTGTTTCTTATCTCTTCTGGTTAAAAAAAATTGAGATAGAAAATGTGAATAAAGTAATTTTATTTTGAAAAAGATTTGACATAGACTATGTAGGGAAATGTTCTGGTCATTAATGGGACTAGCAATTGTTGTCTGCCAATGAAAAATAGGGAATCTTATGAAATATCTGTGTACTGTAGTGCAATTATACACGTACTTCAACCAAGGATCGTCAAGTTTATTTGTTCAACCATCACACATATAATTTCTGTATTAAGTCATATGAAGTTTTTTATACATGTCATGGCTTAATCATTACACATTTACAGCAATAAAAAAATCATATCTTGTATGTTTACAGATAAGTAGTGTAGTGTGTCTTAAAATTGGAAGGTTTCAAAAAGTATTTAAAGTGAAATATAAGTAGAGATTGGTTTGGATCTGATTTGACTTGGAACAGTTCAAGACTTCTTGTTATTTTAAAACCTGATATTCTATGGAACCTTAAGCATGGTATCTTTTTACTAGATGCCCTGTTCAAATATGACAGATTAGAAGAGGAGACAGTAGTATTAACTATTGATTATCATTTTTCCTAATCACTATTGTTGATTTACAAACATATTCAATCTTCTAAATTCAATTTCTTTGTATGCATATTCAATATTTTGTGGACATTTTTCAAGTTTCACCTTGAAAAAAATTCTGTGCGTCCCAAAAAAGGAAAAAAAATGAAGATTTTAAAAGGAATGATAATAATGTATGCCTTTAGTTTATAATTCTCAACTGCAGCAACATGTTTGTTTGAATTGCAAGGTTGATATACAATGAGACAGTTTACAGTGTAACAAGCAAATGGATTTACTTAGAAACAGGTTATTAGTAGAGATTAAACACTATATTTTATCTCAAAATGAATTATCATATTTTTCATTTTTATGTGTTTTTCATAAATGTATCAGTTTCATTGTACATTTCATTAATATTTTTATGAAACATTCAGTTACATGTAGTAGCTTAAAATGTATAGCTTTATTGAAAATCATGTAAAACCTATATTTTGTATTTATGAATAGAAATTTCATATTTTTTTATGTGAATTTTATCTTGATAAATACGCCTTTCAAACAAATCCTTCCCAACTTTCAAAATATGTTGTTTTTTTTTTCAAAAAAGGAGTAAGTTCTGAAAGGGTCATAATTGACCCTGAATATAAAGTCCATTGTTTGAAGATAAAAAAATGTTTCGGGTTGATGATAAGAAGTAAGAAAGTGAAATAGAACTATTTTTTGTTGAGGTTTTCTTATAAATCATTTACAACCCAAATAGGCCAAAAAAGAGATTTTGATGAAATTTGACAAAATCTTTTAGATTTCTACCAAATGAAGGCCTAGGAAACACAGAGCTCAGACACAATCTGATTAAAATTCAAATCCTGTGTGTAACCTTTGCTAACAAAAATCTGAAATCACTCTGTCTTACTTTCTGTTCTAAAGAACTTTCAAGAACCTCTAGTGGCCGAGTGAGTCGAACTACTGTATCACTAGCCTGTCAACACTGAGGTTGTAAGTTCGAATGCTGCACGGGGCAGGTGTACTCTACTCCAATCTTAATTGACTAGGATTGTCAGTTTTCCTACCGAAGGTTGGTGGTTTTCTCCGGGCACTCTGGCTTCCTCAACCAATAAAAACTGACCGACACGATATAGCACAATAGTGTTGAAAGTGGCGTTAAACACCAATCAATTCAAGAACATCTAGTTTTGTCGGATTAATGCACATCTTCAAAAATTTGTAAAATTGAAATTTAATTAACTGCTGTAATAGTAACGAGTGTTTTCTAATCCTTGTTAGCAAAGCTTGCAAACAGGATCTGTATTTTAATCATATTGATCAAGACATTATAAAGATGAGTTTTGACAGGTTTGCTTTTAAGAAATTCCCAGCATTTTCAGTGTACTGTCCACTTGTGAAAGAAGAAATTACAATCATATATATCTATATATTTTTTCCATTTTTTTCAGCTGTTTTTGTAGGATGCCTAAATGATTTTGTTCTTATGTTTGGATGAATGACAGTACTATTTATTATGTTTTCATTAAAATATTTGTCAATGATTATAGTTAATTGTTTGATTAGGAATATAGAAAGATGGGGACATCAATGAGACAACAACATAAGAATGCAATCTCTTCAAAGCAGATATCTGGAAGTTGTTGCAAGATGTTTGAAAAGAGGTTTAGAAAGATGGGCAAGTGCCCACATTGTTAGGAAAACTTTAACTGGCACAAGACTATAAGTGTTTATGAATTAATCATGGAAAAGGGGAAGGACATCAATGAGAGAGACATCAAACTAGGAATGTAATATCACCAATTAAGGCATCTGTATGTTATTATAAGTATTTAAAGGTTAGACAAGTACCAACATTGCTTAGCAAGCTCTAAATGGCCCAACACTATAAGGTGTTAATGAATTCAACCAATGGGGCATCAATGAGATAGCATACCTGAAATTCAAATTCACGAATTTAAACATCTGAGGGCTGTAATGAGGGTTAAAAAGTGAAGTACCAATATTGTTTTACAAGCTCTAAATGGCACAAGACTATAAAGTGTTCCTGAATTAAACGAGGAAAAGGGGGTGGGGGACATCAACGAGACAGCAACTAGGAATGGAATTTCACTAATTTAGATCTGGAGGTTGTTAAAAAAATTAATAAAGTACCAACATTGACAAGCACAAGGCTATTAGGTTTTAATAAATTCAACAGATAGCCCATTTTAGGCATCAATAACTTTGTCAAACCTTCATGAAATTTGGGCAGAAGCTTGTTTATGACCAAAATACAGTATCCAGAGCAAAATTTTGAAAATATTTATTTTCATTTTTCCATATTTTACTGATAAATGAACTTAGTTTTTTTTTTTACAGATTTAACAAGTAGATACAGTCAGGGGTAAAGTTTGTTACACATCAAATACTTTGTCAAACCTGCACAGAATTTTATGAAACTTTGGCAGAAGCTTTTTTATGATTAAGAGATAATGTCTGAAGCAAACTTTTGAAAATATATTTTCATCAGTATTTTTCTGATAGATGGACTTAGTTTTTGGGTAAAGATTGCATGAAATGCAATCAAAACCCTATGGTACTGACTTGATATCTAAATCTTCCAAGGTTTATCACTACCTTTGAGATACACAAAATATAGTGCATTGATCATAACATTCTAAACATCCTATCCATGAATATTTCAAGTTACAAAATGATGTTTTACTTGTCAAGAAAATTACATAACTTTTGCAAGGTGCAGGAATCTAATATCTGCTCTAAAAATATCAATGATGTCATTGTTAAAGTAATCTTTAAGACCAAGATATAGCATCTAAAGAAAAAGTTTTTTTTGTAAATTCTGTATTTTACTGATAAATGGACTCACTTTTTAAGTCAACATTACACTTTTACACTGACCGCAGCAATCGTAGCCGAGACGCAGGGTTCCACAGAACCCCTTACGAATTTTTGAATCTGTCTGACGCTATATTCCAATACTTTGAATTATGACTTTAGGTATGCTCAGCATGACAATGTGTGAATGCTATACATGTTTTGGTACTTGTACATATTTGGCTTTAAATTTTCCAGTTGAAGGTTAATCATGTACAGTGCTTAAGTTGTATAAATTTGAAGTGATTGTCATATTTTTTTCTTACTGATGAGATGTGACATGTGCATCTTTCAGACATCAACTTCCTGTTTGCAGAAACTTTGAATTTGTATACACTAGTACTCAGAAGATTGGGTATACTTTTTTACCCCTGTGTCCCTTGAAATTTTCTTTGTATTTTCCTAAGGAACTACAATCACTGCTTCATGAAATCTAGTACCAAACCAAAATGTACCAGGCTGTATGTGAGAATGCTATACTGTGTGATGCTTTTTCACATTCATCACTTATCAATTACCTGTTTATCTAATACTTAACAGCCACGTATGAATCTGAAATCTCTGTCCCATTTTCTTGCGAAATACAAATCAGAGCTTAATGAAATTGGTTACCATAATCATGTGAACATGCTAGACCTGTGAAGTATTAATATCACATTCTTTTATCAATGACATTTTCATCACTTTCTCATGACTACAAACTAAATAACTTAGTGAAAACATTCATATGAGCATGCTATACTCTGCAATGCATTTTGTCATCCATAAAATTATAGGATTAAACACTTTTTTTCTAAAGGATATTGATGTGTAAATTGGAGCAATTAACTTGCAAGTTTGTGAGACAGCAGCCCAATTTACATATCAATAACCTCTAGAAAAAATGTGTTTAATGATTAAACTTCAATCCTTATTATTCTTAACTGAAATATTTGCTATTTTTTATCAAGTTTTTCAATGCCTACTATTTACCGTAAAATCCACAGTTGACGTGTTATAACTATGTAGTGAGTAGCCATATTGACTTGGTGAAATCCATAGATCCGAAAGGGAAACGACACCTACCACAAACAAGAGTGCACACGCTGAAATGTCTCGCCTTCTTTACTAATCATTGATATTATGTTGATAGTTCTAAATATAAAGCTTTACTACAACTATCACATAAACTTAACATGATCCAAGAAAATGAGGTCAAGGTCATATAAACCAAACAAGAAATACATGTACACCTTACAATCATTCAATACACTAAATATAGTAGACCTATTGCTTACAGTTTTTAAGATACAGACTTTACTAAGAAAACTAAACATTGACTAATGAACCATGAAAATGAGGTCAAGGTCAGATGAACCATGCCAGGCACACATGTACAGCTTGCAATCCTTCCATACAACAAATACAGTTGACCTATTGCTTATAGTAATAGAAAAACAGACCAAAACACAAAAACTTAACACTGAGCTATGAACCGTGAAAATGAGGTCAAGGTCAAATAAAACAGGCCAGACTGACATGTACATCATAAAATATTTCCATACACCAAATATAGTTGACCTATTGCATATAGTATTAGAAAAAAAGACCAAAACTCAAAAATTTAACATTGACCACTGAACCATGAAAATGAGGCCAAGGTCAGAAGACACCTGCCAGCTAGACATGTACACCTTACAATCATTCCATACACCAAATATAGTAGACCAATTGCATACAGTATAAGAAAAACCGACCAAAACACAAAAACTTAACTATAACCACTGAACCATGAAAATGAAGTCAAGGTCAGATGACACCTGCCAGTTGGACATGTACATCTTACAGTCCTGGGGGGCCTCGGTGGCCGAGTGGTCTAAGTAGTTACTACTGTAATCACTAGCCAGTCAACACTGAGGTTGTGAGTTCGAACCCCGCTCGTGCGGGTGCACTCGACTCCAATCTTAATTGACTAGGATTGTCAGTTTTCCTATCGAAGGTCGGTGGTTTTCTCCGGGCACTCCGGCTTCCTCCACTAATAAAAACTGGCCGCCACGAAATAGCCCAAAAGCGGTGCTTAAAAGTGGCGTTAAAACACCAAAAATCAAAATCAACCTTACAGTCCTTCCATACACTGAATATGCTACACCTATTGCTTCTTGTATCTGATATATGGACTTGACCACCAAAACCTAACCTTGTTCACTGATCCATGAAATGAGGCCGAGGTCAAGTGAAAACTGTCTGATGGGCATGAGGACCTTGCAAGGTACGCACATACCAAATATAGTTATCCTATTACGGTACTCATTATAAGAGAGAAATTAACATTACAAAAAATCTTGACTTTTTTTTTAGTAGTCACTGAATTATGAAAATGAGGTCATGGACAATGGACATGTGACAGACGGAAACTTTGTAACATCAGGCATCTATATACAAAGTATGAAGCATCCAGGTCTTCCACCTTCTAAAATACAAAGCTTTTAAGAAGTTAGCTAACGCTGCCGCTGGATCACTATCCCTATGTCGAGCTTTCTGCGACAAAAGATGCAGGCTCGACAAAAATCCATTTTAATGAAATATTTTAAGAATTTGATAAGTAATTGAATAACTTGCAGCTTGAGGGTGTTCATTCGTATGATGTCTTGTTTTAGGGAGCTACCATTTGATTTTGATGGGGGGGCTAGGATGAAATTTGAAAAAAATAGGCAGGACAGGAGTTTTGAGTAAAAAAAAGGCAGGATGAGACACTTTGCAAAAAAAAAAAGGCAGGATGACAATTTATGTAAAAAAAAGTCTGGATAAACTAAAAAAAAAAAATGTTGTGATGTTATACTATTGTTTCAGAAAAAGGGAGAAGGTTTGGTACCATTAAAACGTTTAATCCCGCTGCAAATGTTTGCACCTGTCCTAAGTCAGGAATCTGATGTACAGTAGTTGTCGTTTGTTTATGTAATTTATACGTGTTTCTCGTTTCTCGTTTTTTATATAGACTAGACCGTTGGTTTTACCGTTTGAATGGTTTTACACTAGTACTTTTGGGGCCCTTTATAGCTTGTTGTTCGGTGTGAGCCAAGGCTCCGTGTTGAAGGCCGTACATTGACCTATAATGGTTTACTTTTATAAATTGTTATTTGGATGGAGAGTTGTCTCATTGGCACTCACACCACATCTTCCTATATCTAAGGACAGAATAGAGTGAAAAATAAAAAGGCAGGACAGAGATTACAACTAAAAAAAAATGCAGGACACAATTTTTCATCCTAGCCCCCCCATAAAAATCAAATGGCAGCTCCCTTACTGTCATTTATGTGCCAAAACCATTCATGAAATTTCAAGGAATTTTATTTTAATTTTACACATTTTTCCAAACTTAAATGCATTTTTTTTCTTCTTGTTATGCATTAGAAAAGGAATAACATTTCTGCAAAATTTTTTTCAATTTCAATTTTCTTGGAACCTAAGGATCCTATGCATGTGTTTAGTGCATGAATAGATCACAGAGAAATCAACATAGTCTTAACATAGGTTACGAAAGTAGTTTTGGTAACATGGTCTATGGAAGCGAAAAACCAAGAGGAAAATTCTAACAGACCAATCCCATTCAAATATTTGTAGAATTATTGCCCTTTAACTTCATGTTTACTGAATACTTTTAGCACATACTTACAACTTCTCGTCCAATCAAATTTCTTGAATTTGCCTTCTAATTTTCACAGTACATACTTTTTCCGTGTACTAAGTAACTACGCATGAATGACCACAAAGGTAAGATTTCATTGTATCGTAATCAAGGTATTAATAAAAACAAAAAATGCCACTGGCTATTTTGAAGTAAAATGCTGTGTTCCAAACTAAATTAAATAGTTTGTTATTAGTTTTCGCATTGATGATTTTTAAATATCCTGCTATTAAAATCTTTGGATCTAAAAATGTTTTTGACAATTGCAAGTTTCTTTCGTTTAAATAAAGAGTAACAAATATGCATGGTTCTTTATACCTTGATTAAAGTACAACGCTATCTTAAAATTGTGATAATTTATCATCTATGCAATTACTTTGTAGACAAAAAAGTGTGTACTATGAAACCTTGTGAAAGGAAATTAAGGCAACTTGATGATGATTTTTTAAACTTTCTTAAGGAAATTAATCTATTTCCTCATGAATTGATTGATTGATTGATTATTGGTTGCTTAATGTCCAGTGGCAAATATTTCATGCATGTTCTGGACGATGTCATGAATTGAAATATATATAAATGCATATTCTGATAAATCTTTTAGTTTTTACTTTGAAGTAAAACAAAACACGAAACCTATATATAATCTTTGAACTAAGTTGGTAGTTGCTTTTTAATGCCTATCCGAGCGAATATCTATGGGACAAACTATATATATGTTTCAAATTTATAATAGCATTAGTTTTACTGTGAAATTGAAAAAAATGTTTTCAAAATATGTAAAGACTTCCACTGCAATTTAATTATTGCCTGCTTTTGGTCAATTTATTTTATCATCTTACTATGTAAATAAGTACATGTATAGTAAAACACCGCTTTATATCAATATACATACTTACACCAGCAGCTACCATCTTTTCATTCTGGAGTCAAGGGCCTTTTAAAATCACATATTTTACAATGATACTAGTGAGTAGATTTACAAAACATAAAACTTCGTTAATGTCAGCTCCGGTTTATAAACACCTGTGATACAAGAAGTCAACCAAAATAATCTATCAATGGACCAATTGAAAGATTACTCAAGTTGTAAATATGTGCTAAATTGGATAGTCTTTGAAAAGGTATATACTATGAAATTAAGTGCTCGGGGCAAGCCCTCGCTCTAAATTTCATAGTATATACCTTTTCATAAACTAACCTAGACATAGTATGGGTATTATTAGTGAGCATTAGTGAGCATTAGTTCACGGTTCATCTTGTTCAATATCTTGAATGAAATAATTTTTCCTCACACAAAAACCAAGTACTACTGAACAGAATATCTTGATATATAGTCAACATCTTGGCAGTGATTAGTTGTTATGTTTAGTTCTTATTGGATCATATCTGTCAAACACTTCATGTTTTTCAGATACTTTTAATTACAAGTGGAGGTATGTTATGCAATGCACAACAACACTTGCCATTTCTTGCTTTATATTTCAAGTTAGTCCTCTTTGTGTAATTATTTCAGTCTTACATTTATATCATTGCCAATTTATGAGGTATTTGTTTCGTCTGCGACATAAGTCACAGAAGGTGCTAATCGGACAATGGGGTAAAGTATTTGAATAAGGAATCACATTAAAGAGTTAAATCCAAAAATGGATAATATTTTTCCACCTAAAATGCAGTATGAAAATCAAACTGTTTATAACCCCCAAGATATTGTTAATACACTAAATAATCGTTTTTCTTCCGTAGCTGAAAAACTTATTGGAAATAATACTTCAGATATGGATTTTTCAAAGCTACAAACTTTTACTAGTAAAGAATTAAAGGAAACTGAAATTTTAAATTAAAACTCATTTCTGTTGGAGAGGTGTGTTCACAACTAAAACACCTTAATATTAATAAATCTGCAGGTTTAGATGGAATTGGTCCCAAATTTTTAAAGCTAAGTGCAGAGATAATATGGCCATCACTAACTTTTCTAATAAACAAAAGTATAACGTCGAATCATTTTCCGAAAAAATTAAAACTTGCAAGAGAAACTGCTATACATAAAGGAGGACCAACAGATATTCCCTCCAATTATCGTCCAATTTCTATTTTAAATACCATATCTAAAATTTTGAGAGACATGTATGTACACAGTTATATGCATTCTTAAATAATAAAAAAATGTTACCTATCCCTCAGTCAGGTTTCAGGCAAGGTCATTCATGTCAAACAGCGCTGACTAAACTAATTGATGAATGGTTAAAATATTTAGATAATGGAGAAATAGTTGGTACTGTGTTTTTAGATTTCAGTAAGGCTTTTGACCTTATTAACCATGCCATACTTTTAGAAAAGTTAAAATTTTATCATATCGGAGAACATACAATAGGTTGGATAAAATCATATTTGTCTGAGAGACAACAAGAAGTTCAATACGCTAACATTAAATCTGATAAATCGTTTGTAAAATATGGAGTGCCTCAAGGTTCTATTTTAGGTCCTCTGTTATTTTTAATTTATATAAATGATTTACCACTTCATGTTAAACAATCCGACATGGATTTATATGCTGATGATTCAACATTGCATTTTCATAATAAAACATTGAAAAAATAAACAGCATATTGCAAAATGATTTAAATGCTATACAATCTTGGTGTAACAATAACAGTATGAAAATTAATGCACAAAAACAAAGTGTATGAAATTGGGTTCAAAACAAAACTTGCACAACTATCAGAATTATGTATTACCATCAATGAAACATGTATTGAAAATGTCCATTCTTTCAAATTACTTGGAATTGACATTGATGAAAATTTAAGCTGGGAAGATCATGTTGATCGTATATGTAAGATTATCTCATCTAAAATATCACTTTTGTTTAAAATTAAAGTATATTTGCCTATACACACAAGACAACTATTTTATAATGCATATATTCTACCATATATAGACTATTGTAGTTCAGTTTGGGGAAATTTATTACAAAAAGACTCAGATAGAATCATAAAACTTCAAAAAGAGTAGCAAGAATTATACTTGAATGCGATATTTCTGTTCCATCTAATTTTATGTTTTCATCTTTAAAATGGCTATCTTTTACAAATAGAATAAAATACCAACAATCAATTCTAATGTATAAAATTATAAATGGACTAACACCTGATTACTTAGCAATGCTAAATATTAATGATGTGCAACACCACAACTTACGATCTGTCTCTAATAATGATCTATTTGTTCCAAGACCAAATACAAATTTTTATAAAAAATCTTTTCGCAACAAAGGTATGGAATAATTTACCACTCAAAATAAAAAATTTTCGTAATGTGGAATTATTTAAGAAACATTGTTTTAATCATTTTCTTGAAAATTCTATGCAAGTCAAATAATTTGTTTTCTTTCTTTTGAAAATTTAATCAAAACTTTACCAATTATTGCCATTTATATGTTTGAATGATTGAAATGTGTATATACTAGTAATATATATTGTATTTTAATGTATAAATGTTAACTGTATACATGTATTTTGTTTGAGGGTCTCAATGAAAATTAGACTACTTCTAATTGAGTTACCCTCTTTAAATAAAGAATTTATTATTATTATTATTATAAGGCTTTATAGTTCAGAAGGAAGAAGACATGGATACAACATCAATTGTAAACTGATGCGTTTTGTAAAAACATTTCTCTCAGTCATATGTCCATTGTCTTTAACCTGAATTTCATGGTTCATCAACTGCTCAAAATTTTCTTTTTCTGAGTTATGAGAATTCAGTCAACTATTTTGGTGCTTGGAATGATTGTTAGGTTATATGTCTGTCTGGCAGGGCCTTTGACCTTTACCTTACTTTGATGGTTCATTGGTCAGAGTTTAGTTTGTGTGCCTTCGTCCATTTCTAAAATACTATTAGCAGTAGGTCAACTATATTTGTTGTTTTGATGGGGATTGTAAGTTTCTGGGATATTGACAGTTGAACCTTGATATTAAATATTTCAACATAAAAATCAATCAGGATAAGTGAAGTAGGCAAGATGTGCCTGTCCCTAGTTAGGAGCCTGTAATTCAGTGGTTGTCCTTTGTTGCTGTATATCATATTTGTTTGTATTTTTTTTGTTAATTGTTTTGTATAAAAATCAGGCCATTAGTTTTCTCATTTGAATTGTTTTTCATTTGTCATTTCGGGGCCTTTTACAGCTGACTATGCTGTATGAGTTTTGCTCATTGTTGAAGGCCGTTCGGTGACCTTTAGTTGTTAACTTCTATTTCATTTGGTCTAAGGTGGAGTGTTTTGTAATTGGCAATTATACCACATCTTATTTTTAATAGACATCACACTTTTGATTGCAAGGTCTTCATGATAGTCAGACATGGTTCACCTGACCTTGACCTCATTTCATGGATCAGTTTTTGAGGTATGATTCTATGGGTTAGACTGTATCTTAGATACTTTTATAATATACAATGTCAACAATATTTTGTGTATGGAATGATTGTGAGGTGTACATCCATCTGGCTGGGTTCAACTGACCTTGAAATCATTTTAATAAATCTTTTGTCAATTTTGTATTTGTGTGGTTATGTTTTCTCAAACACTATAAGCAAAATGTCACCTATATTTGGTGCATGGAATGATTGTTAGGTTCTATGCCTGTCTGGCAGGGTTCATCTGGATCTCACTTTCACAGTTCATTGGTCAATGTTTTATTTTTGTAGTTAGGTCAATTTCTCAAATTCTATAAGCAAAAGGTCAACGATATTTGTTGTATGGAATGGTTGTAAGGTGTACATGCCTATCTGACCTTGACCCATTTGTACAGTTCATTGTTCAATGATAAGTTTTCATGCATGTACATTATTCATAATGTGAAGTTTATGTACTAGCTGTAGTTGAACCTTTATCTCAAAGACTTTCAATGTAAATTCAATCATCAGTTAAGCAGGCAAGACATTTCAGAATATTCACTCTTGTTATAAAAATTGAAGGGATATTTTAAAACACATTTAGTGTTTGTTGTATTTTCAAATATTCATGATGATCCCTGTTATTCCTTTTTCATACATCTGTCATCATTAGGACATATGATGGTATGTCCTTGTACGTGTGTTCCAATATCGTACAAAAACTAGAGAATGCTTTGATCAAACATCATGAAATTTGTATGGAATATTTGAATTTGTGGAAGGAAGCTCTTTTTCTATTTATTTGCATTAATTAAAGGTAAAGGGTATGAGTTATGCTACTATCAAAGTAGAATGGTATTTTTCGCTTTTTGTGTTTTCCTGTTAAACTGACTCTGTGGTCTGTGTTGTTCTCCTGGAGTGTCAAGGTGTGTGGGAGGTTTGGGTTTGACCACTGACTGTGGATTAAGAAAGAAAAGTTAAAAAAAATTAGTCAAAAGAACTGTAAAGTTGAGTCACAAGTATGCATCTACATGCCTTATTATATGGCAACAATTTTTTAGCTTCTCACAATTTGTTGCAGACATGCATCCACATGTTGATGACTGGTACTCAAAGCATCAAAATCAAGGATGAAATTTTAATGTTGAAATTTCTTAGGTGATAACATGCAGCCTAAAGATATTATCATTGAAGTTAAAACTATTATGTGTATGAAAAAAAACCTTCAAAGATAACCGGCTATAATTTACGACACTCAGTAATAAGATTAATAGGCCAAATAAACTATGAAGTTGAAAAGCTGAATAAAACTTTTCATGTAGAAAAACAAAGCATGCAACTTTACAGTAGTTATTTATTTCTCATTTTTTTGTTAATACATCAAGATGTATTCAGATAGATATTCAGATCAATTGATATTTCCCTGGAATATAAAGATGATTGCAAAATGATAACTGAACATATTTGGCAACTACTTATGGAATGTTTTCTTTATTTAAGACATACTAAACTAACAACAAAAAATAATGAAACTATAATTGCTCAATTGACTGCTTGAACTTAACAAAAAGTTACATAAAGGATGCTGTAAAACATGATGCTATAAAATGTTTTACAAGAAAATATATAAATAGTAATGATTACTTATAAAATGATCACATGGCCGTAACAGTTTTGGGATAAGTTATGAAACATGTTGTACAGCAAAAAGGATTAAAGTTCCTTATGAATATGACTTTGATTTGAGTAAGATGACTTGCCCCATACAGTTGATAAAATCAAAGCACTCAATCTCGCAAAACTTGACTTCCTGCCAAACTTTTAACCTAAATGTGTCGGCCAATATTTTCTATTTCATGCCATTCTAAAAAAAAACTTGATAGGTTCCCTTGTAATTACATGAAATACATTTAATTTGTTATAATTTAGTCTAATATTGACTTTGTTGTAGGTCTTCCTGCTTTGTCATTTAAGGTAGTACGAGAGTAAAAATTAAATAAGAATTATTCTCTACTTTGTCAAAATGTAATCTATATCATGCTTCTTTTAAAAATATAAGAAAAATATAGATCACAATGCTCGTCTTTATGCTAAAGGCTGATAGAATTCTCATATTTTGTACAAAATATTCATGAAAAGGAACTTATATGGGACTATAAAAAAACCTTAATAATGGATTTTTGAAGATAAATTATGTGCAGATAGCACTTATAAAATGCTCTCGGGAAATAACAAGAAAAAAGTGGGCCTTGGAACTCATATTTTTGCAGCATATTAAAACATAAATTTACAACAAATTATTTTATTTCAATATAAAACTATCTGAGTTATATTTCCTTATGAGGCATTTTTTTTTATATATTTCACAATTACCACCAACTACCATATGATACAATCAAATGAATGTCTTGACTTACTGTGGATTCATTTTTATTCGTGGTACCGGTATACCAATTTCGTGGAGTTCGTGGGTCACAGCGAACCACTAATTTAAGAATTCAACGAAGAATAATCCCGAGAAATGTGTATGGAGTCTGATGTTTATTTCCGTTATGTTATGCAGTTATAGTGTTGACTAGCGATAATAATTTTAACATAACACATGTTTATATTGAAAGAAGATATAAGTATTTTGATTAAATCAATAATAAATGTATCGAATATCAGTGATAATTTACTTTTAAAATTGATTAAAACTGTTCATGGAAAATAACTGCAAGTTGTTAATTACCGTGTCATAGTTTGGTTTACTGGTGATTAAAAATCAATCGGATTAAGTACGGGATATTGCCCGTAGGTAATATTGTTTATGACAGGAACATTTATTTTCACACCTTTACATATATGACTGTTTATTATATCGTGATTAGGAAATGAGCTTTCAATCATAGAGTTTTGAATGCCTTATAAAATTCGACAAGAATTTATAAATTGTAAAACAAAAATAATTAGTTGTCTCTGTCCATTATTGTAATAAAAGTTTTCAATGAACACTTTAACCTAGAATGACCAAGCGATTTTTGACAATTCAAAACTTTTCAATGAATTCTTCTTTTGTTTCTTTTATTATTGATCAAACCAAGGAGGTTATATGATCTCTAAAATTGAAAAGAAATCCACAATTACGATCTGAATTTTTTTTTTTGTAATCAGCGATCCGCGAATTTACGTTACCACAAAACGTCTTTTTTCTCTATCCACGAAAATTGATACCCACGAAAATAAATGAATCCACAGTAAATGAAATGTCCCATTAAAAGGTTCTATTTCTTTATTAAAATTTGCATATTTCAGTTAAAACCAAAGCCATAATTTGTGAATCAAGATGATTGAATACTCCCATACTAATTAAAATAATAATATTAAACTGATATGTATCGGTGCTAATTGGCTATTTGCCAATTACTGACTTGGTCCGAGGACACAGTTATCGTCCTTAGATTTTCGTTGTCTACAAATATAGTCCCTAGTGTGGACAGTGTATAACTTGCAAATTTTGTTCATACACTTTCCAAATTTATTTCTTTATATTTTATGCATGAAATATTAAGTAAAGGGATGAAATTACATGTTTAAAAAATTTGGGTGCTGAATCTTTATGTTAAGAAGTGATTTGATCCAGTATAAAAAGGTCAAAAACTAGTATGTCTGAAGCTGTCAAACTGAATTTTAGACCCCCTTAACATAGAATTGTCAATATTTTGAGTTAGAGCTGGTAGACTTTTCTATAATTTTGATATTATTTGTCCCAAAAGTAGTACACTACACTGTAACAATCTTTTTGAGATAGAGCAGGTGCGATTTTTTTAATTTGAATTTATAGTCTAAAAGAAATGCACTACGAAATAACTGTGTTCTCAGGCCACTTGATTCTGTTATTACACTTTTTGAACACAAGTTGTTTACTTTGCCAATTTAGACTGGTTCTTATCTGGACAAACCAATTTTAATTGAAAAATACCTATTGATATCATATGTTTTTGGTTTAACAAAAGTTTAAATGTATTTCAAAGATTTGAAAAACTTGCAGATTACACACATAACATGCAGATAAATTTGCTCTTTCTGCATGCTCTTCATTAGCACTGAAATTGTATGTCCCTCTGATTTTTCTTGTTATATGTTTTATAAACATTATTTATACAAGTAGCATGTAATCAAAAGCCAGACTTACTGCTACCAAAATACTTCTATTAACCTTATAATATGGATTGACATTCATATTCACTTTCTCATGAATCATGTTTACAATTATCTCGATAAATATTCTATAACAGATTCAGCTTCTATTGTAATTTTGTTTATAAACATTTCCCCATCAAGATTCACTGTACAATTTACATTAAATACTGACACTATAATTTAGCAACTTCTTGAAGGCATTGTTTTCATTGAATTTAATAATTGGAGCAAAAAAAATATGGTTTCTTGGGCAGTTTTAATATCACAAAAATGTCCTTTTCGTAAGTACTGGTAACTATGATGTAATTATTGTATTAATTGAGTTGATAATCATTAGCAGTTTATTATGTCACAAAATAATGCTGATATTTATGAATTTGCTGTATTTCTGATTCATCACATTTAAATATAAACATGAATATGTTAATATAATCAAATCTTTGTATATCTGATTTTATAGGTTTATAAACCATCAGTTACAGAAACCTATGCTAAAGAAAAACAAACATTCTAACATCATAGCAGGTAGGATGTGTAAAAATTATGAGTCCCAAACAGAAAGTGAGTGGTCATTTCCCTGTCACAACTAAAATACTATGTCTCTATGGAGAATAAATAAAACTATTAAGGAACAATTCCAAGTAAAATATAAAATTCAGTGGCAAATTTTAAGTATGCCATTTTTAAAACTGTTTTATCAAATTAAAAACAGTTAAGTTCTTGCATTTAATTTTGAAAATTGAAAAGCCTTAAATAAGTTAATAAATGGAAGCATAAATTCTAACATATATTACAGTTGATATTGTGGGGAAACTTTTAAATGGTAAAACCATTATAAGCTGTCAATTCTAGGCAGTAATGTGATATTTAAGCCAAACTTGAAGAAAAAAAAATTGACTTGGAATTTTTTTTTTTTTTTCAAAATGTAACATATAGATAAAAGATAAAACAAACGCATAAATATTTCTCAATCACCCATATAATGCAGTACTAAAATGTGATTTTCTTGGCACAGTGATATTTTTTTTACAAATAACATACATAAATCAAAACTGGTTTCTCTGTTGATTTCTACATTGTTACAGAAATTATCAAACTAAGTAAGATTGTCTATTTCATAAATTGTCTCTGCATGTTTTTCCAAAACCAAAAAATATATAGAATTGTTTGAATTTATTCAGACTTCTTTCTCACAGATTTGGTTAATATTCAAAAAATTGTCTCTGAAAAAATTTAATAACTTAATTTCCCTTATGTTACTGCCAAATAAAAATATGTGTAGAAGGTCCTCCACCATTTGTTAGTCATTTTTTACACAGGTTATAACCAAATCAGAAACCATGCATATATAATGATGTTTAAAAGAAGTTCAGTTTTGTGAGATTACTTACAAATGTTCTACAACAAAAACTATCTTATTTGACTAGATGACTTAATTCAAAAAACTTTCAATACCTATCTATATCTTTATTTTTATAGTAAAGTATATTTTCATTTTATTTTTATCTCCTTATTATTCATTAAATTTTTATTTTATATATAATTTGCAGACATTAATTTGATTTGCAGCAGTGTAACTATTATGATATGACATCTTTGAGAAATGATATCTACCTTCATATGTATCTTCATTTGAATAAAAATTAGAAAACAAACAATTTTGTACAGATATATAGAAAATATAATACACAACAACAGGTACATAAGAAACAAAAGTTTGGCAATACATACGTAGTATATTTTACAACAAAAATAAAATTAGAATATGCAAAACAATTTAAGTAAAAATAGTATATTATTTCTTATATTGTAACAATGATTATGATGCACTGCATCACTAAAGCTAATTTCTGTTTAGTACATTTATTATAATCTATATATAAAATGATCCTACATAATGAATTAATTTTCCCTAAATTTATAAATATCCTAGACATTTCAATTATCTAAAGCTTGGTATCTAAAGTTTCATCAGCTAACAAGTCACTTTTTGTAGATCTGCTAGAATCAGAATCTGGTGTGTCTGTTTTCTTTCTCTTAATACCTTGGTCAACATCTTTTTCATTCATGTGCTGTATTCTGGCTAATTCAAACTCTGGCCAATCTTGGGCCTCAACGCTTTTATCAAAAACCTCTTTCACATGTTCTGGAACTTTGTTGACAACATACTCATGATCTGAAACTGTAGCAAGAATGCCACCTGTATTTTTTCGTTGAACTCCTGCACCATATGACATTTTTATACCATGCATATCAGTTAAACGTCCACCAACTGCTGCCAATACAGATTCTGGGGCACATGTGTCCCATTTCTTGCATCCTTTACTTGCAAAAACATATGCATGGACTTTCCCTTCTATCAGCAATAGAACCTGGAAATACATTCATTAGACAATTAAAATGAAATCATTACAGTCAAACCTCGTTATGTCGAAGTCGAAGTGTTCGGACCAAGTATTCGACTTATCCGAGGTTCTACTCATCCGAGGTCAAGTGTGTCATCATAAATTTGGAATGCATGAAATATGGTATGAGCTTTGTGTAAACTAGATACTGTGAACAGTTTGCTTTTTTTCGATATGGCACTTTATGATTGTTTATTCAATCTCATAATAATTGAACACAAAAGTACAGATACAAATCATGCACAAATAAAATCAGTAGTATACACAAATATTTACAAAGGTCAATCACTATAAATTATGAAATCACTCATGGAACAAAACAAGTTCTGAACAGTCTCTGATGAGGTCATCTGCTTTACATTAAATTATTATAAATATATTATTATTGTCGGAATCCTTTTATTTATTGTAATTAATGAATTTTAATTCTAACGATTCATTTAATCGCAGCTTGGGTCATTTAAATTCGTTTCGTTTTATGTCAGGTGAAATATGATCAACACTCTAACGTTCTGCTTGGACAATCAACAAAGGTGACCGTGTTAATTACTGGTCACCACGAACATGTCATTTTAACTGTTATACAAACAAGTATGTTTACTCAGCTTTAATCTCTTTTGAAAATGATCAGGTTACATAAGAAATACATCTGATTTGAATTTTTATCATTAGGTCTGCATCTTTCGAAAATGCTTACTTTTGAACTTCGAGACATCGGGGTCAATTTACATTAATTTTACATCGACGGGACTATAAAATTTACTTGACTTAACTGAGTATTCCAATCAACCGAGTTCGACTCATCAGAGGTAATTATGCAATGATCAAACAGGAATTTTACTGGGACTGAGAAATTACTTCGACTCATCCGAGTTTTCGTCACAACTGAGTTAGACACATCGAGGTTCAACTGTATTTTCATACCAACCATGTCAAAACAATGTTTAAAACAATCAACTGCTTATAGATGAAAATAAAGGTTGCAAGACTACAGACTTTCAGGGATACAACACTTTAATGTCATTGTATCTGTTTATTTCATTCATGAAATCTTACATACAGCCCCATATAAGCCCTGCTCCAAGTCACTCATGCACAAACTTAGTAAACATGTTCTTAAATTTTTGACTAAATTACAAACTTTTGTTGTTATCTGATATTTTTTAAAACTTTAAAGGAGTTGCTTTCAGAGTGATGTTCAGACATTGTAATTTTAGGTATTCATTTTTCTTTTAATGTTTTGTCCCAAAAACCTGATAACATTAAAATGATGTCTCATATCTACATATGATAACTAAATGGCTGTACTTACTTTGTGACCAGCCCCTCCTACCCTCACCACACTTGTAGGCTCACAAGCCTCTACAGTTTCTGTTACAAGTCGGTCAGAATGAGATCTAGAGGTTGTGACAATGAATTCATCTTTAGGTAACACATCTCTGGTGAATCCAAATGACCCTACAAATACAAATGAAAGAACCTTAGTGAGCGCGCTCACATACCCCACGTCCCCACATTGTCATTGGAGAAATAAAATAAGTGTAAGAAAAAAAAATCATAATTTCCTGTCAATATGTACATCTACATAGTATGTCCTTATTATCTACACATTTTCATGAAATTCTGTTGTGTGGTTTCAGAGGAGTTGCGATGACAAACTGTTGCAGAAGAACATTGTAGCAAATAAGTTCAAAGGGGCGTAACTCCTGGAAAAAAAAAATTGAATCGTAATTTCCTGTCGATATGCACATCTACGTAGTATGTCCTTATTATCTGAAAAGGTTTCATGAAATTCTGTTGTGTGGTTTGAGAGGAGTTGCGATGACAAAAGGTTGCAGTAGTATATTGGGCAAATAAGTTCAAAGGGGCGTAACTCCTGGAAAAAAAATTGAATCACAATTTCCTGTCGATATGCACATCTACGTAGTATGTCCTTATTATCTGAAAAGGTTTCATGAAATTCTGTTGTGTGGTTTGAGAGGAGTTGCGATGACAAAAGGTTGCAGTAGTATATTGGGCAAATAAGTTCAAAGGGGCGTAACTCCTGGAAAAAAAATTGAATCGTAATTTCCTGTCGATATGCACATCTACGTAGTATGTCCTTATTATCTGAAAAGGTTTCATGAAATTCTGTTGTGTGGTTTGAGAGGAGTTGCGATGACAAACTGTTGTAGTAGTACATTAAAGTAAATAAGTTCAAAGGGGCGTAACTCCTAGAAAAAGAATTGAATCGTAATTTCCTGTTGATATGCACAACTACATAGTATGTCCTTATTATCTAAAAAGGTTTCGTGAAATTCTGTTGTGTGGTTTGAGAGGAGTTGCGATGACAAGAAACAGGACTGAAGGACGGACGGACGGGTCAAAAACATTATACCCTCCGCAACTCGTTGCGTGGGGTATAAAAATTTGTACCGGTAGGTCTGATCATGTTGAAGAACAGTCGTTTGATGTTATTTCGCCATAAACTTTTCAAAGATTAAGAAGTATATTTCCTCTCAGGAAATCAATGGTATGATGACAATAAAAAATTCTTTTACAACTATATGCATCTGTTATTCCCCTTTAAACTATATACTGTGAGAAATAAACTTTTCTTACATTTAATAAAGAAAAACACTGTTTTTTCCCCGTTTACAGCTTTTAGACTCTTAGTGATGAAACAGAAAATGATTTCATGCAAAAATACACAAGAATGACAATATCGATCAAATTGAATAACTTTACAAGTGTAAAAAGTAAATACACAAAAACTAACTACCCCTTGATAATCTGAAGATTTTCGAATAGTAATTCTGAAATTCATTTCTTAGTTTACAATCAAACTAAAACATCCAGTTTTTATTCAGAATCGAAAGATGCAAGTTGCATGGTCTATTGCATGGCAATTACAGTATTAGGTCATTAAAACCATTTTAGTGTTAAACTATTGCCCTCCACAAATATTTATTTAACGTTTTACAAAAATGAGTACTTGATGCAGCAAATTTAAGATATAAGTTTGTGACTTCTCATTTATAAATTTGACCGTGAGAAAAACGATTCTGATTTTTATGTCCTCACAAAATGTCCAAAAACAGTGAGAGAAAGTCTTAGGAAACTGCTGACAGACAAAGATTTTCACGGAAACAGGACAGCTGAAGTGTGGTCATCCTTTACTAAGATATTGGAAAGTTTACAAATGAAAATACTGGTTATTCTATAATGAAATTAGTCAAATAAACAACATATCAGTCTATTTACTATTCCTTACAATGAAATGGAGCAATAAAATAATGTTGATCAGGATGCACTTGGTTTTGTCATGGTGAATTTTCATCAATAGAGATCCCTGCATTTATACCATAAGACAGCTCTTTATATACAGTCATAAAGGTTAATGTGTAGATACCTCATTGAAATTCTGACCATGTGTCATAAGTTTAGATAAAATAGTATGACAAAAAATTCACAGTTCCCTAAATTCGGTAAGAATTTTAAGTTTACCGGTAACATGCAAGTTAAGGTCTCAGGTTCTAAATGACCTGTAATTCTGCACTGTTGATCACTATGTCGATCACCATAAAAATTTTAGTAAGATAAAAGAAGAATGTGTTTGAAGACACAAATGCCCCCACTCTTGAAAGCTTGCTTATAATAGGTGAAAATACTTTTAAGAGCATTTGATGTCACGGCTAGTTTTCAAAGAATTCTATTGTTTTAGCCCTAGGGATTTTTTGCTGTGTGTTATTTTGAAATTTTTTCGCTGTTTTATTTTTATTTCTTATGTAATAAGTTTTCTGATAAGTTCTGTTGTGTTCAGTGAATTTCTAAGTTCTGAGAATGTCATATAGCTGTTGGACAAGTTCAACATTAAATTTGTTGTTAGAATTCAGAAACGAAAAATATGAGCATTGTGCTTATCATTGTTTATGAGTTCCATAAATGTTTCATAAAGGGGCATAACTCTAGAATGGTAAGTGACTCATTGATAAAATCTGTACTCTTTTTGCGAATTTTGGTTCTTCGCATTGTGTATGAGTTTGATGAAATTAGAATGAGGAAAACTTAAGTTAAGAGTGCCGAAACAAAAATGGGACAGATGGAAGGACAGAAGGACGATCGAGGTAACACTTAATGCCCCCTTTGCCTAGTGGCGGGGGTATAAAAACCAGAGGATAAAAGGAGAAGTTTGCATAACTTACCTAAACCAATAACCCCCCAAATACATCTGCCTAATTCTGCATCTGGTCCAGCTTTATAGTTATAAAATGGCTGATTAATGATGCCTGCTACTGAATGACCTCTTGCTGCAATACCAATCAGACAGGTCACATGATCTAATAAACCTGAAAAAATATAAATGAATTTTGTATAAACTGAAAAGTTGAAGAACAAAGACTTACCTGTTACAAGTTAATTGGCTGCTTATTTAATATAATGTCTCTCAGACACAAATATGAAGCCCAACTTTTATCTACATTTGTCTGTTATTTGTATGCAAAGTTTAGTATAGCAATAACTAATCAGGTTTATGTTGAAAGAGTTTATTGTTGCTTACTATAGGCATCCTCACTCTCCAACTGAATCAAGTTTGAAAGACATTTATCATAGTCTATCTACTACCATATGCAGCAATAAGATTTAAATACCTTTTATTGAATTAGATATATATATCAAACATAAGACCATAACAGTAGAAAGGAAGTTAAGTTGCAAAAAAAACTTACCCTGTGTATACTCAGCTGTTCCATCAAGAGGATCTACCCATATAACTATCTAAAGTAAAGGAAAATGTATATATGTAAGGAAATTAAAAAACCTAAATAAAACTGTAAACAAATGTAAAATATAATTGCTGCTTTAAATTCTGTCGAGTTCAGACATTTGTGCAAGGATGCAGAAGATTTTTCATGTGATTTCGGTCATTTTACAAACAGATATTCCTATGATTCTGATACATAACTGAGAGATATCATGTCTGATCCATGAACAAAAAAGTCCATTTTTGTGAAGGATTGGTTACAAAAAGAAGTGTACCTCAAACTGATATCTAGGATAATTTTCTGAACGTGTGACTGTGCAAAGCAATGAAACCGTTTGTTGTTGTGTACTTGCATCATTAAGGTCAAATGCATAACTCTTGAAATTTGCATATATATTTAGAAAGTGACAGCAAGGGCATAATTTATCTTTATTTTAACCATAAATGAAATTAAACCATATAATCCACTAAACAAACTGTGCTGCTTTAAAGAGCAATCTATGAAATATTTTTACAATAAACAAAAAAATTTGGCATAACCAACATGTTTTAAAATTGAATCTGTTTATAAGAAAAAAGAAAAAGAAGATATCAAAGGGACTTCATAAATCATAAGTCGAAGAAAAACAGAAATTACCACTGTCAAAAAGAAATACAGAAATTACCATTGTCAAAAAGAAAAACAGAAATTACCATTGTCAAAAAGAAAAACAGAAATTACCACTGTCAAAAAGAAAATTGATGAAAGGACAAACAACAGTCTACACAACACAGAAAACTATGTACTGTTCACTTACTTCTTCATCTTTTATATCTTTAAGATATTCTGGACAGTCATGAGCAAGAACTTCTTCTGAAAATCCCAATTCAAACATTTCTTCTGGAATTTTTTCTGAGGGATCTAATGTCTGGAAGGAATATTAAAACACTTCTTAATTACTTGTTAATCGATCATAAGACAGATGCTAGATCAATACAAACTAGAATACAGAAATACAGAAAAATGGTTACTTATAAATTCTATGTAATGTGCTGCTCTTGTTTTGTAACCAAAAGTAAATTAATGATTTATGAGTATTAGTCGTAAATGTAATGAAAGTTATTCTAAAAAAAACACTAAGTCATTATTTCAAACATTCTTGGAAGATGGGATATCACACTTTGAAATACAAATGATGTTAAACCTTCAGACTGCTAAGAATAAAAAATAAACAGTCAAGCTATGAGCACATGATGTAACCAATGTAACCAATCCCAGTGCCTGAGGTAATTGGAAAATTGTGCTTTTTCAGGTAAAATGTGCAAAACAAATTTAAATTATCATTACACATAGTAGTTAATGTCTACTTTTAATGCAAAAAGTAGTTGTGCTAAAATAAGAAATGGAAAACTAAACGCAATGAACAAACAGAAACAAAACATAGCAAAACGTTGACAAAACAAAACAAAACATTCAATAAACTGTTATCACAGAGATATGTCTCGCCTTTTTGTAATTTTGATAATGCAAATGTTGAAATTAAAATAGCAATAACATGTAAGCTATGCAAATATTCAAAGTTGATGAACCATGACTGAAGGTACATGGCTAAACAATCTCCATGGAAATATGATGTGCCAATGCTAATACAACTGCATACCAAATACCATTGACTTATTATAAGTCGTTCCCTTTAAACAAGCCTAAACACAAACATTAACTTCAAAGTCAATGAACCATGATGAAGGAGTGGGGCTATAAAATCTCCATGGAAACGATACTTGCAAATGCCAATAAATTTGCATACCAAATATCATTGACTTAACATTAGTAGTTCATCTTAAACTGATCTAATCACAAACTAATACATGTAAACTAAGAAAGAGTTTCAAAGTCAATAGACCATGACTGAGGGGGCAGGGCCAAATATTCTCCATGGAAATGAGATGTGCTTATGCTTATACAACTAAATATCAATTAACAATGGCCTACCACTAATGGTTCCCCTTGAACTGACCTAATCGCAAACTAATACATTTAAACTAAGCAAAATTTTCAGTCAATAGACCATGACTAAGGAGGCGGAGCCAAATAATCTCCATGGAAATGAGATATGCCAATGTTTATACAACTGCATACCAAATATCATTGACCTACCACTTGTGGTTCACCATAAACTAGACCTGACTTAATCACAAACTAATACGTGTAAACTACAGTAAGCAAAAGTTTCAAAGTCAAAACACCATGACTGAGTGGGCAGGGCCTAATAATCTCCATGGAAATGAGATGTGCCAATGCTAATACAACTGCATACCAAATATCATTGACCTACCACTTGTGGTTCACCATAAACTAGACCTAATCACAAATTAATACATTGTTGACGCTGCCGACGACGGAAACAGCATGCCTATGTCTCGCTTTTTGACTCATCAAAAAATGAAACGAAACAAAATCAATGACGTTTGATAGACCTACTATAAAAAGGTATCAAACATTCTCTAAGAAGGTAATGGCTCGCAGAAAAACTATATTTGGTCACACATATCTATCTTAAAACAAACTGAGATTACATAGACAAACTAAAGAACAAACTCTTTATCTAAATATTCTTTATAACTACACCTTTCCTTTCTCTTGCATTTAAAAACACAATTGTAAGAATGATTCAAAGATATTTGGCGAAATTATTTGTTTCTGGAATTAAAAAAAGAGTTATTCTTTGTAAATTTGATTTCATTAAGCAGGAAATGCTTACACTTCTGAAGACATGTGAGTTCGTCCCTATATTTGTTTTAAAGGCCTTCTGATTGTTTTTCCTCTATTTCTTGGTGTGCCACATTTTGTAAAATTTGATTCTTCTAATATCCATATAGATTTACAATCTTGTCTATCATGTATTTGCACTTAACAAATACTTTTTGCGCTCAGTCAAGTTTCAGAGATACTTAGAATTTACTTGTACTGATGGTTTGTGCATTTGGTTGTGCCTTAGCTAGGACTAGATAAGAAAAATATACCAGATGCCTTATTCTTAAAGAATATTTAGATAAAGAGTATTGTTCTTTAGTTTGTCTATCCTTGATATATTAATAATCTCAGTTTGTTTTAAGGTTCAGACACACTAGTTATGTGTAAGCTACTACACAGTTTGAACAAGAGCCATTATCTTCTAAGAGAATGTCAGTCATGTTCCATTTACATTTCTGACCTTTTAAAGTCTAACAAAAACCATATATTTCGTTTTATTATTTCAAAGTTTTCCTTTTTTTTTCAATTCATTTTGTCAATTTTTTCTTTTGTTTTATCAATTTTAATAGTAATTTCAGTTGAAGTCACAGTAACATATACATAATTACTCATAGAAACAACAACTTTACTTTTTATCAAATGTTTTACCTGATTAGCAATTAACTCCTAAAAAATATTTTTTCTCTCTGAATTACCATGCTGGTTTTACAACAAGGATTTGTATAGTGACACTATACAAATCCTTTGTTTACATATATTCCTTTTAGTATAAATATATAACAAAACAAAGATTTTTATGAACTAAGAATTAAGTATATTCATTCAACCATTTGTATAGGACTTAGTTTTAAATGATGATGCATAAAATAATTTGATGACCTGAGACTGAGATTACTATAACACATGTATTACAGTAATCTCAGCCTGAGATAAAAACCTTACATATTGATTCATCTATGAGAGTTGTTATTTTCTTAAATTTTTCTGTCACAAACTTATCAACATAATATCTTGTTTTAACTGACCAATTTAGTTTTCCTTCATATAATAAATGTAAACTAGCAACATATAAGGTAAACAGGAAGGACATATAGGCATGCAATGCAAATGCAGTTACATACCAAGGGTGATAAGTCTGTATGTAGTTTTTTTGGACATGGACCAAAGGAAGACAATCTACTAGTCAAACCAAGATTGTTTGCGTTACAGTCATCCTATTTGAAAAGACAACGATGGAGATCTTCAGATTTGTCAACTTTAAAAGTCATTTAAAAGCACAATATGCTGTATGACAATCTTCAAATTTAATGTAGAGAGATAAACAGGCATTTAAATGCATTTTACAGTGCATTTTCAAAAGGCTCTTTCTTTCCTTTCAAAACACTGACCAACTGATAAAATATTTATGCTCATTGCTAGTGAAATTGCAAGCGCGGTGTAATAAAAATATACTTTTCATCCAATCAAAGTAATTGACTTCTGTTTTTCATGAAATTGGAACATCTACTTATCAGGACCTCTCATTCTGGTTAAAAAATACTTGACATAGATATGAAAACTTCTATCATAGACATAATGACATATACATGGGGATAATGATTTCATTAATAATATATGTATAGAATGGTAGTAGTATCTACAAATTAAAGCTATTTCTTAAAAGTCCTGTGGTTAAGTTTTTGTACTTATCTGATGTACTGCACGTCTTGGGAATAATATTATTATGCATTGTACATACCTCTTCTCCAAAAATTGAGACTTTGGGAAACTGTTTATGTAGCGATGCTATGATACATCTCTGAGCAGATCTGTCTGCTTCTGTTTGTAAATCATTTTTACCCTGAAACAATTATCATATACATTTGTATACATGTATATATATAATGATACATATCAAATACACCATTAAAATTTTTGTGATGGATTTTTTTGTGTAAAATTGAAACAGATAGATTTAAAATAAAATAAAGAATGGCATTTTCAAATGATAGCATTATTTGTATGCAGCATTTCCTGTAATAATTAAACTTGCAATTTTCTCTACTTTTCACCAATGGCAATGATAAATGCACTGATAATTTCTGAATATATGTATACAGTAATTTATAGGTGACAAATTATGATATACAAAAAATTACAACACTTTACAAATTGTCTGCATCCTAACTTCTTTCCTTCTTCAGGAATGCTCAAAACCAAATATTCCAAAGCCAAGGATGTATAGGTACAGAAACACACGAAGACCACATTAAATGTATATGACAATAAATTGCTTCGCCGAGCACAGCTGGATATGACCGCAGAGGTCCAACCCTGAACAGTTGGGGCAAAAATGGACACTTGATACAGGTCTGAATTTGGATTGTAATTAAATATTTGACACATAAAAGGTTTCTGACACAGAATAGCTGTAGTCAAAGAATTTGAATTGGTTATGTGATTTGAAAAAAATATATTTGAAGAAATTTTCTTTTTTTTAATTTCTGAAATCTTGAGAACAAATTGCCCCCAATGGAGTTTGCAACCATAATAACCCATTTAAATACATCATAAACGTCTTAAAATAGAAAATGACATACATAATCATGGCTAAAATTAAATTACCTTCATCAGCATTTTTAAAATAGTAATTTCTAAAAATAAATTGACAGCTAATCACTTCAAGACAATACAACATTTCTTTATACATAATTTAAAAGCATTATAAGGGAGGTAATTCAAAATGTTGTGTTTGAATTACTTCCCTTACACTGCTTTTAAATTATGTTTTGTACTTAAGTAATTGTCCATTAACCAGGACACCCTTGTTTTCCACCTTTTTTGCCCCTAATTCCTAAACGGTTTTAGCCATAACCCCCCAAAGCCAATTTTTACCATCCCTCTGTGGTATGGGAACTTGTGGTATAATTTCAGAGAGATCCATACACCATTCCACAAGTTATTGTCTGGAAACTAGAAAAATGCTTATTTGGGCCCCTTTTTTGCCCATAATTCCTAAACTGTTGGGACCATAACCCCAAAATCAATCCCAACCTTCCTTTTGTGGTCATAAACCTTGTGTTTAAATTTCATAGATTTGTATTTACTTATACTAAAGTTATTGTGCAAAAAACCAAATGTCTTCTGACGACGCGGATTACGACGATGTGATACCAATAAACGACGCAGTCGTACAAAAAAATACCTTAAAATAATAGCTAATCAATCTATGGTTAAATTTGCCTAAGGGAATTGGAACCTCAAGTTTTTTAGTTTCTTAATAATTTCTACATTCATAAACAGACAATTTAAGAAATTATGCTTATGGCATGCAGGAATTAAGTAAATAAATGGTGAATGTGTCCATGGGACACAGATGATGCCCCACTTGCATATAACGTTATAAAGGGACATAACTAGAGAACTGTTAAAGTGACGCCACCCAAATTAGAAATTGATCTGTGTTTTATGGTAATAAGCATTGTGTATAAGTTTCATAACATTTGGTTGAGGCAAACTTAAAATTTTTATATTTGTAAAGGGGCATAACTCTTGAATGGTAAAAGTAACGCAACCCAAATTCAAAGTTGATCTGTGTTTTGTGGAAACAAGTACTGTGTATAAGTTTCATAACATTTGGTTGAGGCAAACTAAAGTTGGAGAACAGAAACTAATTTTGGGATGTACAGACAGACAGACAGACAGACAAAGGGTCACACTTAATGCCCCCACCGCCGCCTGGCGTAAAAATGGTATTTCCCACCTAGAATTTAACTGAAATATCATTTATAAAGCCAAATTAATTGACCTCTGGTAAATCTTATTTGTTGGCTTAACAAACCTATTGATAAAGGGGGCACATTACGTTTGCACGCATTTGGGGTTAAAATTTTTTTATGTTTGTGCACATTTATTTTACAGGTAAATTCAGGTTAAAATAAAGTTAATATAAAAATACAAATACATGTATGATGACAATTTGTTAATTTTCATAATAAATATGACTATAAATTATTAATTTTGAAAATATTTGTTAATCAAATTAAAAAAAAAATTACAAAAGATGTGTAAATTTATCAGGGTTATAACTTTTCAAGTGAGCCTTTCTGGTTAATCACAACTCTTCGTCACTATACAGTTTATTTTATTTTTTTTCATCTCATCTTGTCATGTGTGTTTTTGTAAGTTTGATGAACTTCTTTGTACCATTGTAACTATATGGTTTGAGAAATAAAGAATCTGAAAATCTGAATCTTCAAATTACATATTGTTCATATTGAATTCTAAAACAAAATGAAAAGTGATCGTGATAAATCCGGTTATTGTTTAAGGCATACATGTAACTTCATTGCGAATATTTCAGAGTGAATAGCGTTTCACCGAATAGTGATCGCTTTTAAATTAGTAAATATACTTGATACACCAGAGGTAGTGCGTAGAAGTAAAAAAGAGAAAACAGATTATTTGATGAAGCAATTCAGAAAATACCAGGATGTAGAGGTTAACAGACTTTCATTTCTCAAAGCAACTGGCTTCAAATTTTCGGCACGTACTGATATGTTAAGTCATGTACTATCAGTACTTTTAATTTTTAGATTAGCTATGTTTTAACATTTTAACATTTTTACCTGTATATATTTCTAGGATTTAGTGCTTGTGCATAATAAAACAGACTTATCCTGCTCGAAATCCCACTTTCACCTCCTCATTGGTGAGCAGGGGTACTTGTACTTGTAAATAATTGAATAAATTAATAAATAAACAAGCATTCTGAGAGTATTGCATGACAATACATAGTCCCCTACCGGTTAGAAATTCTTTGTACTGGAACAAAATGCTAACTTAATCTATAACTTGTCATGGTGTAAACTATATAACAAATATCAAGTTAATATCTTCAAGCATGACGAAAAAAAATGTGGAAAACTGATTGTTTAAGTGAATTTTCCAAGTCCAAAATTCGAACTTGATATGCAACTTGTCATGATAACACTATATACCAATTATCAAATCAATATCTTCAAGCACAAAGAAAAGTGCGGAAAACTGAATATTTGAGTGAATTTTCTAAGATCAAGGACCATAACTCTGCACAAAATCATCAGACCGGAACAAAATTTGAACTTGATCTTTAATTTGTCATGATGAGACAATGTACCAAATATCAAATCAATATCTTCAAGCACAATGAAAAAAAGTGTGGAAAACTGATTTGCCGGACTGACGGATGGACAGACAGACAGACAGACAGACGGAGTGCAAATCTAAATTCCCCTTTCGACTTTGTCGGTAGGGGACTAATAATAAGTACTGTATTATTACCTGTGTTTACCTGTCAAATAAATAAATGTAATCAAAAGTTGCACGCAAATGTAATGGTAATAGGTGCAAACGTCATGCACCGGATAAAGGTTATATTATACTGCTGTTGTACATTCATTGAATGAAGGCAGAATAAATCTAAATAGAATTTTTTTTTTTACCAATTTAGTTTTACTTTGGGACTGAGGCAGATATTCAACCTCTATAAAGAAGGATGAAATCCTTTGCATAATTTTAAACTTAATTATGTCAAATATGAAAAATTATCTGGAAGTTTTTTTTTCAACAATAAAGAAAAGGTTTAATTTCCAGTACAATTTATAGTTACATGTACATCTATATGTCATCAGAATCCCTAATACCTAATTATAATGTGTCATCTCAATAGCAAGAAAAGGTTTAATTTCCGGGACATTTTATAGTTATGATGGTTAGAATTTTAAGTCTTCAGAATTCTACCTTACAACCTACACTTTACCTGTTTATATTGTAGGATACCAAATTTTTACATTTAATCATCCTGCTGATATTTGCATGTCATTGTATTCTAGAACTTTATCTGATGACATTGTACATGAGAATTCCACCTAATGACATTGTACACAAGAGTTCCACCTTATGACTTTTCTTTTCTCCTTTTAACTTTTTGTTCATGTTGTTGCAAAATGGTAATTCTAACTATTCAAAAGATGTATGTTGAATTAGGAAAAATGTTTTGTTTAAATCAATTGAAATTAAGAATTGAAACTAAATAAATGTGACACTCAAAATTCCTGACATGGCCAATTAACAAAATCAAATTCATTAGTGCAATATATATGTTGTAGCTGGCTGGAGTTTGATATCCACATTTAGCTAGCTAGAAAGTTTTCGGGCTTCAGCTGGCCCCTAAATAAAAATGTGTACTAGTTCAGTGAAAATGGACGTCATACTAAACTCCAAAACATATAAATGAACTAAAATTAAATAAACAGCTGCGCCAAGAGCGCATAATACGCCCGTCGCTTTTTTAATAGATATAAACCAGTCACCAAAGTTTCATGAAACTGCTCAAGGCATTTTTGAGTAATTGTCCGAAAACTGGAAAATCCCCCTTTTTTAATGAATAAAACCCCATAACTCGGAAATGTAAAATCTAAAATTTATTGAATTCAAAAGGGAGCTCACATCAATAGACATAAACAATTCACCAAAGTTTCATAAAAACTGCTCAAGGCATTTTTGAGTAATTGTCTGAAAACTGGAAAATCCCCCTTTTTTATTGTATAAAACCCCATAACTGGGAAACGTAAAATCTAAATTTTATAATAATCGAAAGAGAGCTCACATCAATAGATATAAACAATTCACCAAAATTTCATGAAAACTGTTCAAAGCATTTTTGAGTTATTGTCTTAAACTGGAAAATCTCCTTTTTTTAATGAATAAAACCCCACAACTCGGAAACGTAAATAAAATTTATGAAAATCAAAAGGATGCTCACATCAATACATGTAAACAATTCACCAAAGCTTCATGAAAACTGTTCAAAGCATTTTTGAGTTATTGTCCGAAAACTGGAAAATCCCCCTTTTTTAATAAATAAAACCCCATAACTCGAAAACATAAAATCTAAAATTTATAAAAATCAAAAGGGAGCTCACATCAATAGAAATAAACAATTCACCAAAGTTTCATGAAAACTGTTCAAAGCATTTTTGAGTTATTGTCCGAAAAACTGGAAAATCCCCCTTTTTTAATGAATAAAACACCATAACACAGAAACGTGAAATCCAAAATTTATAAAAATCGAAGGGAGCTCATGTCAATAGATATAAACAATTCACCAAAGTTTCATGCAAATTGGTTAAAGCGTTTTTGAGTTATTGTCCGACATGTTGACGACGGACGGACGGACAGACGGATGGACAGATGGACAATTGTATACCATAATACGTCCCGTAAACCGGCGTATAAAAACATACAAGACTAAAAAAGGCCAGAGGGGTCTGACTTGGGACAGGCGCAAAAATGTGGCGGGGTAAAACATGTTTTGTGAGATCTCAACCCTCCCCCTATATCTAGCCAATGTAGAATAAACAAACACACAGCAATTTGCACAGTAAAACTCAGTTTAAAAGAAGTCTGAGTTCGATGTCAGAATAGGTAACAAAAGAAACTAAGCAAAATGACAATGATACATAAATTAACAAAGGACTACTAGCAGTTACTGACATGCCAGATCCAGACCTCATTAAACTGATTGAAAGATTATGTCTTCATCATATGAAAATCAAGCACAATCCCTCCCTTTAGGGGTTTAGTATCATACCATCACAAAATATATGAGAAGAACATAACCCGTATCATGCCAACAACTGGTTTTAGAATAAATATGTTTATTTCTGATGCAAAGACCCTATGAGTGAATCAATATAAATACCAAAATATGCCATCTTTAATGACCCGACAACAGTATCGTAACTATATCCCTTCTGAATAAGTCTGTTTAAAGGTTTGGTTAGCTTTTGAGGGTTGCCTAGTTTTTTCACACAGGTGAATTAAGTGAAGGAAATGATCTCAACAGATTTCCTCTTAAGATACCTGATCCTCATCACCCTAGGGAAAAACTTTGTTAATGTAAAATTACTCATAAGTTGATTTATTGATTGATTGTTTTCAGCACTATTGTGCTATTTCATGGCGGTCAGTTTTTATTGGTGGAGGAAGCCGGAGCCCTGATCAAGCTAGTTGAGAGAACCACCAACCTTTGTATGGAAAACTGACAACCCCAGTAAATTTAGATTGGAGTCAAGCACATCTGCCTTGTGTGGGATTCAAACTTTCAACCTCAGTTTTGACAGGCCAGTGATACAGTAGCTTGACTACTTAGATCACTCAGCCACCAACCCCCATAAGCTGATATTTCATTCAGAAGATATTGTGTTGATCCCAAGTTACCAACACTGCATAGATTTCTGACAGCTGTGAGTAAAGTGATACTGAATCAGGGAAAGTGGACTATTTCCCAAATTAAGTATTAGAACAAAATTAGGGATATTCTAAGGATCTTTGAATTAAATCAATATTTTGGCATAGTATTGTCACTTTAAATTTTTTTTTATATATCATATTATTAGAAGTTACAGATATAATGGAATTATGGGCAATGTAGCTGTAAAGATGTAATAATTTATCTTGTAGAGATTAATTAAAAGATATGTGTGCATACAGTATAACTGTATAAGAATTTTAAAACTTTTAAGTTTTATTTGTTATTTATTTAATGAATATATATCATGAATTATGTGTACATGGATCAAACCTTAATTAAAGAATTCAAATGGGAACATGGGGATGGATCAACATGGGAAAGACAAAGTATAGACCTAAACAGAAAAAAATGGGAGAAAGTTCAAAATTTCAGACCTTTAATTAAAAGTGAGGGTGTCATACTCATTAATACTAAATATAGTAACTATGTCACTTTGTAAAAATGTGAACTGATGCAGGGGTTCACATTTGCTTTAAATAATGAAAGGTCCAGGACCATTTGAAATTTTAAGTGAAGGGTCCTCCATAAGAAACCAATGGCTGTGTATCAAGCATCAGTATAAAGTATGGTACATGTATGTAGGTCATTGACTTTTATAATTTAAAAATGAAAAGTCCTCTTCTAGAAAAGACAGGTCCCTGACCTCGGACCCACACTAATTTGAACCCCTGCTGACAGATCCAAAGATCCAGATATTAGTAAAAGAAGCTGTGCTTATGTAGCCTAATACCTGAATTCAAAATAAAATAAAATGCTTCGCTGAGCGCAGCCTGATATGGCCGCAGAGGTCGAACCCTGACCAGTTGAAGCAAGTTTGGACACAATATTCAAGCTTGATACTGTCTGAATTTGGATTGTGATCAAATTTTTGATATAATATAGGTTTCTGACACAAAATAAATGTGGTCAAAGATCTTAAAATTTTGAAATGGGACATTTAATTTACCTAGAATGGTCTGATATCCAAAATCTAACAACATGGTTAGATTCAGCATATAAAAAAATAAACTGCTTCGCTTCGCCAAGTGCAGCTGGATACAACCGCAGAGGTCCAACCCTGAACAGTTGGGGCAAAAATGGACACAATATTCAAGCTTGATACAGGTCTGAATTTGGACTGTAATTAAATATTTGACATATTATAGGTTTCTGACACAGAATAAATGTAGTCGAAGAAATTGAAATTGGTTATATGATTTGAATTTATATTCAATTGAAGATTTCTTGCTGTTGTGCAATACACTGCAGTTGTGCAATACTTAGTAAATCTGTTTTCAGACTATATACAAAGAAATAGCAATTTCTTAAATCTTGAAGAAAAAAAATTGAAAGCCCCTCCCTCCCCCCAATAATTTTTTTTACACCCCCCCCCACCCCACCCCCACCCCCACCCCCCTTTTTCCCAAAATAAATATTTGAAGAAATTCTCTTGTTAATTTCTTAAATCTTGAGGATAAAAATTGTTTAACCCCAATTTTTAACCCCCCTCCCTTTCCAATAAAAAAACATGTGAAGAAAATTTTCTTTTTGTAAAATGTGGTACATTTTAAGAGACATCAATACACTTAAACACAAGTTATTGTCTGAAAACTATTAAAATACTTGTTTTAGACCCTTTTTGGCCCCTAATTCCTGAACAGTTTGAACAATTACCCCTAAAATGAATCCCAACCTTCGACTTGTGGTATTGAACCTTGTGGTACAATTTCAGAGCAATCAATTTACTTATACACAAGTTATTGTCCTGAAACTATAAAGAGGCTTGTTTTGGGCCCCTTTTTGGCCCCTAATTCCTAATAGGTTGAGACCATCACCCCATAAACAATCCCAACCTTCTAAATTTATTGGTATTGAACCTTTTTGTCAAATTTCATAGAGATCCATACACTTAAACTTAAGGTATTGACCGGAAACCAAATGTCTTCGGACGATGACGACGACATGATAGCAATATACGACCCCAAAATTTTTTTGCGGTAATATAAAAAACAAAAATTTAATTTTAGTTGAAATCAAACAAAGTTTAATTTTGGACCCTTCAAACCTTAATATGGACTAATTTGAAAACAGGGCCCAAAATAAAAAAATCTAATTGCACAATAAGATTCAGCATATCATACAGCCGTAATAATTCAGTTTTTGATGAAATCAAATAAATTAATTTTGAACCCTTTTGACCTCAATGCAGACCAATTTAAAAATGGGGCCCAATATCCAAAAAAGAAATACAAGGTTAGAACCCCCAAAAATTAAAGACTTTAAATTAATCCCATTGAAATTGGTTAAAAGATTAAAATTTATTTTCAATTGCAGATTTCTTGCTATTGCGCAATACTGTGCAATTGAAGATTTCTTGCTATTGCGCAATACTGTGCTATTGCTCAATACAGTGCAATTGAAGATTTCTTGCTATTGAGCAATACTATGCTATTGTGCAATTGAAGATTTCTTGCTATTGCACAATACTGTGCTATTGTGCAATACTGTGTTGTTGCGCAATACTGTGCAATAGAAGATTTCTTGCTAATGCGCAATACTGTGCAATTGAAGATTTCTTGCTATTGCCCAATACTGTGCTATAATTGTACAATACTGTGCTATTGCCCAATACTGTGCAATTGAAGATTTCTTGCTATTGCGCAATACTGTGTAGTTGAAGATTTCTTGCTATTGCGCAATACTGTGCAATTGAAGATTTCTTGCTATTGCGCAATACTGTGCAATTATTTGAAATTTCAAAAATTTTCAAGAAAAAAAAAATCCCCCCAAACTCTTTGACCTCCCCCCCCTCCCTTAGAGTTATTATCCCTTAACTCAATCCAGCCTTCCCTTTGTTGTATGGAACCTTGTAGTACAATTTTAGAGAGATCCACACACTTAAACACAAGTTACATGTATTGTCTAGAAAACTAGAAAAATGCTTGTTTTTGGCCCCTTTTTTGCCCCGAATTCCTGAACGTTTGGGGCAATTACCCCCAAACTCAATCCCAGCCTTCCCTTTGTGATATGGATCTTTGTGGTACAATTTCAGAGAGATCCATACACTTACACACAAGTTATCAGGGTTCGACATTAACTTTTATACCAACTTGTCCAGTTGGGCAAGTGCCCTATAACTTTTACTTGTCCGAAAGTGAAATCTGCATGCCCAAACTTTTACATGCTATTTTTGTGGTTGTAATGTAGTACATGCAGATAAAATATAGTTATCATGTATATGAGGAATTCCACTGAAAAAATTTGCCAGGATTGATTGTTGTGCCATGATGCCTTGATGGCAGCAACTAGACTTGACCACTGAGATACTATGAGGCATATATGAGCCAAGGAGGGAGGGAAAAGATCGACGAATATACGGAAATTGGATCATTTACATAGAGATACTTATTTCATAATAATTTATCTAAGAAATACCATTACAAAAAACCCTTCTTGATAAACTGACAACAAATGACAAATTTGTTAAAGTTTAATTTCATTTTCTCTCTCAAGCTTTGACGTTTTTCCATCTTAGGGAAATACACATCCGATGTCAAATTCTAAAGTTAGAACAACGAAAATAGACCTCCGCTTTCCATTGGTCGGTGGGAATAACAAGTGCGTCGGAAACACCCGAGTGGTGTCCCAATTGATCATGATAACAATAATGATGAAGCAAAGCCTCAGCTGCCTGATTGGCCAATATTTTTAAACGTGATCTATTTTTTGGTAAAATGGGGAATTCAGTGCGAACAAATGACAAAATATACACATTGAAGGGGGGTTAAGACCACTTTACTCGACCGTGCGGTGTTATCACTGAGTAATCTATGAACAAAACAACAGACACTATTGATTTTGTGAAATTTTAATCATATAACACTTTTTTTTCACTTGCCCGATCGGACAACCAAGATGATGTTTTTACTTGTCCGAATACGGCATTAACTTGCCCCGGGCAATCGGACAACCGTAAGTGTCAGACCCTGGTTATTGTCCGGTGTTATGGTATTGTTACTATCATATTTATTTAGTTGGCCTAATTTGTTTTGTGTGGCCTATTATATATTTTTACATTGTGTACAAAATAATACTCATTGTGTTACAGCTATGCAATTTAGAAATAACTGGAACAATCATTGATACTCATTGAATGATTAGAACTTTCTATTTCACTTACATAATGTTTCCAGAATGATCATAACAAAAGATGTGTAATTTAAACATCTACCGTTATCTAGAAGTTTCTGTTTGAGTATATAAACAAGTATGCAGACCCTAAAGTTAGATAGATATAGACATCGATAGACATTAATATTCTCAGCAGTTGGATTGACACTTTTATTTACTAACAACATCATACTAAATTGTGACCCATTGGACGTAATATTCTGTGGATTCCTGTGAAGATTTCCAGATAAAGAAAAGATAAAAGATTGGTAAACTAGTGTATAATAAATCTTGTCAAATTTTATTATTGATTTGTGTCTTTTGTTGGCTACAATTAAAAGTCAATTTTTCTGGTCGTTATACCGGAAACTACAAAATGCTTGTATTTGTCCCTTTTGGCTCCTAATTCCTAAACTGGTACCATAACCCCAAAATCAATCCCAACCTTCCTTTTGTGGTATTGGACCTTCTGGTAAAATTTCTTAGAGATCCATTCACTTAAACTAAAGTTATTGTCTGGAAACCAAATGTGTCTTCGGATGACGCTGACATCATAGCATTATTATCGACGCAAAATTTTTTTGCAGTCGTATAAAAAGGTTACAGACTTCAAAATAACTTGTCAGTATTAACATATGAACTTAGGACAATATTCTTAGCACCAATATGTCCAACCTTTGAACATTGTTATATTATCGACTGCCTTAAGTGTGGTGATTTCTGGTTGCAAACCTTCATGTTGACCTGGGACTATTATACTGATACAGTGGAATCCTCTGTGTCCACGCTGCCGGTGATATCGTGCACTACCTGATTTTGTCATATCCGCAATTAAACACAAAAGAATCGTTCTTGTAATTGTTTCAGTCTTCCAAGGGACAAAAAGATTAAAATTGATAAGTTCCAGCATAAATTTATAATTGCAATCCCATGATTAACCATATTTGGCAATTTTCCATTAAAAAATACAACAAGTTACATTAGATAAAATTGGTTTCATTTTATGTCAAATCTTTATCAAAATGAAATAAATTTTGCTCCGTATCCTATAGGAATAGAAGTTCCTTCAAATGTAACAATAAATATAAGTTCCAAATGGAAACAATATTCTGGAATATTATTTCCACTGGAATAAATATTACAGTAAATGTTCCTAACGGAATAAATGGTACAGAATATTTGTTCCAACAGGAACAGATATTTTGACATTGTTTATAACAAAGTTTCAAGTGTAACTTCTGTTAGGCGGAACAAATATTCGTTGACAGGTTGTCTATTAGGTTCAAACTGAACTATATTTCATAGTATAAAATCTTTCCTGTATTCAAAATTAGCTATTTTTAGAAGGCATGCAAGAAATCACCAGACATTTGAAGAACTATCAAAACAGGGGTTCCCTAATTTTGGACACATATTACACAAAATCTTAAGCATGTTAAGGGTGAAACCATACATAAAGATTTCATGAAATTAAAGTATGTCATGAATTTGTTCACACAATATTATCCAATTATTGGTTTTATGAGATTACCAAAGTGAGATTACACCAGACTACACCGTAATTTATTATGTCCCAGCTGTTGACCAACAGAAAATTAATGCTAATTCAACTTTATCTTAATATTTTGTGTTTTATTTTTCAGGTTGTTATATATGCCCAAACTTTTACATGCTATTTTTGTGGTTGTAATGTAGTACATGCAGATAAAATATAGTTATCATGTATATGAGGAATTCCACTGAAAAATTTGCCAGGATTGATTGTTGTGCCATGATGCCTTGATGGCAGCAACTAGACTTGACCACTGAGATACTATGAGGCATATATGAGCCAAGGAGGAGGGAAAAGATCACGAATATACGGAAATTGGATCATTTACATAGAGATACTTATTTCATAATAATTTATCTAAGAAATACCATTACAAAACCCTTCTTGATAAACTGACAACAAATGACAAATTTGTTAAAGTTTAATTTCATTTTCTCTCAAGCTTTGACGTTTCCATCTTAGGAAATACACATCCGATGTCAAATTCTAAAGTTAGAACAACGAAAATAGACCTCCTTTCCATTGGTCGGTGGGAATAACAAGGCCGGAAACACCAGTGGTGTCCCAATTGATCATGATAACAATAATGATGAAGCAAAGCCTCAGCTGCCTGATTGGCCAATATTTTAAACGTGATCTATTTTTGTAAATGGAATTCAGTGCAACAAATGACAAAATATACACATTGAAGGGGTTAAGACCACTTTACTCGACCGCGGTGTTATCACTGAGTAATCTATGAACAAAACAACAGACACTATTGATTTTGTGAAATTTTAATCATATAACACTTTTTTTCACTTGCCCGATCGACAACCAAGATGATGTTTTACTTGTCCGAATCGGCATTAACTTGCCAATCGGACAACCGTAAGTGTCGGACCCTGGTTATTGTCCGTGTTATGGTATTGTTACTATCATATTTATTTAGTTGGCCTAATTTGTTTTGTGGCCTATTATATATTTTTACATTGTGTACAAAATAATACTCATTGTGTTACAGCTATGCAATTTAGAAATAACTGGAACAATCATTGATACTCATTGAATGATTAGAACTTTCTATTTCACTTACATAATGTTTCCAGAATGATCATAACAAAGATGTGTAATTTAAACATCTACCGTTATCAGAAGTTTCTGTTTGAGTATATAAACAAGTATGCAGACCCTAAAGTTAGATAGATATAGACAAGTGTATAATAAATCTTGTCAAATTTTATTATTGATTTGTGTCTTTGTTGGCTACAATTACTTAGGACAATATTCTTAGCACCAATATGTCCAACCTTTGAACATTGTTATATTATCGACTGCCTTAAGTGTGGTGATTTCTGGTTGCAAACCTTCATGTTGACCTGGGACTATTATACTGATACAGTGGAATCCTCTGTGTCCACGCTGCCGGTGATATCGTGCACTACCTGATTTTGTCATATCCGCAATTAAACACAAAAGAATCGTTCTTGTAATTGTTTCAGTCTTCAAGGGACAAAAAGATTAAAATTGATAAGTTCCAGCATAAATTTATAATTGCAATCCCATGATTAACCATATTTGGCAATTTTCCATTAAAAAATACAACAAGTTACATTAGATAAAATTGGTTTCATTTTATGTCAAATCTTTATCAAAATGAAATAAATTTTGCTCCGTATCCTATAGGAATAGAAGTTCCTTCAAATGTAACAATAAATATAAGTTCCAAATGGAAACAATATTCTGGAATATTATTTCCACTGGAATAAATATTACAGTAAATGTTCCTAACGGAATAAATGGTACAGAATATTTGTTCCAACAGGAACAGATATTTTGACATTGTTTATAACAAAGTTTCAGGTGTAACTTCTGTTAGGCGGAACAAATATTCGTTGACAGGTTGTCTATTAGGTTCAAACTGAACTATATTTCATAGTATAAAATCTTTCCTGTATTCAAAATTAGCTATTTTTAGAAGGCATGCAAGAAATCACCAGACATTTGAAGAACTATCAAAACAGGGGTTCCCTAATTTTGGACACATATTACACAAAAATCTTAAGCATGTTAAGGGTGAAACCATACATAAAGATTTCATGAAATTAAAGTATGTCATGAATTTGTTCACACAATATTATCCAATTATTGGTTTTATGAGATTACCAAAGTGAGATTACACCAGACTACACCGTAATTTATTATGTCCAGCTGTTGACCAACAGAAAATTAATGCTAATTCAACTTTATCTTAATATTTTGTGTTTTATTTTTCAGGTTGTTATATATTAAATACCTTGTACTCCTATATTCTAGCATTACAGTGGAAATTAAAGATAGTGATTTTCTGGTAGCAGCAATACAACATTGCGAACAGGTACTAGGATGAACGTGAATCAGGGCGAACGGACCCGGTTTCATTCCCCCAACCTGATCAACACTTGTCTCAAATATAAATTATAATGCACATCTATTCACAACTGTGTGATTCTAAATTGTCATTTTAATCAAGATATGTGTTTTGAAGGAATAAAGTAATAGGGTTTTGACTTATATATTAATTTTAATTATTTGTTTAAACAAGTCTGAACATAAAATATTAAAAAAAGACACTATTTTTTAGTCAATTCCCATACTCTCGTCAAAAAGAAAAATCTATAATAATAATTAAAAAAAACATACCTTTTCGACAATCCCCAATTCTCCTTTCTGGAGAACATCTCTAATTATTTGACAAGCTCTGTTTGAGACTGCTACTGAGGCAGAAACAAGTCTCATAATAAGTGAAGCCTTGGCAGCCATGATGGTCAATGTAAACAGTTAAGTCGTGAAATAAAGTAGTCACCAAAATGATATTTCAGTAAAGCGTACTTCTTATCGATCTTGTAGAATAATCACTATCTTAATTTTATAACATAGGTGGCAATGTAAAGAGCACGAAAAGATATAAGGTGGCTTTATGTATTTTACGACAACCGTAAACTTAAAACTTCCGCACACGAAAACGAAAACACGAAAGCAACAAATGTAACTTATTTCAAGTATCACTGTTCTCTGATGTATTTCTAATAATTGAAGATTGAATTATGTGGTCATTCTTTTCAAGAGATCCCACGAAAGATTTTAGTTATGAAATAAGTCCTGAAAAAGTACCTGGTTTAGATGACAAGTCAATTTGGACTTTACACAAAGGAAAGAAAAAGGTGCCAGTACATTTTTATATTAACATTAAAAACTGTTTTTTATATGATGCAAGTGCTTATTGATCAACTCATAAAGGTTATTGATTTTTAACAGATGGATTCTGATGTTTGTTTTACTTGTGAGTGGCCATGTCTTGTGACTCACCAGGTGCTCACCTGTGTTCTGGCTTTAATCCATTTTGGCCAATTTCTGTGTCCAGAGCATTTTTGTGATTTAGCATCGCTACTCTGGCTTCAATTGAAAGGTTTCATGTCGATCTGGCCCTTAGTCCACACATTCCCAAGTTGTTCTGGTCTATTGATCTGACTTATATTTAAAGTTGATTTGGCCCTTTATGAAAAAAAAGTATTATAAAATGATATATATTTGACTTACAGGGATTGTTTTGGATGTGGAATCGCATAATTAACGCATTATTTCTTCAAATGCTCTCTTGTGGTATTGGACCTTCTGGTAAAATTTCTTAGAGATCCATTCACTTAAACTAAAGTTATTGTCCAGAAACCAAATGTGTCTTCGGATGACGCTGACATCATAGCATTATTATCGACGCAAAAATTTTTTTTGCGGTCGTATAAAAAGGTTACAGACTTCAAAATAACTTGTCAGTATTAACATATGAACTTAGGACAATATTCTTAGCACCAATATGTCCAACCTTTGAACATTGTTATATTATCGACTGCCTTAAGTGTGGTGATTTCTGGTTGCAAACCTTCATGTTGACCTGGGACTATTATACTGATACAGTGGAATCCTCTGTGTCCATGCTGCCGGTGATATCGTGCACTACCTGATTTTGTCATATCCGCAATTAAACACAAAAAGAATCGTTCTTGTAATTGTTTCAGTCTTCCGAAGGGACAAAAAAGATTAAAATTGATAAGTTCCAGCATAAATTTATAATTGCAATCCCATGATTAACCATATTTGGCAATTTTCCATTAAAAAAAATACAACAAGTTACATTAGATAAAATTGGTTTCATTTTAAGTCAAATCTTTATCAAAATGAAATAAATTTTGCTCCGTATCCTATAGGGAATAGAAGTTCCTTCAAATGTAATAATAAATATAAGTTCCAAATGGAAACAATATTCTGGAATATTATTTCCACTGGAATAAATATTACAGTAAATGTTCCTAACGGAATAAATGGTACAGAATATTTGTTCCAACAGGAACAGATATTTTGACATTGTTTATAACAAAGTTTCAGGTGTAACTTCTGTTAGGCGGAACAAATATTCGTTGACAGGTTGTCTATTAGGTTCAAACTGAACTATATTTCATAGTATAAAATCTTTCCTGTATTCAAAATTAGCTATTTTTAGAAGGCATGCAAGAAATCACCAGACATTTGAAGAACTATCAAAACAGGGGTTCCCTAATTTTGGACACATATTACACAAAAATCTTAAGCATGTTAAGGGTGAAACCATACATAAAGATTTCATGAAATTAAAGTATGTCATGAATTTGTTCACACAATATTATCCGATTATTGGTTTTATGAGATTACCAAAGTGAGATTACACCAGACTACACCGTAATTTATTATGTCTCAGCTGTTGACCAACAGAAAATTAATGCTAATTCAACTTTATCTTAATATTTTGTGTTTTATTTTTTCAGGTTGTCATATATTAAATACCTTGTACTCCTATATTCTAGCATTACAGTGGAAATTAAAGATAGTGATTTTCTGGTAGCAGCAATACAACATTGCGAACAGGTACTAGGGTGAACGTGAATCAGGGCGAACGGACCCGGTTTCATTCCCCCAACCTGATCAACACTTGTCTCAAATATAAATTATAATGCACATCTATTCACAACTGTGTGATTCTAAATTGTCATTTTAATCAAGATATGTGTTTTGAAAGAATAAAGTAATAGGGTTTTGACTTATATATTAATTTTAATTATTTGTTTAAACAAGTCTGAACATAAAATATTAAAAAGACACTATTTTTAGTCAATTCCCATACTCTCGTCAAAAGAAAATCTATAATAATAATTAAAAACATACCTTTTCGACAATCCCCAATTCTCCTTTCTGGAGAACATCTCTAATTATTTGACAAGCTCTGTTTGAGACTGCTACTGAGGCAGAAACAAGTCTCATAATAAGTGAAGCCTTGGCAGCCATGATGGTCAATGTAAACAGTTAAGTCGTGAAATAAAGTAGTCACCAAAATGATATTTCAGTAAAGCGTACTTCTTATCGATCTTGTAGAATAATCACTATCTTAATTTTATAACATAGGTGGCAATGTAAAGAGCAAGAAAAGATATAAGGTGTCTTTATGTATTTTACGACAACCGTAAACTTAAAACTTCCGCACACGAAAACGAAAACACGAAAGCAACAAATGTAACTTATTTTAAGTATCACTGTTCTCTGATGTATTTCTAATAATTGAAGATTGAATTATGTGGTCATTCTTTTCAAGAGATCCCACGAAAGATTTTAGTTATGAAATAAGTCCTGAAAAAGTACCTGGTTTAGATGACAAGTCAATTTGGACTTTACACAAAGGAAAGAAAAAGGTGCCAGTACATTTTTATATTAACATTAAAAACTGTTTTTTATATGATGCAAGTGCTTATTGATCAACTCATAAAGGTTATTGATTTTTAACAGATGGATTCTGATGTTTGTTTTACTTGTGAGTGGCCATGTCTTGTGACTCACCAGGTGCTCACCTGTGTTCTGGCTTTAATCCATTTTGGCCAATTTCTGTGTCCAGAGCATTTTTGTGATTTAGCATCGCTACTCTGGCTTCAATTGAAAGGTTTCATGTCGATCTGGCCCTTAGTCCACACATTCCCAAGTTGTTCTGGTCTATTGATCTGACTTATATTTAAAGTTGATTTGGCCCCTTTATGAAAAAAAAAGTATTATAAAATGATATATATTTGACTTACAGGGATTGTTTTTGGATGTGGAATCGCATAATTAACGCATTATTTCTTCAAATGCTCTTTCAAAGTTAACATGCGTTTATAGAACGCTTGATTTTCTGATTTGCTGAATAAAACGTCTGTCAAGTGCGTTGGCCTCTGTTAAATATTTGTCGAACATGTTTTTATGCCAGGTTCATTTTTATTTTGATGTTAAAAATGGTCAATTGGAACTACTCAGTCATTATACGACCGCAAACATTTTTTGGGGTTCATATGATGCTATGATGTCGTCGTCGTCGTCATCCGAAGACACATTTGGTTTCCGGACATAGTTTAAGTGAATGCATCTCTATGAAATTTTACAAGAAGGTTAAATACCACAGAAGGAAGGGTTGGGATTGATTTTGGGGGTTGTGATACCAACAGTTTAGGAATTAGGGGCCAAAACAAGCATTTTTGTAGTTTCCGGACAATTACTTGTGTGTAAGTGTATGGATCTCTCTGACATTGTACCACAAGGTTCCATATCACAAAGGGAAGGCTGAGATTGAGTTTGGGGGTAATTGCCCCAAACATGCACTAATCAGGGGCAAAAAAAGGGGCAAAAAAACAAGCATTTTTGTAGTTCCCAGACAATAACTTGTGTTTAAGTGTATGGATCTCTCTAAAATTGTACTACAAGGTTCCATGCTTCAAAGGGAAGGCTGGGATTGAGTTTGGGGGTAATTGCTCCAAGGGGGGGCAGAGGGGTAAAAAAGTTTGGGTGGATTTTTTTTTTTCAAATTTTTTTAAGGGGTTTATATTTATTTTTTTCAAATTTTTTAAAAAGTTTCAAGAAGAAATCTTCAAATGTACAGTATTCTACAATTGATTTTTAGGATCTTTGACCACATTTATTTTGTGTCAGAAACCTATATTATGTCAAAAATTTGATCACAATCCAAATTTAGACAGTATCAAGCTTGAATATTGTATCCAAATTTGACCCAACTGTTCATGGTTCTACCTCTGCGGTCGTACAGTATCAGGCTGCGCTCAGCGAAGCATTTTATTGATTATTAAGGTGCCTTTATAAATTTGGAACATTTTCGAAATCTCAAATTTCTATTTACATTGACATGAAAATATAGGGCACCTGTCCAGTCTTATTGGCGCTCTTACATGTACAATTCTTACCAAACTTGTATCATAGGTTTATATCAGCAGTGTCTTGGACAAGTTTGAAAATCAGTGCTCATGAATTATTATATATGCCCTGTCAGATTGGAGGGGGCATTAAGTTATACCCTTGTCCGTCTGTATATGTACATATGTACATACGTCCCAAAGTTGGTTTGCTTTCTCTAACTTTCTTTTGCCTCAGGGCCAAAAAGGGGCCAAAACAAGCATTTTTGTAGTTTCCCGACAATTACTTGTGTGTAAGTGTATGGATCTCTCTGACATTGTACCACAAGGTTCCATATCACAAAGGGAATGCTGGGATTAAGTCTGGGGGTAATTGCCCCAAACATGCACGAACCAGGGGCAAAAAAAGGGGCAAAAACAAGCATTTTTGTAGTTTCCAGACAATAACTTGTGTTTAGTGTATGGATCTCTCTAAAATTGTACTACAAGGTTCCATACTTCAAAGGGAAGGCAGGGATTGAGTCACTGTTTGGGGGTAAATGCTTTTAGGGGGCAGAGGGGTAAAAAAGTTGGTGGGGGGGATTTTTTTTTTTCAAATTTTTTTAAGGGGTTCATATTTTTTTTTTTCAAATTTTTTAAAAAGTTTCAAGAAGAAATCTTCAAATGCACAGTATTCTACCATAGATTTTTAAGACCTTTGACCACATTTATTTTGTGTCAGAAACCTATATTATGTCAAAAATTTGATCACAATCCAAATTAAGACAGTATCAAGCTTGAATATTGTATCCAAATTTGACCCAACTGTTCATGGTTCGACCTCTGTGGTCATATCAGGAGTAGTTCTGAATAATTTTAAAGTCTAGATTCATGTTTTCTTTTTCCGAGTATAGTTCCTTTTTTCATATTCATATGATTTCTAACATTTTTGAGTTTAACTAATTTCAAAGATATTCAGGGTTCCTCATGGAAATTTTCTGGAATCAAATTTAAAACCAACTCAAAGTTATGTAAATTTATATTATATACAATTAATTAAGAATTAAAAAATTACATAATGTTCTTCAAATGAAGTGTCTGTTTTTAAATAAACATGCCTCCAAAAAAGATAATTCTTTACAAAATTAAACAATGTTTGACAAGTGATTTGGAAAGGAATATGACATTTTTAATGCAATAAATGAATGAAACAATAACTAAAGGCAATTTTTATCACGTTCTTATGAAGTAACAATATAAAAATAAGATGATGTGGTATGATTGCCAATGAGACAACTCTCCACAAGAGACCAAATGACACAGAAATTAACTATAGGTCACCGTACGGCCTTCAACAATGAGCAAAACCCATACCACATAGTCAGCTATGAAAGGCCCCGAAATGACAAATAATAAAAATGTTGGTTATTCTATACTGAATGACTCCCTTCCATTAAAGACTTCAAATTACCTGTTGTCATTGACCATCAATACTGTTTCCTATAAATATTCCTACTATCATCCAAATTTACACATTTTTTTCATGTGCATATTTTGTAATTATAAATGTACATGTACTTATAAAATCAGATGTCCTCTTATAAGTAACAATTTCTGTATTCAAGTTGTTCAAAATCAATACATGTATTAAAGGATTCATTTCAGAAATATTTTTTAAAGTAAATAATGTTTCATGTTTTAGGGATCTGGTGATCCAGTGTCTGTGTTTGCTTTTGATGTCAAAGCAAGTAGTGAATCTCAAGTAAGTATATGTAACTGGTGACCTGTATGACAATGTTCAGGAGACTATGCCACAGGAACAGCTGAGATAAAGTAGCAGCTTGTAAACAAACATTACTTTGACTAAGATTTAGTATGATTACCAATTAACAACTATCCACCAAAGACCAAAGGATAAGGATGTAATTTTGATGATTTCTTAAAATCCTTTTTATGGAGGGCTTTTAGAAATTTGGGATAAACAGTCTTTTAAGAACACTGGGATAAAGCTCACAAAATTGCATAAAATGGGTACATGGTAAATGTATAAAAACAGTGTATATTAAGCAAGCAACAATTGATTGATAATCAAAACAGTATCATTAGCTTATTTAATCACTAAGCAGCCAGAGAGTCATTCAAAATTGGATTTTAAATGTCTTAGTGAGATGCTTAAACCCAGGAGGACACTCTTAACATGACAAAGTGAACATGTGAAGGGTAAAAAATAGGTTTTATTTTTATTTTCAGGTTCAAATTGCTAAAGCTTCCTTTAAAAGAATAAAGACACTGAGGCATCCAAACATTTTAACATTTCTGGATGGAATTGAGGTATTTTAAATGTTATAGTCTGTGATTTGATAAAGAGAATTTGAATAATAATACCAGACTCATTACATATACATTCAACAAATTTGTCATTTGATAATAGAATAAACACAATACCAGACACAGTACATACAGCAAACACAGATAAAATTTCAAAATCAGTAGAATAGTATTTGTATTGAAATAAGAAATTTTGTATTTTTACGAGGGTATTAAAATAAAGGTTTAAAATTATTTCATGATTGAAGTATATGAAATAATATTTATTTTCATGGAAAAATATTATGCTTGTTAATTCAATCTATACAACTCATAAAATGTTGTATTAAAACAAAGACAACAAATTTTGTCTTTATTCATATTTATAATTTGAACCTAAATTTTCTTTAAATTCATTTCTTTGTATGTTCCATGTTATTATGTGTAATGAAATGAGTGAGAACAATTTGCATTTTTTATATTTAAGATATGCATAATTTTTTTCACTTATCTTTTTTTTTTTTCTTCAGACCGACAAAGTAATTTACTTCGCTACAGAACCTGTGACACCATTAGAAACATATATCAGAGAATGTTCTAGTGAAGGATCAACAAATGAATTGGCTATATCTTGGGGTTTACACCAGGTTGTGGTGGGTAATTTTTGCAATTGTATGTTAGTTACTGTCTTCTTAAACATCATTTTATGTCACAAGTGTTTTTTTTTAAATTTTACAAAATACTATTAGATGGGTTTTTTTCACACTTGGCCATCAAATTGGGTTAGTCATACTCATATTAAGTGACCTTTAGTATTTCTTATTTCTTTCTTCTTGGGATATCAAAATAGTTTGCTGATTGAAATTGCAATGTTAAAGGGAGATAATTCTCTTGAAAGGATATTTAATAAATCAGTTATTTATACATTCTTTTGATACATTAACCATGGAAAAATAATGTTCTATTTTCTTTAAAGTTTTCGAATAACTGAAAATATGTTGCTTTATATTATTAATGAAATATTTATTTATGCTGATTCTTTACTTTAAATTTGTCCAGGGAGAAGTGAAATGTAAAATGTTAGGAAATTAAAACTTTAGAAAATCTGTGAAGGGAATAAATCAAAGAAATATAACCAAACCTGGCTAAAGAAACAGAGTTGTGAAAAATATTAATCTAGTTACAATTTATTTTTCAGAAAGGATTGTCATTTCTTATCAATGATTGTAATTTAATACACAACAATGTATGTATATCATCCATATTTGTGGATTCAGCTGGTGAGTGGAAACTGGGTGGTGTGGATTATATGTATCCAGCGTCCGGTCAGGACAGTACTCCACCAGTAAAGATATTACCAATGTTAGAAAAATATGATCCTCCTGAAAAAATAGATTTAAGGAAAGGAATGATGGCCAAAAAATGGTATTTTCTCTCTTTAAAGACTATAGATTGTATATAGATTTGAATTGAATTGTCAAGTTTTCAAGTTTGTAAGCATATGATTAATTAGCTGTCAAGTATTAAACAGTATGATTGAGATTCCTAGGTAAAGGAGTAGGTACAGGTACAGGTACTTTTTATGCCCCCGCCGTATGTCCCAAAATTGGTTTCCGTTCTCTAACTTGAGTTTGCCTCAACCAAATGTTATGAAACTTATACACAATGCTTATTACCACAAAATACAGATCATGAATGAATTTCCTTTAAAAGAATAAAGACACTGAGGCATCCAAACATTTTAACATTTCTGGATGGAATTGAGGTATTTTAAATGTTATAGTCTGTGATTTGATAAAGAGAATTTGAATAATAATACCAGACTCATTACATATACATTCAACAAATTTGTCATTTGATAATAGAATAAACACAATACCAGACACAGTACATACAGCAAACACAGATAAAATTTCAAAATCAGTAGAATAGTATTTGTATTGAAATAAGAAATTTTGTATTTTTACGAGGGTATTAAAATAAAGGTTTAAAATTATTTCATGATTGAAGTATATGAAATAATATTTATTTTCATGGAAAAATATTATGCTTGTTAATTCAATCTATACAACTCATAAAATGCTGTATTAAAACAAAGACAACAAATTTTGTCTTTATTCATATTTATAATTTGAACCTAAATTTTCTTTAAATTCATTTCTTTGTATGTTCCATGTTATTATGTGTAATGAAATGAGTGAGAACAATTTGCATTTTTATATTTAAGATATGCATAATTTTTTCACTTATCTTTTTTTTTCTTCAGACCGACAAAGTAATTTACTTCGCTACAGAACCTGTGACACCATTAGAAACATATATCAGAGAATGTTCTAGTGAAGGATCAACAAATGAATTGGCTATATCTTGGGGTTTACACCAGGTTGTGGTGGGTAATTTTGCAATTGTATGTTAGTTACTGTCTTCTTAAACATCATTTTATGTCACAAGTGTTTTTTTAAATTTTACAAAATACTATTAGATGGGTTTTTTCACACTTGGCCATCAAATTGGGTTAGTCATACTCATATTAAGTGACCTTTAGTATTTCTTATTTCTTTCTTCTTGGGATATCAAAATAGTTTGCTGATTGAAATAGCAATGTTAAAGGGAGATAATTCTCTTGAAAGGATATTTAATAAATCAGTTATTTATACATTCTTTTGATACATTAACCATGGAAAAATAATGTTCTATTTTCTTAAAGTTCAACCACGCACTGTTGATCACTGAGATGTGTATCGTCTTCCCAAGGCAGTTAATTCCTTTAAAAATATTTAAAGATCACTGTCCTTAATACAACACAAAGTTTACATTCATTGTGCGTAAATGAATATTATGCAACGACGAGTTGATGTAACCGTTCTAGAGTTATGCCCCTTTATAAATGGAAAAATTTCAAAATTTTTAGTTTCTGTTCTTTAACTTAAGTTTGTCTCAACCAAATATTATGAAACTTATACACAATGCTTATTACCACAAAATACAGATCAAGTTTGAATTTTGGTAGCGTCACTCTAACCGTTCTAGAGTTATGCCCCTTTATCAATGGAAAAATTACGAAATTTTAGTTTCCATTCTCTAACTTAAGTTTTGCCTCAACCAAATGTTATTAAACTTATACACAATGCTTATTACCACAAAACACAGATCGGGTTTGAATTTTGGTGGCGTCACTTTAACCGTTCTAGAGTTATGTCCCTTTATAAATGGAAAAATTGCAAAATTTTTTTATTCCATTCTCTAACTTAGTTTGCCTCAACCAAATGTTATGAAACTTATACACAATGCTTATTACCACAAAATAAAGATCAAGTATGAATTTTGTTAGGGTCACTTTAACCATTCTCGAGTTATGCCCCTTTATAAATCGAAAAATTGCAAAATTTTTAGTTTTCGTTTCTGTAACTTAAGTTTGCCCCAACCAAACATAATGAAACCTATACACAATACTTATTACCACAAAACTCAGATCAAGTACAAATTTGGGTAGCGTCGCTTTTATTGTTCTTGAGTTATGTCCCTTTATAATGTTGTATGCAAGCAGGGGCATCATCTGTGTCCATGGGACACATTCTCCATTTATTTAAATTATTTCAAATTTGATTTGATTTTACTTGGAACATATGTTCAAATTTTGGTAACAATAACATTAGATACTTTGTGCATAAGTACTAAGATAGTCCAAAAATCATGGCAAAATGGACAGAAAACTATTTTAAAACTTATTTAATCAAGGAAGTATGAAACACACTTGACACAACTGATACGTAACAATGAAAATCATTTGCAAAAATGCTGATTCTTATTCATTTGTTCTGGTTGATCATGTAAATTATACTAAAAACTTCTGTGAAAAACTAAAAACTTTTTCATATAAAAAAAAATCAGTGAGACATATCAATGAAAGAACAGTTAATACTGATATCTTGTTGCATGCAGCATTTTTTCAGCACCTGGTACATAGTTCCTTAAATACAGACTTAATCAAGTTTATTGACATAAGTTATTAACATGAATTACATGTACTCATATTATGTTAGATGTACATTTGTGAAAAACCAATCCAACAAAAATTAAACATAAAAAAGACACCTTGAGGTTGGCATACAATGGACTTTCAAGGACAAACATACATGCTTCAGCAATAAAATTTTGATATACAAGAATACATGCTGAGGAACAAATCTAATGAAAGCTGAACCTGACTACTGTAGCTTCAATGTTCAGGCAAGCTTTTTTGACAAATAATAGGTTAGAAAATGCTCCAGGTGCAGGATTTTCTCGCTGTGTTGAAGACCCATTGGTGGCCTTCGGCTGTTATCTGCTCTTTGGTTGGGTTGTTGTCTCCTTGACACATTCCCCATTTCCATTCTCAATTTTATCCATATAACGAATGCATTTACTAAGTGTTGTTGACGTATTGTGTAAAGCTGCTTAAAAACATAGCTCTTAAAAAAATGACACCTGGTCAGTAGTCCCTAGATCATGTATATTTGAATGCAACATACAAATTTGCTGAGATACAGTCACAAGTATATATTACATATCCAGGCAATTGAACATCATGTGGTACATCTATACAATGAATGTTGCCCTACAATGATGTGCCATATATAACCTAAAGTACAAGTGTTACTGGCACATGAAAGATAAATGTAAATAACCACAACTTATTAAATGTTTGTGTTTTAGGTCATCAGACATGTGGGGAGTAGGTTGCTTGATATGGGAAGTATTCAATGGTCCTTTACCACAAACTTCATCATTAAAAGCATTTGGCAAAGTAAGTACATTACTATGTTCTCCCCAGTGCCTTATATCACCATGGTTCAATGGTGATATATTTTTAGAAAGACAGTCTCTGCCTTTATTGCTGTCTCGATATAACATTTGGAGCACATTGATTTATTTTGGATAGCCTTGGTTTTTGGCAAATTTCTCCCCCATCTCTGACAAACTACCCACTAACAGTTATTAATGATAACTAAAACTCAAATTGTTTACCAGAAATAAAACACAAAATTCTGTTTACTGTGTAATTCTTTGACAAGAAAAAACAATTTTGACTATCAAATGAAAGGAGAAGAATAAGATAACACACAATGTTTTAGTAAAGTGTTTTCCCATGGTGATAGGTGCAGTGATACACAGTACCTTGTTTTGGTAGTTACATGTATTTTATCATGTGATGATGTAAATCATGTAATATTATTTTAAAACATACAGTGAAAATTTTATCATTTCTAGGTGCAAAAACAGTAAAGGCAGTTGAGACGTCATGAAAATCCCTTCCAAAGGTTTTCATGAATAATACATAGATTTTGATAAATTTTAAGATAGTGAATGAACCCAAAGATACAGAACCCATGCAAGAACCAACTAAATAATTTTTATCATATCAGATTAGTCTACTTATTCATTCCAGACATAACACTTCATTAAGATTTTCATCTAGACAATTGACATTTGAGGAAGGGTTGGATTTTTACCAAATAACACTTGGAAAATTTACACATTTCAAATTTCAAACAAGACATAACTTTTAGTGGAAGCCAAGATTATTTAAAAATATAAAAGAGAGGTGAAAGATACAAAGGGACATTCAAACTTCTAAGTCGAAAATAAACTGACAACGCCATGGCTAAAAAGAAAAGACAAACAAACAACAGTACACAAAACACAACATAGAAAACGAAAGACTGAGCAACATGAACCCCACCAAAAACATATTTTGTTCTCCAAAACTTCTAGGTTTGTTTCAGAATTATGATTAAAAATGAACTACTATGTTTCAGATTCCAAAATCTCTAGTTCCCAACTATTGTGAATTAGTTAGTGCTAATCCCAACACAAGACCAAACCCAGCCAAGTTAATACAAGTGTGTAGAAGTACCAAAGGTGTGATGCATAATTCATTTGTTGATACCATGTTATTTTTAGAAGAAATCCAGGTATGTTTTTTTTTCTTTTTAGCTCACCTGGCTCTGAGGGCCACATGAGCTGTTGTCATCACTTATTGTCTATCTTCCTAAAACTTTTCCCATTTTCATTTTCTTCTCTGAAACCCATAATCTAATTGTAACCAAAGTTTGCAGCCATTATATATTGAAGTTCTTTTACAAATGTTGCTTTGCTCATTCTAATCTGATGAAAATCATGACAACGAGAGACAATCTTTGATATTGATTTGCCAATTTTCAGTAATCTTCATTGTAACTACAAGGTAAAATGTTTTGAAACATTTAAGAATTAATGATGAAAATATACTCTTCAAAAGAATGTTAAGCAGGCAGTAAACATGTTGGCATTGATGGCACATAGTTCCTGCTGAAACCTTATTGAAAATAACAAAGTTCATCCAAACATGGCAGGAGTAATGTATGAGATGTCCTTTCAAAAATACTTATTTTGGCTATCATTAATAAGCAATCTAAGTTACTTTGTATTATACCATATGAATGGTTTTCAAAATATCCAAAAGGTAAACATTAAAACCATATTTTTTGTTGATATAAACTGTTCCAAGGTAACTGTTAAATTATAATTTGGATACATTGTCTTTTGTGTAAATTTCAGATTGCCTCTTGGTTGTGGTCTTTTGTCTATTTCTCCTATCACATTGAATGAAGAGTGATTTGAATAAGTAATATGAAAAAATAGTAAATTTGGTTGGCCTTTCCTACTATGTATTTTGAATTTGTGACATTTCCATTGACTATTCATTAGGTCAATGATGACTTTCAAAGTCACAACAAACTGCTGTTCCCCCTTGGGAACCAAGTTTTGTGATTTCTTCAATAATATAAAAACACTTGCATGTTCACCTGAAAATATTCTTTTTGTCAATTTTAAATTCTATTCTGAAGCGTTTAAAAAGCTTGAAAACATCTGATGTTGATGTTTGATGGCAGAAGCAGACTTAAGATGTTTAACTTTTTAGTTTAAAACACAAGAATAATGTTTCACAGAATATTCTTTTTTACACAAAGATCATCTTTACCATAAGAGAAATAACTTTAATGACTGATGAGAATTACACATTGCTTGATATTAACCCTCGTTAATTTAATTCCAATAATAATCAAGGTAAATTCCCCATTATGAAACCAATAAATATATGTTTTGTTTTTTTAAAGCTATTACCTTGTTTGCTGGTAATACTGTTTTGTTTTTTCTTGCAGATTAAGGAAAAGACAGAGAAAACAAACTTTTTCAGTAAATTAACTCCATGTTTAGATTCATTCCCTCCATCATTCTGTAAGAATAAAATCCTTCCACAATTGTTAAATGCATTTGAGTATGGTGATGCTGGTTCTTCAGTATTAGCTCCATTGTTTAAGGTAAGATATCATGAAAAATTTTATTGGAGAATTACTGTATATTCAGAAATTATTGCATGCATTTATTATTGCGATTTTTCAAGAATCGACAAAAATGTGAGTTTTATTATTGGGATTTCGAAAAAAGTGCATACAAGTCTATATTTTAGTTATTAGAATGCAAGTTCTTATTATAGCGATACTCACCCAGTCGCATTATTTGCATTGATAAAAACCTTGCAATAAGTTCTGAATTTACAGTAATCTAGACACTATTGATGAACTGAATGCAGATTCAATAGTTAACTTAACTAGACTCATTACATTGTTCCAATTTTGTTATGTTAGCTATTTCATTGTAAATATTTTTTCAATCATTTACTAGAATAAATCTATTCATGGAAAGAAATATAACCATTAATTAAATCTCAATGTGTTTAAAGTTTTATTGAAGTATGTTTATCTGTAAAAAAAAGAGCAGGTTTCAATAAACAAATCTATTTACTGATGTTATCAAATCCTTAACTGTGTTCATTTCTTTTTATTTTAGATAGGAAAACTGTTAGATATGGATGAGTATCAGAAGAAGATAGTTCCATGTGTGGTTAAATTATTCTCTTCAACAGATAGAGCTACTAGGGTCAAATTGTTACAACAGGTAGATCATTTTGTAGTGTGTTGAATAGGGTCGGTGTGACATGTTTTAATGTATACATTATTTTATTTTGAAACATGGCTAAACTGAAAAAATCTTCATTCCTTATAGGTTTCTGTTTAGACATTTGTCTAAATCAGAGGAATATTGTATATCACTGGATGAAGTGGTAGAATCTATATATAAATATTTGTATGACTCTTTCATGTGCTCTGCATTTCTTTTGCCTGTGTCCTTTAAAAAATCATTGAATTTATCTTTATTTCTTGGATTTTAAATATATATCAAGACTATACAATTTTGCAATTTAAAGATAAAAATATCTAATTTGTCTCTTCTATTAATCTTAAAATATTTAAATACTTAAATAGACCTTTACAGTTTAGACTTTTAGTTATTGTTTATGCTTGTCGTCCAGAATCTTTATTACTCAGTGTCATTCCTTGGTTATCTGTGTAATTTTTGTGAACTCTGACCTTCTTTGACACATGCTTTTTTTCATTCCCTCCCTTCAGTCTTTGTATCTTTTTATTTTATTCCAAAAGTTTTGCTATTCATTAAAAATTTTCAATAATGAATCTTCATACTACTTGATTTAAATTGATACAATTTTAGTTTATTTTACTTTAATGTACTTATTGGTGTACTAAGCAGAAACATTTTGTTGATTGACAGATTGATTCCTTTGGTGAATTTTTACAACCAGATACAGTTAATAACCAGATATTTCCTCAGATAAGTCATGGGTTCTCAGATACAAATCCTGTAGTCAGAGAAAGTACTGTAAAGGTAAGTATATTTATACTGTAAATTAAGATTTTTTTTTATGATGTTTATTTTTGCAAAAATTACGATTGGATAGGCTTCCTGAAAGTAAAAACTCACATTTTCAATCTTGGGAACACCATTATTTGTGGGCAGCATTTCCTAAAGTGCAATGATTAACTAAGCCTTGTTCATTGTTTAACAATCAAGATCATATGTGCACACACAATTCCTAAATTTGCAGTACTTTTAAGCTAAAAATAGAACTGATCGCATGAAATTTATAGGTCAACATTTTGAAAAGGCAGCAACAAATTAGACTACTGTTGTTTTGAGATATTATATTTTTTACTCTGTATATTTGAATATTTATCTCTTAACATTCTGATGAAATCATGCATGCTTAAAATATTAAAGATGTTGATATGGAAATAACAAAAAAGCAGCACAAGATGTAGATAGTCTGTATTAGTTTTGTATAATAAGCTTCATAATAGCTAACTTACAAGGTGAAAAGCAATGTTGAAGGAAAGTGTACAAAACAAATTTTTCATCTTTCCAGGCAATGTTACAGTTAGCTCCAAAGTTGAATTATAAAAATTTAAATGAAGAATTGATGAAACAGTTTGCAAGGTTACAGGCCAAAGATGATCAGGTAAATATCTAAGTTGAACTATTTAACAAATTTTGTTTATTTTTAGGTGTATTGAATTGCTTTATGCTATAATTGAATTTGATTACCCGGTATATATGTGTAATACTACAGAAACATGCTCCTGAAGAAATATTCTAAGTTCTGTGACTCTTTCAATCTGTTTATATAATGAAGTAACAAACCATTGAATATCCAAGCATTCTATAAATGTTAAGGCAGGGAATTTTTCTTATAATTGTTGTAGACACTCAGGACTCAGGTCCTCTATGTTGAATCTAGGTGCTATCCTGGTGTTGCTGTAGGTCTTAAACCTTGAGTCTATGGACTATTCTGATGTTGCTGTAGGTCCTTGACATTGAGTCTATGGACTATCCTGATGTTGCTGTAGGTCCTTAATGTTGAGTCTATGGACTAAACTGATGTTGTTGTAGATCCTTAATATTGACTCGAGAGACTATCCTGATGTTGCTGTAGGCCTTTAATGTTGACTCTAGGGACTATCCTGATGTTGCTGTAGGTCTTTAATGTTGAGTCTTGGGACTATCCTGATGTTGCTGTTGTTCCTAAATGTTGAGTCTTAGGACTACCCTGATGTTGTTGTTGAAGCTGAAATGGTCTCATGAATACAATATAATAAATCATAATAATAAATCCTGAAAGTATTTTTGTTTCAAATTTTAGGACACACTCATTGTTTCTAAGAAGATTACAAGTGAATCAAACAATGCATGGAATTAAAAAAAAACCATGTGTCATTATATATTAGTTCAGAGTGAAATCAGCTTTTTCCATTTATAAAAATTGACTTTTTCCTCTAATGCATTCTGTACTTCCAACTATTTCCATATACAATGTATGTAGAATTTTTTATCCCATTACAGGGAGGTATTAGGACAAACACAACAGTATGTCTGGGTAAAATAGCAGGGTACCTTAGTCCCAATGTAAGTACTTTAATATCAATTTTTGTCTTGGTATTTATTGCAAACCAAATTAAACTTTTTCACTGATTCATCTCCTATTGGTCAATCTATTTAAACTTTTAAAAAAGTGAACCAACACCTTCTAACTGTACAGGCTGGTAAAGTAATCAGGATGGATACGGAAGTATGCTGAGGTTCTCTTAAAACCTCAGGAAAATAAATCTATAAAAAGACGACAACATCCTGGATTACTGCAAGGAAATGCTTTATTCTGGTCTACATGTTTCACCACTTACAGTGGCGTCTGCAGGACAATTTAATGATAAAAAAGATAGGTTGAAAATATATTATTAATATTGAATAAATACAACATCTCATGCAGTTTTATGAGTATAAAACATGTATTTTCATCTTGTAGAAGATAATTTTTTCACTCAGGTAGATTAATCAATGAGTAATGGATTTCTCTTAGAAGAAATTTAAAGTTCCCAGTGAAAAAACTTCTTACAGAACAATAGCTATTGTATCTATTCAATGGGACAATAGAACTGACAAAAGTTTAAATAGATTGACCAATAAGAGATGAATCAGTGGAAAAGTTTCATTTGGTTCGCAATAAAAATGAGTATTTTTTAAAATGGAAACAAAAATTTTGTGGCGATTTTCACTGTAACTTTATAGTACTTCTACCTATCTTTTTTTATAGATTTCATTGATAATCAAATTTGAGTACTTGACGAAATAAATTTTTTCTACTGATTATTTTTAGAGTACAGCATAAGAATACAAACAAGGATATTTTTTTATCTTTTAAAATACTCAAATCCACAAATGTAAACAGAAGTTAGATTTTCTTGTGTATAGTATGAATTATTCATTTGTATTACAGATTAGACAGAAGATAATTACCTCTGCCTTCTTACGAGCTTTACGAGATCCCTTCCCTGCAGTTAGACAGGCAGGTATCTTAGGTATGGCAGCTACACAGAATTATTTTCTTCTCAAAGAAGTCTCAGTCAGGTTACTGCCAGCTTTATGTACTGCGACGATGGATCCAGAAAAAAGTGTCCGTGATCAAGTAAGTTTGTTGACATTATATTAAAAGTGTTTCAAATTTAGGTGTTTTAAGATTTATACAGTGTAGTTGAATATGATAAACTAAATTATCAAAGACATTATGACTGTATTTCTGTAGCTTTATTATCATTATATTTATCATTAATAAGGTTAAAATGATTTCTGTTTTACAGTATCAGATTTAAACTGCCACGGTTGTCATGTGGAAGCACGCCTTGAGTCCTGGGATCATGGGTTCCAACCCTGTCAAACTAGAGACTTGAAAATTGGGTTTTGCTGCTTCTCCGCTCAGCACGCTGCATTTAGGAGTAAGAGCAAAGACTGATCAGTTTGGAGCCAGAATTAAGTGTCTAGGTTAGGGTGATGTGTCTTCCTGCGGAATGTAACCTTGTGAACTAGCCCATTAAAATCAGGCTGAGCTTGTCAGTCTAGTACAAAGCAGGGTTTATGGTCATTTCACAGTATCATGTTCTTGTCCTGAATATGCATTTAATTAGCCACTGGATGTTAAACAGCCATCCATCAGTATCAGATCTCATGATCATATAACAATACAACTGATGACTATCCCTCTTTAAATTGTTGAATAAACATAAATGTGAATAAAACAGTTTTCTTCTCATGCTCTGTTTCTTTTTCTGTATTTCTTGAATATTGTTTTATAGAAACTGTTTGGAAATATAATTGTAACATTTGAGGGATTAAACAAAAATTTGATTAAGCACTATAAGTTTATAAAGAATTTTTGTTAGCAATGAAACTATGATCACTAGTGTGTTGAGTTTTGGATTATACCTTTTGGTAAAAATGGAAGTATGAGTCCATTTAAAAACTTATCATGGACGTATTGGTGGATAAATTTACCCTGTATTATAGGCCTTGTTTATTTATACATCAAGCACTTTATGTCTAGGATTTTTAAAGTAGGCTAGTGTAGGTTTTATCTTAAGGGTAAGGGTAAGATAAATTAGAGCATATGCTAGGAGAAGGATACAACTAGGGTTATTAACTGTTTAGTCAGATAAGTCCAGGATCCCTTGAAGTAATTGGGACTGTATTATTTATTGCAGGCCTTCAAAGCTATCAAAGGTTTTATATCAAAGTTGGAAAAGGTATCAGAAAATCCTGACTTACTGGAAGAGATGGGTAATTAACAAATATTACTTAAGAGTTAACCTATTCAGAACACTTCTATAAATATTTTACTTTTAATTTTTCTTTGGACTTTTGTTGAATATAAACAGATTATATGCAAATATTTGATTGTACAGTATCTTATATGACACTGTTTTGATCAGATATGATAATAAACAACAACACATTGCATATAATTTACAAATATTTATGTAATTTATTCTTTAAAGAACACCAAAGAAGAATAAGAGAAAAACAAATATTGCACATAGACAGTCACTGATATTTTTATGCCCCATCTAGGGGCATTATGTTTTTTGGTCTGTACGTCCGTCCATTCGTTCGTTTGTCCGTCTGTCTGTCTGTCCTCTTCAGGTTAAAGTTTTTGGTCAAGGTAGTTTTTGATGAAGTCCAATCAACTTGAAACTTAGTACACATGTTCCCTATGATATGATCTTTCTAATTTTATTGCCAAAATAGAGTTTTTACCCCTATTTCACGGTCCACTGAACAAATAAAATGATAGTGCGAGTGGGCAGTTTAAAGTTTTTGGTCAAGGTACTTTTGACGAAGTTGAAGTCCAATCAACTTGAAACTTAGTACACATGTTTCCTATGCTATGATCTTTCTAATTTTAATGCCAAATTAGAGTTTTGACTCCAATTTCACGGTCCACTGAACATAGAAAATGATAGTGCGAGTGGGGCATCCGTGTACTATGGACACATTCTTGTTACTGGCTTATTTTTCTATAAAGATATTCCAGATTCAAAGAATTTTTAGCCAAACTTCCCCTTTTTTTGAGACAGCAGTAGCAAAAAAGTATAAAAACCTAACACAAACACATTAAGCATTATACCATTCTACAAAACAAATCAGTCAAAATAACTTAACCTTAAAACAAAGATCATATATTATCCAAAAGTATACTTGTGTATTATGTGTCTTACTGAATTGATAACAAATATCCATTTCGTAGCTAACTATTCTGACATAAGTCTGCAAGTATTCATAATTGAATGATACTATATTTCATATACATTATTTTTGCAGAAAAGGATGTAATGTCTGGTGGTTCACCATCAAGTATTGCAGGAGGATGGGCTGGTTGGGCTGTTACTGGTGTTTCCTCGTTAACTTCTAAAATATACAGCAAAGCTAGAGCTAAAAATCCACAAGGTAAAAAATAACTCAGAACCATTATACATCCAGTAGTGGTTAGGAATGCTATAGTTTACCTTATTTTTATGCCCCATTTATTTATCCATTAGTTGGTTTGTCCTTCCGTTGGTTCATCCGTCTGTCTGTCTGTCCTGCTTCAGCTTAAAGTTTTTGGTCAAGGTAGTTTTTGATGAAGTTGAAGTCCAATCAACTTGAAACTTAGTACACATGTTCCCTATGATATGATCTTTCTAATTTTAATGCCAAATTAGAGTTTTGACCCAAATTTCACGGTCCACTGAACATAGAAAATGATATTGCGAGTGCAGCATCCATGTACTATGGACACATTCTTGTTCTACATATTTTTCTGTCTTTGGTTTTTTATGTTGTGTTTTGAATACTGTTGTTTGTTTTTTTGGTCATTTTTTTTGCCATGGCATTGTCAGTTTGTTTTTGACTTATGATTTTGAATGTCCCTTTGGTATCTTTCTCCTCTCTTTTCTAGAAGTTCATGATATTTTCTTTTACAGTCTAAAATAGATTAAAAACACACTGGTTTATATCAGAAGTAAACAATTAATGTTGCAGATTAAATATTTGTATTTGTGATGTGTCTTAATGCTTTATGGACTGTGACAAACATTGCAAAATTTTGATGACACTGTCATCCTAAGCTTATAGTGCCAACCAAGGCTTCCAAAATGGTCATATATTCCGGACATTTGTATAATGTCCGGTAAAAGTCCGGCTGGGCAAAGCATGAAACGGTCATCTACTTTTTAGTTTTCAAGGCTTTCTTCAGAGACGGTCATTTTAACATAATTCGTGATCTTTTTGACCCAACCTTTTGCCTTTAACAGCCACACATTTCCGGTCATAAAAGTGACATGATCATTAAGTACTATCAAAACAACCCCTACTTTAATACCTTCTCATTTTAATCAAGGCTAATTAGATGTTGAACAGCTGAAATTTACCTGTTCAGGTGACAGGTAAACTATTTTGAACCGGACATTGATCGGTCTATTCAAAGTTATTTTCTTACATTTCAGTGGTTTGCATCTAATTAATTTAGCCAAAAAGATTTAAATTATCAGAAATACGTTTACAAATATGATTTGATGAAAAAATTCAAAAGGTGAAAATGGAAAATCGTCATAACCACGTTGTTTTAACAAGTGCGCATGTGAGCAGGTGTGAAATTTAATTATACATCCTAATTTCTTCAAAAAATGCTTAAATTATCATTGATACCTTTATCTCACGTTAATTTCGAATATTTTCTTGAAGAAATAACGTAGAAAGAGCTACTTACATTCATTCATGCTTTGCGAACCGTCTCTGGTCCATGTTTTATCATAGTCACGATAACATCCGGTATAAGATTTAAAAACGAAAGTAAAGTTTTTGACAACGTTATTTTGCACAAATAAAGAGTCTAAGGCAGATATAAGTACGCTGATGTTGCACACTTCCAATGATGCACTGCCAATTTAACAGTTTACGTCAGAACTTCTAATTTGAATCAAAGAAAGTTTAATATCGTTTTTTTTTTAATGTCAATCATTGGGATGGCCAACTCGGCAACTGATTACCATAATTGCCTTTTGTTTATTTAGTCTTAAGGGATTAAAATCGGATAATATATAAAATGTCCGGCTGGCTAAAAATAATTTTGGAAGCCCTGGTGCCAACTTGAGCTTGTCTCCTTACTTAGAGTCAATCTTCCATCACCTATTTCCGCCTCAGTGGTTTCTTGGTATTGTGCTCACCTAGAGTACATGAGGTCCTGTGTTTGATCCCCATTTGGGTAGAATTAAAGACTTGAAAATTGATATCTTCTGATTCTCCACTATGCACATGGCAATTAGGGGTAAGTGCAAAGACTTGTGTACAGAATACAGAGTCACAATAATGTTTCTGGATAGGGGGACATGTCTGCCTGTGGACTGTTACCTTGTGAACTCACACTTTTAAAATCGGACTAAGTGTGTTGGTCTAGTACGAAGATGGGTTCATATTCATATCACATTTACATAATCACATCCTATTTGCCACTGAATGTTAAACCACAATCCATCATCATCCATCCTCTTTAAGAGACTATTGGACTGCTGAATAAGGGTAGATTTCTTTTATATACCAACAGAAATTAATTTAGATAAATCCAGTAGAGGATTAACAAAATTAATGATGCTTGTTATTTCAAGATAGCGAATAAATCTTTTAGCAGGTGAAAATCCTTCATTATCAGGAACAGAACAAAGTTCTACAGCAGAATTAACAAAACCTACAGTTCGAGCTAAATCAGAACCGGAACCAGTTGAAACTAATCTTACTGAGCCAGAGGAAGCAGATGAAGGGGCAGGTTGGGATGATGAAGATTGGGGTGATATTGATGTAATTAAATACTACATCTTAATTTCTAACTTGTTCATAACATAAAATGGCAACATTATAATCTCCCATTTGCTATATCACTACTAGAGTTATCTCCCATTTTCTATACCACTGCTTTGATTTCAATTGATTTATCTTTGATTTAATTCAGATTAAGATAGTTAACAGTTGTGATTTAAAAATAAAAGATTTGGTATATTATTTTTTGTTTCATTAGCCATAATTATTAATTATCTTTTCACAGTATATTGTTTGGAAATCAGTTGAATAGATTTTTTAAAGTTTGCTTTCAAAATCAGAAAATATGAAAGGGAGATAACTGTGTTCCAACAAAATGCCTGCCATTATCTTGAATATAGTTATTTTTGGTTTGTGTGAAACTTCCTGATAAAAAAACATAAGAGTATTGTGAAAGCTAGTTATTTCTCTTTTTGAAAAACAAACTTTCTATATCTGTTTCACTATTAGAAAATTCCCATACAAAATTATAAAATGAATAATTAGTAAGGAAAGGATTTTTTTTACAACATTAACAGAAGAATGAAGACCTGACAAAACAATTCATCATTAAGGTTTTTAAAATGTCGTAAGTCCATAACTTGAATTCAAATTTTAGGATAGCAGTGTTTGTTAAAATGTTGAATGTATATGTTGTGTACAAGTTGACATTTTGTACATGTTATAACTTGTATAATGCAAAATACAAGTTATAACATGTACAAAAGTACCTCGTACATGTTATAACATTTACAAAATATTGCTTAAAAATGGGTTTAACTTGTACAAAATTTGAAAATAAAGATATGGTTCTATTATTATAACAAATGTCGTTAACCTCAATAATATTTTCGTGTACCAATTTGACAATAAATTTAGATAAAGCAGATTACATTTGAAGTTTATTGAATAATAAAGAACAGTAATGAAAAGCTCAGCATTTTTTTTTTCTTTTGAGCAAAGTGATCACAAAGTTTCGGAAATGTTTTTATTGCTTCACGGCTTATGTTGGCATAACTGCGTTTTAAGGTCATTGTATGTTTTTTGCAGTCCATCATGGCTTACGGCAGTGTGACTCTGTTTGATAATAGAATACATTTTCGCAATAGCAACAAAGTAGATAACTGGTTTATATGATTTTTTTAAGAACAATGTCTTAATGTTTTGAAGTATACCTTCTTCCTTCTTGTTTCAACATGCAAACATTAAATCAAGGTCTCATACGCATACTCTATAAAAGCCAGAGAGAGAAAATGGTTTTCATTGGATCACATGCATGCTTAATCATAAATAACTTTGGAATTATTGAATTTGCTCTTCAACATTTTTGGCCTTGAGCATAACTGATGTAAATATTGTGCATCAAACCTCGACACATAAAGGTTTTCATTGTAAAATATATCCTGGCCATCCATTTGCATCTTAAACCTCAACTAGTATGACAATTTTTTCTACTGCTTTCTGAGTGGAAATTCACAATTATAATTCATCAGGTGAGATACTGAATAGTGTTTGTTGACTTCATGTGTGTTTTAAAAGGTAGTAAGTATTATTAAAACTATTCATCTGGTCATACACTGTATCAAAAAGGACAAAACACACTAACATGAATAAACAGTAAAAAAAAAGTATGAAAATATTATTGAGGTTAATGACATGTGTTATAATAACATAAACGTCTTTATTTTCAAATTTTGTACAAGTTAAAACCATTTGTAAGCAATATTTTGTACATATTATAACCTGTACGAGGTACTTATGTACATGTTATAACTTGTATTTTTGCATTGTACGAGTTATTACATGTACAACATTTTTGTACATGTTACAACATGTACTAAATCGCAATTGTACACGACATATATGTAGAGAGTGCTGATTAGTATTATTATAGTAATTACAATATTCTAAGGATTAGTAAAAATGTAGCATCTATTATAACAATGCAATCATTCTGTTAAATCTGTTAATGTTATTATGTCTGTTATTAGAAATCACAATAAATTTGGCAAATTTACAAAAATAATTAGTACATGTATAATAATGGTAAAACTGATTCATAATTTGACTATGCATATCAAGGATCAAATATTTTTTATTGAAATGTTTTGCAGTTAAACAAGTAAGACGCATCTGTAGATCAAGAGCTTTAAGTTAATCGGAAGACCATCTTATGATCGTATTTCAATATGGTATCATCCCTTGAGCAATGAATAAAGACAACTGTACTTTTTATTTTCAGACGAGTCCTGTTTCCAGTCCAGCAGTTACATCTACTACTGCCACTGTTGGTGTCAGTGGTGATAACTCTGGGTGGGACAATGGTGATGATGATGACAACTGGGGAAGTCTAGAGGAGACACCATCTCAAATGCAATATGTAGGTTTCCATTTTAAACCTTATTATTTTTTTCTAGAACTTTGAATTCTAGAATATTGCATTTTTCAATTTTCTTAAATTTTTGGAATTAAAAGAGGTTTCAGTAAACAACAAAATGTCATTAGATTTGAAACAGATACACTTTGAACTCATTGAAAGAATTTTGATAATTTGTAGGGGTTTGAGTTAAACATGAAAGAGACAACAACCCAAGAATTTAGTTGTAAATATATGGTTGTCAGTGATACAATTATCAACATGTGACAACTCAAATGTCTAAACAAATGTGAAGGAATTGGATAGAAATCACATGAATGCAGATTTCTAAATCGTCAAAATCATTATCCAACAAAATATATAGACTGATAATTATATGATAAAGTTTGTGTATCTTCCAATCAAAATATCTCATCTAAACAAAAACAAAAGTAGTCTCTGATACAAAAATTTAATAATACTTTTAGATATTTGGATGATATATTGGCTCTCAATAATGACGACTTCAGTATGTATACTAAAGAAATTTATCCTGTTGAACTTACTTTAAATAAAGCTAATACTAACAATGACCACTGCCCTTTCCTCGATCTTGATATCTATATCGTTAACGGAAAGCTTAATACAAAATTTATGATAAAAGAGATGATTTTCATTTCCTATCGTTAATTATCCATTTTTAGATGGTGACGTTCCCTTGTCACCATCTTACGGTGTTTATATATCTCAACTTGTACGATTTGCTCGTGTATGTAACAACGTTTCAGATTTTAACGAAAGAAATTTATGTATTACTGAAAATTATTACACCAGGGTTTTCGATATCACAAACTAGTCAAAACATTTATTAAATTTTATCATCGGTTCAAGGACATCATTCGTAAATATAGCTCAACATGCAGACTTCTTATACGCTCAAGAATTTCACATCCAATCTTTTATGGTAATATTCTTTATAAAGCACAAAAATGTCAGTATTCACCTCAGAAGCTAACAAAACCTTTAAATAGACTTATTAAGAAGGGATATAGTTACGATACTGTTGTCAGGTCATTAAAGATTGCATATTTTGGCTTTAATATTGATTCACTTATAGGGTCTTTGCATCGGAACTAAACACATTTATTTAAAACCAGTTGTTGGCATGACACGGGTTATGCTCTTCTCATATATTTTATGATGGTATGATACTAAACCCCTAACGGAGGGATTGTGCCTGATATTCATATGATGAAGACATAATCTTTCAATCAGTTTAATTGAGGTCTGGAGCTGGCATGTCAGTTAACTGCTAGTAGTCTGTTGTTATTTATGTATTATTGTCATTTTGTTTATTTTCTTTTGTTACATCTTCTGACATCGGACTCGGACTTCTCTTTAACTGACTTTTAATGAGCGTATTGTTATGCGTTTACTTTTCTACATTGGCTAGAGGTATAGGGGAGGTTGAGATCTCATAAACATATTTAACCCCACCGCATTTTTGCGCCTGCCCCAAGTCAGGAGCCTCTGGCCTTTGTTAGTCTTGTATTATTTTTACTTTTAGTTTCTTGTGTATAATTTGAGTTTAGTATGACGTCCATTATCACTGAACTAGTATATATATTTGTTTAGGGGCCAGCTTAAGGACGCCTCCGGTGCGGAATTTCTGCAGCATTGAAGACCTATTGGTGACCTTCTGTTGTTGTCTGTTCTGTGGTCGGGTTGTTGTCTTTTGACACATTCCCATTTCCATTCTCAATTTTATCAAATACAGCTACAGCAAAGGCTGTGTTTTCTGTATCTCTTAAAGTTTTGTACAGAAATATTTCTCTCTTTATCTTGCTAAGTTTCTTCCACCTGTTATTTTTGAAGAGGTACTGGTAGGGCCAATTTCCCTGAATTTATTTCATTTTAAAAGTCAATCAATCTTTACATAAGTTTGGAGTATCACAGCTTACTTTGAGAATCCAACAATATTGTGGCCCACTTCTAAAGAGATGACCAAATTAAAGCTTGAAGATAGTCTCAAACTGCAATTTTGGCAAATTTAGGAGTTTATATCTAAAAACATATAGGAAGGACGAACACTCTTAACCAAAACCCAAATTATGTTGGATGTAAAGCTATATATTGATACAAATTAATTCATATTGGTTAGAAATGTCTTTCACTGTAAAATCCAACAAAAACGTGTAAAATTGGCATTTTTGTATCAAAATGCCTTTAACCACAACTAATATTGCTAAATACATTTTGATTTAATGGAAATATGAAGAAATGTAATTTTTTTAATAATACCCAGTAATTATATAGTAAGAGAGCAAGTTAAATAGACTGATACAAATTTAATGTCAAAATATATTATGACAGAAGCCAGTTCCCAGTGGATCTCATGCTTTAAAACTAGAGCATAAACCACAGAAATCAGACAGGAATATTGAAGATGAATTTCTGTCAACTGAAGATAGTGGTTTACCTCAAGCCAGCTCCTATACGTGGGGAGAACCTCAACAAGATGACTTCTTTGCTTCAGCAATGGGTTTACCTACAGTAAGTATTTACCTCAAGTAAGAACCTATACCTGGGAAGAGCATCAACAAGATGATTTCTTTGCCTCAGCAATGGGTTTAACTGCAGTAAGTATTTACCTCAAGCCAGCTCCTTTACCTGGGGAGAACCTCAATAAGAATCAAAATATCTCATCTAAACAAAACAAAAGTAGTCTCTGATACAAAATTTAATAATACTTTTAGATATTTGGATGATATATTGGCTCTCAATAATGATGACTTCAGTATGTATACTAAAGAAATTTATCCTGTTGAACTTACTTTAAATAAAGCTAATACTAACAATGACCACTGCCCTTTCCTCGATCTTGATATCTATATCGTTAACGGAAAGCTTAATACAAAATTTATGATAAAAGAGATGATTTTCATTTCCTATCGTTAATTATCCATTTTTAGATGGTGACGTTCCCTTGTCACCATCTTACGGTGTTTATATATCTCAACTTGTACGATTTGCTCGTGTATGTAACAACGTTTCAGATTTTAACGAAAGAAATTTATGTATTACTGAAAATTATTACACCAGGGTTTTCGATATCACAAACTAGTCAAAACATTTACTAAATTTTATCATCGGTTCAAGGACATCATTCGTAAATATAGCTCAACATGCAGACTTCTTATCGCTCAGGTATTTCACATCCAATCTTTTATGGTAATATTCTTTATAAAGCACAAAATGTCAGTATTCACCTCAGAAGCTAACAAAACCTTTAAATAGACTTATTAAGAAGGGATATAGTTACGATACTGTTGTCAGGTCATTAAAGATTGCATATTTTGGCTTTAATATTGATTCACTTATAGGGTCTTTGCATCGAACTAAACACATTTATTTAAAACCAGTTGTTGGCATGACACGGGTTATGCTCTTCTCATATATTTTATGATGGTATGATGCTAAACCCCTAACGGGAGGGATTGTGCCTGATATTCATATGATGAAGACATAATCTTTCAATCAGTTTAATTGAGGTCTGGAGCTGGCATGTCAGTTAACTGCTAGTAGTCTGTTGTTATTTATGTATTATTGTCATTTTGTTTATTTTCTTTTGTTACATCTTCTGACATCGGACTCGGACTTCTCTTTAACTGACTTTTAATGTACGTATTGTTATGCGTTTACTTTTCTACATTGGCTAGAGGTATAGGGGGAGGGTTGAGATCTCATAAACATGTTTAACCCCACCGCATTTTTGCGCCTGTTCCAAGTCAGGAGCCTCTGGCCTTTGTTAGTCTTGTATTATTTTTACTTTTAGTTTCTTGTGTATAATTTGGAGTTTAGTATGACGTCCATTATCACTGAACTAGTATATATATTTGTTTAGGGGCCAGCTTAAGGACGCCTCCGGGTGCGGGAATTTCTCGCAGCACTGAAGACCTATTGGTGACCTTCTGTTGTTGTTTGTTCTGTGGTCGGGTTGTTGTCTTTTTGACACATTCCCCATTTCCATTCTCAATTTTATCAAATACAGCTACAGCAAAAGGCTGTGTTTTCTGTATCTCTTAAAGTTTTGTACAGAAATATTTCTCTCTTTATCTTGCTAAGTTTCTTCCACCTGTTATTTTTGAAGAGGTACTGGTAGGGCCAATTTCCCCTGAATTTATTTCATTTTAAAAAGTCAATCAATCTTTACATAAGTTTGGAGTATCACAGCTTACTTTGAGAATCCAACAATATTGTGGCCCACTTCTAAAGAGATGACCAAATTTAAAGCTTGAAGATAGTCTAAAACTGCAATTTTGGCAAATTTAGGAGTTTATATCTAAAAAAACATATAGGAAGGACGAACACTCTTAACCAAAACCCAAATTATGTTGGATGTAAAGCTATATATTGATACAAATTAATTCATATTGGTTAGAAATGTCTTTCACTGTAAAATCCAACAAAAACGTGTAAAATTGGCATTTTTGTATCAAAATGCCTTTAACCACAACTAATATTGCTAAATACATTTTGATTTAATGGAAATATGAAGAAATGTAATTTTTTTAATAATACCCAGTAATTATATAGTAAGAGAGCAAGTTAAATAGACTGATGCAAATTTAATGTCAAAATATATTATGACAGAAGCCAGTTCCCAGTGGATCTCATGCTTTAAAACTAGAGCATAAACCACAGAAATCAGACAGGAATATTGAAGATGAATTTCTGTCAACTGAAGATAGTGGTTTACCTCAAGCCAGCTCCTATACGTGGGGAGAACCTCAACAAGATGACTTCTTTGCTTCAGCAATGGGTTTACCTACAGTAAGTATTTACCTCAAGTAAGAACCTATACCTGGGAAGAACATCAACAAGATGATTTCTTTGCCTCGGCAATGGGTTTAACTGCAGTAAGTATTTACCTCAAGCTAGCTCCTTTACCTGGGGAGAACCTCAATAAGATGACTTCTTTGCTTCAGCAATGGGTTTACTTACAGTAAGTATTTACCTCATGCCAGCTCTTTTACCTGTGGAGAACATCATCAAGTTGATCTCTTTGCCTCAGCAATGGGTTTAACTACAGTACCGGTAAGTATTTACCTCAAGTCAGCTCCTATACATGGGCGGAACATCAACAAGGTGAATTTTCATTAAATATAAATAAACTGAAGTGATCTTTACAATAGATGTAGACTGTCAATGTTCACAATTTGGCCTGTAAGGCCCGAGTCGGAGAGTTTAATTTCAATGGATATTTAAATACTGTCATTAGTGGCAAAAAATTATGTTAAAGTTTGTTTTATTTTTAATAAGTATTTGAGTAATATAATGAGTGGAATAACGTTATTTTTTCACTTTGTTCAAATTTCTATGGATAATAGTATAAAATAAGTTACAATGTATATTTACTAAATACTTTTACTTTTTTAAGAAAAAGCCAGCAAATCTTTCTAAAGCAACAGCCAGTGCTTCCAGTGGCAATTCTAGGTTGAGTCCAGCCCCAGCTGCTGGTAGTTCTCGATCAAGTCCAGCAAGGGTAACCAGCAATATAAGCTCTAGTCAAGACAAATCTGAAGGTTGGGATGTGGAAGACACAGGGTGGGAGGATGATTCATGGAGTGATACTAAAGTATCAAACAAATCTGTGACATCAGTGACTTCTGATAGTAAACAATCTAGTGTTAAAGCAAACAGTGATAGTGCATCATGGGAAGATTCAGGTGGAGGCTGGGAGGACAGTGGATGGGGTTCATTTAATGGTAAGAATAAGGATAGCAAAAACAAAAATAACGATTTATCCAGTAGAAAAATCAATAAATAGGTCAATACTAGTAATTCAAAATCATTTACAATTTTATTTTGTCAGTATTTTCACTTATGCACAATTTTACTTAGTCAGTATACAGGTATACAGGATTTAAAAAAAAACAACAACAACAAAAAGGAGAATTCAATTACACTAATTTTATTTCTAATGCAATTATTTTGTATCAATGGTTCTGATTGGATGACAGTAAGTGTAAAATTCTCTATCTCCCTGTCTGTAACCAAGGAAGCTGACATCTTAAATCCAGTCATGTATTGACATGTAATTTCTCCAAGAAGAAGCCAGAAAAAGCCCTTTGTTTATGTTTGATGCTGGAAGCATACCTATGACGTCACCTAGTTTAGGGGCCAAAGAAGATAACATCATTTCGTGGAATTTTCATAAAATGAAAAGTTTACACTGAAATAATGACTAAAATTGAATTATGTATTTATTATACCAGGGCCTAATCTAGGATTTTGAGAGGAGAAGTGACTTCTCCTTCCATGAGAGAAGGAGAAGTGGTCAATTTTCTTGGAGAAGTGAGATTCCATTACCGTTTCGGTTGCATAGTGTTTTCGTGCTTATCACTAAGGAAATTGCTATAGATGCAATAAAAATATACTTGCGTTTTTCATGTTATTGTACAAAATGTATATATAGAAAGTTCTTAATAAAAGGTTTAGACAATAAAGTTGTTATTTATTTATTGATACCATATGTACTGTCAACTTGAAATTAAGTCTAAATAAAATTTGTTGCTTGGGACATGAGGAGTAGCCTAGTAATATTATGATGCATTAAATTCATGTGCATCTGCCTCAATTTATTTTAAAAGTCCAGAAAATATGACTCCCAGTTTACCTGATGAATTTCACATGACTGGGAATTTAATTTATATCACCACTTCTCATTATTTTGTAAAACATTATTGAATGTCCAGGACATCACGTTAGTTGTAAATTGAGATTCTCGTTAAAGATTGTAATCCTATAAATGAAGATATCTGTCAATCGCATATTAATTAACCGATAAAGAGCTAATTTCTATCAATTTTAAAGATATCTTCCATATCAACGAAATGGTCGTGAAAACAAATCCACTGCTGATCACAAGCTGGTCGAGTGTCGACGCGTTTGCAATCACATTATCCATCAGCTGTCTTTCTACCTTTCATATTTCAATTTTGATTCAATGAATATAATAAATCTACCGTTAATTCAACATACCGAATAGTACAATTGATCGACTCGTAATTAATAAAAATAAACAAATCAGCTGAGTGATTACGCAACATCCTCAGATAAAATCATCGTAAATGATAACTTAAACAGAGGGCTGTATAGCCAGTCAAGGTCGTTAAAACTTCCATTTGTTAACTTAAACAGACGGTCAGTTTTCCGTTTGAATAGTTTTGAATCTTATATCCGAGGATGTTCAAAGTCGCCGTTGTATTTATTTAATTTGATCGTCGACGGTATTAGTCCTGGGTCGTTTCAAAATCTCGATTTTCCTTGTTAGTCGCCATTTTTTCACCTGTGCGACTTGTAAATCTAAGTTGTCTCCCTTTACCAATTTTGATAGCGATTTGACTTCGCTATGAAGTCAGTCGTCAGCGAGATTTTGCGATTTTCAAAATTCTTTGGCGACTTAAATCGTCATTTCGCCGGCAAGATTATGGCCATTATACGCAATGAAGTTGCGGAGGGTATAATGTTTTTGACACGTCCGTCCGTCTATCAGTCCGTCAGTCCTGTTTCTTATCATCACAACTCCTCTCAAACCACACAACAGAATTTCACGAAACCTTTTTAGATAATAAGGACATACTATGTAGTTGTGCATATCGACAGGAAATTGCAATTCAGTTTTTTTTCTAGGAGTTACGCCCCTTTGAACTTATTTACTTTAATTTACTACTGCAACAGTTTGTCATTGCAACTCCTCTGAAACCACACAACAGAATTTCATGTAACCTTTTTAGATAATAAGGACATAATATGTAGATGTGCATATCGACAGGAAATTACGATTCAATTTTTATCTAGGAAAACTTATTTGCGATTCAACAGTTTGTCATATCTCTGAGAATTTCATGAAACTTTGTAGATAATAAGGACATACTATGTAGATGTGCATATCGACAGGAAATTTTCAATTTTTTTCTTTATTTCAACTTATTTGCTTCAATGTACTACTGCAACAGTTTGTCATCGCAACTCCTCTGAAACCACACCACAGAATTTCATGAAACTTTGTAGATAATAAGGACATACTATGTAGATGTGCATATCGACAGGAAATTACGATTCAATTTTTTTTTTCTAGGAGTTGCGCCTTTGAACTTATTTGCTTTAATGTACTACTGCAACAGTTTGTCATCGCAACTCCTCTGAAACCACACAACAGAATTTCATGAAACCTTTTTAGATAATAAGGACATACTATGTAGATGTGCATATCGACAGGAAATTACGATTCAATTTTTTTTCTAGGAGTTACGCCCCTTTCAACTTTGTATTTCTGCAACAGTTTGTCATCGCAACTCCTTGGAAACCACACCACAGAATTTCAGTAAACTTTGTAGATAAAAAGGACATACTATGTAGATGTGCATATTGACAGGAAATTATGATTCAGTTTTTTTTTCTTACACTTATTTTATTTCTCCAATGACAATGTGGGGACGTGGGGTATGTGAGCACGCTCACTAAGGTTCTTTAATTTTGCATTAAAATAGAGATAACTGTATTGTATTTAAAGCTTTGCGGACATCCATCGGTAGTTTTACTGTCGCAAATATCCGTTTACCTGTCTCCACTATGCGTAGCCAGGTAAACTCAATTTGTGACAGTAAATCAACCGATGGACATCTGCAAAGCTTCAAATACATTACAGTTATCTCTTAAATATCTGAGATGTTCTTTCAAAGGTAGCCGGCTTATATCATTCCAGCAGAACATGTACAGGAATTATATTAATTAATCTTTCATTATTGTTGGATGTTGCTGATAATTTGAAGTTGATAAGGGTGCCGTTTCACTAAAAGGGGCATGTTGTATCCTGAAAAAGGGCATGATGTGGCACTATTCTACTGTAAATTTAAAATTCAATGCAGGCTTTTATTATTGCAATTCTTCAATGTATGATCTCTTGTTTTTATATGTCTAAATTGGTTGTGTAGCCATGATAAAAAAAACATAAAACCCACCTATATTGAAAAAAGCAAATATACAGAAATAATTTGATTAGAAGGAAAGCCTGTTAACAACATTGATGTGGTTGTATGCTTTCAGTAGATTTGAACTGTCTAATACCTTAAATAATGGAAATAAAGAACTGATTGAATAATTTTAGCAGACTATTAGCCTTACACAATTCATAAGTAGACACCCTAAAAATGGTTTATATAAATTAAAATTCAGATCGGCACAAGGGTTCCAGTAGATATAGCAAATGCAAAATTATGGGAATTTGAGCCATCATTTTGCTGAAAACAAAACATAACCGTTGAAGAATGTACTGGGTACCATTATAGTAAAATTAAAATGTTTCTACAAGAAGATATTTTTATGCCCCGCTGTAGCTGAGGGGGCATTAAGTTTTACCCTTGTCCGTCTGTACGTACGTACGTCCATACATCCCAAAGTTGGTTTGCCTCAACCAAATGTTATGAAACTTATACACAATGCTTATTACCACAAAACACGGATCAAGTTTGAATTTTGGTGGCGTCACTTTAACTGTTCTAGAGTTATGCCCTTTATAAATGGAAAATTTGCAAAATTTTTAGTTTCTGTTCTCTAATTTAAGTTTGCCTCAACCAAATGTTATGAAACTTATACACAATGCTAATTACCACAAAACACAGATCAAGATTGAATTTTGGTGGCGTCACTTACATGGTTCTAGAGTTATGTCCTTTTATAATGGAAAAATTGCTAAATTTTTAGTTTCCGTTCTCTAACTTAAGTTTGCCTCAACCAAATGTTATGAAACTTATACACAATGCTTATTATCACAAAATACAGATCAAGGGTAAATTTTTGTGGCATCACTCAAACCGTTCTAGAGTAATGCCCTTTATAAATGGAAAAATTGCAAACCTTTTAGTTTCCGTTCGTTTGCCTCAACCAAATGTTAACTTAAGTTTGCCTCAACCAAATGTTATGAAACTTATACAAGTTTGCCTCAACCAAATGTTATGAAACTTATACACAATGCTTATTACCACAAAACACAGATCAAGATTGAATTTTGGTGGCGTCACTTAAATGGTTCTAGAGTTATGTCCCTTTATAATGAAAAATTGCTAAATTTTTAGTTTCCGTTCTCTAACTTAAGTTTGCCTCAACCAAATGTTATGAGACTTACACACAATGCTTATTACCACAAAACTCAGATCAAGTTCAAATTTGGGTAGCGTCACTTGTACCTTTCTTCAGTTATTTATTTTGTTTCAGATTCAACTAAAAGTGATGTAGGAAATAGGGAAGAAAAAAGGTTGCAACGACAAAAAGAACTTCAACAAAAAAGAGAGGCACGAAAGGCTCGTGGTGGATTGAAACTTGGAGCCAAAAAATTTGCTGCAGACTGAGATTATAGTATTTATGAAGTCATAATTTAATAAATTATTTATGAAATAATGTTTTTAATTTCTTAAAGTCATTTTAACTTTTGCTTGGCCTTGCTTTAGTATATGCATTTCTTTGAAGGTGACGTATAAATAATAAACTTCCACTATGAGTTTATCACTTGTTTATATTGCTGTAAAAATAACAAACTGTTTATATTTCCATTACTAACTTTTGAAATTCACAGGAAGATATGCCAAAAGTACAATTAAGGGCATATGATACTGTTACAGAGGAGGTTACTGACATTGCTAAAGTAAAGTGTTGTTTTTCATGATGTCAAACAGTGAGAAAAGATGCACTTCTTAATTGATTTTAATCAAAAGCTTGAAAACAAGTACATGGACCCCTCTTTTTTAAAATGACATTTGACTTGATTATGTATGAAATTTGAAAAAAATCTGATTATTAAAATGGTAAAGTACAGCATGCGAGAGCCAACAGTTTCTGTGCAATATCTTATGAACCATTTCACCAATGCTTTTCAAATTTTTATGCCCCCGCCGCAGCAGAGGGGGCATTAAGTTTTACCCTTGTCCATCTGTATGTCCGTACGTACGTCCCAAAGCTGGTTTCCATTCTCTAACTTTAGTTTGCCTCAACCAAATGTTATGAAACTTATACACAATGCTTATTACGGCTATATCCTCATTTTTCCCCCACATTTAAAATTTGGGGGAAATTTGAAATTCTGTACCTGACGAGGCTGTTGACGTACTTTTTGTTTGTTTGGAATAAAAAAAAGATTTCATTTTGAAGAAAACATAATTTTTCATTGTTTCCCCCAAAAAGTTTACTAGCCCCTTTTTTTTTGATACTCCCCCCAAAAAAAAACCTTTTAGACAGTGAAATGTTAAAGAATTAATTGTTTTTCAGGTCTATTTTATAAATTATAATATACATACTCATTGCAAAACTATAATAACACTGTCTCATGTCCTCAAAAACTATTTAAACTCTGTCTTATATACTGATCCTCAAATTTACCCCAAGAATTATTAAAACACTGTCTTATACACTGATCCTCAAATTTACCCCAAAATTAATAAAACACTGTCTTATATACTGATCCTCAAATTTACCCCAAAAACTATTAAAACACTGTCTAATATACTGATCCTCATATTTACCCCAAAAACTAATAAAACACTATCTTATATACTGATCCTCAAATTTACCTCAAAAACTATTAAAACACTGTCTTATACACTGATCCTCAAATTTACCCCAAAAACTATTAAAACACTGTCTTATATACCTCAAATTTACCTCAAAACTAATAAAACACTTTATATACTGATCCTCAAAACCCCAAAACTATTAAAACACTGTCTAATATACTGATCCTCAAATTTACCCCAAAAACTATTAAAACACTGTCTTATACACTGATCCTCAAATTTACCCCAAAAACTATTAAAACACTGTCTTATACACTGATCCTCAAATTTACCCCAAAAACTTTTAAAACACTGTCTAATACACTGATCCTCAAATTTACCCCAAACACTATTAAAACACTGTCTTATATACTGATCCTCAAATTTACCCCAAAAACTATTAAAACACTGTCTTATATATTGATCCTCAAATTTACCCCAAAAACTATTAAAACACTGTCTTATACACTGATCCTCAAATTTAACCCAAGAATTATTAAAACATTATCGATCTCATTAAAGTGCGTCTTTAACGGAATAAACTGTATCAATTGATTTTAAACATTGATACTGACATTTAAATGTTTCAATACAGATTGATAATTTTATGCATGCCGTTTATTCCGTTAAATATGCGGTTCAATGTACTTGGTCGTGTTTTTATTCAACGAAATAAACTGTATCAATTGATTTTAAACTAGTATTGATGACGATATACTGATCCTCAAATTTCCCCCAAATACTATAAAACATCGTCACAGATGGAAAAAAATCAATGAAATCTTTTCTTTATTCATAGATAGATAACCAATGAAAATGCACCGGAAATAATGTGTCCATATCAAATTTACCCGTTGGGGGAAAAATGAGGATATAGCCCTTATTACCACAAAACACAGATCGAGTTTGAAAATGGATAGCGTCTCTAATACCGTTCTTGAGTTATGCCCCTTTTTAAACATAAAAATTGCTGAATTTTTCGTTTCCATTCTCTAACTTTAGTGTGCCTCAACCAAATGTTATGAAACTTATACGCAATGCTTATTACGACATAATACAGATCATGTTTGAAATTGGGTAACTTCACTTTTACTGTTCTTGAGTTATGCCCCTTTATAAACATAAAAATTGCTGAATTTTTCGTTTCTGTTCTATAACTTTAGTTTGCCTCAACCAAATGTAATGAAACTTATACACAATGCTTATTACCACAGAATACAGATCAAGCTTGAAATTGGGTGGTGTCACTTTTACTATTCTTGAGTTATGCCCCTTTATAAACATAAAAATTGCTGATTTTTTTCGTTTCTGTTCTCTAACTTTAGTTTGCCTCAACCAAATGTTATGAAACTCATACACAATACTTATTACCACAAAACTCAGATCAAGTACAAATTAGGGTAGCGTCACTTTTACCGTTCTTCAGTTATATCCCTTTATAACTTTATAAGATATGCAAGCGGGGGCATCATCTGTGTCCCATGGACACATTCCCCATTTATTTATATGTTGTTACTGATTACAAAATGGAGGTCAAGTTAAATACTGATGATTTTTTATAGTACAGCAAAAATTAAAAATTTTTTGGTCGTATATTAGTATCAGGTTGTCAGCGTCGTCCGAAGACAGATGGTTTCTGGATAATAACTTTAGTATAAGTAAATTGAAATCAATAAAATTTTAACACAAGGTTTATAACTACAAAAGGAAGGTTGGGATTGATTTTGGGGGTTATGGTCCCAAAGGTTTAGGAATTAGGGGCCAAAAAAGGGGCCCAAATAAGCAATTTTCAGTTTCCAGACAATAACTTGTGTTTAAGTGTATGAATCTCTCTGAAATTATACCACAAGTTTCCATACAACAAAGGGATGGTTATTGGGGGTTATGGCTCAAACCATTTAGCAATTAGGGGCAAAAAAGGGGGAAAAATAAGGGTTTTTATGGTTAAACGACAATTTAGACAATTTTAAAGCAGTGTAAGGGAGGTAATCCAATCCATTTAAAGAATTCTGTTGTATATATGTTTGATTACCTCCCTTACACTGCTTGTAAATTATGTATTAAGAAATGATGATTGTCTTGAGATGATTAGCTGTAAATTTATTTTTAGAAGTTACTATTAATTAATATTAATTTTAACCATGACTGTATGTCATTTTATATTTTAATATTTTATGATGTATTTAAATGAGTAGTTATGGTTGCAAACTCCATTAGAAATTTGAATTGAGATTATTTTTGGAATAAGGAAAGGGGAGTTGAAAAAATTGGGGGTTAAATAAGAATTTGTGGGGGGCTACAATTTTCTCATTTCAAATTTCAGAAATTAAAAAAAATTTCTTCAAATATTATTTTTTTTTGGGGGGGGGGAGGGGTTTAATTTTCAACAGCATAGTGTATTGCACAAAAGCAAAAAAAAAAACAGGGAAATTTTTTTTTGGGGGGGAGGGGCAATTCGCAACAGCATAGTGTATTGCACAAAAGCAAAAATTGAATATAAATTCAAATCATATAACCAATTTTAAGTTCTTTGACTACACTTATTCTGTGTCAGAAACCTATTATGTGTCAAATATTTAATTACAATCCAAATTCAGACCTGTATCAAGCGCGAATAATGTGTTCATTTTGGCCGCAACTTTTCAGGGTTGGACATCTGCAGTTGTATCCAGCTGCACTCAGCGAAGCAATTTATATGTCTACTGTTTAGGAGTTATTGTCTTTGATAAATAGGAAAATGTCACTGTATATGGTTTCCATGCAATGAATCGTTTAACCAATGCCTTTCAAATTTTAATATGTTGTTACTGATGACAAATGGAGGTCAATTTTGAAATTGATAATTTTAATTTTGCAATTCAGGAGTTATGGTCCTTGATAGATTTGAAAATAGGCATAGAACATCCCAGGTCACACAAGCATGAAAGTGCCTTCAAAATACAGAAAACCAGTTTTGCTGTCAAACTGACAGCTTATTTGTTGTTTTCTCTTCCTATAATGTATGTTATTTTAAGTTCTGATCTGTTACATTATAGAAATCAAAGAACTAGTTGGGTATTTATCAGTAAAACAACAACCAAGAAACACATATAACCAAAAAGACACAGTCGTCAATAAAAGACAGGTGTCCATACAATGTGTCAAGCTCTGAATAGCTGTGAGTCCATGAAATAATTCATGAGAGAAAATACAATAAAAAATTAAAAAATCAATTAATTTCTTTTAGTCTATTTTTACTGTTGATTACATCATGTTCCGGTTACAAAAGAAATACCTTATATTGAGAGAGTTCTGTTAATGATATTTAGTGTGCAGTTGTTTTAGCATAGGCACATCTCATTTCCATAGTTTTATATGCATTCTCATAACCATCGAGGTTATTTTTGCACATTCAGTCATGGTTCATTGACTTTGAATGTTTTGCATAGTATACATGTTTGAATATTATCGTTTTAATTTCAACATTTACATTATACAATCAAAATTACAAAAAGGCTAGAAATATCTCTGTGTCAGAGTTTATTTGCTATTGACTTGAATTGGACCAATTTCTGGATCCAGTGACAAAAAGACCAGTGCATATTATTTTTCTTCTGTCTGGCTGTCTATTCCTCAGTATGACAACATAAAATTTTGAGAAATGTCTTGTTAAAAAAATCACAAATTTTGAGAAATGTCTTGATGATGTGGGAGCCATCTGGTTTTTACTTTATACATCCATTCGTCTGTCTGTCTGTCCGTCCATAATTTTTATAAATACAAAAAAAGTAGCAGGCCAATGAAATTTTGCACAGTTGTTGTGCATAATATGTAGATGTGCATATTATATTTTGGTAAAATTAGGCTCATTTATTTTGGAAAAAAACTTCTAAATGGGAGTATACTACAGACCAAGTTATTTTACAGTTAACTGACAGAGGTTGCATGGTAAGTGATGGTTATAGCAAACACTGGACCTACAGACCAAGTTATTTTACAGTTAACTGACAGAGGTTGCATGGTAAGTGATGGTTATAGCAAACACTGGACCTACAGACCAGGTAATTTTACATTTAACTGATGACACTGCTCGTCAAGTGACTATTATAGCAAACACTGGCTCTACAGACCAGGTAAATTTACAGTTAACTGACAGACGCTGTATGTCAAGTGATGGTTATAGCAATCACTGGCCCTACAGACCAGGTAATTTTAAAGTTAACTGACAGATGCTGCATGTCAAGTGATGGTTATAACATTACAAACACTAAGCCTATAGACCAGGTAAGCTTACAGGTAACTGACAGATGCTGCATCTCAAGTAATGGTTATAACAAACACTAGTCATACAGACCAGGTAAGATTACAGTTAACTGACAGAGACTGCATGTCAACTGGTCAAGTGATTGTTATGTCAAAGACTGGCCGTACAGACCAGGTAAGCTTACAGTTAACTAACATACTCTGCATGTCAAGTGATTGTTATAACAAAGACTGGCCCTACAGACCAGGTAAGGTTACAGTTAATTGACAGATGCTGTATGTCAAGTGATGCTTATAACAAATGCTGGCCCTAAAGACCAGGTAAGCTTACAGTTAACTGACAGACGCTGCATGTCAAGTGATTGTTATGACAAAGACTGGCCCTACAGACCAGGTAAGGTTACAGTTAACCGACAGAGGATGTATGTCAAGTGATTGTAATGACAAAGACTGGCCCTACAGACCAGGTAAGCTTACAGTTAACTGACAGAGGCTGCATGTCAAGTGATTGTAATGACAAAGACTGGCCCTACAGACCAGGTAAGCTTACGGTTAACCGACAGAGGATGTATGTCAAGTGATTGTAATGACAAAGACTGGCCCTACAGACCAGGTAAGCTTACAGTTAACTGACAGAGGCTGCATGTCAAGTGATTGTAATGACAAAGACTGGCCCTACAGACCAGGTAAGGTTACAGTTAACCGACAGAGGATGTATGTCAAGTGATTGTTATGACAAAGACTGGCCCTACATTGAGACAACACAATAGTAGACTCAGCCCTACAGTACAGACCAGGTTACTGTTAACTGACAGATGCTGCATGTCAAGTGATGGCAATAACCAACAATCGCCCTACTAAGTTGAAACCAGGTAAGTTTGAAGTATTCATTTTAACGACACGTTACTTGGAGTCTAAAGATTATTGTACAGATTGGGCATTGTTATACCTTGTCCCTTGGCACTTTCTCTCTTTTTAGCTCACCTGACTCAAAGGGCCAAGTGAGCTTTTCTCAACACTCAAAATCTTTTAAAACAAATTATCGTTCTGAAACACAAAATGCATTTAACTTTTATACATCTAATGGAGGCTGGATTTTAAACTTTTCCAACTGCACAGGTTTGTCTTTACTCAGAGTACATTTTAAGGTGATAACACAGCAATTTTTGTCCGGATGTCACGATGAACCTGAATTCTAGACCTCATCACTTCTTTTGAGAACTTAAAACATAGTGCATTGAGGTAAGCAATTCTTTACATCCACATGTCAAGCAATTAATCAATGAAATGTATATTCAAATATTCAAGTTAGGAAATGTTGTGTTTATGCATAATCATACTTGTCAAGAAAACTATAATGTTGAAAATTACAGAAGATGGTATGGTGCATGAATCTATCTAATATGAATTTGAGTTACCTTCCTTTATTCATAAATATGTGGAAACCAACTACAGTGTTGCCATAATTGGACAAGGGGATATATCTCCAATAATTCAAAATATTGTCTTCCGTTTCTAAATACAATGCAATGTTCAGGTTTCCACTGCAAAACGAATGCAATCTTAACCCCTCTGTGTTCACAAGCACTTTGATTAAATCGATCTTGTTTCATTTCGTTTTGTAAAATCTCACTTTAAGATACATATGATAACATGCCTTACAACTATTTGTACCAGGAATTAGAAGAGAACAAAAAAAAACGGTTTGACTTGGAACAATGAATATTCATAAATTGCGTTTTAAACTCTGAACTTATAACTTTGAAAGTTTAATGTGTTTATTTTTTGTTGTTTTCATTCGTTGATATGTTAACCTTTATATATAACGTATAAGGCAGATTGCAGCATGCATTCCAGGCATTTCTTAAAATATCTTCATTTTGGCAACAATGTATTGCAACAGCCGATATTACAAGGGTTTTTTTTTTTTAACAATTTAACATATTTAGAAATTGTTGAGTTTAAAGTGTGAGTGTAGGGTTTCGGTCCTTTGTTCATTTACATTATATGTGATGCTAGTATTGTTGAAAAATTGAAAACAACACATTTAATAATTTCATGCGTCCGAAGCGCTTTTCTGGATTTACCTTCATCAGGAACGCTCAAAGCCAAACATTTGAAATCCGAGGGATGTATGAGTACCGAAACAGTTGAAGAGCTATATGACAAAAATACCTAAAACAAATAGCCAAATTCATCTAAGGTCAACTTTGCCTGAGGGAGTTGAAACCTTAGTTTCTTTATAATTTCAAAATTATAAACAGACAATTTTAGAAAGGTTTGTTATAAATCATGTCAGTACCGAAGTACTGACTACTGAGCTGATGATACCCTCGGGGACTGATAGTCCACAAGCAGAGGTATCGACCCAGTGATGTAAAAAATTGAAAACAACACGTTTAATAATTTCATGCGTCCGAAGCGCTTTTCTGGATTTACCTTCATCAGGAACGCTCAAAGCCAAACATTTGAAATCTGAGGGATGTATCAGTTGAAATGCCAGTAAGCGAGCAACAACAAAAATACAGAAAGTAAATTTTAAAGTAGTATAAATATGAGACAAAAAATACCAGACAAATCAGGTAATATCAAGTGAAAACTGTCTTTATCCAATCATGTCTTTCCTCTTGACATTTGGTTAAACCCATTGCTCTAAATGAAGATACGAGTTGATAGAATACGATATAGGGTAATTCTAGTTCTTTGAACTTGCACAAACCATTTAAAACTTAAGGGATGATGACATCGATAACCTTTATATCTTTATTCAAAGACAATGTCACTAGATAGTGGTAATACTTAGGTAAATATAACGTCTCAAATACTATTCCTTCAAAACTCTGACTAAGTCCTTCAAACCGACAGATAGCCTATATACTGATAGTTTATCGTTATACAAACAAAATGGAGTGGGTTGATGTAGTATTTTAAGAGAAATAGGTCTAGTATAAAATGGTAAACTGTATGGCATAGATTACTGTGTCAAAATTGTTACTGATAGTATATTTGCTTGGTAATCAGTTCTTGAACACAGTTCATTTGACGTGTTTCACAACAAACATATTAGTACTTTAAGATAAGTTATTGTTTCGATGCGCGCACCTTTGCTCTTAATTCAATTTAAAAACTAAGATTAATAGAATGAATCAAGTATGTACTAGTAATCCGATCATTTTCAAATTTATGTTATTTGATAAATAGTTAATAATACGCCTTGCAACCATATATATCTGGAATCGCTCAGAACAAAAACGTGGAATATTTCATTTGTTAAAATTCAATTCCAATATTTCATGAAGACCCTGACTTATTAATAAACCATGGCTAATTCGACATTTTACCATGGGTAGGACATATTTTCGTGGAAGTTTGACTCGGTATGAAGCGAACCGAATCAATATGATATAGGAAAAAGGTTGTTCAAATTTCTTCGTCTGCTGATGTAGAAATTCTGTCAAGGCATTTTACACTCTAATAGCGACCGCTGGACTTCTACGTAACTTTCATTCATCAAAGGCTACAGTATATTGCTCATTTCTATCTATTGATTTGTACAGTAACTAATTACAACTACTTGTTGTTTTAATTGTCTCAGTACTTGCATTGATATTGTCACAATGTCAGAACATATAATGATATTGTCACAATGTCAGAACATATAATGATATTATCACAATGCGAGAACACATAATGATATTGTCACAATGTGAGAACACATAATAATATTGTCACAATGTCAGAACATTAAATGATATTGTCACAATATAAGAACATATAATAATAGTGTCACAATGTCAGAACAGAACATTTAAAGGGACTGAAAAAGACATCCCACGCAGTGTGGTTTATATGAATATTCATGTATAACACTTGATTTTGGAAGTAGACAACTTCAAATATAAATACATATAAATCTAAATTGAAAACAACGTCCAAACCTATGATTGCGTTTGATAAAAACCGCAATCCGCAATTTTTATACGTGTGCATGCTAAACAAATTTCTTGGTAGAGGGGTCTAAATACAGCACAAACAACATTTATATATGAACCAGTGCCAAATGATTAATGTAATGTTACAATAAATTATAAACAATATTTATGTTTCATTTTGACAAAGTTTGAAGTCTTTGATGTTAAGATTCTTTGTCCCTGTAACATGGCAGACAAATGAAGGGTCATGATCTTAAGATACAAGTGAATTAAGCATTGTTATTTTGAGAATAATGATTAAAGGTCTTTTCAAATTGAAACAATTATTATTATAGGGACAAAACAAGTAGCTTCCTTCCACATTCCCCATTCTCCGCGAGGACTATTTTAAAATTATAAGTTTAGTAGCACAAATCTGGTAAAAGGTTAAAGTTAACGAATATGATAACGGCGTAATTATTCTATATTGTCGGGGCCGCAACCGCATCTCCTTATTTTATATTTATCTTGTTCAGTTTTAAGACTTCATTAATATAGCCGAACGTAGAGTTGAAGAATCTTGCCATTTATGTGTGTTTTTCATGGTTTTAAAAATAATTAGAAATACCAGGTGATTTTAATCACTCTTATAATTCAGACATAATTTGTTAATTTTGTCTACCTATTTGCACGAAATACAATTATTTACATTTCTTCATCAAGTTATACAGTACAAACATCTGATAAATATTTAATCGTATATAACCGTATATTAAATAAACATTTCATGATTTAATTGATAGATGTCACATACAAAACACATAATAACATAACCATGAGATGCACAGATGCAACACATTTTAACCTAAGCATGACATGTCATTGACATATGTACCATGGTAAGTCATAGACATTCCTCATACTAGTATTAGCCGAACCATTAGATGTCAAAGACATGACAAATATTTAACATAACCATATCAAAGACACAGCACATGTTAGCCATATCATGACAAGTCATTCACATCATGTACAATGATATGTCGTAGACATACCTCGAATTAGCCTGACCATAAGATGTCATAGACATAACAAATATTTAGCCTAAACATGAGATTCAATAGACACCACTTATGTTTAGCCTAACCACAAGGTTCATAGACAACAGACAATTTACCTAACCGAGATATGTCATCGAAACAAAACATATCAGCTTGACACATATAAACCATAAAATGTCATTCCTTAGCAACACTGTCATTAACACTCCACTGGCAACACTGTCATAAATACTTCATTAGCAACACTGTCATGAAAATTTCACTAGCAATACTGTCATGAACACAACATATCATATACTAACTATGAACTGTGATAGACACAACACATATGAAATTTCAGTTACATGATATATATAAGTTCACTCATGAGCTTTCATAGATTCAAAGTGTATTAGCAAATCTATGCCGGCGATATCATAGACACGTTACATATTAGACTATTGATGAGATGTCATAAACGATACATATAGCAGACTAGACATGTGGTATTATAGACATAATTCATATTTACTAACAACCAGGCGTTGAAATAGACACAACACATACTAGCCTAACCAAGAGCTTTCAAAGTCATAATGCATATTAAGCATCACCATGAAATATCAAACATACAACTTATATTAGCCTTACCCTGAGATGTAATAGATACAACATATATCAGCTTTACATTGAGATGTCACAAGAAAACCATATTTTAGTCTAACAATTAGATTTCATACACACACCAAATTCACATTAGACATTATTAACTATGAAATATCATAGTCTTAACACATATTATTAACCATAATATGTCATAGTCATGACAAATATTATTAACCATGATATGTCATAATCATAACACATATTATTAACAATGATATGACATAGTCATGACACATGTTATTAACCATGATATGTCATTGTTATAACACATATCATTAACCATGATATGTCATAGTCATAACACATATTATAAACCATAATATGTCATAAACATAACACATATCATCAACCAAAATATGTCATAAACATAACACATATTATTAACCACGATATGTCATAGTCATACCACATGTCATTAACCATTATATGTCATAGTCTTAACTGGTATTATAGTTAATGATATGTCATAGTCATAACACATTATTAACCATAATATGTCATAGTCATGACACATTTTATTAACCATGACATGTCATTCACGGATAAGGTTGTGGTGTTTATGATCGTCTGTTGTGCTGTGTCCAATATTTTTGATAATTCCTGTCATCCTCTTCATGCATTACAACATATATTTAAGATAAACTTTAGATGTCACAGATACTTCATATATTGACTACGAAACGCCGTAGACACAACAAACATATGCGAAGTTTTGAACGGAGGAGTTCATGAGCACAGGGTTTGTAAAGGGAGGTATATTAAAAATGATAGTAATTTGAAAGAAACAGGTGGTGTATTTACTATAATTTAATTGATGTTGTTAATCGGACAAAAATAGTCGACAGTTTTGCATGAGATATAGTTGTGCATCTCTTACTACTAAAAGTTGTACAACTAGATCATAATAGTTGATAAAAATTTAGCCTTTATACATTTATCTTAAGCAAACATTTCAAAATTTAACTTTTCAAATTTAATGATATCATCGTGCATGACGTTATTTTAGTGTAACAGGTACAACTACCTGTATACCAATAGTACTAGATGTTTTATAAAATACTAACGCGTACTGATGTATGGGTCGCTTTAAAACGAATGATAGTTGATAAAGGTGTAATCGGATAGACACTACCAAATTCATTAATAATTTCTGTGGCTCATGGCCTTTTAGTTGGCATTAGGAGTTTTCAAATCAATCTCAAGTCTCATTCTTCAATACGTACTTTAATGGTGACAACGTAAAGACATACCAAAAAGGTAGGTTTTATTTTATGTGATTATAAGTACTGATTTATATAATATTCATATTCCGTTTGCCTGTTTCTTCCTGGAGAAAATTTAAAAAATGATTTGATTACTTTTGATAAAGTCAATTTAACGCCAATGGCTAGGGAACTTGGTTTGAATACTGAGGAATGGCATAACATCTTACTATATAGATCTGTTACTTATGTATGCACCTGTTGAGTATAATTTTTATTTTAACTTTTACAATATCTTTACCACGCTTGCTAACTTTGTGTTTATGGTTAGACACCAGTTTCAATATTTAATCAAAATCTTGTCAGTTTGATTCCAATTGACGGAAAGAGAAAATGAAACGCATATCAAGAACAGAATTTTATTCTTTTAAAATATGGAGCACAGTTAAACTTCAACTATACCACAGGGTGTACATAAAAAGTTTTGCAAGCATACATTCATCCTGTGCTCTTTTTAACAAAAATCTAAACAACATTTAAAATCCCTGTTGATAGGGATTCGCAATACTTTAGCGAAATTAAAATCGACTTGTTCCACTGTAGACAATGATTATTACTATGACAGAAAATCGACTTGTTCCACTATAGACAATGATTATTACTATGACAGAAAATCGACTTGTTCCACTGTAGACAATGATTATTACTATGACAGAAAATCGACTTGTTCCACTGCAGACAATGATTATTACTATGACAGAAAATCGACTTGTTCCACTGTAGACAATGCTTATTACTATGACAGAAAAATGCACTGGAATATGTTTGATTCTCATGACATTTACATGTTGCTAAGAGTTATATATAAAATGAATAAAAATTGCCGCCAACAAGGATTTGTTTTCAATTGATCACAATTAAATTAAATGCAGTGTTTCAAACACAACTTCATATCATGTCGACATTAATCGTCATTTATCTACTAACTTGTAAAATACCCGATAAACTTGTAGGTCTCCAAATTGAATGTCTGTACATGTGTGAGAGCAAAGAAATAAATTAGATGCATTTGCAGATCGTATGATAAATGTATATATAAATTAGTTTAAGTTATTGACAACTTGTCTAAACACAGAGCTATTTTGGAGTTTAACATGTCATGTGAAAGTGTACTCGATTCCAAGTCATACGATGGCCTGTCTGTTCTTTTTTTTTTGTAAAATTGTTGGACTGCCATATCATTAGTGATGTTTAACTCACATTAGTAAAAAATAATAAGAAGATATATTAGTGAGACAACTATCTACAAGAACAAATTGTGGCACAGATGTAAGCAATCATAGGTCACCGTACAACTATATTAGCTTTATTGATATCTAAAAGTATATTTATATAGACGGACAAAGTTATTTCATTTTTTCTGAAGCTTCTGTGGTACAGTTATTGTATATGACAAGATAAAACATGGTTTATGCGTTTGAATGGATGCCGAGTACAAAAGACAGGGTTAAATGAATCCGTTTGTGTCCATTTTACATTTTGACATTTGTATTTGTATTTATGATGTAATTGACAAAAAAACTGAATGACATTCTGATAAAGTGCAGCAATTTTCATTCATTAGTCATACAATTGGTTTGTGTCAAACATAATCATATTAGTGTCATTATTAACGTTAATTTTTTCTGTTGATTGTCGAAATATTGACATTTGAAATAAAAATCCGTAAGAGCACAGACGTTACATATCTTTTTATCTGTTTTTGTCCTCAAATTATCTTATCAGTGTTTTGTACATTTATTTTTATAATTCAAGATATTTATAAAGAAAAAGGAATTAAAAAGTTGCTCAGAATACAACAAATCTTCGGAAAAGGTCAAAATATCGCATGCCCAAATGTGCACTGCTCCGTGCAAACGTTTGTCAACACCTCTATGAAACAGACTCCATGCCATATCTTAACATTCATTAGATTTCATCAGTTTTTATGTACTATAAAGGTAATCTACACTCTTTTTTTTTCCCGATGAGATAGTAGTTAAGGATAATAATGAAACAACTTTATTACAAACGTGATTGAATAGTTTTCAAGTAGTGATTTTTCCCATTAGGAGTAGCAATTTATCTTCTTCATTCATATCTTAGTATAAACTGAATGTTTGTTTATGTAGATGTCATGTTGCCCCTCAATGGCCATTACTTGGAACAATAGGCCTGAGAACACAGTTATTTCGTAGTGCATTTCTTTTAGACAATAAATTCAAATTAAAAAATCGAACCTGCTCTATCTCAAAAAGAATTCTACAGTGTAGTGTACTACTTTTGGGTCAAATTAAATTTATAGAAAAGTCTACCGTCTCTAACTAAAAATATGGACAATTCTATGTTAAGGGGGTCTATAATTCAGTTTGACAGCTTCAGACATACTAATTTTTGACCTTTTTTAACTGGACCAAATCACTACTTTACATAAAAATTCAGCACCCACATTTTTTCAACATGTAATTTCATCCCCATACTTAATATTTCATGCATAAAAAATAAAGAAATGAATTTGAAAAGTTTATGAAAAAAAATATGCAAGTTATACACTGTCCACACTAGGGACTATATTTGTTGTCCTCGGACCAATTCATGTTCTTACTTGTATGCTTATTGTATACAAATCATTGCTTGTTCGCTACTTCAGGCTTTGTGTCGAGTGCAGTGGCTTTTTCGAAAGAGTACAATCTCTAGTTGAATATACTTACGTATACTAAACCGAACGAAGATAAGGTATATCAATATCAGCTATCCATATACGTCTTGTTATTCTTGTTTGTTAGTTCACCTGTATAGGGTTACTTTGATTAGTTTCGCTCGTGTATCTTACAATAAATCCATGTTTTAAACGCCTTTTGTATGACTGTGATAGAAACATCCTCTATCTGTTATTTCGGAACAGGTAAGAAGATAGAGTAGCAATAAAAACAAAATATTAAGATAGACAACACCGTAGACAAAGAAAAGAAAAAGACCATAATCATTAACCACACATGTGCAGATTAATCAATATACACTTCTTAAAGAATATAGTAGGACTTGTACTCAGATGCTTCCGGTGGGAAAGCAGTTTCTGCTATGCTAGTGGAATCTATTGAGTTGATCTAGGAAATAATCCAACTATTTAAAATATGACCAGAGTAACTAAGTAACTAAGACTGGAAAGCTTTTAGTCGGGAAAAAGAATCAAATGTGGTAATGTGAATACCAAATATGTTCTTTTAATAAATTCCTATCAGAAGTGTAAATTTCAATTCATAAGAATTTTTAAACGGTAAAATCTGAAAATTAAAAATTGCTGGAAAAATTCTATAGCCATACAGTAAGAAGTCTTAACATCTTATAACGATGGGTTAATTTCCAAACTAGATCAGTCGGTGTGAATTTATTACAATAAAACACTGGTCGGTGTTGCGTTTCTATTGGCACTCAGTATATTTCTCAGGCTGTATTATTTGATAATTTTAAAACCTGTTGAAAAGACCATTTTTACGTTCGTCGGCATTCTTTTTGTCTTCAATTCTGAAAAATTCAGTCTCCCAACTGAAATTTCTTCTATCATTCAGGGTGTCTTTCAATATTCAACCACTGGAAGTTTAGCAAACAACAATCAATCAATCAAATATATAGTTAGCTCCCAAAATTTGAAAAAAAAACAGAATTATGCATCGGTAGGCAGTCTCAATCTGGGGTTAAAAAAGAAGATGTTTTCAATCAACACAGATCGTCTAGAAACACTAAAACACATTATCATGGTCCACTGGATTCTGAATGATCTTTTTTTTTATCTGTTAACGAATCAAAATGGGTTTTAATATTTGTATACCCCGACCTTATAATTTTTGTTTTCATCTGCCAATTACATGGTTATATTATTTTGTTTACAACCCTATTCTAAAAAGAAGTTGATAACATAATTTTTGTCAAAATGAAATTGACTGTTTTGGTTTCAAAGTAACTGTTCTTGATTTAAATTAAAATAGACCCTCTCTACCAAGCGGGTTGAAATTTTTATAGATATAAAAGACTTAACGACTATGGAAATACAGATTCATATAAATTCGTTTTGTCATTTATGGACATTGAAATTAGAAAAAAATAAAAGAATATATATATATAAATTTCATGGCTTCCGGGTAACGGGATAAAAAAAATCGAGAATTTCACAAAATATATTGAGAAATACAAGTTGAGCTCGATTTTTGTCGTCCAAGTTTTATGATAGTGAAGGTATGTATGAGGCTTCTGCTGGTGGTTGGTGTGGTCTGTGTTTGGTGGTTGTTGTGGTCTGTGTTTGGTGGTTGATGTGGTCTGTTTTGGTGGTTGGTGTGGTGTTTTGGTGGTTGGCCTGGTCTATATTGGTGGTTGGTGTTGTCTTTGTTTGGTGGTTGGTGTGGTCTGCTTTGGTGGTTGGTGTGGTCTGTTTTGGTGGTTGGTGTGGTCTGTGTTTGGTGGTTGATGTGGTCTGTTTTGGTGGTTGGTGTGGTCTGTTTTGGTGGTTGGCCTGGTCTGTATTGGTGGTTGGTGTTGTCTTTGTTTGGTGGTTGGTGTGGTCTGTTTTTGGTGGTTGGTGTGGTCTGTGTTTGGTGGTTGGTGTGGTCTGTTTTGGTGGTTGGCCTGGTCTGTATTGGTGGTTGGTGTTGTCTTTGTTTGGTGGTTGGTGTGGTCTGTTTTGGTGGTTGGTGTGGTCTGTGTTTGGTGGTTGGTGTGGTCTGTTTTTGGTGGTTGGTGTGGTCTGTGTTTGGTGTGGTCTGTGTTTGGTGGTTGATGTGGTCTGTTTTGGTGGTTGGTGTTGTCTGTTTTGGTGGTTGGCCTGGTCTGTATTGGTGGTTGGTGTTGTCTTTTTTTGGTGGTTGTTGTGGTCTGTTTTTGGTGGTTGGTGTGGTCTGTTTTGGTGGTTTGTGTGGTTTATGTGGTCTGTGTTTGGTGGTTGGTGTGGTCTGTGTTTGATGGTTGGTGTGGTCTGTTTTTGTGGTTGGTGTGGTCTGTGTTTGGTGGTTGGTGTAATCTGTGTTTGGTGGTTGGTGTGGTCTGTTTTGGTGATTGGTGTGGTCTGTTTAGGTGGTTGGTGTGGTCTGTGTTGGTGATTGGTGTGGTCTGTTTTGGTGGTTGGTGTGGTCTGTGTTTGGTGATTGGTGAGGTCTGTTTTGGTGGTTGATGTGGTCTGTTTTGGTGGTTGGTGTGGTCTGTTGTACTGTATGATATTTATAGCGATTCCTGTTAATATCCCTTTTATGTATTTCACAAAAAAACACCTTTAGGTCGTACAAAAGGCGTTTTTTATTTTAACTACATTTGATTCTTACAACTGACAAAGAAGGAATTAAAAAATATTGGAATAGGTGATCTTAACCAGCGTCGTTGATAAGATTTGGGTTCTTAACAATTCTAAAGATTTTCTTAAATGTTGTTAATAGCAGCACTAACAATTTGCAACAAAGTTAAAATGTTTTAAACAGAACGTCTACATCATATCATTAGACAGCTTTTCTTCTTAAAATATGGTAAACGTAAAGCACATCTTACTTAAGATAGAACATCGCACATTGTAAAGAATCGATTCGAGTAGCACAAATACACCACAGTAGAATTATCAAAGACTGTAGATTTTTTTATTCAAAACTTATTTGTTAAGTTTGCCAACATACAATATCAAACATTCGAATGCATGATAGTGATATGTCCTTTATAACTGGCTCATTTTAAGGGTCAGTTTTGCACATAACTTTCTTAAAAGACGAGAAGAAAAATATTTATGGACAAGTAGACAAACTCAATTCACAGGGAACTCATCATAGGATTTCATTGGATTTGTCGATTGATTAAATGTTACCTGCGTAACATCGGGTGGCAAAAATCTCATTTTAAAGACTAGAACAAATAAACAATTGATGCAATAGATATGTTCTGCAAAGTAGTTCGACTTGGATGAGAGGCTGGAAAATTGGAATGCCACTTGTAAGGATAATATGTTGGATGTTCTGCCTTTCAATAGGTCACCTTCGGACCCCAAATAGTTGTTCTAAATGTTTTTATACATGCAAAGAGCGTGACATTCGCCCTGCACGAGCATCGAATGGCAGCGTATTTTGACATCTTGCACAACATAACAGACGCCCATCTTATGCACAGGTACAAGACAAGATTTGTTTTAAATATGTTTATATACTAGTATGCTGAATACACTCAAGTTCGTGTAATTAGTATATATAATAGAAAAACAAAGGATAAGGGGTATCCATCCATGACACAAATTCAGTAAATGCACAGCAAAAACACAAAAAGCAAAGGAACAACGCTGTTATTGCTGTTCTTCATCTTAAAGTCACAACGAGGCCTTCAACACGAAGCAAAAAAAAAAAGAACAAACTCTCACCTCACTTCTTTGCAAAAATGAATAACTATGTAGCATATATTTTAGTAATTAAGGTATCAGATACATATATTTATCCTGTGATCTTAATCAATGGATTACTTGTGATTACCTCATTCACATACCCTAGTAAACCCTTTGGGTTAGATATATTCATAATGTCTTTCATTCAGTAATTTTAATTTGGGTTAATAATAACGACTGATATATACAGGCAGGAGGACTTGGAACTAAGGATACTACAGGAACAAGGAGATTTGCTTCCTTTCAAGATCTTTTCTTAGAATTGATCTCTGGTCGTAGACTCAAAACTATAACTTATACCAAACGCTATGATTTCATTTTCCTGTTGTCATCTTTCCATGTTTACGTAGTTACAGGCGATCTGTCTCAGCCAATGGCCTTTGAGTATTCAGTCCATTAAAACAGTATATGCAAGTGTATGCTCTCATTACAACGAAAAGAACTATCCTGTTAACTCGTAAGCTACTCCAGTAATCTCATTAAAAAGAATGAAATTCTCACTTTAGAAGTTATTGTTTTCATCTCGAAGAAATAAAATGAGGATGAACAACCGATATGTTTAATTCAACTGTTCGAAGGTCGCCTTCTGGAAGGATTTGGTCGTTACAGTGTTTCATTTTAATAACTTTAAGTTGTTATTAGAGAATAGAAGTTTCTTACAAAGTCATAGAGTAACAGTGTTCATTACGTCCATCGGACGTTATTCGTGAGTTTGTCGTGTTTATACTCTTAACACTAGCTACAGTAGATAATATATCGATGGTGGCGTGTATACAAACCACGGGATGTTTAACGTATCCATGCTCTTGATCTAACTTATTTTGGAGTTCATGCGATTCCAACTGTTTTGATCACTAAATTTTCAGATTTTTTTGTTGAAATGTGTTTTTCAACTGACATTATATTGGTCCATTGGACTAGCAATTGATTTTCCAAAATAAATTTTATGATTTTCATATGATAAACACAACTACAAATTCCACAAATTCGTCCTATGCTTTGATTATAAGGAAGTGTGAAAATCGGGTTATAAACAAATGTTAAAATTAGATCCACAGATTTTGCATTCATTATAAGATTTTTTTGGTGCCTTTGATTATGATATCAACATTTTATATCTGTATTTACATAACCAACTGTAAATATTTCTGTGTTTTCATCTGACCTCACTCTCATTCTGAATGCCAATCAGTCGGATCAAACTGAAGATATTGGTGTTTCATACGCCAGAGCTTCAAACCTTGAATTTGAGGAAAAATGTCGAAATTTCCTCATCTTGGGATTTTCCCCTGTGCTATTGAAATACGAGCAGCAGCCCTATAACGCACAAAGAAGTTAATGGATGTAATGTTCTTGATCAAAAACTAATCTGACATATCGGCATTTCAGTGCTTAAACATTGCCATCTTAATAATTTTTCAATTAAATATATATATAAAAGATTGAAAATTTTACTATCTTTTTTCAATTTTAAGGTTTAAGTAATATGGCAATGATCACATATTTTCCAATTTTTTAATTCAGCCGTTGTATCTTTTTCATTTCCTGGTGTTTTAGAAATACGCATAGAACTACACAAATAAACTGAGAAAAGCATTCAAAATTGGATTATAACCTACTATATTTACCAGGTATACACTGTCTGACTAGTAACCAAAGCTTTGTTACTGACTGACATAATATACTGTAAATGATGCAAGTGTCTCAGTGTAAATAAAAACGATTTCATTACAACGTGGTATGCAATTAATCATTTTAGAAAAAAGTGTCACCATTAACTTGTCGCCGGTATTCTTTGGTGTCTAGATGAACTACTAGACATTCCTGCAAATGCAACAGGACAACTACTAATTCATCTTACAAGGTAATTCTAATGTGTTTGATATCACTAGTATTAAAAGAGACGTATAATATATGCTCTTGTTATCAAGGGGGACGATTTGATGAAATCAAGAGCCTCTTTTGAATAAGTAATACTAAACATGAGATCTATATAGGACATTTACCTTTTTATCAAAAGACCAGTGATTAACATTTCATAGCTTTGTAAACGATATGTGTGAAATATTTTGCAGTCTTTTTAAGTGCTTAACATAACGAAGTAATATTGACATTATACACCTCGTTAGTATAAAAAGCTTTAGATATTGGATGAGACAATTTCTTGACTTTATGAAGCTATTTGCATCACGTTTTAACTAGTGTCTCCTTAGTTGATATGTCAGTTTCAGTGTTGGCAGTTTTTTGGCGTTTGCATTAATTCCATTGCATGCTAAATATATTTGATCGGGTATATTCAAGACGAGCGTTGGTGCATTGAGGGGTATAAACAGCAATAGGGTGCATTGAGGGAATATAGACAGCAATAGGGTGCATCGAGAGGGTATAGACAGCAATAGGGTGCATCGAGAGGGTATAGACAGCAATAGGGTGCATCGAGAGGGTATAGAGCAAAAGGGTGCATTGAGAGGGTATAAACAGCAATAGGGTGCATCGAGAGGATATAGACAGCAATAGGGTGCATCGAGAGGGTATATACAGCAATATGGTGCATCGAGAAGGTATAGACATCAATAGGGTGCATCGAGAGGGTATAGACAGCAAAAGGGTGCATCGAGAGGGTATAGACATCAATAGGGTGCATTGAGAGGGTATAAACAGCAATAGGGTGCATCGAGAGCAATAGGGTGCATCGAGAGGGTATAGACAGCAATAGGGTGCATCGAGAGGATATAGACAGCAATAGGGTGCATCGAGAGGGTATAGACAACAATGGGATATAGACAGCAATAGGATCGGATATATTCAGGACGGGCGTTGGTGAATTGGGGGTATAGACAGCAATAAGATTGGTATTCAGCGTTTAACAGGGAACTTTGATAAACTATAATAACCATCATATAATCGTCTTTGTATTTACTATTTATTTGCTGATGGATCTCATATTTCTTGAAAGTTTTAAAGTATAAAATAGTGTAATTACGTCATGATTCATTCATAATTTTCCAACAATAACTCGGTTTTTACAAAATATACAATTGACTACTTCAATATATTAGATATGGAATATACCTAAACGGTTAACAATCAACAGTTAAGCGCCACGAATTACAGAATTAAAAGACAACACCGCTCAAGCAGGTGAAAATGATTATACCTTTAATCTTATGTAACCTATTTATCTTATGAGCATTAAGATGGAAATCAAACATAAATTAGATGCTATCTGATCCTCCACCCTGTGGATATACAGCTCTAACATATACTAAAGGTGCGATATACTTGATACCAAGGTTAATTTGACGAAATAAACGTACATTCCAATAATTCATTTCCATTACCTAATACTCCAGGTTAATGGTTTCATATACAAAAAGGATAAGACAAAACAAATGAATTTATGTGAATATTTTATGATGAAATAAGAAAAAAATTCAAAATCAAATAGAACAAACATGGAAATATGAAAATATCAATTCCGAAATTTGAGTTGAAGTGTCTTCATTTGTATTGGCTGAGAATACCTGGACAATTCATCACTTGTAACCGTGAAATTGTTAAATATAGTACCGATATTTGTTTGTTTTCCATAACTTTGACTGGGGTGATTGACCACTACACTTTTATTTTCAACGGTGGTACCTTCAGTGGGAAAACTGGCGAGTCGAATTTAACAGAAAGGTAATCCCATCGAGGGTACCAAAGGAATCGTAAAGGCACACAACACTGACTTTGTACCGAAAACTGCAAATACTCCTGTTCATTATTAAACAAACGTTAAAAGTTTCCCATACTTTTGAAACCACAATTTTATATTATGTGTATTTGAATAATTTATCAAACTGTGCCATTTGAAGTATTGTAAACATATATATTGTCTTACTATAATAGTTTATCAATAAAAATACATTATATTACCAATAAAGGGAAACGTGAGGTATACGTGTATGACACAAAAACAACAGACATCTCAGATGGAAAACTGGTGACGCTAGAACAATAAAAAAGTATATATATATCACTCTTTACGAAAAGGTGACAAAATAAAAAGTTTATTTACGTTTTAACCATGCTGATTAAACAAAATTAAACCACATGAATCGTGCATTTTAAAATATCAATTATTAAGGATTTATCAACAGAATTGCACTAGAAGCAAGTTACACTTATATTACAAAAGTCAATCTTTGCTGCATACTGATAAAAAAAAAAATTCTCTGTCATCTAATTTTACTATTCTGCTATTTTCTGTACAATTGTAAGTCTTAGTCGTCTTGATTCTTGTACATGTATGTGCGGCCTTCTCGAATCTTGTACATATATGTGCGGCCTTCTCGATGTATTTGCATTAAATGCTTATATCGGAATAATATATTGAGGCGGGTAGTGAGGAATTTATCCCCATAGCAACATTTTAAACTGATTTTTCACAAAAATACTATACTGCTGTTTACATTGCTTGCTACAAACAAAGGGAATTGCTGCAAAAAGAGGGAATTGCTCAACATTGCTAGCGTCTCTCCAGAGAATGTGCAAAACATCGACGAGTTTCATTGCTCAGCTTTTGCGCGTTCAAGGGCGATACTTTTTCCCACTGATCAAAGTCATATTCATACACTAATATTTAAAAGGTATTTATTTTACTTTTATATTGCTGCATTCTGATAAAATTATCTGGAATTATTACATTCACACAAAATCTTAAAGTTGCTTCCATAAACCAATGTTTAGGAGTGTTCCTGGTAGCCCTTAGCATGGTACATTTTCCCGAAATATACCAATCTCCAACAAGTAAAATTTCAAGCACAACGGCCTGGGAACTTTAAAAGAAACAAATATTGCCTTGGTATCATTTATGCATGTTATAGCCAATTAAAAAATGAAATGAAAATATATCTACAAAAATTATATTCATTGATATGGTCAAAATTCATATATATTCTGGAGATTATAATAGTTACCGATTCTAATATTTGCTGCAAGTCGTTCGATATAGTTGTTCTTTTTTTTAATTTCATTGACCTAGCTCCGTAAAATACGGAAGATCGACGTGTTCATGTTACATATATAACTGTGGCAAATAAATTAGGATAGCATAAGTTTGTTAACGTATCAACCCTATGAACTTGTTTATACAAAACTCAAATATGCAGTGTTCTTTTCATTTGTTATAATCTGGGAATGAGCGAAATTTCATCATAAAAAGAATAACTCTGTTTAATACTGTTATGATCCATTATTGTTTTTTACCGGAACGTTTTTTCCTGAACTTATAAGCAAAATCATCCTTGCAGAAAAGGCATGCCAAAAATAGCAGTTTGCTTATTTCTTCACCAGTTTCAAACAAACTGCAATTATAAAGAATGATATCAACCTGCGTCTTGGCCGAAGATTGTGATGATTAAAGCTAGTGGTCTAAACACTTACAAAGTAGCAGAACGATATCGAAATCTTAAAACAAATTGTCTTTAAGAACGTTGGTTTTCCCTGATTGAGGAGCCGAATGCAAGAAAAAACAACTGCAGTTTTACTGTGACGTGTGGTTAAAAATAACGCAGTCTGATCAGCGTGGCGAAATAAAACCAAACAACTTTTATCCAGGTATTTTTGTATTCAAATCTTTGAAAATTTAGATAGTATCTTTATGGTCTACAGATCCTCTATGCAATAAACATTTTATTTACCATATTCATATTTCAAATTATATCATTTTATCCAACATAAATGTTATATTAGAATTAACACACATTAAGCCCACATATAATTTACGCTCTTATGTTAGTAAATAAAAGTTTCTAGTATTGTGATTTATTTTTCTTGCTGAAGTTTTATATCTTGGTCAATACATATATTGGAGTCCTTTGATAATAGTAACAACCAATATAAAAATAATAAGATTTGGTATAATTGCCAATGAGACAGCTCTTCAACAGAGACCAAATGACAGCACGACATTCGAAGCATTTTTGGCTGTTTTTGGTTGTTCCGTAGATAAATAACACCAAGAAGGCAGGGGTTAATTTCCCCTGAATTTATTTGAAACTATGGTCATTTTTAAAAAAAGTTTTCCAATTGTTACTAAAATTGAAAGCTTCATGTGTGTTCTGTGAAGTTCAAACAAAATAACGGCGCAATAATGAATATATGATAAAAATTATACATAAAAGCCTTTAGATGGCTCAAAGCCGCAGTTCTGATGAATTTTGGACAATTTTGAGTAGTTGTCACTAAAATTACCAAGAAAGTCATTCTTTATCAAAACAAATCTTATTAAAGGTAAAGCTTTATTTTCTATTTCAGAAAAAAATCTTTAAATTGGTGTTGACTAACAATCCCCTTCAATGCAAATCCCCTTCAAAACAAAAATAATGTAAAATTTGTGATACCATATAAAAACTTCCTTTAAGATTCGTAAGCCTTGGCTCACTGCTCGACAGTAGACGTCAGCGACTTTTTTCACACAAAAATCTTACGATTAAAATTGATCGTAAGTCATACAGCCAAATGTGTATGACTTACGAGTATTTTCACTCTTAAGATTTTTTTGTGAAAAGAGTCGCAGGATTCCAGACTACAACAACAACGTTTGAATGGATGAGTATATATATGTGTTATTAAATTTTTGTAAAAATTTATTGCGAATTATCCAGACGTTCAATATTCTAATGACAGTATGTTTTCACAATTTTCGGATTTTGACTCTGTTCATGAAAGAAATTCGGGGGAAATTGGCCATGTCTCTTCATTTACGATTTTTTTTCAAGTTTTCATATATCCGCTAGACGCAAAGTTATGGCAATGGACTACCCTGCCTTTTTGTCAGCTAAGCGTTTGTACTGCCAGTAAAGTTCTACTTTCTGTTTTGGTGATTACGAATTATCAACAGAAGATACTGTTATACACCGTATACATAGTTCAACCATGGAAGTAATATTTTTAAAAAAGGAATAACAACGTCGTCACTTCAAAGGTTTCATCTGCGTTACCGCCCATCTTTCGATAACTCGTTAATTGGTTTAATATCTGGCATGGAAGTTGATTCTCCGCATGTGATCGATCAAATCACTGACACTTTTCGGTCATTTTCGTGTTCACGGAAAACAAGTTTTTGTCGTATATACGTGCGAAGTAACCCGAATAGTCCATTCGTTATATTCCGTTGATGTACGCTGCCGAATAGAGTTATTCGTTCAATTTTTATTTTAGTCCAATTTTCCTATTTCTGGTTAGTTCGATCTTAATAGTACCGACAGCTATCACATATGAAATTGGAGAACAAGGCTGGGTCATTTTCAATTTTGATATTTACAGACAGTTAAAAAGCCATTTCCGTAAGTTAAGAAGATGATTGTACAAAAAATTCGTTCGGACCCCCTTTTATTAAATACGAATAATCTAAGTCTTTCGTGTATTAGTCAATTAAAATATTCACAATTCTAAACGGTTCTATCCTTTAATTTATAGTTCTTGATACATAAACTAGTTCGTGTAAAAATGAATTTGCCGTAAGACAGATAGCGTCAAGCTCATTTTGTCGGTTTGTTTTAATTTTTGCTGTAGCTTGTTATATTAATACAAGTATTCCACAATAAACACTTTTTAAAAAAATATATGTTTACGACCGTATTATCCCTATTTTAACTGTCCAGTTTCAATAATGTAATCAATGACATTTATGACATATACATAAATTTAGAATACTTCTCGATAAACTTTGCACATTTCAACAGTAAAAAAATCTATGTCTAGATTTGTCTACATTATTTTGTTAAACATCATGTGAAACCTGATCAATTCATCGGTATTTAACTGTTTTACTCGGGATCCGCTTTTAATCGGAAAATACTTTTAGAACAGTTTAAAACAAAAGGTAAAAAGCAAAAATATGCTAAATTAAATACAATTTTCCATGATAAACTGTTGTAGGTTGAACAATTCTCGTCCGTTTTTCAAGTTTTTTACATCATACGACTTCTTTCTGAAGGTAGAGGTTTTATATGATACAGCGCCACCTTCTTATTAATTTCTTATTGGATTTCACACAGGTGCTTTATAATTACCGGACTCGATAAAATCACGTGACTGATAAAAAATTCCAGATGCCATTTTACAACCGCGGTATCACAGATAGTAACCAAAGGGGTCTTGCCGCTGAGACTATAATTGGATAAAATCATATGACTTTAGTACAGAGCTCTGCAGGCCGTTAATACATGCTAATTAGTCGTTGTTATTCCTTTTAAATATTACTTCCATGGTTCAACAGAATCAAAAGTTATTGAAGATTTTTTCGCTCACCTATTATTCTTAATGGCATCACGTAACTATCAACATTTATATCTGATAAATTATATGATGTCTTATCCGTCCTCAGGGTACACAGAAACATAGTTTACAAAAGGTCTGAAGTAACTGATGCCTTTACGGTCGGAATGGAGAAGACTAGGGATGATCATATTCGACCTCTGGGGTCAAAATAAAAAAAAGGAAAAAGAAATAAAGCACGGGACGAATTCAATCACGACGAAAATAAACTGGCGTGTGTCCTTTGTGTGTATACTGTTCTAAAGTGGTATTCTTGTAATGAGGTTTTTATCTTAACTTTAAAAAAAACGTTATCTAGAGTAACTATATTTTGTGAATACAAAATTTCTAAATCTTTTAAGTTATCCCCCAAAAGCGAAAATATTTTTCTGCTGGTTTTTGTGCGTTTCCTAGTGGTCCCCTTGTTTTATTCACCTGACCACTTGCACAGTTTCAATTTTGTTGAGAAACTTTGGGTTATCTATAGAAACTAAAAGGTCTGTATTGGGTTGTATGTAAAAACTAGAATGTCTGTGTTGGGTTTTCTATAGAGACTATAAGGTGTATTGGGTTGTCTATAGAAACTTGAATGTCTGTGTATTGTTAAAGACGATTTCAAGGTTACTTCTATATTGAACTTTTCGGCTTTGCAAAAAAAAAAAAAAACGTAAATAAAAAAATTAAAAAAAAAAAAACATAACAACACCGTTACCTACTTTGAAAATATTTATTTTCGAAAACAGCTAGTTTATACCTCAAATAATTCACGGAGTTTATTTTGTTTTGATCAAATTATAAATACTTTAATTACAATTCCGTACGTTGTAATGTAAATAAGCAGATGCAAGAAAAGTGGATGTAGGTCGAATATCATGTAGGAAAAACAAACAAGGGACGGATATTATCATCTGTAGGTGTCAGACCACCAATTACTCCCTCTAATTTAGAACGTATGTAAAAGTAGCCCTACTCTGACACAAAATAGTGCTTTTGATGTCCTTGTTTACTTAAACTAACCAACAAATTTGCAGAAATGAAACTTTTGGTGAAAGAGAAATATATTTAGACCATTTTGAGCCAAAATTTACTTGTCTATGAGTTGGCATTAAAATTGAGGATTAATGCGCTCCAGTGTATACTAATTTAAGATTTCCAGAAAACCAGGGTTATTTTTGAGTACCTCTTTTGAAGGTCAGTTTTTTGTTAGAAGGCTTTAAAGGTATGTTGAAAATTGGCATGCAGAAAGCTGATACATGTACAATTCAGGATATACCTGTTTTCTATGAAGTTAAACTTAAGGTAAAATATTTAGAAAGCTGTGAAAATTGTAAAATTTGGTTGAACAGATAGGGATATTTAATTGGTGGTCTGACACCTTTAAGTGAAATGCGGTGAAACCCCAAAATCAGAAAACGATTGATTTTTTGTCTTAACTGATCAATTGAAATGATAGTAGCCACATTTCAATCTTTTTGGGCAAAAGTCAGATATTGCAAATTTAGAGCCTTAAACCTGAATTTGTGCTATTTTAGCTTTTCCCACCCTGACAATATGCTTTCATATAAAAAAATGTCCTAAATTGTTATAAATGACAGTAAGTTGTTTCTGTGGTGTTAAACATTAAAACATAGGTTGTTTACTACCCCAAAAATTGTCGTCATGAAGATTTAATGAAATTATTTGATTTTACCCGTTATATCATTGCGTCATACCATGTATTTGGCAGATAACATTGCCTGATGTAAACACTGCATAAACTCACAAAATCCTATTTATAATCTCAAATGAAAGTTTTATACCTTAAATTTTATTGACTGATAGTAAATAAAAACAGTTAAATGACCATGACCGCACTTTTGATCAGTTAATAGTCCCATTACTGACACCAGGTGAAAAAGGGGGTCAATATTCCTGGACTCTTCAATACCTTGGATTTTTACTAGACTCATTGTAAAATTGTGGAAAGTCTTTAAAGTAGAATAACAAACAAGGAAAATCAACAAAACTGATCTTGATATTGAAAGTTTATGTTCCTGTAGTCCAAAATGAAATTTTCAAGTATTTTCTATCAAAGTCATACATTACAGTCAGTTTAAATTGAGCTGTGAAATTTGTAATATAAGTCGCATTATGCTCAGATAGGCTGTTTTAACTACAAATTGACTAAGGATTAAGAATAAAGCAAAACAAAAGATTTCTGATCAACTTTTTGTCTCTTTAGGTGTCAGACCACCAATTACTCCCTCTAATTTAGAACGATGTAAAAGTAGCCCTACTCTGACACAAAATAGTGCTTTTGATGTCCTTGTTTACTTAAACTAACCAACAAATTTGCAGAAATGAAACTTTTGGTGAAAGAGAAATATATTTAGACCATTTTGAGCCAAAATTTACTTGTCTATGAGTTGGCATTAAAAATTGAGGATTAATGCGCCCAGTGTATACTAATTTAAGATTTCCAGAAAACCAGGGTTATTTTTGGAGTACCTCTTTTTGAAGGTCAGTTTTTTTGTTAGAAGGCTTTAAAGGTATGTTGAAAATTGGCATGCAGAAAGCTGATACATGTACAATTCAGGATATACCTGGTTTCTATGAAGTTAAACTTAAGGTAAAATATTTAGAAAGCTGTGAAAATTGTAAAATTTGGTTGAACAGATAGGGATATTTAATTGGTGGTCTGACACCTTTAAGTGAAATGCGGTGAAACCCCAAAATCAGAAAACGATTGATTTTTTGTCTTAACTGATCAATTGAAATGATAGTAGCCACATTTCAATCTTTTTGGGCAAAAGTCAGATATTGCAAATTTAGAGCCTTAAACCTGAATTTGTGCTATTTTTAGCTTTTCCCACCCTGACAATATGCTTTCATATAAAAAAATGTCCTAAATTGTTATAAATGACAGTAAGTTGTTTCTGTGGTGTTAAACATTAAAACATAGGTTGTTTACTACCCCAAAAAATTGTCGTCATGAAGATTTAATGAAATTATTTGATTTTACCCGTTATATCATTGTCATACCATGTATTTGGCAGATAACATTGCCTGATGTAAACACTGCATAAACTCACAAAAATCCTATTTATAATCTCAAATGAAAGTTTTATACCTTAAATTTTATTGACTGATAGTAAATAAAAACAGTTAAATGACCATGACCGCACTTTTGATCAGTTAATAGTCCCATTACTGACACCAGGTGAAAAAGGGGGTCAATATTCCTGGACTCTTCAATACCTTGGATTTTTACTAGACTCATTGTAAAATTGTGGAAAGTCTTTAAAGTAGAATAACAAACAAGGAAAAATCAACAAAAACTGATCTTGATATTGAAAGTTTATGTTCCTGTAGTCCAAAATGAAATTTTCAAGTATTTTCTATCAAAGTCATACATTACAGTCAGTTTAAATTGAGCTGTGAAATTTGTAATATAAGTCGCATTATGCTCAGATAGGCTGTTTTTAACTACAAATTGACTAAGGATTAAGAATAAAGCAAAACAAAAGATTTCTGATCAACTTTTTTGTCTCTTTAGGTGTCAGACCACCAATTACTCCCTCTAATTTAGAACGTATGTAAAAGTAGCCCTACTCTGACACAAAATAGTGCTTTTGATGTCCTTGTTTACTTAAACTAACCAACAAATTTGCAGAAATGAAACTTTTGGTGAAAGAGAAATATATTTAGACCATTTTGAGCCAAAATTTACTTGTCTATGAGTTGGCATTAAAAATTGAGGATTAATGCGCCCAGTGTATACTAATTTAAGATTTCCAGAAAACCAGGGGTTATTTTTGGAGTACCTCTTTTGAAGGTCAGTTTTTGTTAGAAGGCTTTAAAGGTATGTTGAAAATTGGCATGCAGAAAGCTGATACATGTACAATTCAGGATATACCTGTTTTCTATGAAGTTAAACTTAAGGTAAAATATTTAGAAAGCTGTGAAAATTGTAAAATTTGGTTGAACAGATAGGGATATTTAATTGGTGGTCTGACACCTTTAAGTGAAATGCGGTGAAACCCCAAAATCAGAAAACGATTGATTTTTTGTCTTAACTGATCAATTGAAATGATAGTAGCCACATTTCAATCTTTTTGGGCAAAAGTCAGATATTGCAAATTTAGAGCCTTAAACCTGAATTTGTGCTATTTTTAGCTTTTCCCACCCTGACAATATGCTTTCATATAAAAAAATGTCCTAAATTGTTATAAATGACAGTAAGTTGTTTCTGTGGTGTTAAACATTAAAACATAGGTTGTTTACTACCCCAAAAATTGTCGTCATGAAGATTTAATGAAATTATTTGATTTTTACCGTTATATCATTGCGTCATACCATGTATTTGGCAGATAACATTGCCTGATGTAAACACTGCATAAACTCACAAAATCCTATTTATAATCTCAAATGAAAGTTTTATACCTTAAATTTTATTGACTGATAGTAAATAAAAACAGTTAAATGACCATGACCGCACTTTTGATCAGTTAATAGTCCCATTACTGACACCAGGTGAAAAAGGGGTCAATATTCCTGGACTCTTCAATACCTTGGATTTTTACTAGACTCATTGTAAAAATTGTGGAAAGTCTTTAAAGTAGAATAACAAACAAGGAAAATCAACAAAACTGATCTTGATATTGAAAGTTTATGTTCCTGTAGTCCAAAATGAAATTTTCAAGTATTTTCTATCAAAGTCATACATTACAGTCAGTTTAAATTGAGCTGTGAAATTTGTAATATAAGTCGCATTATGCTCAGATAGGCTGTTTTAACTACAAATTGACTAAGGATTAAGAATAAAGCAAAACAAAAGATTTCTGATCAACTTTTTTGTCTCTTTAGGTGTCAGACCACCAATTACTCCCTCTAATTTAGAACGTATGTAAAAGTAGCCCTACTCTGACACAAAATAGTGCTTTTGATGTCCTTGTTTACTTAAACTAACCAACAAATTTGCAGAAATGAAACTTTTGGTGAAAGAGAAATATATTTAGACCATTTTGAGCCAAAATTTACTTGTCTATGAGTTGGCATTAAAATTGAGGATTAATGCGCCCAGTGTATACTAATTTAAGATTTCCAGAAAACCAGGGGTTATTTTTGGAGTACCTCTTTTGAAGGTCAGTTTTTTGTTAGAAGGCTTTAAAGGTATGTTGAAAATTGGCATGCAGAAAGCTGATACATGTACAATTCAGGATATACCTGTTTTCTATGAAGTTAAACTTAAGGTAAAATATTTAGAAAGCTGTGAAAATTGTAAAATTTGGTTGAACAGATAGGGATATTTAATTGGTGGTCTGACACCTTTAAGTGAAATGCGGTGAAACCCCAAAATCAGAAAACGATTGATTTTTTGTCTTAACTGATCAATTGAAATGATAGTAGCCACATTTCAATCTTTTTGGGCAAAAGTCAGATATTGCAAATTTAGAGCCTTAAACCTGAATTTGTGCTATTTTTAGCTTTTCCCACCCTGACAATATGCTTTCATATAAAAAATGTCCTAAATTGTTATAAATGACAGTAAGTTGTTTCTGTGGTGTTAAACATTAAAACATAGGTTGTTTACTACCCCAAAAAATTGTCGTCATGAAGATTTAATGAAATTATTTGATTTTTACCCGTTATATCATTGCGTCATACCATGTATTTGGCAGATAACATTGCCTGATGTAAACACTGCATAAACTCACAAAATCCTATTTATAATCTCAAATGAAAGTTTTATACCTTAAATTTTATTGACTGATAGTAAATAAAACAGTTAAATGACCATGACCGCACTTTTGATCAGTTAATAGTCCCATTACTGACACCAGGTGAAAAAGGGGGTCAATATTCCTGGACTCTTCAATACCTTGGATTTTTACTAGACTCATTGTAAAAATTGTGGAAAGTCTTTAAAGTAGAATAACAAACAAGGAAAAATCAACAAAACTGATCTTGATATTGAAAGTTTATGTTCCTGTAGTCCAAAATGAAATTTTCAAGTATTTTCTATCAAAGTCATACATTACAGTCAGTTTAAATTGAGCTGTGAAATTTGTAATATAAGTCGCATTATGCTCAGATAGGCTGTTTTTAACTACAAATTGACTAAGGATTAAGAATAAAGCAAAACAAAAGATTTCTGATCAACTTTTTTGTCTCTTTAGGTGTCAGACCACCAATTACTCCCTCTAATTTAGAACGTATGTAAAAGTAGCCCTACTCTGACACAAAATAGTGCTTTTGATGTCCTTGTTTACTTAAACTAACCAACAAATTTGCAGAAATGAAACTTTTGGTGAAAGAGAAATATATTTAGACCATTTTGAGCCAAAATTTACTTGTCTATGAGTTGGCATTAAAAATTGAGGATTAATGCGCCCAGTGTATACTAATTTAAGATTTCCAGAAAACCAGGGTTATTTTTGGAGTACCTCTTTTGAAGGTCAGTTTTTGTTAGAAGGCTTTAAAGGTATGTTGAAAATTGGCATGCAGAAAGCTGATACATGTACAATTCAGGATATACCTGTTTTCTATGAAGTTAAACTTAAGGTAAAATATTTAGAAAGCTGTGAAAATTGTAAAATTTGGTTGAACAGATAGGGATATTTAATTGGTGGTCTGACACCTTTAAGTGAAATGCGGTGAAACCCCAAAATCAGAAAACGATTGATTTTTTGTCTTAACTGATCAATTGAAATGATAGTAGCCACATTTCAATCTTTTTGGGCAAAAGTCAGATATTGCAAATTTAGAGCCTTAAACCTGAATTTGTGCTATTTTTAGCTTTTCCCACCCTGACAATATGCTTTCATATAAAAAAATGTCCTAAATTGTTATAAATGACAGTAAGTTGTTTCTGTGGTGTTAAACATTAAAACATAGGTTGTTTACTACCCCAAAAAATTGTCGTCATGAAGATTTAATGAAATTATTTGATTTTTACCCCTTATATCATTGCGTCATACCATGTATTTGGCAGATAACATAGCCTGATGTAAACACTGCATAAACTCACAAAAATCCTATTTATAATCTCAAATGAAAGTTTTATACCTTAAATTTTATTGACTGATAGTAAATAAAAACAGTTAAATGACCATGACCGCACTTTTGATCAGTTAATAGTCCCATTACTGACACCAGGTGAAAAAAGGGGGGTCAATATTCCTGGACTCTTCAATACCTTGGATTTTTACTAGACTCATTGTAAAATTGTGGAAAGTCTTTAAAGTAGAATAACAAACAAGGAAAATCAACAAAACTGATCTTGATATTGAAAGTTTATGTTCCTGTAGTCCAAAATGAAATTTTCAAGTATTTTCTATCAAAGTCATACATTACAGTCAGTTTAAATTGAGCTGTGAAATTTGTAATATAAGTCGCATTATGCTCAGATAGGCTGTTTTAACTACAAATTGACTAAGGATTAAGAATAAAGCAAAACAAAAGATTTCTGATCAACTTTTTGTCTCTTTAAGTGAAATGCGACACAAAATAGTGAAACCCCAAAATCAGAAAACGATTGATTTTTTGTCTTAACTGATCAATTGAAATGATAGTAGCCACATTTCAATCTTTTTGGGCAAAAGTCAGATATTGCAAATTTAGAGCCTTAAACCTGAATTTGTGCTATTTTTAGCTTTTCCCACCCTGACAATATGCTTTCATATAAAAAAATGTCCTAAATTGTTATAAATGACAGTAAGTTGTTTCTGTGGTGTTAAACATTAAAACATAGGTTGTTTACTACCCCAAAAATTGTCGTCATGAAGATTTAATGAAATTATTTGATTTTTACCCGTTATATCATTGCGTCATACCATGTATTTGGCAGATAACATTGCCTGATGTAAACACTGCATAAACTCACAAAATCCTATTTATAATCTCAAATGAAAGTTTTATACCTTAAATTTTATTGACTGATAGTAAATAAAAACAGTTAAATGACCATGACCGCACTTTTGATCAGTTAATAGTCCCATTACTGACACCAGGTGAAAAAGGGGGTCAATATTCCTGGACTCTTCAATACCTTGGATTTTTACTAGACTCATTGTAAAAATTGTGGAAAGTCTTTAAAGTAGAATAACAAACAAGGAAAAATCAACAAAACTGATCTTGATATTGAAAGTTTATGTTCCTGTAGTCCAAAATGAAATTTTCAAGTATTTTCTATCAAAGTCATACATTACAGTCAGTTTAAATTGAGCTGTGAAATTTGTAATATAAGTCGATTATGCTCAGATAGGCTGTTTTTAACTACAAATTGACTAAGGATTAAGAATAAAGCAAAACAAAAGATTTCTGATCAACTTTTTGTCTCTTTAGGTGTCAGACCACCAATTACTCCTCTAATTTAGAACGTATGTAAAAGTAGCCCTACTCTGACACAAAATAGTGCTTTTGATGTCCTTGTTTACTTAAACTAACCAACAAATTTGCAGAAATGAAACTTTTGGTGAAAGAGAAATATATTTAGACCATTTTGAGCCAAAATTTACTTGTCTATGAGTTGGCATTAAAATTGAGGATTAATGCGCCCAGTGTATACTAATTTAAGATTTCCAGAAAACCAGGGTTATTTTTGGAGTACCTCTTTTGAAGGTCAGTTTTTGTTAGAAGGCTTTAAAGGTATGTTGAAAATTGGCATGCAGAAAGCTGATACATGTACAATTCAGGATATACCTGTTTTCTATGAAGTTAAACTTAAGGTAAAATATTTAGAAAGCTGTGAAAATTGTAAAATTTGGTTGAACAGATAGGGATATTTAATTGGTGGTCTGACACCTTTAAGTGAAATGCGGTGAAACCCCAAAATCAGAAAACGATTGATTTTTTGTCTTAACTGATCAATTGAAATGATAGTAGCCACATTTCAATCTTTTTGGGCAAAAGTCAGATATTGCAAATTTAGAGCCTTAAACCTGAATTTGTGCTATTTTTAGCTTTTCCCACCCTGACAATATGCTTTCATATAAAAAATGTCCTAAATTGTTATAAATGACAGTAAGTTGTTTCTGTGGTGTTAAACATTAAAACATAGGTTGTTTACTACCCCAAAAAATTGTCGTCATGAAGATTTAATGAAATTATTTGATTTTTACCCGTTATATCATTGCGTCATACCATGTATTTGGCAGATAACATTGCCTGATGTAAACACTGCATAAACTCACAAAATCCTATTTATAATCTCAAATGAAAGTTTTATACCTTAAATTTTATTGACTGATAGTAAATAAAACAGTTAAATGACCATGACCGCACTTTTGATCAGTTAATAGTCCCATTACTGACACCAGGTGAAAAAGGGGGTCAATATTCCTGGACTCTTCAATACCTTGGATTTTTACTAGACTCATTGTAAAATTGTGGAAAGTCTTTAAAGTAGAATAACAAACAAGGAAAATCAACAAAACTGATCTTGATATTGAAAGTTTATGTTCCTGTAGTCCAAAATGAAATTTTCAAGTATTTTCTATCAAAGTCATACATTACAGTCAGTTTAAATTGAGCTGTGAAATTTGTAATATAAGTCGCATTATGCTCAGATAGGCTGTTTTAACTACAAATTGACTAAGGATTAAGAATAAAGCAAAACAAAAGATTTCTGATCAACTTTTTGTCTCTTTAGGTGTCAGACCACCAATTACTCCTCTAATTTAGAACGTATGTAAAAGTAGCCCTACTCTGACACAAAATAGTGCTTTTGATGTCCTTGTTTACTTAAACTAACCAACAAATTTGCAGAAATGAAACTTTTGGTGAAAGAGAAATATATTTAGACCATTTTGAGCCAAAATTTACTTGTCTATGAGTTGGCATTAAAATTGAGGATTAATGCGCTCCAGTGTATACTAATTTAAGATTTCCAGAAAACCAGGGTTATTTTTGGAGTACCTCTTTTGAAGGTCAGTTTTTTGTTAGAAGGCTTTAAAGGTATGTTGAAAATTGGCATGCAGAAAGCTGATACATGTACAATTCAGGATATACCTGTTTTCTATGAAGTTAAACTTAAGGTAAAATATTTAGAAAGCTGTGAAAATTGTAAAATTTGGTTGAACAGATAGGGATATTTAATTGGTGGTCTGACACCTTTAAGTGAAATGCGGTGAAACCCCAAAATCAGAAAACGATTGATTTTTTGTCTTAACTGATCAATTGAAATGATAGTAGCCACATTTCAATCTTTTTGGGCAAAAGTCAGATATTGCAAATTTAGAGCCTTAAACCTGAATTTGTGCTATTTTTAGCTTTTCCCACCCTGACAATATGCTTTCATATAAAAAAATGTCCTAAATTGTTATAAATGACAGTAAGTTGTTTCTGTGGTGTTAAACATTAAAACATAGGTTGTTTACTACCCCAAAAAATTGTCGTCATGAAGATTTAATGAAATTATTTGATTTTTACCCGTTATATCATTGCGTCATACCATGTATTTGGCAGATAACATTGCCTGATGTAAACACTGCATAAACTCACAAAATCCTATTTATAATCTCAAATGAAAGTTTTATACCTTAAATTTTATTGACTGATAGTAAATAAAAACAGTTAAATGACCATGACCGCACTTTTGATCAGTTAATAGTCCCATTACTGACACCAGGTGAAAAAAGGGGTCAATATTCCTGGACTCTTCAATACCTTGGATTTTTACTAGACTCATTGTAAAAATTGTGGAAAGTCTTTAAAGTAGAATAACAAACAAGGAAAAATCAACAAAACTGATCTTGATATTGAAAGTTTATGTTCCTGTAGTCCAAAATGAAATTTTCAAGTATTTTCTATCAAAGTCATACATTACAGTCAGTTTAAATTGAGCTGTGAAATTTGTAATATAAGTCGCATTATGCTCAGATAGGCTGTTTTAACTACAAATTGACTAAGGATTAAGAATAAAGCAAAACAAAATTTTGGAGTACCTCTTTTGAAGATTTCTGATCAACTTTTTGTCTCTTTAAGTGAAATGTGAAAATTGTAAAATTTGGTTGAACAGATAGGGATGAAACCCCAAAATCAGAAAACGATTGATTTTTTGTCTTAACTGATCAATTGAAATGATAGTAGCCACATTTCAATCTTTTTGGGCAAAAGTCAGATATTGCAAATTTAGAGCCTTAAACCTGAATTTGTGCTATTTTTAGCTTTTCCCACCCTGACAATATGCTTTCATATAAAAAATGTCCTAAATTGTTATAAATGACAGTAAGTTGTTTCTGTGGTGTTAAACATTAAAACATAGGTTGTTTACTACCCCAAAAAATTGTCGTCATGAAGATTTAATGAAATTATTTGATTTTTACCGTTATATCATTGCGTCATACCATGTATTTGGCAGATAACATTGCCTGATGTAAACACTGCATAAACTCACAAAATCCTATTTATAATCTCAAATGAAAGTTTTATACCTTAAATTTTATTGACTGATAGTAAATAAAAACAGTTAAATGACCATGACCGCACTTTTGATCAGTTAATAGTCCCATTACTGACACCAGGTGAAAAAGGGGTCAATATTCCTGGACTCTTCAATACCTTGGATTTTTACTAGACTCATTGTAAAATTGTGGAAAGTCTTTAAAGTAGAATAACAAACAAGGAAAAATCAACAAAACTGATCTTGATATTGAAAGTTTATGTTCCTGTAGTCCAAAATGAAATTTTCAAGTATTTTCTATCAAAGTCATACATTACAGTCAGTTTAAATTGAGCTGTGAAATTTGTAATATAAGTCGCATTATGCTCAGATAGGCTGTTTTAACTACAAATTGACTAAGGATTAAGAATAAAGCAAAACAAAAGATTTCTGATCAACTTTTTTGTCTCTTTAGGTGTCAGACCACCAATTACTCCCTCTAATTTAGAACGTATGTAAAAGTAGCCCTACTCTGACACAAAATAGTGCTTTTGATGTCCTTGTTTACTTAAACTAACCAACAAATTTGCAGAAATGAAACTTTTGGTGAAAGAGAAATATATTTAGACCATTTTGAGCCAAAATTTACTTGTCTATGAGTTGGCATTAAAATTGAGGATTAATGCGCTCCAGTGTATACTAATTTAAGATTTCCAGAAAACCAGGGTTATTTTTGGAGTACCTCTTTTGAAGGTCAGTTTTTTGTTAGAAGGCTTTAAAGGTATGTTGAAAATTGGCATGCAGAAAGCTGATACATGTACAATTCAGGATATACCTGTTTTCTATGAAGTTAAACTTAAGGTAAAATATTTAGAAAGCTGTGAAAATTGTAAAATTTGGTTGAACAGATAGGGATATTTAATTGGTGGTCTGACACCTTTAAGTGAAATGCGGTGAAACCCCAAAATCAGAAAACGATTGATTTTTTGTCTTAACTGATCAATTGAAATGATAGTAGCCACATTTCAATCTTTTTGGGCAAAAGTCAGATATTGCAAATTTAGAGCCTTAAACCTGAATTTGTGCTATTTTTAGCTTTTCCCACCCTGACAATATGCTTTCATATAAAAAAATGTCCTAAATTGTTATAAATGACAGTAAGTTGTTTCTGTGGTGTTAAACATTAAAACATAGGTTGTTTACTACCCCAAAAATTGTCGTCATGAAGATTTAATGAAATTATTTGATTTTTACCCGTTATATCATTGCGTCATACCATGTATTTGGCAGATAACATTGCCTGATGTAAACACTGCATAAACTCACAAAATCCTATTTATAATCTCAAATGAAAGTTTTATACCTTAAATTTTATTGACTGATAGTAAATAAAAACAGTTAAATGACCATGACCGCACTTTTGATCAGTTAATAGTCCCATTACTGACACCAGGTGAAAAAGGGGGTCAATATTCCTGGACTCTTCAATACCTTGGATTTTTACTAGACTCATTGTAAAATTGTGGAAAGTCTTTAAAGTAGAATAACAAACAAGGAAAAATCAACAAAACTGATCTTGATATTGAAAGTTTATGTTCCTGTAGTCCAAAATGAAATTTTCAAGTATTTTCTATCAAAGTCATACATTACAGTCAGTTTAAATTGAGCTGTGAAATTTGTAATATAAGTCGCATTATGCTCAGATAGGCTGTTTTAACTACAAATTGACTAAGGATTAAGAATAAAGCAAAACAAAAGATTTCTGATCAACTTTTTTGTCTCTTTAGGTGTCAGACCACCAATTACTCCCTCTAATTTAGAACGTATGTAAAAGTAGCCCTACTCTGACACAAAATAGTGCTTTTGATGTCCTTGTTTACTTAAACTAACCAACAAATTTGCAGAAATGAAACTTTTGGTGAAAGAGAAATATATTTAGACCATTTTGAGCCAAAATTTACTTGTCTATGAGTTGGCATTAAAATTGAGGATTAATGCGCCCAGTGTATACTAATTTAAGATTTCCAGAAAACCAGGGTTATTTTTGAGTACCTCTTTTGAAGGTCAGTTTTTTGTTAGAAGGCTTTAAAGGTATGTTGAAAATTGGCATGCAGAAAGCTGATACATGTACAATTCAGGATATACCTGTTTTCTATGAAGTTAAACTTAAGGTAAAATATTTAGAAAGCTGTGAAAATTGTAAAATTTGGTTGAACAGATAGGGATATTTAATTGGTGGTCTGACACCTTTAAGTGAAATGCGGTGAAACCCCAAAATCAGAAAACGATTGATTTTTTGTCTTAACTGATCAATTGAAATGATAGTAGCCACATTTCAATCTTTTTGGGCAAAAGTCAGATATTGCAAATTTAGAGCCTTAAACCTGAATTTGTGCTATTTTTAGCTTTTCCCACCCTGACAATATGCTTTCATATAAAAAAATGTCCTAAATTGTTATAAATGACAGTAAGTTGTTTCTGTGGTGTTAAACATTAAAACATAGGTTGTTTACTACCCCAAAAAATTGTCGTCATGAAGATTTAATGAAATTATTTGATTTTTACCCGTTATATCATTGCGTCATACCATGTATTTGGCAGATAACATTGCCTGATGTAAACACTGCATAAACTCACAAAATCCTATTTATAATCTCAAATGAAAGTTTTATACCTTAAATTTTATTGACTGATAGTAAATAAAACAGTTAAATGACCATGACCGCACTTTTGATCAGTTAATAGTCCCATTACTGACACCAGGTGAAAAAGGGGTCAATATTCCTGGACTCTTCAATACCTTGGATTTTTACTAGACTCATTGTAAAAATTGTGGAAAGTCTTTAAAGTAGAATAACAAACAAGGAAAAATCAACAAAACTGATCTTGATATTGAAAGTTTATGTTCCTGTAGTCCAAAATGAAATTTTCAAGTATTTTCTATCAAAGTCATACATTACAGTCAGTTTAAATTGAGCTGTGAAATTTGTAATATAAGTCGCATTATGCTCAGATAGGCTGTTTTAACTACAAATTGACTAAGGATTAAGAATAAAGCAAAACAAAAGATTTCTGATCAACTTTTTGTCTCTTTAGGTGTCAGACCACCAATTACTCCTCTAATTTAGAACGTATGTAAAAGTAGCCCTACTCTGACACAAAATAGTGCTTTTGATGTCCTTGTTTACTTAAACTAACCAACAAATTTGCAGAAATGAAACTTTTGGTGAAAGAGAAATATATTTAGACCATTTTGAGCCAAAATTTACTTGTCTATGAGTTGGCATTAAAATTGAGGATTAATGCGCCCAGTGTATACTAATTTAAGATTTCCAGAAAACCAGGGGTTATTTTTGGAGTACCTCTTTTTGAAGGTCAGTTTTTTTGTTAGAAGGCTTTAAAGGTATGTTGAAAATTGGCATGCAGAAAGCTGATACATGTACAATTCAGGATATACCTGGTTTCTATGAAGTTAAACTTAAGGTAAAATATTTAGAAAGCTGTGAAAATTGTAAAATTTGGTTGAACAGATAGGGATATTTAATTGGTGGTCTGACACCTTTAAGTGAAATGCGGTGAAACCCCAAAATCAGAAAACGATTGATTTTTTTGTCTTAACTGATCAATTGAAATGATAGTAGCCACATTTCAATCTTTTTTTGGGCAAAAAGTCAGATATTGCAAATTTAGAGCCTTAAACCTGAATTTGTGCTATTTTTAGCTTTTCCCACCCTGACAATATGCTTTCATATAAAAAAATGTCCTAAATTGTTATAAATGACAGTAAGTTGTTTCTGTGGTGTTAAACATTAAAACATAGGTTGTTTACTACCCCAAAAAATTGTCGTCATGAAGATTTAATGAAATTATTTGATTTTACCCGTTATATCATTGCATCATTGCGTCATACCATGTATTTGGCAGATAACATTGCCTGATGTAAACACTGCATAAACTCACAAAATCCTATTTATAATCTCAAATGAAAGTTTTATACCTTAAATTTTATTGACTGATAGTAAATAAAAACAGTTAAATGACCATGACCGCACTTTTGATCAGTTAATAGTCCCATTACTGACACCAGGTGAAAAAGGGGGTCAATATTCCTGGACTCTTCAATACCTTGGATTTTTACTAGACTCATTGTAAAATTGTGGAAAGTCTTTAAAGTAGAATAACAAACAAGGAAAAATCAACAAAACTGATCTTGATATTGAAAGTTTATGTTCCTGTAGTCCAAAATGAAATTTTCAAGTATTTTCTATCAAAGTCATACATTACAGTCAGTTTAAATTGAGCTGTGAAATTTGTAATATAAGTCGCATTATGCTCAGATAGGCTGTTTTAACTACAAATTGACTAAGGATTAAGAATAAAGCAAAACAAAAGATTTCTGATCAACTTTTTGTCTCTTTAGGTGTCAGACCACCAATTACTCCTCTAATTTAGAACGTATGTAAAGTAGCCCTACTCTGACACAAAATAGTGCTTTTGATGTCCTTGTTTACTTAAACTAACCAACAAATTTGCAGAAATGAAACTTTTGGTGAAAGAGAAATATATTTAGACCATTTTGAGCCAAAATTTACTTGTCTATGAGTTGGCATTAAAATTGAGGATTAATGCGCTCCAGTGTATACTAATTTAAGATTTCCAGAAAACCAGGGGTTATTTTTGGAGTACCTCTTTTTGAAGGTCAGTTTTTTTGTTAGAAGGCTTTAAAGGTATGTTGAAAATTGGCATGCAGAAAGCTGATACATGTACAATTCAGGATATACCTGGTTTCTATGAAGTTAAACTTAAGGTAAAATATTTAGAAAGCTGTGAAAATTGCAAAATTTGGTTGAACAGATAGGGATATTTAATTGGTGGTCTGACACCTTTAAGTGAAATGCGGTGAAACCCCAAAATCAGAAAACGATTGATTTTTTGTCTTAACTGATCAATTGAAATGATAGTAGCCACATTTCAATCTTTTTTTGGGCAAAAAGTCAGATATTGCAAATTTAGAGCCTTAAACCTGAATTTGTGCTATTTTTAGCTTTTCCCACCCTGACAATATGCTTTCATATAAAAAAATGTCCTAAATTGTTATAAATGACAGTAAGTTGTTTCTGTGGTGTTAAACATTAAAACATAGGTTGTTTACTACCCCAAAAAATTGTCGTCATGAAGATTTAATGAAATTATTTGATTTTACCCGTTATATCATTCGTCATACCATGTATTTGGCAGATAACATTGCCTGATGTAAACACTGCATAAACTCACAAAAATCCTATTTATAATCTCAAATGAAAGTTTTATACCTTAAATTTTATTGACTGATAGTAAATAAAAACAGTTAAATGACCATGACCGCACTTTTGATCAGTTAATAGTCCCATTACTGACACCAGGTGAAAAAGGGGGTCAATATTCCTTGACTCTTCAATACCTTGGATTTTTACTAGACTCATTGTAAAAATTGTGGAAAGTCTTTAAAGTAGAATAACAAACAAGGAAAAATCAACAAAAACTGATCTTGATATTGAAGTTTATGTTCCTGTAGTCCAAAATGAAATTTTCAAGTATTTTCTATCAAAGTCATACATTACAGTCAGTTTAAATTGAGCTGTGAAATTTGTAATATAAGTCGCATTATGCTCAGATAGGCTGTTTTAACTACAAATTGACTAAGGATTAAGAATAAAGCAAAACAAAAGATTTCTGATCAACTTTTTGTCTCTTTAGGTGTCAGACCACCAATTACTCCTCTAATTTAGAACGTATGTAAAAGTAGCCCTACTCTGACACAAAATAGTGCTTTTGATGTCCTTGTTTACTTAAACTAACCAACAAATTTGCAGAAATGAAACTTTTGGTGAAAGAGAAATATATTTAGACCATTTTGAGCCAAAATTTACTTGTCTATGAGTTGGCATTAAAATTGAGGATTAATGCGCTCCAGTGTATACTAATTTAAGATTTCCAGAAAACCAGGGGTTATTTTGGAGTACCTCTTTTGAAGGTCAGTTTTTGTTAGAAGGCTTTAAAGGTATGTTGAAAATTGGCATGCAGAAAGCTGATACATGTACAATTCAGGATATACCTGTTTTCTATGAAGTTAAACTTAAGGTAAAATATTTAGAAAGCTGTGAAAATTGTAAAATTTGGTTGAACAGATAGGGATATTTAATTGGTGGTCTGACACCTGTACCAAAGCGAAGCTGAGTCCCTAATAATTATGTGAGATGAAAAACTGGTACATTTCCCGAAATTATTTTAAATGTTAAAATATATCAATATTTCAACAAAGCAGCGACACAACATACCAGATTTAAATCACGTATATTTTTATCTATTAAATTTAATTTTATTCATTATTTTCATGTTTGTATATATATTTCCATTTCGATGAAAAACATAACATTTGACAATTCGTGTTCATAATTTTCTCTGGTAGCCGGAGTAGACTTTATCTTTCCAATATCCATGTCACAATCTTTTCCGCCTTCTATATAACGAAATTTCTATTAGAGTTTCTAAATGAAATTGTCGCAAAAAATCAATATGAATCTATACATATATCGAGATTAATGTGGATTAATTTAATGCTGAAAAGCTTTTGATGCATGGTCTTTGATTTTCCACATAATTCTTCATTTCCTGTTTTATGAATGGTAAATACAAAGCACTTCAAACCAACAGAATAGACTGTCTTTTGACCAATTAAGTAAAGCATTTAATAGATGTCGTAGAGAGTAATATGCACATACTTGCTAGATGTCATTTATTTAAATAAAACTGTAAAAAAAAATGCAAAAACTAAAACAGCTATAAGGAAGGAGCACATAGGATTTTCAAACCCTAAGCTTTGTAATCCAGGACAAGCAGTTAGGTGTTATGACATTTTTTTTTAAAATAAACTGAATCATTAGTAAGCAATGAATGTAAAACACTAATTGGTATAAAAAAGAAATGTTAATATTTCTTTGATATGAAAGTCAGTCCCGTTATTTTAATTGATACAGGTAAGGACGACTGACTACCTATAACGGTATGATATACATGTTAACTGTGCACAGTGGTGTCTGGGTCATTTAAACTAGCACCTGTTCAGTCAAATCGTACTAGGACTAGAAATCAAATTTCATTGATAAATTTTGTGCCGAACAACCTGCTGACATTTCAGATTTTCCTTCTTTATTTGGAATAAAGTGCCTATCTTTGGAATAAAGTGACTATCTTTGGAATAACGTAAAAAGTATCTCAATCCATACAAGAGAAACTATTATAAAGGTAAGCTACATATTAAAAAAGGTTCTATATAATTGCTACTGGAATCAAAGGATGAAATTTTCCAACATGGGTTATATATAATGAATTTGTGTGAGTATTTATTTTTTTTTGTAGCAATTTCTACCACTTGATCATGGCTGAAAAAATCTATAGTTCTGACTATTTGGTTTGAGACCATCTTGGTAATTTGATCTCGAATCATGCTGCTGGTTTAAAATTAACATTTTGTACATCAGTGGATATGCTAGCTACAATAGTGTTTCAAGCGATTGAAAGCGCATCTTTCAAACGAATCAACCTCAGAGCTCTAGATTATATATATGGGTGATAAAGTAGCTATTTGAAATTTCCTTATCAGTTATAATTGGAAGAAGATTTAACAAATGATTTTATTTGGTACACTATAAAAAAAAACAATAACCGAAAGCTTGTTTTTTTTTTTTTTTGTAGAAACGAAATATTAAAAAGATGTTCATGAAAAGTTTGAAGCTTGACCTACAATTATATTAGAACATTAATTTGCGTCTCTAAGTATACATGATTGTTATGACAGTAATAGTCGTTTTAAATGTGTAAATGTGTGAAATAACGGGAGACACTAAATAGTTATCATCGATGTCCTATAGGGCATTATGTGTGAAATAACGGGAGACACTAAATAGTTATCATCGATGTCCTATACGGCATTATGTGTGAAATAACGGGAGACACTAAATAGTTATCATCGATGTCCTATAGGGCATTATATGTGAAATAACGGGAGACACTAAATAGTTATCATCGATGTCCTATACGGCATTATATGTGAAATAACGGGAGACACTAAATAGTTATCATCGATGTCCTATACGGCATTATATGTGAAATAACGGGAGACACTAAATAGTTATCATCGATGTCCTATACGGCATTATATGTGAAATAACGTGAGACACTAAATAGTTATCATCGATGTCCTATAGGGCATTATGTGTGAAATAACGGGAGACACTAAATAGTTATCATCGATGTCCTATAGGGCATTATATGGTATTTATTTAGACCGACTTCAAATAGATTTTTAGTATGATTATGAAAAACGTACTCCATTTCACCTTAATTTTAAGTTCTAACACCTTAATACAGTCTGTCTAATTGATTAATGATATTTAAAAGTCCCATACTAAGATCTTTTAAGGAAGGATGATACGTTTGATATATTTGAAGTTGATCAATTAACTGAGGTGTCGAGCATAAATGTAAAATTATCCCGACTTTTTCATTCCAGTTCTGTTGTGGATCTAATATCATATTTCTTTTCATAATATTTGAATAACATTGATATGCAATACAATTTTGATGTGCAAGGGTGTTGACATTTCAGTAAGTACCTTTACTTACCAATGCGTTTCATATCAAAACAGAAGAATTCTTCAAGTCCTACAAATTATGTAATGCGTTGCCCAACAAAGGACCTGAAAATCAAAACGACTACAAAGAGACCAAGTAAAAATAGGCACTCGGTAACTGGAAATTGATAGAAAAAGAAATAAGGTGGTACGTTTGACTGAATCAACAGAGTATTAAAATCGATTGGATGTACATGAAACAAAATAGGTAATGATCGCTGTTTTTGAGAGTTGCTGGAATGTTTTCAGTGATGAACTACAGAGTTCATACTATATAGACTTTGTCATGTAGAAATTTACAACATATTCTCTAAATAGTTTTACTGATCAATTGAAAAGAATGAATTAAGATATCTTATATTAATGCATTCCGTCATTTATTGGTCAATATATAGTATATGCTAATACCTAAATAAAATTCACTGAAATAAAATATGATAAAGGATTCCTTAATTAAAATATGGATAAAAATCAATGTATATTCCTTATTGGTTATTTTTCATTTTTTCCCCTGAAATTGATAGGGTCACGTTATCTCGAGTTTTTATAGGCAATAATGACTACGAGGTCTTCCACTGAGTCGTCATGATAACATAAGTGGTAGCTGTTAGCACATACTTTTCCATTGATGTTCATTTCATTTTGAAGAAAACTCATTCTTCTTACATGTTTTGTCGCCAAATTATATGAGCATAACGGGGGCCTCGGTGGCCGAGTGGTCTAAGTAGTTACTACTGTAATCACTAGCCAGTCAACACTGAGGTTGTGAGTTCGAACCCCGCTCGTGCGGGTGCACTCGACTCCAATCTTAATTGACTAGGATTGTCAGTTTTCCTATCGAAGGTCGGTGGTTTTCTCCGGGCACTCCGGCTTCCTTCACCAATAAAAACTGGCCGCCACGAAATAGCCCAAAAGCGGTGCTTAAAAGTGGCGTTAAAACACCAAAAATCAAAATCAAATCATATGAGCATAACAGAAATGATGTTTTTGTCCCATAAATGGCAAACTTTGAAGTAAAAAAAAAAAAAACGGAATGATGCTACTTAGCCAACTGCATCAAAAGGACTACACACGATACAGGCGAAACATACCCCAAAAATTACGAACAAGGAAGGAAAGACGCACTAAATAACTGAAGCATCGAGAATACAATGTGAACTTCCATAAAAAAAAACTCGGAATATTATTAAATGCTTCTAAGGGTAAGCATCTCCAACTTCACACAGACATCAGTCGTATTTACCTTCTGATCAGACCCAAAGTATATGGTCAATGACAGGTCTTGTAATACTTACAGAAATATGATTAAAATCTGTTTTATATGATCTTGTTTTGGTGCTATATAAACCTGACTGAACAGTTTATATGATCTTGTTTTGGTGATATATAAACCTGACTGAACAGTTTATATGATCTTGTTTTGGTGATCTATAAACCTGACTGAACAGTTTATATGATCTTGTTTTGGTGATCTATAAACCTGACTGAACAGTTTATATGATCTTGTTTTGGTGATCTATAAACCTGACTGAACAGTTTATATGATCTTGTTTTGGTGATATATAAACCTGACTGAACAGTTTATATGATCTTGTTTTGGTGATATATAAACCTGACTGAACAGTTTATATGATCTTGAGGAAACTCATGAGGGTGAACAAACTGCGTTATGTATCCATCCTATGCATGTGAGGTTAAAAACCTTTTATTTGGAGATGATATCTAGCTGTTATTTAAAAAAAATGTCGGTTAAATTAAACGGTTTAATGAAGAATGTTGGAAAACAACATGGCATTGACAATTCAATGATTGTTTTCTTTCGAAATATTTTGATTGTCAATACGTTTAGTGCTGATGGTAAAAAGTAAAATAGCAAAATACCGAACTCCAAGGAAAACCCAAAACGTATAGTCCTTTATCAAATTGGAAAATCAAAAGCTCAAACACATCAAACGAATGGAAAACAACCGTCATATTCCTGACTTGATTTCCTTATGTAGAAAATGGTGGATTAAACCTGGTTTTATAGCTAACGAAACCTCTCACTTGTATGCCAGTCGCATAGAATTCCAATATATGGACAACAATGTGTGAGCAAAACAAACAGACAGACATATATATATATAATAGGTAAAAATGTCAAAATATGGATATATACTAAATTATGAATAGTGTATGAAAAAGATCTCGTTAGTTGAAATAAATTGTGTTCGATACTTTTGTATAATGCTATACTATGAAGTTTGTTTAATTTAATCTATAAACATTAATGTTGTAAAGGTATACGAGATCACGGATTTATTGTGTAAAGAGTAAAATAAAACTGGAAAACTTAAACATCTTCAGATTTTTTAATAACATTGCAACACATTTCTTGACATTTAAAAAATTTAAAGACCAATATATTTCATAGATCATCGGATGAATGAATTAGAGACGCCCTCAGATTTTTCATCACGAGCTGATCCTTCAACATTGACACATGTCGGAAACATTTGCTTCACTTGCAAATCTTAATCAAACTACATGTAAGCGGTTATGATGCGAAAACACCTCTCTTTTCTTGTTGCTTCATAATTTACCATCATAAATTTCTTATTTTCTCTTTGTGTGTGATGTTTTTCAATGTTAGCTGTTTGTACCTTCACCTATTATTGTGGATCCATGCAGTTGTCTATGTAGTCTCAATTGAAATTATAAGATAGTCTCTTATGAGACAGTTAGTCTCTTCCTGGAGTTCTTGATGGGTATGTAATTGTTTTCTATTACGGGCCAAACCATCATAATATAGAACCTGTCCAAGTGCTTCTCTTTTCTGGATATAAACTTCAGATGCCAAAAATGTGGTGGTAATTGCTTTACTATTCCCATTTACATATGCGTATATGTCAAGAGGCGAAAAAGAAGGTTTTAAATGTACTCCAACTAAACCTAAAAGATTATTAATAGATATAAACAAAGATGGAAAACAACTGGATTTGTAATTATGATTTCAGGGTCCCTCTAACCAAAATATCTGGATTAACCATTTATATAATATAATACAATTTTTGCTCAACGGAGCAAATATAAAATGTTAACATATTAACTTATATTGATGATTACCCATACGTAACTGATAGCATAAACCATATCTGCTCATCAACCCTCGGGATATACAGTAAAAATATTAAATGTGTACTCATAAGAAGGTACACAGAAAACATTTAATTTGAAATAAAGTCCTATGTTATTTTTATTATTTCGTCTTTTATGAAATATACAGGAACAAATGCAGGCAGGTTTTTTTTTTATAGTTCTTTGATAAAGCTGGAATCAAATTCGTCAAGTAAAAATTTACATAGGTATGTAAGGTATGTTTTATGTTTTATGTTTGTTTGTTTTAAATGATCTACAAAACAAATAGCTATGAATGATTGATATTTCACGATCGATGTCTGGATTGTGCAGATATTTCGTGAACGATAAACATAAAACAATGTATGACAAAAATTTCTCCTGTTGTACTTTTACCACAGATAACTTTAACTAGATCTAATGGTTAGATTAGATGACCAATATTTTAAACTGCGAAATCTTTTGAACAGATATATCATGTTAAGGAGGGGTATTTGCGAAAAATACCAGTCGAGAGAATGTTAAATTTCGCGAGCCGTAAGGCGAGGGAAATTCATTCTCAAGAATTACTGTAATTACACCTTATGTAAGAATCCTGGGTTTTGATTGGTTGATAGCCAGTGTATTTTTCACCAATTTACTGTTATCAAATGAATATCGTTCATTTTTTAACGCCGCCGGGGTATATGCAAAAAGGATATGCCCTTTTTACCTTGTCTGCCGTGGTATTTGCCAAAAATACTCTATCCGACTGGACGCTTGTAACGTCACGATCATCAATGCGATTTGAACGTTAACATTCGGTGTAATTAAACAGATATAGCATGTTCTTGAGGGGTATTTGCGAAAAATACCAGTCTTGAGAATGAATTTCCCTCGCCTTACGGCTCGCGAAATTTAACATTCTCTCGACTGGTATTTTTCGCAAATACCCCTCCTTAACATGATATATCTGTTCATAATTACACCTTATATAAGAAAGACAGATTTTGATTGGTTGATAGCCAGTGTATTTTTCGCATATTCTAATATTTTTTCCTCATTTCAAACGAATTTGCCTGTTTTTCGCCACTGCCGGAGAATTTGCCGCAAATACCATGGTATTTGCCATTTTGGATATTCCTTTTTTACCCTCTCGAGCATTTTCCCGCCAAAATTTTTCGGATATGACGTTACATAAAAAAGCGAGCTAACGCGTATTAGTACATGTATAATTCCCGCGGTTCTTTGATAATATCCTCTTATCCTCAAAATTATGCATAAACATGTTAATGAATTAGTTTCAATCCAAATCTATTCGGTGTAATTAAACAGATATATCATGTTATGGAGGGGTATTTTTCGCAAATACCCTCCATAACATGATATATCTGTTCAAAACTTGATAAAAATTGGAGGATAAGATGCATGTAGTCAGTTATTTGATGAAATAAGAACAATGATTGTATAGCAAGCTACCTGTTATAGTTTCCTCAAGAAATGTATTTAATGTACTTGAATCAGTTTTATATTTTCGATTTCAGTTAAACCATATTTTTTTTTGTGCAAAATTTGGTTCTATGCGAGATAAGAAAAATATTAGCTCCCAAAATTTGAATTCTCCAGTTTGAACATAATTATGTATCCAGTGAGTAGTGCAACGAACTGAAAAACAAGGTATCAATACAGACAGCACTTCTCCTGCTTCATGTTAAGTATAGCACAAAACAGTAATAACTGCAATCTAGGACCTAAGGAAAACATCCGTAGTAAATAAAAGTAAGGTATCTGTACAGACAGCACTTCTCCTGCATCATATTAAGTATAGCAAAAAACAACAACTACAATCAAGGACCTGAGGTAAGCAACCTTGTCGTAAGTCAGGAATCTCATGTTCAGTAGTTGTCGTTTGTTGATGTGGTTCATAAGTGTTTCTCGTTTCTCGTTTTTTTTATATAGATTAGACCGTTGGTTTTCCCGTTTGAATGGTTTTCCACTAGTAATTTTTGGGGCCCTTTATAGCTTGCTGTTCGGTGTGAGCCAAGGCTCCGTGTTGAAGACCGTACTCAAGTTGACCTATAATGGTTTACTTTTATAAATTTTGACTTGGATGGAGAGTTGTCTCATTGGCACTCATACCACAACTTCTTAGATCTAATTAGTAAATAAAGATAAGCTATTTATACAGACAGCACTACTCCTGTTTAATGTTAAGTATAGCATGAAACAGTAATAACTGCAATCTAGGACATCCGTAATACACAAAATAAGGATAAAACTATCCATCAGAGACCAAAAGACGAGAATTTTAAACAACTAAACTGCGTAATGACTTCTTTTTAATTGTAAATTTCCCATACATGAAGTAATATACCTTTTTTATACTACATGTTGGTTATACGATATACCAAAGCACTTGCCAGTTATAAGGGTTGCTGTAATAAACCCATATTTTTCTGACATCTTCTTTCCTTCTAAAGGGTGTAACGCCAATATACCGAAAGAGATTATAACCCCAAATAGTTATGGTCGTGGTAGAATGTAAAAAAAAAATGACAATAGTACTTTATAAAAGTTTCAAATCTTTAATTTTACATATAGATCCTGTATACACTGTCAATTATCTCCATCCCCTAATAAGGTATAACAGCATGGTATGAGTCTATATGTGTACAGCCGGAGATGTTTATTCCTGTATATAGTGTCTGTCACTTTAGAATGCATCTATAAGTAAGACATTGATATACTATACATTTATTAATTTGGTTTAGATATGAGAAAGGTTCAGTTATCCACCGTAAATGGTAGGTTTCTTTGAAATCTATAAGTTCAGTAAAATACTTTGGGAAATTGACTGTTCTGTACTATATCCACAACATAATACTTTATATACAACTAGGGCGTTAAATACATCTCAATTTCAATGATAATTTTTTAGCATAACATAAAGATTACTGTCCTATTTCGTCTTAGGATCATATTTGTATATCTATGTTTTATACTGTAACACATTATCTCAATGATGGTATTTAATTTCAGAATATGATAAAGCCTTTACCAAATGTTAATTCAGTATGACTTAATCATGATAAAGCTTAAATTATAATAGTGGAAAATCTGATTTATGGTTAAATTGAGACTTCATAGTTTCATGCTATACTAGTAAAATATGAAAATCCATTAACTTTTCGGTTTTTGACCTTTTTATACATTTTTTATGTATAACCTTTACATCTAGGATTTCATATTGTTCTCAAGTAAGTAGCTGAAACACGTCCGTAAGTAAAGTCCGTTAATGAGTAGTTGACTTGATATTTAATATTTACAACAGAGACTGCAAATTTATTTATCCCAAAATGAAGCTAACACATCTATCTGTGGTGGTTAGCACTGCGCGATTTTAATTACACCTTTTCATTAATCCCATTTGATGCCAACACTTTTAAGGGCATACGAAACAGTTACAGGGGAGGTAATGACGTTGCTAACGTAAAATGTTATTTTCGCGACATCAAACTGTGACATATCGGGAAAACGCATTTTCCGACTGATTTTTTTCATTCAGACTGATTTAACTTGAAAACGAGTCCATGGACCCCTCTTTTTTCAAAATGACATTAGGTTTGATTACGTATGCAGATTATTTGTACCAATTTTTATGAAAAAGTCACCGATGAATTTTTTTAAATTAGTTAAATATACAACAAAAAATGCCGTTTGTTTTCTAAAATCATGAAACTTGAAAAAAAATTATTTCCAAAGAATTGTTATACAAATTTAGAGCATACTTATGTTAAAAATATTTTCCGAATGTTTTTACAAAAATCCGCTTGTGTTTATCTTTTTTGAAACAAAAAAGTTAGGTATGTCTATCCAAAGGATAGAAATGTGAAAAAAACCGAAATTTTAAGTAAATGTCTAAAATTTCGACCCCATTTATCTCTTAAAGTAGCACATGAAGGTATGTTTTTTATTACATATTCGAATTCACTAGGTGAAAAATAGCTTGTATGCAAGTTTTAGTAAAATAAAATCACCGTGGGATCAAAACTGTATAGTACGCCCTTAATTCTCCGATTCATAATCTTTTCCGAGTAATTCTCTAGCTCTTCCTTAGACCAATCAGTGCTGAGGTCAATGATGGTAATAGTCAGATTGAGATCTTGCGGGCTCTTGCGAGGGTTGTGGGATCAAACGATGTCTGACTTGCAAGCAAAAACTGAATACCCAGACTTTTAACAGTAACTGCATGCACTAGTACACACTACACAATATTTTGCAATATTTCTTGCAAGTCTACAAATACTGTGTATTTTCTACAGTGTAAATGTGGTAAACATTATTTCAGTGAGTCAGAACAGCGATTTCACAAACGCATGAACGGCCACCATAGTGACTATGAATGGCAGCCAGACCTTCCTCTCAGTCGACGTTTGAGATCCCCTGGCCACACTAAGGCAGATCTCAATTGAACCAAATACCTTAAAGATATACGATATTTTAGTACTACATCCCCTTTGCCTTCAATAACTTTTGATCGGATTTTACATTGTTACAGATTATAGAAACTTATATTCAGTTAATCTGGGTTTAGTCTGAATTGGTTTAAATCTAAACTGAAAATTTTATTAATCTTTAAGATTGTTATTCAATGTGGTCATTTCATTATAAATTAATTAACATATTACACGCCCGCTTGTGGTGGATATCAGATACAATATTTTTCGTATATTAATTCCTACGTTAATCAAAAAGGTTGACTGGGGTAAAGAAATATGGTCACCTGTACCTCTCCCGTCCTGCAATGAGACCCGAAAAGGGTACGCATTCATTTGTTTGGCTATATAAACACATAACCACAAACGATACGAATAGCGACTTTTAAAGTTAAACAAATTTAGGGAAATTGGTCATATTTCTAATTCCACATTGTCATGGAAAATATATGATACATATTTGGTTTGGTATCCAATCATAACCTATAAAGTTGTGTCTCTTCAATGTAAGGACATATTTGATTGATTAATGACTGCTTTATTTGTCCAGCAGCAAATATTACATAATATTCAGGATGATAATATGTCAATGGAATATGAAGATACCTATTTTGTACTAGACTAATGCACTGAGTCAGATTTTAAACATGCTAGCTCTCAAGTTAACAGTCAACAGGAAGAAATATTACTCTACTTTGACAAATGACTCCAAGGCGACCACTTTTTCAACTTGCATCTATATGTGTCTGCCTTGCAGAAGCAGCAAAATCAAAAACTAATTTTAAAGTCTTAGGCTTTGAACTCTTGACTTCCCATAGTCAAAGCGAGCACGCTATAACAAGACCACCGGGATTTTAAAAAATAAAGACGATAATAAAAAGTACCACCATCCTTTTGAATTTCATTTTTTGCCTTTTAAATCTTAAGGTTATGCACCTTATCAAATCTAAGACCACCGGGATTGTAAAAAATAAAGACGATAATAAAAAGTACCACCATCCTTTTGAATTTCATTTTTGCCTTTTAAATCTTAAGGTTATGCACCTTATCAAATTTGTTGAATTATCCGAAATTGTGCTTATTATAATTCACCTATTCTCATTGAAAAGTTTGCTCTGAATTACTTTTGATCAAATAAAACAGAACCAGGGCAAGATACCATAGCTTTAAAGGAAAGGTAACACCTTAAAACTATGAAGTCGGCAAAAGTGAACAATTTATCTTTAACATTCAATTTAGATAATTGCTTTACTAGTCTTCACTATAGAAGTTATAATTTATTATCAATGTTTATATAATTTCATGATTGTATGCATACTGTTGTACTCAAATATAATCATTTCAGTTACCGTATAATAACCGAGTTTGATAAAGTTTAAATTAGACATTTGATTTATATCAGATCACAAACGTGTTATTCTATATCAATTAGACAACTGACAGTATCGCTGATACAAATGTATTTATACCAGTACTTTTTGTTTGATTCTCTGACAGATAATTTGTCGTTGTTAAATGAAATAATCATCGACAGAGGATTGCCGTTCCAACTTCATTTTTCGCCATTCCTTCAGTTTCAGCATATAGATATGGTTACTGAGGTACCTTTTAATAATAATAATCATTTCAATGATCATTTGCATCCTGTCTGTCCCATATCTACAATTAAAATATCTAGAGTGTTTTTGAAACAATATAAGCTTTTATACAGAAAAATATAGAGAAATGGTCATATCTGAGGATGTTAAAAATAAAGCTATCCCATTTGTCACTATTAATTATCCTTAGTGGCCTTAAGTATATTATAAAAGTTTCTGATCCTTAAAAGGTGTAAAAATTTGTAACAATATATATAAATAATCACACTTTTTACCGACAGAAATAACTTAACCATGTTCATGTCAACTGCTTGTTTGTTTTGTCATTCAAAAGATGAAAGAACATTACACAGTTTGTCGGCATTTTTTTGTAGGTGAAAATACAAGACGTTAAGGTTATAAAAAGGTGATGCTTCAATATTTTAGCAAGCATAGTGTATAGAAGACCGAAATTACCAAAACATAACCTAAAAACATCAAACTCTCCCTTATAATTTGAATTAGACACTAGTGCACAGCCAGAAATGATAGGTATTTTATATCTGTCTAAGCCTGGTAACAAATGAATACTTCTTAAAATTTCTGGATCCTTTGGTCTTGACCTTAAATTATTTGAAGGCAAACATTTCATTGGCTGTTGTAACAATTATCAGAACAGAACATTGTCAGATCCTTGTTAGCAAAGTATGGACACATGATCTGTATTTTAGTCAATTTAAAAAAAAATAATGATGATTACTAGTACATATATATATAATTGTAACGTTTAGTTGGACATCGCACCGTTTTTTTTTGTTGGAGGGGGGTGTGGGGTATTATTGAACATTATTCTGACTTCCTATAATGGCGTTGTGTACATTGCTTTATAATCCGTCTGTGATGTTACTGGATTAGAATTGCGGACTTGCTTTGATGAGGTTGCTTATTATGTGGCTGAAATAAAAACACCAGAAATTCAGTTAACAATAAAATACGAAAACGTCTCATATAGTAAAGGCAATTCATTCACAAACAACAAATAGCACTGAAAAACTATGCAATAAAATACAGAAACAAGAATATGTGTCAATACGAAAGTTTATCCATGCCCCTCTGACACTATCACATTTCCATATTAAGTGAACCGCAAAATCTGGGTCAACACCATAATTTTTCATATAGTTTTGGCGAAGTGTAACTTTATCCTAATCATTGATGGGACGGTGAGGACAGACAGGAAAACATAATGCTCCCTGTCGATCGTAGTAAAAACTCTTTAAAAAGTAAAGATGATGCATGCGCAAAAACAACGAAAACACTGAAAAACAAGACAGTTGTACAAGTTTACATCCGATTTTAAGTGAGGTTCATAAGTCCAATCTCTTGTTGTCGGTATATTGTTTTATGGACTATTGTTTTTTTTTAATTTCTTCTGGTCTAAGAGGTATCTGTCCTTCGATCTGTGATATGATAAGTCTGATGGCCTCCTTGGTGTCATCTTACTTTTTTACATGTTATAACATTGTTTTCAGAATGCTGGACATTTTATTTGAATACGAGTAACAGTGGAGTGTACATCGTGTTAACTGCTATGTTGTTCTACGGAGAGAAGTGATTATTACCGGCTCGTTTCCCATTAATTTGCATATGACATTTAGTTGTATAAATATGGTATTTTACTGCTAATGATATGTATACAGATGGTAAATGAGTGCATACCGAGGTTACAAATATTGGTTTAATTTATTCCCACGGTAGTTATGCCTTGCAAGCAAATATTAAAATATAAATGTATAGAGTCCAATCAGGATTCGCGAACTTAATCACGAAAACAACTATACAACAGTTATAACTAGAGTTTGAATTCGCAAAATGACCAGATCGGGGGATCTAAATTCCTCTTACAGAGTTTAAGGACAGGACAGCATGCCGGTTAGTCAAAGCAATCAACATTTAAAAAAATAGTGTTTGCTATTGTCTTTACTTTGAGTCAACTGGACTTTGAAGAAAGGTGTAATCAACTTAGCCTGTATGAAGGTACAAAAATGAAAATCCGGCAACAACACAATTGCAAATAAAATAGGTTTTTGACATCAGATATTGCAATCAATAGATATTTTGTATTACCAAAGCAACTTGTCATTATGATACTTCTAAGAAGTAGTTACAATTTCCATGAGAAATTCATGGAATGGACGGATTTACTCAACTAATAATCGACATGGTTTGGGGTTTTAGATATTTAGATATTAGAATAGTTTTCTGATCTGTATATTTACCGATTGTGTCCTGTATTCCCGATTGTGATATTTTAGCTGAATGTGGATTTGCATAGCTGGTGATGAATGCATGGCAGAAAACTTTTACCCTGTCGACGCACCTGTTTTGGAGTTCATGCGATTCCCTCAGTTTTTTGTTTTTACCCTTGATTTGTATCTAATAAGTGGATTTACGAATTTTGAACATCGGTAAACTAATGTTGCCTTAAATTTACACCATATTTCCATAGCCAACATTTTGTTAAATAACTTGCTTGGAGTCAACAGTGGCATATTTTTATTTTGTTTTGAGTATGTATATCTTTGGACCAATAGACCGTTGGGTTAGCGTCTTATGAACGTATACCTCACATTTCCTTTCTTTCATATTAATGGACGAATATTTCAATGATAACTTGCCGAAAAGAGTATGTATATCTTTGGACGAGGGGTCGACCGTTGGGTTACTGTCTCATGGACGTACACCTCACATTTCCGTTCATTCACATTAATAGGGAAATATTCTAAACTTATACATGTTTTCACGATATATATAGTCATGCTTCGGTATTATCGTTGCCATAGTTTATATATTTGAGGCCATACCAAATTTTTTTTTTATTAATTTTCCAATGATTAAATAGGATATTGGTTAAACATCAGAAGGCAATCTTACAACACACATTACACAAGGTTCTAGTCTAAACACGATGTAAATCAATTGACAAGCTGGCGACCTTGTGTTTTTATAACTGCCAATGAAATAAATACAAGTTAACCCCAGTTTAACTCTTATTTTAAACTAATAGTTTGGATTTTTATAATTCATAATCTCGAGAAATATTCACGCAAGCAAAGAAATAAAATGAATAAGTAATTTTTAGTATTGGCAGCGGTATTCTTGATTTTAGAGGTTACTGCTATAGCTGAGGAATTAACTTTTCGTCCAACTTATATCTTATCTTAAGGCCACGTACGGCTGCCTATAATTGCTTACATCCACTTTAATTGAACGTTGGTGGATAGTTGTCTCATTGGCAAGCATACCACATCTCCTTATTTTTATATTATCTTATTTTTATTAGTCTAACTAAAAAAAAGAGACAGAAGATACCACTGGAACAATAACAAAATTTAAAGTCGAAGAAAAACAAACAAACACCATAGTTTAAAAAGAAACACGACGAAAAGAAAAACAGTCCACAAAATAATAAACAGAAAGACTGCATGACCCCTTTAAAGCGACCTGGTGGTCTCAGGTGCCCTGGAAGGGTAAACAGATCCTGTTCTACAAATGGCACTCATTGTATTGCTCATGGAAAGTTAGAATTCTGTGATAAGTCGATGTCATAATCGCGTGAAAATGAACGGATTGTGGCTACGATAATTGGAACATATCCATGGTCATCTGTGACACTGTTTTCGTAACTGCCACGCAAATAAAGATGCCGTCCATAAAACTTTCAAAGGGATGACTTCAACTTTACCAATAACCATATTTGTGATTTTTTAAATGACGCTTGATTAAGAATATTTAGATTTGAAGTTATTTCAAAAACTTACTTTAGGTTGAATTAATACAACAGTAATTTATGCTTTTGAAGTAGGAATAAATCACAAGAACGTTGACAAACGGTGTCCCTTTTCAATTATAAGGTTTTTAACGTTTTACTTTAAAATTTCGAGAGCAGTAATTTATCAATGTTTTCAAGAATGTTATCTTTTATATTATATTATCTTCTGAGCTTCAGGTTACATATTTTGATTACCATGCAAATAAAGTACAAAAGTTGCATTGTTATATTTGTTTAAATTAAAAAAAAAAAGAATCTACAAAACTATATATATATAGAGAGAGAGAAATGATCATATCTGAAGATGTAAAAAATAAAGCTGTCCCATTTGTCACTATTAATTATCCTATTGTATATTAGTCTAAAGAATTGAGCAACGGTACTAATATAAGATGGTAATATACGAAGATGATGTTATAAAATCGTGTTGACAAATATTTCGACTAAACAAAATGCCTTCGTCAGTGTCAATAACTTTAACAATATACAATTATGGCCCGTAGAGAAGGTGAATATCCAGCAGCCGGAATGTCTGTTTCGCCGAACTGATATACTGAATACTTTTTCAAGGCCCGACTGCAACCTGCCTGCTGGGTGTGGCCTATATGTCTCCATGTGTCGACCGTCATTCACAACTTCATTGTCATTTCCGACTCATTCGTAGCCTTTGGTTGATTTGGAACCCCTCACTTCCCTTGTTGGGTGAAACATTTCAACCAAACATTCGGATGAGAATTGCTTGTCTGTCTTTCTTCGTGTCGGTCGTATTGTAAATTTCATTGATTAGCCGTATATCTTGTTTACAACAAAAAATCTGTGAGGTTATGCTAACTAACCATACAACAAACGAGAATTTTCCATGTCCATTTTTTACTGACAAATCCCACATCAAATATATTAATTTGTACATAGCTTTGGATCCATCCAATCATTTCATAATAGACAACTGATGGAGAGAATACGGCACCAAAAATGTCCAACCCCTACACTTTAACTATAAAATGCATTTTACACTTATTTTATGTTTTTTAGCCAAAAAAAAACTTTAATACTACGCCCCACCTTTCCAAAATCCTGGATCCGCCCCTGGTTAGTACCGTTGCGCAAATCCTTAGACTTTTATATTTTTTTTTCCATATCTGCGCAGTATCGCCTATTCTAGACGATCCGGTACATATTGAATTTGGTGGTTGGTCATTTTTACAGACATATATATAGAGAGAAAGAGATGCGTGGATGCGAAGATTGGTGTGACATAATGGAACGAGTACTATAAAACAACATTAGTTATACAAAACTGCATGAGTACATCTTCTAGTTATAAACCATTTATTTTCCATTCTGTATATCTCGATCATGATACTATGAAAATTTCCTTTCATATCACCCGGTTTTAAAATGTGTTTCGTGTACTCATTCATATTATTATATGTATAATGGATAACACTCCGTTGTTTCTGCAAGTATGAAAATCTTTGATAGTGCATAATATATTTTTGTATTTCTTTAGCAGTGATTTTCTTTTATAATTAACGGTTTGATTTTCAATTCAAAATGGTTTGATTTGTTCTTCGCCTAATCGATGTAATAGGGTCCCAAATCTGGTGGAATCCTGCTATATATATTTAGGTACCTGTTCTTATTAAGTAATATGGTAAAAGATTGATGCTGTCTCCTTTAACGTTTTGTCATTGATTTCTCACTGACCTTTATAAATAACACATTTCCATTACTCGTAAGCAAATACACAACTGTGCCATGAGCGCATGATATGCCTATCTTTCTTATTTTCACAATAAAAATCCCATACTTAAAAAGAAAATTGAAACTAGTCAAAAAATTGAATGTGAGATAAGTTTCAGGTGGATTTTCTTTTTTGGTTTTCATTGAGATTTGTTGAAAGAACACTGTCCTTTGTACAAGTACACACACATTTCATTTTTTCAACGAAAGGTGCATAATTATTATCGACAAGTTGGAAAGTCATAAACTTAAAGATTGCTTATATTTATAGATCTTAACATTATGTTAAAATTTCATAAGGATCCCAGTTTTAAAGAGAGACATTTCTTTATCTTAACGTTAAAAAAGTCCTGTGACCTTTGAAATTAATGCCTTTAAGTCTAAAGAATACAATGAGAGCCTAACTTCATGAAAAATAAAATGTTGAAAAATTAAGAAAATACATGTTAAAGCAAACTTAAACTTATTATTGTTTAGGGGCCAGCTGAAGCCCGTCTCCGGGTGCGGGATTTTCTCGCTGCATTGAAGATTGAAGAACCATTGGTGGCCTTGGGCTGTTTTGTGCTCTGTGATCGGGTTGTTGTCTCTGTGACACATTCCCCGTTTCCATTCTCTATTCTATTAACTTATCGCGAGATGTGCTCGATTATGCTAACAAACGGACTCCATCCTTGAGGTGCGTTTACAACTATTACACAGATGGTCAATCCGAGTGATTGCGTTTGTGTCCGTAAAAAATCCAGAAGTAAAGTAATGAATAAAATCATGTATTTTATCAAAAGAAGAGTAGAAGATCACAGGCGATATATATAATTAAGATCCATTTATTACATCGGTGATCCGTTTATTTGGCAATCGCCAATGGCAGTCAGCAGGGTTTAAGAACATTTGTTGTTCGACCTGTTAGTCAAATGCGTTTTGTTAAAATATACTTTTTCACTTTTTTGGTCTTTTGGAAAATGTTGTTTGTGCTGTATTTAGACCCCTCTAACAAGAAATTTGTTTTGCATGCACACGTATAAAATTGCGGTTTTATCCAATGCAATTGATATATATATATATACACAAGTCTAAATTGAAAACAACGTTCAAACCTATGATTGCGTTGGATAAAAGCCGCAATTTTTATACGTGTGCATGCAAAACAAATTTCTTGTTAGAGGGTCTAAAAGACCGGTGATTGTTAAGTCTGATGTTGAATTTCGTTTCTGTTTCACCAACATACTGCAGCTTGCAAGTTCCACAAGTAAGAATATAAATACTATTTTCCGTTTTGCAATTAGATGTAACATAGATGTTGTATCGCTGCTTTGTTACTGTGCTGCTGAAAGAGTGGTCAGTGTTGGCGACTTTACAGCACATACAATTGGTTCTTCCGCATTGTTTGTAACACCCAATTTTAGAAGTCTCTGGTTTCTTTACTTTAGATGTGACAAGTATGTCTTTGAGATTTTGGGTCTGCGATAGGCAATAACAGGAGGTGATGGAAAATTTCTTTTAAGGAAGAGTCATTTTCGATAAGACGCCAGTGCTTGCGGATAGTAGATGAAATATTTGTCAAATCAGGATGGAAGGTGACAACAAACGGAATTCTATCTGAGCGGGTCGTCTTATCTTTGTATTCCATGAGGATATCTCGATCTTTTTCTTGGGCTTTATCAAAAGCGTCTGTGATGTTTTTGCTTTTGTATCCTCTTGATTTTAGTTGTTTTTTTAGTTGTCCCAAACGATAGTTGAGTTTGGATTCCGAGGAACAAATTCGCTTTAGTCTGATGGCTTGACTGTAAGGTATGCTCCTGGAGCAGTGTTTCAGGTGACAACTTTTGGAGAAAGGAACTGGTGTTTATCAGTTTTCTTTGTGTGGAGATCAGTTGTAATGACCCCGTTTTTACAAATGTGGTGGTGTCGAGAAAAGCAATTTTCTCGCTTGAAAATTCAGATGTAAATTTAATTGAATGATGGAACTGATTAAAGAAATTTTTCCATCACCTCCTGTTATTGCCTATCGCAGACCCAAAATCTCAAAGACATACTTGTCACATCTAAAGTAAAGAAACAAGAGACTTCTAAAATTGGGTGTTACAAACAATGCGGAAGAACCAATTGTATGTGCTGTAAAGTCGCCAACACTGACCACTCTTCAGCAGCACAGTAACAAAGCAGCGATACAACATCTATGTTACATCTAATTGCAAAACGGAAAATAGTATTTATATTCTTACTTGTGGAACTTGCAAGCTGCAGTATGTTGGTGAAACAGAAACGAAATTCAACATCAGACTTAACAATCACCGGTCTTTTTATACAAAAGGAAGAAACTGTCCAATTACGAGACACCTCTTAAGAACAGGGCATACGTTTGAAAATATCACCTTTCAAATAATTGAGGTAAACCAAAATTGGGACTCCCAAAGGAGAAAACAGAGAGAAAGGTTCTGGATGCATCAGCTACGTACTCTTGAACCTGATGGACTTAATGAGAGAGATGAAAAACAGTTCTACCCAAAACCAAAGGAATAAATCCTGAACTTCATTCTATTTAACTGAAACAACTATTTGTTTTGATTTAAGAATTGCTATGTACAATAAGCGGCAAAAATATTTTATATATTCTAGACAATTTACAAACATATATTTTTATAGAACATCAATAAATTTTGTTAAACTTTTACTCCAATTTTGTGTAGTTCAAGCTACAAAATATTTTTGTCATGCATCCGATTTCACCTTGAGAGATGCACACGCCGGATGAAGCTAATTTGTTTAGCGAAATATTGCGTGAATAATATAAAATATAACAACTAATTTTATAACACTCATTAGTGTGTTAAAGTTACATTCTTAGGCACTATATATATATATATATATATATATATATATATATATATATATATATATATATATATATAAAAAATTTGCACAACGATACTAATATAAGATGGTATTATACTGGCTATTTGTTTAGCCGAAATATTTGTCAACACGATTTAATAACAACATCTTCGTATAATACCATCTTATATTAGTATCGTTGTGCAAATTTTAGACTTATATAATTTTTCCTTATCTGCACAGTATCGTCTATTCTAGACGATCCGGTACATAGTAAATTTGCTGGTTGGTCCTTTTTATAGACTTCTATATATGTATATATAATTCGTCTAAATAACAGCCCAACAATGTTAGATTTGTAAATTTGCGGAAGCAAATTTTTTGTTCTTCCCTGGCAGGGATTCGAACTCATGCATATGATACATATATCTTTTGTGTGTGTAGTCAGGTTTTCAATATAGCATTATTTGTATCATACGTTTTCATTATGAATTTCAGCTGATGCATTATCTTACTGTGCTAAGACTCCCCTATTCAGTGGAGACTATATTTGGTATTGATACTCCTAATTATTTTTTCTGGTAATTTTTCACATAACATTTGACTGCAAATGTATGTAACTCATGTGAAGCTAATTAATTATTAGTTCGTTTTGTTTTTGGTCTTTTGAAAATGTTGTTTGTGCTGTATTTAGACCCTCTAACAAGAAATTTGTTTTGCATGCACACGTATAAAATTGCGGTTTTATCCAACGCAATTGATATATATATATATATATACAAGTCTAAATTGAAAACAACGTTCAAACCTATGATTGCGTTGGATAAAAGCCGCATATATATATATATATATATATATATATATATATATATATATATATATATAAGTCTAAAATTTGCACAACGATATATAATATAAGATGGTATTATACTGGCTATTTGTTTAGCCGAAATATTTGTCAACACGATTTAATAACAACATCTTCGTATAATACCATCTTATATTAGTATCGTTGTGCAAATTTTTAGACTTATATAATTTTTTCCTTATCTGCACAGTATCGTCTATTCTAGACGATCCGGTACATAGTAAATTTGCTGGTTGGTCCTTTTTATAGACTTCTATATATGTATATATAATTCGTCTAAATAACAGCCCAACAATGTTAGATTTGTAAATTTGCGGAAGCAAATTTTTTGTTCTTCCCTGGCAGGGATTCGAACTCATGCATATGATACATATATCTTTTGTGTGTGTAGTCAGGTTTTCAATATAGCATTATTTGTATCATACGTTTTCATTATGAATTTCAGCTGATGCATTATCTTACTGTGCTAAGACTCCCCTATTCAGTGGAGACTATATTTGGTATTGATACTCCTAATTATTTTTTTCTGGTAATTTTTCACATAACATTTGACTGCAAATGTATGTAACTCATGTGAAGCTAATTAATTATTAGTTCGTTTTGCGCTCTAAAATCATTATCATGCGTTTACATTCATTACAAGTGGCATTCATTTGTTACGTTATCAATGTTTATCCAGGTTATTTTGTGTTTTTACATCGCGATGACCGTTTGTTATAGATACATCTCTTCAATGAATACTGATAAAAATATTTTTGTTTAGAACATAGATTAATAATATGAAAATTGAAAATTTTTTGTCGTTAGATATATATAAATATATATATATATATATATCTATAAGTAAAAGTCATTGATAATATCTATGCACACGTACCGAAAAATTGTGTTGAAGCATGCGGAAGAATATCTCAAGAACGTTTTGCGACAATCCCAGCAAGGACCGGTAACTCTGCATGGAAGATTGTTTTTTTTCGGGAAAATATGAATGCCTACTCATATCCAATCTTTTAGAAAAATCGAATTTTACAGAAGAGTGTCCACCATGCACTTGCACTGCACTATTATTAAAATAGTGGAATAGAATGATATACAAATGGATGAAAATTATATATACATGTAACTGTTATATTAATATAATATATAACAACAAACCAGTGTATATTGATTTGTATCACTACAATATATAATAGTTATTACGGTGAGGTTGAATTTCCTGTCATTTATTCATCATCCACGCACGAAATTGTCATAGGAAAAAAAAATCTCTGTACATTAACCTCAGTTTCAGGTATAGAGATGTGATTTTTTTCTGTGACAAGTGCTTTTGACCATCCACAAGAATTTGCGGTCATCCGATGTTCCGTACTTCAGTACTTTGATTTATTTCTTGATGGTCTTCTTCAGTTTAAACTTTCTGTTTAAACGTTTGCTATTTCCTAGACGTCGTTCTTCGAAGACTTCTTTGGTTTCTTTTTACTTTAGCTTTAGCTTTCATCATCACCACTTGCTTCTTTACTAAGGCTGATTTTTAATATGATTCCTTTATCCTCTTTTTCATCATTCTAACACGATCTCGTTGAAAAATTAGATAATGGCTATAAAAACTTGAAAAAAAAACATCTTATAAAAGACAGTCAGTTTGTGACACTTCTAAGGTAGACTTAAATACGTCGCTCTTATAGTTTACATCAAGGTCCTTTCCTGCTTTTTGATAGCTTGAATGGCAGCGACGGTTGTTCATAATTATAATCGTTCTTCTCTTAACTACCAAAGCCTTTTTAAGAACCTGTCTTGACTTCTTGCTAGGCTCTTTACCGTTTGACAAAAATGAAGCAAATTGAAAAAGATACCTTGAAAATCTTTACCTTGACAACCGATATGTGAGGGGGTCATATGTATATAACGAAAAATATATATCGGAAACATCAATCCTCCCAGAAAGGAGGACGGTGGCAATTGCCAAATGTATTCATGATCTATGACAGACCATACCATAAATCTTTGATGTTACGGTTGTCTGCATTTTGATGGAAAGAGTAATTTGTATCACAAATACTTGACAAGATTACATAGCTTTTGTTGACCTTGTAATTTTTTTCACTTCTAAGCATATTTCAAGATTATATGATATATATTTGTTAGTCATGTTTCGTGTTAACAAATAGGCCTGTAACAAATAAATGGATAAAAAGAAAACAGATCATGAAATAATTAATATGTATTATACAGCCTAATTCATTATCTCACAAATATTAACTGGGTCTGACCTCCCATTTAGACACGATTCTTACTAATTCTTCATGTAAACCGAAATCTATTGAATCAAAGTAGTAGGAATCATTTCGCCTGTACTACTTTTGTATTTAAAAAGGTCTTTCATTCTTTACTAAAATGTACCATATCCCAGTTTCATATGCTTACGTTGATTATATCGTAATTATGTATCCGAATTACAACTGCTTCAAGTTTGCTCAAAACTATATTTATCCAAAAACTGAGAAAAGACAATCTAATATGGAATTTTAAGCGCTCTCAAGCCCTCATTTAATCAGCAATGAGTTCAAAGATGTGTGCCGATAAACCATTTTACAGGAGATATGTACATTGGAAATGTAAATTGTATTCAAAATTGCAATGTTTACACTCTCATATCTTCATTTCTTGTCAAATTTGTACGAAAAATGTCATAGGTTTTTATACCAGATGAGTGCGAAAATCAGTGCAAATCATTTTTTTTAACAAGAATTATGTCCCTAGAAAATTATAAGCGCCTTTACGCATAATTTCTCAAGTTCGGGAAATAATAAATACATAAGGCAGTGTTTCCAATCCACGCCAAAAATGAAGAAAAATATGAATTTACAAGATCAGAACAGAATTGAACAAACGTTATTGCAATAAATTGCGAATTCAGGTCAATAATGTGATACATTATATCTTGAAACACTATTTGATATAAGTAAAAGCAAGCAGAAGTCATAGGCGTTGATAAACTACACATACAGGTGAGTGAATAGTAGTGTTTCTTCTAACTAAGAGTAAAAAGTATTCTATCATATCGTTCCCATGGGTGTTTCAATATATAAGTATTCTATAACCATGTTTTACACTATAAGAAATTTTCACTTTAAGATAAAGTGTATTTGATTTACAGACAAATACATCATTAAATGGACCTCAACAGCGTTGCAAATTGGTAGTCCAAACGGCAAACTTAGCCTGGGGAGCTGTATCGAGGATTTCATGACATGACTGGACATTTAAGCAACAGACTGCTATTTACTCTGCATGTACAGTCTGTATACCGGTCACTTTTATCTGTCACTCGATTTCAACGTGTGATGGCTGAATCTGAATTATTTCACTTATCCTTGTTATAGTATAATTGTAATATCTCCAGTATTATAAAGTGACTACTGAAGAGGATATATGTCGGATTAAGACAATCATTATAGGCTTGGATGGAGAGTTGTCTCATTGGCACTCACACCACATCTTCCTATATCTATTGTCCTATTTGGGTGGTCTTTTTATACAATTTTCTCAACATTACATGTAGTTTTAAACTGTCTTAAATTTAAATATGTAACAATGCCTGAATATGTGGAAAACATATTATGTTTGGTTGACACTAAATTCTAATACCAACGTCTTTTGATTAACCGAACAATTTTATGATTAGAAATTCAGTTTCTCGGCAGGGTTAGACAGCCTTACTTGGGACAAACTTTGCAGCATATCTGCAACACCATTTGCATAGAACCGACCCGACCACATCAACTTTATTAAATAAGGCATCAATAATCGAGTGTCAATCCTTTGTCATGTGTTTACTGCAAGTAAATAGAGAATCTCTCATGACACAGGATTGTCACTCGATTACCGGTACTCGTAGTGAACGTCAAACTAAGATTTTATTCTTATAAGATTATCTAACTGATGTACACTAAATAATTGGAGATTTTTTTTTATAATTTCTATAACAAATTAGCTGACGCGTTCATTTCAATGTTTCACAAAAATAGTTATGCGTGGTTTTTTATTTTATTGAATAAAACGACAGATGGATTTTTGTAGTTCTGTAACAGTAACATCATTTTACATGTTCGATTGTCGCACCTCAGGGCGTTTTACAACCTGACCATGCTATAATTCAAACAATAAAGCATGTTAATATCTTTGTAAGAATTGAACTGAAAATCCAATTAATCTCAAAATTGTCACCAGAGATTTCTTTTTTTAGCCTATTAAATCGACAAATACGAAATTTCTTTTGTCATCCTGTCATGCAATAGTCCAATGGCAATTTGCAAATGGAAAAAATCTGCTCTGATCTGAATTTCGTGCGAATTAGTGGAAAAACGTTCTACTTGTGCTCAAAAGGATATCATTATATTAAACTGTTTGTATTTACTAAAGTGTATTTATTTTCCATTGATGTTCTTTGGTACTAATGTTATTGATAGATATAAACATTATTTCTGGACTCGTCCCAATGTGACGCAAAAAAGATATATTGGTCTGTACTACAGACAGTTTGACCGGTTCAACAATAGTTTTCGGGGGTTCTTCCCGACATCACCTGGTCATTGGATATAAATACATTGCTATCTTATTAATATTATTATTTAATTACGAAAGTAATTGTTCTGCATCTGGATTTTCAATGAATTCTTAGGTTACATAAAATATAATAGATATATTTCGCCTGTTTTTATAGAGGAAGAGAATCGGACATTCTAAAATGGACACCTGCCTATGAATCTTTAATTAGATGTAGTGAAATAAAACTGTCACTTTTCTTTAATGCAGGACTGGTTATAGGTACCATTCATTTCGGAGACAAAAAAAAGGCGCATCAATGACTGGTGAAAAATTATCTTGTGTGATAAAATGAGAATCCACCTCCTGGTTTATATAATTGTTGTGGTAACAGAATATAAGGTAAGAAACTCCTACGGTTTGTAGTATGATGAGCCTTTCTTTGAGTACAGCAAATAAGATGTACGGAAGGTAAGCCAATATATATCAATTCATCGGCTTTAAGTGAGTGTAAATTCTCACTGTTTTGTTTTGTTTTGTTTGTTGTTTGCTGTTTTAATATTTAATTTGATTTTTTTTTTGGTTGTATGTTATGTTTGTGTTTTTATTTATTATTTTTTTTTGGAGGGGTGCAGGGGACTGGGGGTAGGGGTGGGGGTGTGGTAAGAGATAATTTATTATTGCATTGATATTTGTCGCCGGTTCTGTCACTAAATGTATGAATTTAAAGACAATCAGCTGTTTCATGTGTGTCTGCATATTCATAGAAAATAATTCAGAAATATAATAATATAGTTTATAAGGGATGGTAAAACAATAGATATAATTCAATTCAGGATTATACTGCATGTCAAGTGGATTTTACCAAAAAACACGCGGATTATATCCACTAGAAACAGTTGCACTTAAAATGAGAGGCTTGCCGAGTGTATCGTGTACTTCTCTTTCTTTTATAAATATGGTCCTCTCAAAATAAGGACATTTTGCACAACCTGTAACTTAAAAAAAGCTTAGCAATAACGAAGATGAGTGTATCGTGTAGTTCGCTTTCTTTTCACACATAGATGCTTATCAAAATAAAGACATTTTACACAACCTGTAACGTAAAAAATAAGCTTAGCAATAACGAACATTCTATTGTAATTATAAAATATCTTGAGATTAACTGCATTTTCCATCTACTCGTTTATGGTTCAAAGACCTTAAACAGAGAGCATGCACTTTTCAGTATTGAGTTGTATTTTGACATGCAGACGACTATCTCAGCCGTTTATAGTATCATAGTTTTTACCTCTTCTTAAAGATGTTCTCAAATACACCAGTGTCAAGTGAATGTGTCTTTAAATTGAGTAAACCACATTACATAAACTATATGCGTATTTTTTATCGTCTGTGTCGAATGTCGCCGACAGCGAGACTTGAAAAAATCGCAAAAATGAGTTCTGAAACTGTATGGAAAAGTTAAAAAGTCGGCGTAAACATTTGAAAATGAATTAAAACGAAATTTTACATTTATAAGTTGTTAATATGTGTAAGAAAATCGCAAATGTGGGATAAATAGGCGTAAATACGAATAATATCATGGACTAAATATATCGCAATTAATTGGAAGCGTCAACACGATTTTTCTTTTAAAATTGCTGGTTACAAAACCGTAAATATGAGTTACAAAAATCGCAAATGTCAGTTATGAAGTTGTTTAAAGAGTTGTATTGTCGGTATAATATGAGAAAGATTAATATTACATCAAAATTCTACATATCAAAAGTCGTTAACAGGGGCGTAGCTGCCGTTAGGCACTTTAGGCACGTGCCTACACATAATTTTTTCACAAATATATATATTTTTTTTATTAAAAAATAATAAACAATGTTATCTGTAGATGCATGTGAAGTCGTCAAAACTCTTTAATTATCAAATGTCACTTGTACACTAGTCTATCAACTTTAGTGAATCAGTGGAGATTTGGAACTGTATGTCATTATAATCCACGTGCACCTTATATAGAAACAATAAACTAGAACTTTAATTGGTTCAGATCATTTCACTTCTATCAACAAATACTTGAATGAACTTAGATAAATGTTTTTTTTTTAATTAGTAGTTGTTGACCCAAGTTCAATCCTATGCCTAGTGTAGAGAGAATGCCACGCTCTCTGCACGTTAAGAAACTTGCAACAACTCTTTGAGGGGTTCGTAGGTCGTTTAATTTTCTGAAAGGCAAATTTCTGTTCCTATCCAATAAACCCTCATTTTCCAATGCATGGCATTTCCAAAATTCCTGACCTTCATCCTGGACGACCCCTATTTGTTTTTGTCCCGAACATGCATGAACTATTTGCCACTGGACGTTTAGCAATCAATCAATCAATCAACTAGCTTTCAGTAACTTCGAGTACTCTCAGATCTACGTGTAATGACCATAATTATTCAAATTCCTTGGCAGGTAGGGATTTTACAGTACAGGATATAAGGAAATATGAATTTCTTGAATTTTGTTAGTTTGAACAGAACAGAACTTCTGCATGACGTATCGACTGTATGTGTGTGTATGTGTTTGTGTGGCCGGGGGAGGGTGAAGGTTTAAGAATCAAAAGATGAATGGTCGATGCGTAGTCCGAAAGTTAGTATTATTATGTAGTAGTCTCAGTGTTTACGTGTCTATGTTTTTTAATGTAGGATCGTCCATATGACGTATATATCAATTATACTCAATTAGAAACAGGTTGTGCTGCTTAATAAAGGGCTACGCTGATCCACGCTGGGCAATGCATATTGGAAATATTGATTTTTGTTTATATTTCCGATTGTACTGTCGGTTAATTCATCAGTCAGATGTAATTATAGAACTATGTTTATTTTTTCGACTATTTTTCATGTATATAATCAGCAAATATTATGTTTTCTTGTACACAAAATTTTGCAACTAGAATGCTGAAAACCGTTTTCCGTCGGGGGGCTCCGCCCTCCTGAACCCCTACCAGGGCTCTGCCCTGGACCTGCTGCAGTTTGTGCCTACAGTTTATTGGATACCTAGCTACGCCCCTGGTTAATGTGAGTTTAAAATTCGCAAATGTGGGTTAAATAGGAGTTAATCCGAATCATATCATGGACTTACTAGATACTAATTTGTTTGAATCGTCATCATGATTTTTTGTTGTTGTAAATGCTAGTTACAAAAACGTAATTATGAGGTAGAAATCTGTTCACAAAAGTTGAAATTTGTTAATGGGATATAGAAGTCTTTGATTTTCTATATAAGTCTTTTTTTTTTTGAAAAAAAATTAAATTGTCGCTCAAGTAGTTTTCCAAACACAATTGCAGGATAGCTTCATATAAAGAGAATTGCAGGGCTCACTGGGAGTTGCTGGATAGCTTTACACTAGTTACTAACTAAATTTCGACTTTGACGTCCGCCTTTTAGATGATGGATAGATCTATATAAAAATCAAACTGAATCGAATTTCACCAAGAAAAGTAAAATGATGGAATCGAAAGCAACTTCTTCGCTCCTTTCCCCCGCAAGCGTTGGCCCTTGTCTGCTATCGTTTTGTATGAAGTCTTTTGTCTTATAAATGGTTGGAATGTGTATATATCAATCAGATATGTCTCTGGTAGAGTTTAATATGAAGTCTGATATTTTTCAATCATAGATAAAGGTGGGACATATGTATGATCATGTATCTATTGTTAACTTTAATCACTGGCACTATTTGCTTCATGATCACACAGTTGAACCAATTCAACAAGGTGCAATTCAACAAAGGCGAGATGATCCTCTCTGGTCTTCAACAATGATGCAATCTCCATTAAAAGTTGTTAATTGGAATTCCGAAATTAACAACATTTTTACCGTCGCTTCACATGCAAGTATAAATGAGAAACTGCAAAAAAGAAAAAAGAAACAAACCAGTCACCGAATCTTGACGTCTGATGAATGTGTTGTTGAAAAACGCCTGCAAAAACAAAAGAAGGAAGAAAATGATACTAAGAAGAAGGTCAACGTAGAAAACGGAAAGAAAAAAGCAATTGACGTGTTTATCAAGAAAATGAAGTGAATTGTAGCTTATATGATGTACTCAGTTAGTTATGGGCTTTGGGTAGAAAATAGTGTCAATTAATGTATTAGATACACCTTGAGGGCGTTAAACTGAATGGGTCAAGATATTATTGTTAATGCAGAATGATAGTTGTCAATAATTTAGGAGGGGGTCAGGTCTTTCAGCGATGCCATCATATGTTATTGAAAAGCGTGATAAATGCAGGGTATCCAATTTCGTTTAACGACATCTTGGTGTAAATAAAAAATAAACTGCTTTGTTTACATTTTATTAATATTGATAGAACGTCTAGTGCCAAGCTTTGCTTGAGTTGATAAAATCTGAGACAGTATATGAGGGTGGTAAAGGGCTATTTTCGTGCAATGTGTTTTGCCATTTTTATTTCACGTGCAGCCGTGAAAAAGGTTCGTTATTCACCGTGTTTCGTGAAATCGGTTAAAAGATCAACGTGCAAGAAATTTTTAATTGTTCGTTCATTGTGAAATGGCAATTTTATTTCGCGTTCTTCCGTGCAGATACCCCCCCTTTACACCCCTCATATATGTCTGCTAAAATTGAGCACTGATCATGGAATGTAATTAGTTGATGTATGTTTCTTTAATTGTTTCATTGTAGGTGTTATGCCAGTCTGGTGGATTTAATGAGTGGAGTGGATTTGGTCCATGCTCTCGAACTTGTGGAGGAGGAATACAGTCCAGACATAGATCTTGTATAGAAACAAGGTTTGTCTAAGACATACATGTATACCAGTACCTCTGTACATAGTCCTATAACATATGACTTCACAATTCTTTCCTATTTTCTACGTTTTTAGTCTGATATTTTTATTTTTCTGATTTATGAAAATGCAACAGCACTTTCCACCATGATTTCAGGGCATAAAGAAAAATCAAAATGGCTCATTATATTAGAAATGCCATAAAGATAGTTTAAGTCATTATTTTCATGAAATGGGATTAAACAAATGGTGAAATGCTAAATATGACACACTATTCACTGATAAATTTAGTAAACACAGATATATTTGAAAATAGAAATAAGAAGATGTGGTATGATTGCCAATGAGACAACTCTCCATCCAAGTCACAATGTGTAAAAAGTAAACAATTATAGGTCAAAGTACAGCCTTCAACACGGAGCCTTGGCTCACACCGAACAGCAAGCTATAAAGGGCCCCAAAATGACTAGTGTTAAACAAATCAAACAGGAAAACCAACGGTCTAATCTATTTGAAAAACGAGAAACGAGAACACTTATGAACCACATCAACAAATGACAACCACTGAACAACAGGTTCCTGACTTAGGACATGTGCAAACAAATGCAGCGGGTTTAAACTTTTAAACAGGTGCAAACAAATGCAACGGGTTTAAACGTTTTAACAGGTGCCAACCTTCACCCTAACCTGAAATAGTAGTGTAACATTACAACATAGAAAGACACACTATAAAATATCAATTGAAATGGCTTAACTCAATCAAAAAGACATATTAACAAAAACAAGTAAACATACACTGAATGAATAAATTTGACCTTTGACACAATATAAATACAATATTAAATAAAAAAGTGGGAGATGTAAAACAATGTCAAAAAGACAACTATAGTCTTGGACAAAATGGTGTTAAATAAAATAACGTACACAGGTAAATTTAAGTATTAATCTTGAAATTGATGCAATTTTAAGTTAACTGAGATCCCTAATTTAACAATTTCTTGTAAAATACATTGTAAATATTTTATCCATATCAAATGCAGTTTGACGAGGTGATAAATTGAATTGTATTTAATAAATGGTCAAAGTAATTCAGTTTGGTCATTGAATTCATTTTGATTAATAGTTTTCAGATTTTATTATGGGAAAATAACGAATTCTGATAAGACCTCCGGTTCAGCTATCAATATATGAAGCAAAATTTAGAATAGAAATGATGAATAGAAAACATGGACACATAGTCTTTTTTATCGGACGACTTTGTACAATATTTGAATTTGCTCTACGACCTTCATGACAGAAGATGTGGAACATATACCAATAAGACAGCAACCCAACAGCAATAAAACCAATAGACATCTTAAGAGCAACATACAGTCTTTAACAATAGACCATCACAGGTGTCTATACAATATGTATATTTTCTAAAATATATCCTGATGGAGTCTAATATAATGAAAAGTAATGATGTCAACTCTTTGTAAATAAGTCCACAACAGACAGAGGCACCTAACATATATATCAAATTTAAGCATACATACAATAGACATGATATAACAATCTAGTTATTGGAGTCAAACATCGGTTCTATTAGCTGCTTGTCAAAGAATGTGAATATATTAAATTTTTTTTATTGTCACAAGTTTTTGATCTGTTGAAACATGTAAAATTTGTTTATATAAAAAATGTCCACACCTTTTTATGCCCCTGCCTTAGGCAATGGGGGCATAAAGTGTTACCCTTTACTGTCCTTCTTTTCGTCTGTCCCATTTTCATTTTTGTACTCTAATTTATATTTGCTTCATTCAAGTTTTATGAAACTCACACACAATGCAAAGAATCAAAACTTGCAGACATAATTTGAATTTGGGCAGCGAGTCACTTACCGTTCTAGAGTTATGCCTCTTTATAATTTGGAAATTTTTTAAAAATTTTCATTCCCGCATTCTTACTTAAGTTTGCCTCATCCAAATTTTATGAAACTCATACACAATGCTAGAAACTACAACATGCAGACAGAATTTGGGCAGTGAGTCATGTACTGTTCTAGAGTTATGTTCTTTTTAACTTGGAAAATTGGAAAGCTTGAGCGAGAGCATTTGTGTCCTCACACACATTCTTCTTTTATTTGAAATATGTTAAAAAAGAAATATTTTCATCATCTGAAATTCTTTGAGCTGGACATATCCAGTCTTTAATACAATTGTTATTTTAGTAAATATATCAGTTGGAATTGGGATAAAATAGTACATGACTTTCATCTAGTTGTAACCTCCAGATAAACAATTATAGCTGACAATGTATACATAATATAACATGGAACTAATCATCAAGTACAGGAATCTTTTTTCAATCTTTTTCATTTGACAATGTAACACTTAATCAGGGAAATGAAGTATAAACAATTTATCAACAAAAGACATGGATCACCTAAGATTGTATTTGACAATAATGTCTGTAAACTGACATTTTTGACTGAGTGATATAAAAAAAAATCGTACACATGTACTGTCACATTAAACAATACAAGATGAGATTTTTTTTTAATAATTTAATTGTTACTTCTTTCTTGAAAACATGTAAAAATTAAGTTTACCCAACTGTTTAATTACAACTGATTACAACTATACATATTAATATTTAGAGCATCTATCATAACAAGTTGCCTTGATGCACTAAATTTTTCAGTCTAACCATGGAAGTATTATATTGACTTCCATGGTCTAACAACTTGCAGGATAAGAGCTACAGGTTATGGTTTACAGCCAGCAAGTTACAGGCTGCGGGGCATGTTAATGGGCTTTGCTCCATGTCTCTGCCTTTCTTTCTTAGAGTCATTTCAAATAATAATTTTACACTTTATGATTACAGAAGAATTGAATCTTGTCAAGGGAAGAAAACAGAATATAGGACATGTAATACACAGGTGAACATTTAATAAATTAGATATAGCACATGTAATATACAATGTACAGGTGAACAATTATACAATAAATATAGGCAGAGTGAATGTATGGTTAACAACTATATTAAAACATTTCTTTTATTCCAAAAAGATGAAACTGTTTTGATGGTCACATGGTAGCATGCTTGCATTGAGTGCAGGAGGAAATTAAAGCCGGGTCAAACCACATTCTTCAAACTTTGTATTTGCTGTTTCTCTAGGCATATATAATTTTTCAGCTCATTCAAAGTCAAAATAACAATGTATTTGGATTGGGTGACACATGTTTTCCTGAGAACGTAGCCTTGTTAGCTAGCACATTAAAAATGTGGTTCATGTTGTTTTAGTAGCAGTATTCATATCACAGCAATATTTTTCATACAGAAAATCATTTAGATTTACATTCACTTGTCCAATCATTAATCCATGGAAGGGAAAGAGACAGTCAAAAACTATGTTTTGATGAAGATACATAAATAAAACAGCATCATTGCCAACAGAAAGAAGGCAAAACTGGCAACAGTCAAGAAAACATTTATACACAAAACTCTTTAGCATTTAAAGTGTGAAATAATATAAATTAGAATTAAGTTGCAGGGGTATATGCAAAAATACAAAGCAAGGAAAATTGAAAAAAAAATAGTAATTTAAAAATAATAAAATGATTAAAATGATTATACTAAATGCTAGGAATAATTCTTGACCACTTTTGAGAACTGGATAATTATTCACATGGCCTTAAAGTTTATAAATATACCTTGAAATATAAACATGTCATTAAATTTGTAGTTGAAAAAGTATGATACCTATTTGTAGGTATTCATTTTATATAGTAGGTTATTGAGTGAATATTGCATAATTTGATGTTACTTTGTCAAACTGTTCTAGGTGTAATGTCAACGGTACTTCATACTGTTAAATATAATATAACAAGTGTAATACTGTGTAAACATCTGCATATGACCTCGAAAGGCTTTATTAATACACATCACATCCCATTTGCATCAAAAGAAACATTGATAAAATAGTGTTTAGTGAGTATCTGTTAAGTGTATACATTACAAATAGTCATGAGTTATAGTAAGAAGATTAAACCATAACCATAGCATTTGTATAATGTTTTAGATATTCTTTTTTAGTATTTTTGGCCTACTTTAGAAAAGCCAAGTGGTAGGATTAGTGTCTCTCAATAAAATCAAGCAGTTAAATGGCTCCAGACTAAAAACTTTAAAATGTTATCATAAACAGAAAAAAAAACAACCAAAAATATTTTGATATGTTTTCAAATAAGAATAAAATGTGATGTAGGTAAACATCATTGTGGCAGCAAACCCAATGATACCAAAAACATAGAAGACATCTAAAAGTCAACAGATGGTTTTCAGCTATGTGACAAGTGTGTTCGCAGTATGCCATGTTCTAAGTTACTCTTCTCAATCTAGAAAAGTTGTGAATAATTTTAACAGAGACAAATAACATTGATATTACCAAAGCCAACCACTGACAAAGTTCCAGACTAGGGACATGAACTTGACATAACAGGATTAAACTGGCTTTTAGAGCACTTTGCTTGCTTGTTGCATACACTCGATGTTTCCCACTCAACTTTAAAACATTTGTCATTTTTATGAAGAAACAAAATGAAATTTGTCAAAACTTTTTACCTTAGATTCTCAGTAAATATTCATTTACAATAAAGACATTGTAGGTAACTATCTGTCACTTAAACACCAAATTATATGATTTTATAATGCTTTATTCTTTCAGACCAAATATTGCCCTTAAAGAACATGCTTTTTTTTATTCTGAATAATCGACTAAACTATGATACATGTTTTGTCTTGGTTTAAAACTTGATTATATACTGGTCCCATGTTCTTGTTTATGATTTTAAAGAAAACAGTAATAGTTTTGATTTTTATACAGTTATCTTTCTACTTATAGGATTGTCCAACAGGGTCAGGAGATTTCAGAGCAGCCCAGTGCTCGGAGTACGATTCCATACCTTTAGATGGCAAGTCTTACAAATGGCTGCCATATTATGGAGGTACATATTTGTACATGTAATAATTTTAAGAATATATGAAAACAATTTTTGTCTCTTTTTCATAGTTGCTTTTTAAATCTAATATAGCCATAGCGATATCATGGAAGTAAATTTAATTTCAAAGTAAATAAAACTTGAAATGCAGGACAACATGAATTATTACCTAGTTAAATTATTACATATCAAATACTTTATGCAAATAATCTAAGGTGTTGGTATATATGACTTGACTTTTTTTTCTTTTTTTAGTTTATTTGATTCAAGTTGACACATTGTTTGTCTTGAGAAATTAATACACAAATTCTTAAACTTAATATGATGATAGATGGGGAATTCAATTTCAAAATGTCATACATTTCTCCAACACATTTCACTAAAGTGTTTTTATAGTTGACATGCTTTTCATCATACAAAAACATCTTGATGTGTACTTCTTTGTTGCTAAGCATGCAGCAAATCAGAAAAAAGCTGTTGATTTACACTTGAAATCTAAATGAAAATCTTAAATGAAGTGACATGTTAGACTGTTGAATGTTAAGTCAGTTAGCAAATAGTGTATTGTTGTTGGTATGCCTATGGTATCAGTTATGGTATTCTTATAATATTCATCATGATTATGTACGTCTTTTGTAGGGGCTGAATCTACTCATTGTCAGTTGTATTGTGTAGCAGAACAAGAATATTTTTTCCACAAATTGTCAGACAAGGTGATAGATGGAACACCTTGTAATCAGGAGACCAGAAATGTGTGTGTCAATGGGAAGTGTAGGGTAAGTATCCATATAATCAGGAGACCAGAAATGTGTGTGTCAATGGGAAGTGTAGGGTAAGTATCCATATAATCAGGAGACCAGAAATGTGTGTGTCATTGGGAAGTGTAGGGTAAGTATCCATAATCAGGAGACCAGAAATGTGTGTGTCAATGGGAAGTGTAGGGTAAGTATCCATAATCAGGCGACCAGAAATGTGTGTGTCAAAGGGAAGTTTACGGTAAGCATCCATAATCAGGCGACCAGAAATGTGTGTTTCAATGGGAAGTGTAGGGTTAGTTTCCATAATCAGGCGACCAGAAATGTGTGTGTCAATGGGAAGTGTAGGGTTAGTATCCATAATCAGGAGACCAGAAATGTGTGTGTCAATGGGAAGTGTAGGTAAGTATCCATATAATCAGGAGACCAGAAATGTGTGTGTCATTGGGAAGTGTAGGGTAAGTATACATAATCAGGCGACCAGAAATGTGTGTGTCAAAGGGAAGTGTAGGGTAAGTATCCATAATCAGGAGACCAGAAATGTGTGTGTCAATGGGAAGTGTAGGGTAAGTATCCATAATCAGGCGACCAGAAATGTGTGTGTCAAAGGGAAGTGTACTGTAAGCATCCATAATCAGGCGACCAGAAATGTGTGTTTCAATGGGAAGTGTAGGGTTAGTATCCATAATCAGGCGACCAGAAATGTGTGTGTCAATGGGAAGTGTAGGGTTAGTATCCATACTCTTTTTCATGATATGTTAGTGTGGATATAGAAATAAGGAGATGAGCTATGATTGCCAATGAGATAATTATTCAACAAAGATCAAAGGTCAAAGGTGTGAACATCAAGAACTAACCATTATGTCGAATCCTTTTGAAAACTTATCATAGTACTTAGTAAATCAGGAAGTGATTTCTAAGGTGCTTAAGCATATTGATCTTAATTTAACAAAAGCATTCTTGTGAAATATAATACTTGGTTATGCTATTATGTAAAATTATTTCTAAAAGTAGTGTAATTATTGAGAAACTTTTATCATTCACCATCCCAAGAAGAAGTACTATGTTTACTCTATCTGCTGTCAAGCCTTTTTGATGCATTTGATCAACAACTTCTTCAATCTGCTAATGGATAAAGCTAGAAGAGTCCTAAATGTTGAATACTGAATTGTACGATCTATTCTGTTGATCTGTTGACTTACTGCAGTCAACTTAACAGAAACTGTTTCAGAGTAAGCAATTACGTAACTACTGTACTTGCATCCTGGTTCTTTTAGTTATCAGATGTAACAGGTTATGAGGTTCTACAGAACTGATATAGAAATATTTTTTATGAGTTAAAGGAGTTTTGTGGTATATGTCAATGATGCAGAAACGAGAGAACACAAATGGCAAATAAGCAGAAAATATATAGAGGTCAAAATAGTCTTCAACAATTGACATGTCGTCATGTGAATCTTATAGTGTGTCCACTTTTAATAAAAATGGAGATAACTATATATTTGAGATTCAAGTGTAACGGTCTATCTCCCTTTACAACTATAATACAAGATTTCCACACTCTACAAGTATTTGTCAGAACTACACTGTAATCTATCTCCACACTCCCATTGGATTATAATGGCTTATTCATCTAGTTAGTTCAGAGAAAAATATTTTTATAGTGCAGTATCTCTACTATTTCTCATGTATTTTTGCTGTTAAATATTTGTTATCAAAATTATCTTAGTAGTACATACTATGATTAAATGGTTTGCATGGTTTGAACTCAATCTATGAGCAATTCTTAGCAAATCCAGCAGTACAGAATTGGGGATATTACAAAGTTAAAAATCCATGGTCTATCTCCAATGGAAATATAGGGATAAATTTCTAAAACTACATTGTGTGTAGTGAAATGTTCTATCTCCAAAAAAGGGAATGCTTTATTTATCTAAGTTGCTTGTCTATTAAAAAAAATCGAACTAAGAGTTACTCTTGATGTACGTCAATTCCATTCCTATATAACTTTTTATGTCTCAGTCAAATATTTATGATATTGAGCTTTTAAACTTTAATTTAGATTTTTATCACTATTACCAAATGGGAAATACATCATTATAAGATTCACACGACAATGTGTCTATTCAATATATCAAGTTCTTAAGTACAATGAAACAGACATTTAAAGCACATGTATATTGTTTTTGTTTTGATTGGAAGGTTGTTAGACTATTTATATTTACTCCGTCAAGTATTTACTACCTCAAAAAATAAAATTAACATAGAGACCTAATGGGTAACTTTTTTAATTATACACCAAAAATTATGAAGTTAATAGTCAGATTTTGATATATCATGTATATTATATTATATTTCTTGAAGGAGAAAACATACAGCAAGAAAAAAAAAAGGATTTGAAAAAATGAATTTTTAAGAATTTTTTCTGCAAATATATAGAATTCTAACAGGCTATAATAGATAGATAGAAACTTTAAAAGGCAAAATTGATCAGCAGGACAAGATCTACAAATAAGTCAGCATAACTGAAATAGTTAGTCAACTCCTTACTGAAGTTATTGCCCTTTAATGACGATTTTTCCCATTTTTTTCCATTTTTGCCTCTTATCTTGAAAACTGTATTAGAAAGATAGAAACTTTAGATAGCACAAATGATCAGCAAGACAAGATCTACAAATGTGCCATAATGACGTTATTTGAGTTATTGCTCTTAACTGATAATTTTTAACATTTTAATTTATTTTTTTGCCTATTTTCTTGAAAACTATCACAAATAAATAGAAACTTTAAAAAGGAAAAATTATTAGCAGGATAAAATCTACAAACATGTCAGCATGACTGAAATTGTCAGTTAACTTTTTATAGAGTTATTCCCCTTTTATGATAATTTTTTCACTAAAAAGTGGCCATTGTTGAAGATGAAGGTGAGTGACACAGGCTCTTTAGAGCATCTAGTTTGAGATCTTAACCCTTATCTTTTTAATCTTGATCATTACTATTTTTACAGATAGCAGGATGTTACAAGATTCAAGTTTCTCCAGGAGTCTTTTAAGAAATTTTATGAGTAAAATGAGGTATGTGGTATACCCCAATGAGACAGCAACTGAATGACACAAATCTACAAAAACATCTAAAGCTCTAAATTGTCTAGATATGTAGTGCATGAACTTAACAAAAACTAATAAAGATCTACTATCAATGCCAACTTCCTCACAAGACAAAAAAGGCATTAAGATATGACAATAGACAATCATTAATGAGGTTCATGTTTTGCAACAGGCACATTAACATATAGCTGGATTAAAGTAGATTTTTGAGATCTAAGTTCTAAATCAAATATGTTTTACAGGGAGTAGGATGTGACAGGGTACTAGATTCCACTAAAGTAGAAGATAAATGTGGTGAATGTGATGGCAGAAATCGTAACTGTAAAACCGTCACAGGAACATTAGGACACAAAGGTTTGTTTGTTATTATACCCCAGGTTATATCACATGCAAAAAAGTTGCATACAGTATAATGTTTTTGACAGGTCCATCCGTCTGTCTGTCAGTCCTCTGAAACCACATAACAGAATTTCATGAAACTTTGTAGATAATTAGGACATAGTATGTGGATGTGCATATCAACAGGAAATTATGACTCTATTTTTTTTCTAGGAGTTATACCCCTTTGAATTTAGAATTTCCACCTAAATGTACTTTTGCAATAGTTTTTCATTGCAACTCCTCTGAAACCACACTACAGAATTTGATGAAACTGTAGATAATAAGGACATTCTATGTAGTGTGCATATGGACAGAAAATTATAATTCATTGTTTTTTTTAGGAGTTATGCCCTTTGAACTTAGAAGTTTGGCCTAAATATTCTTCTGCAACAGTTTGTCAGAGCAACTCCTCTGAAACCACACAACAGAATTTCATGAAACTTTGTAGTTAATGAGGATATTATATTTAGATATGCATATCCACAAGAAATTGTTATCAACTGACATTTGTAGAACATATGAGTCTTTAAACTTAGGAATCTGGTGAGATGTGTTTGCTCAGTGACAATGTTGAGATATAAGGTATATAAGTGTGCACACAAAGATTCTTTTATTTTTGACTTGCTTGTAACAAAATTGGGCATAGGTGAAACATATCTATTACTTTTTATGCAGTGGTGCAATTCTAATATGACAACCTATATATCGTCAACCAGTATAATCACAGTATATCTAATTTTAGCGCTAACACATTAATACACAAAATTGGATGTTTCGGGTAACACCCACCTTATTTATATGACCAGGTAAACTCAATTTGCGACAGTGAAACCCACATTTTACGTAGGCCATGCTTCAAATACATTATATTTGCAATGCAATGCAAAATAAACAAATCAGTCCATTTCAGTTATTATTTAGTTAAAAATTTTATAAAAACAAGGAATTATTTGAATCTGAAATAATTTTGAATTCTGGAAAATTGATAAGAAATGTATCATACATTTCTGATCAATTTTCGAGAATTTAAGATTATTCCAGATTCACAAATTATTCCCTGTTTAAAACGAAAATTCTGCAAAAATGATGTTATTGTCTTTGGCAACTAAACAAGGTTATGTTATCGCTCAGGATAAAATAATCGAATATATATTCCCAACTCATGATTAAATGAAACATTTCATTAAAATATACTTCAGTTAGATCTGGATCAAAACTTATATTCTTACATATTGTCTGAAAGATGACTGCCTCAGTAGCTTCTGATTTTAATGTTGCATATTTAAGACTGGTGATCGATTCAGGCTCCTTGTAGCCTCTAGTTGCATTAAGCCTTTTCTAGCCAATTTCTCTGCAACATATATTTTCTCAACAACATTGTTGTATTTATTCAAGAAAAGATCCAAATTTCATGACACTTTATATTTACATTGTTTTGTACTCATGAAAATCAGTTGGTTTACAATATGTGGTTTTGTTGGTTTTTTGTGGAGGGTTGGGCTTCCCTATGGTGTCTGGCACAGACAGTACAGAGGCCTTAACTTCCCAAAATAGTGTATACCCATGGGCATATAACTACTGATTGTCTTTATTAATGAAATACACTTATGGAATGACTACTTCTGGTTGCATGTCCAGATGAGGACAAAAATTCAAATTTTCAAATTAGGATTGAATTTGGAGGTTATGGCCCTAACTGTTTAGGAATTAAGGGTCAAAAAGGGGCCTAAAACAATTCTTTTTTATTACTTTGTATAAATTGCTAATTTCTTGACCAATTTCAATGGGGGTTTATTCAAAGTCTTGGATTCATGGGGTTCTTTGATATGCTGAATGTCACCAATTATTTAGATTTTGGATTTTGGGCACTGTTATTGAATTGGTCCACATTCAGGTCTAAAAGGTCCAAAATTAATGTTTATTTGATTTCATCTCAAAATTGAATTCTTGGGATTCTTTGATATGCCGAATCTAACCATGTATTTAGATTTTGGATATTGAACCATAATAGGTAAATGTCCGTTTTAGACCACATTCATTCTGTGTCAGAAACCTATGATGTGTCAAATATTTGATCACAATCCAAATTGAAATATAAAAAGGTTATTTTTAGCTGTGACTTTTAAGATATAATTTATCCTTTGGATTAAAAGATAACAACAGTTGAGCTTTTGATTTTGCCATTTGATAAGGGACTTTCTGTTTTGAATTTTCCTTGGAGTTCGGTATTTTTGTTATTTTACTTTTTAATAGATATAAATATAAAAAGAAATTGTTAAAGTATATATGCCATACTTATGTGCCTGACAGTGGAGATATTTGATTGCTATGATATATGAAGTTAATAAAACAAATGGTTTTCTTTTGTACTTTCAGGTCAAAATAGAGTTTTGAGAATTCCATCTAATGCAAGATCAATCAAAATTACCTCACAAAAGCCTGGAAAATCATATTTAGGTAGGTACCTTTGTATGGTTATGTATAGGTTATGATCTAGTTAATAAAAGCATGTTCTTTTCAGAAAAGAATGCTCCTATATGCTCAATGCATCTATTTTTGTTGGTTAAAAACATTTTCTGTCATTATTTCTATTACTATTTCAAAAAAATGAGGTATGAGAAAGTTGACAATGCTTAGAACAAATGTTGAACGACAGTACATCTTGTTTATATGTAGAACTCTTATCATCAAAGGTCTGGAAAAATCAAAGGTCTGGAAACAATTATATTTTACTGTTATGACAAATTTTGTTCAAATCACTGACAGAAATATTCAGAACCAGGGCCTTCAAAATTGTGACGATGTGTAATTCTGTTTCTTAGTCTCCACCATATTATGAATTTATTTGACCATTTGCTATTTAAACCTGCCACCTCTTCAACTGTGTATTGCCTGAGTATTTATTGTCACCTTTTCCAGACTGTTAATCTTGTGAACATACCTGCATTTTATACACCTAGAAAACAGCCAGGAAAACATAATTATTAATCTATGATTTGACAGTTTATAAATGAATTGTAAATAATCCTTCATCCTGAAAAAAAGTCGCAGTACTATCCGCCGGCTGCCGCTGTGTAAACTATTTGTATAAAGCTTTATATTTTAGGAGGTAGAAGACCTGGATGCTTCATACCTTGTATGCAGATACCTTATGTTACGAAATGAAATGGGAGGGGGTTTGTAGCTGAATTTGTTTTAGCCATACATATTTTGTGCCTGTACCAAATCAAGCAATCATCACCAAATGCTGTTTGTACATTTTTTTCTTCGAAGGAGTCATGTGTGGGTGGTTGTTGTGATCTGTTGCACTGTCCAGTACTTTTGGTGATTCCTGTTATCCTTTTAAGTATTTTTAGATACAATTTAACATAAATTGATTTATTTTGACAGCACTGCAGAATCTTCTTTTCTTGAGGAACTTAGTTTTATCTATGTGGTGTCAATAAAAGTTTTGCCTGCTAACCCCTACTTTCCTTTTCATAATTTTTGCATAGTTTATGAAGCCATTTTTGAAAATCTTATAAAATCCTTGTTATTTTGTCATAGTTTTTGAAAGAAAAAGGTGCCAATATCAAATGTATGAATATCTAGAGGGAATCATTTCATGTCAAATTTTCAATGCCTTCTATCTCAAAAACAAGGACACTGACCTTGCATTTTTTTCTGCCTTTAAGTTCTGTTATATCTATACTATCAGTTAATAATAAAATTGAGAATGGAAATGGGGAATATGTCAAAGAGACAACAACCTGACCAAAGAGCAGACAACAGCCGAAGGCCACCAATGGGTCTCCAACGCAGCGAGAAAATCCCGCACCCGGAGGTGGTCGTCAGCTGGCCCCTAAATAAAATTGTGTACTAGTTCAGTGAAAATGGACGTCACACTAAACTCCAAAATATATAAATGAACTAAAATTAAAAAACATACAAGACTAACAAAGGCCAGAGGCTCCTGACTTGGGACAGGCGCAAACATGCGGCGGGGTTAAACATGTTTTACGAGATCTCAACCCTCCCCCTATACCTCTAGCCAATGTAGAATAAAGAAACACATAGCAATACGCACAGTAAAACTCGGTTTAAAAGAAGTCTGAGTTTGATGTCAGAATAGGTAACAAAAGAAACTAAGCAAAATGACAATGATACATACATTAACAAAGGACTACTAGCAGTTACTGACATGCCAGCTCCAGACCACAATTAAACTGATTGAAAGATTATGTCTTCATCATATGAAAATCAAGTACAATCCCTCCCTTTAAGGGTTTAGTATCATACAATCATAAAATATATGAGAAGAACATAACCCGTATCATACCAACAACTGGTTTTAGAATAATAGTGTTTATTTCCGATGCAAAGACCCTATGAGTGAATCAATATTAATACTAAAATATGCAATCCTTAATGACCTGACAACAGTATCTTAACTATATCCTTTCCGAATAAGTCTGTTTAAAGGTTTGGTTAGCTTTTGAGGTGAATGCCGACATTTTTGTGCTTTGTAAAGAATATTACCATAAAATATTGGATGTGAAATACCTGAACGTATAAGATGTCTACATGTTGATTTATATTTACGAATGATGTCCTTGTACCGATGATAAAATTTAGTAAATGTTTTGACTAGTTTGTGATATTGAAAACCCTGGTGTAATAATTTTTCAGTAATACAGAGATTTTTTTCATTGAAATCAAATACATTGTTACAAACACGAGCGAATTGAACAAGTTGAGATATATAAACACCATAAGATGGTGACAAGGGAACATCACCATCTAAAAATGGATAATTAACAATAGGGAATGAAAAATCATCTCTTTTATCATAAATTTTGGTATTAAGCTTCCCGTTTAAGATGTAGATATCAAGATCCAGGAAAGGGCAGTGTTCATTGTTAGTATTAGTTTTATTTAAAGTCAGTTCGACAGGATATATCTCTTTAGTGTAGATACTGAAGTCGTCATTATTGAGAGCCAATATATCATCTAAATATCTAAAAGTGTTATTAAATTTTTGAATCAGATGTTGTTTCGATGGGTCTTTGCTGATTTTAGTCATAAACTGTAACTCATAACAATACAGAAACAGGTCCGCAATAAGTGGTACACAGTTAGTCCCCATGGGAATTCCGATAACCTGACGATATACGGAATCTCCATAGCGAACAAAAATGTTATCTAGTAAAAATTCAAGGGCAGTTATAGTATCAAAGCAGGTCCAATTGACATAGTTCTTTTGTTTGTTGTTACTAAAAAATGATCTAAAAGAGTTTGAACATATATATTCGCATTCCAACTTTTTAAATGCCCATTTAATCAGGTGTGTGAATTTTTTCAATAACAATCTTTTAAAAAGCTTATTATTTTGAAACAAAGAAGCGAAAATCCTTAAATCCTAGATAAAAGGTTAAAATGAAACCTGAATTATAAAAAAGTAAGTTTAATTGTGTGAAAATATTCGGGACCATATTAAATATAATATGGTTTTGTTTTAAAGAAAGAATTTTAAAAGATGAAACCCTGTGAATACAATTATATACTGAATAAAAATCCCTGAGTATATTTAAATCTGTTAGATTTACCTCCCTTGATATGATTTCTTCGGTTTTTATTTTCAACAAACTTAACTATCTGTTATCCCAAGGCCATAATCTCTTAACGAAGTAAAAGGTACCGGTTTTGCTGATTGTTGAAGGCTGTTCAGTGATCTGTATTTTCCTTGTTCTTTCGTTCGTGGAACTGGCAATCATTCTACATCTCCTTATCTATATTAAGTTTGATCGTAAGAAAAGAAGTTGTCAATTTTAACTTGATTGTCCTAATTAAAAGTAACCTTATTTCATTACATTGCACTGCCCCTTGAAATAAAAAATTTTGCCAACAAAACAACTGAGGACAATTGCTTTAAAACATTATGTCCCCCACTAAGGCAAGCTGAAATATTGATTCTGATGCTGCAAATTCTACCTCCTCGCTGATAGGAAATTTGTATTTCATTGAATATTTAAATTTTTGTTTCACCTTTAACCAAGAAAATTCATGAATAAAAATGAAACCACAGTATATTAAACTGGAAATTTATGTTTGTGTTCTTCCAAAGCGAGTTCTTCATATTTTTTTGTTCTTATAGCCGTTTATACTTCTTTTTTTCAGCTATTCAGAAGGGTACAGAATCTCTAACATTAGTGGGTAACATAGGACAGAATGGTAAAGTCATGCTGGTTTTACAAGGTCTAACATTTGAATATCATGTGACCAGTGAAGGGAGAGGTACACAGAAACTTACAGCTGCAGGACCTACAAATGACACTGTTATTGTCACTGTAAGATTCTTTAGAAATGTTTCTTGCCTTTAGACAGACTTATTGTTGTGTCACATAAACACCATTTACTTTTGTCTTATTATAGGATATTTTTTATGTAAGGTACTGGTCTTGTACCAGTTGCTGTTAGAAGTGCATTGTTTTTGAAAAATATTGTTTAATAGGAAGTCTTTTAAGAAATAGTCTTGTAAATGTATCATATAAAGGGTTATATAAAGTTATGTTTAATACCATAGCCTCAGACTAATAAATTCTTTTATTAACAACAAAAAGCAGCAACCTTTTTTGCAAAACAATACTCAAAAGTCATGAATATTTCTGTATAACTTACGCTCAATTTTTATCATAAAACTTTTTTTGACAAGAGCTGCAGGTTCCTGATGTGGAGATTTTAGTGTGAAATTTTATGTGTATCTCTTATTGATACTTTTGAGTCCACAAATAATAGAAATGTTCACATAATCTGCACATTTATGTCATATTTTTCTTTTTGTGGCAAGAAAAGGAGGTATGTCAAATGAACCAAATATATATTCATTTAGGCCATAAATTCCAAAGCTCTTCTTCCTTTTCATCAAATCTGAACTGATCATGAGTTATGTCACTTGAAATCAACAAGTTGCACTGTATTGAAGAGTAGCATTTAGTTCGATTTTCAAATTTATAAACCTGTTTTAATTCTTTTCAAAACTTTTGTATTACTAAATAAAAACAGTCAGTTTTCTAAAATCGCTGATACCAAGTTCCCATGATGTGTTAAAAACGGATAAACTTAGCATTTCCATTTCTAAATTGGAACAAACAAGACAAGTTTTTAAAAATTAGATAAAAGTATCTGCTTGGAGATGAAGCAGCAGGTTGTATCTACCCAACACGTCCATTATTGCATAAAATGCTAGGTGATGGTTACTGGTAACTGACCGCAACTTGTCCTCAAAACCAATATTATTTAGCATTTATTAAGCCCCTACCTTTTCTGAAGAGGATGGTATAAAGTGATTGTGGAGTCTGTCCATTTGTCTGTCCTTTAACTCATCCCTCTGTCTAACTTTTGTATCTGCAATTGCTCCTTTACCCTTTGACACAATTTTGTGAAACTTTCACAGAATCTTCCACACATGTTCTTTGTTGCCTTCTATTTCATTTCTTCCTTTGAACGATTATTGGGATCTACTTTTGGATGACATGATTTCATCATATTTGCACAGTATAGTACATATATTGTATTTGCTTCATCTAATCCCCTAATCATAATTTAATGAAACTAAACAATATAATGTCATTGTGCACCTTCTATTTTTTTTTCTGATCAGAACCATTAGTAGTTGTAAATAGACTGTCTGGTTAACAATTATAGATCATGAAGCCAAAGAGAGAGCATGTAATATACCATTATCAGTATTCTATCGCAACTAACAATAGAGTGCAATCTTGGAGGGATGAGAAATCCAGACAATCAGCTGATACCATACCAGGAGATGCTACTGGTAGATATGTATGGTTAACAGGACACTGGACTGTGTGTGACAAAAACTGTGGAGAGGGTTAGTATGGCTTTCATTTTTTACTCATTCTTACATGCTCAATATATCTAAAAATTATTTGTAGATATTTAACATTACTTCACAAACATAAATCAAGAATTGCTACTTGGCAAAAACCCTTACTTTCTTCAGTTGAAGGCCTTTTGGAACTAATGTAACTTTTGTGTAAAATGAGTCTTGCCTTGATGGAGTAAAAGAGCTAGACTAAGTATGCAGTTTTCGGCGGCGTCATCAATAATTTGTTGAAGTTTGTAATTAGGTCAGTTTAAGGTGAACCGTTTATGATAAGTCAATGATATTTGGTATGCAGTTCTATAAGCTTTGGCACATCTCGTTTCCATGGAGATTATATGGCTTGCACCCTCGATCATTGTCTATTGACTTCGAAACTTTTGCACAGTTAACATGTTAAAGTTTGTGATTAGGTCAGTTCTAGGGGAACCACTTATGATAAGTCAATGATATTTGGTATGCAGTTGTATAAGCATTGGCACATCTCATTTCAATGGAGATTATTTGTCCTGCCCCCTCAGTCATAGTCTATTTACTTTGAAACTTTTGCATTGTTTATACTTTAAAGGTTTGTGACTAGGTCAGTTAAAGGGGAACCACTTATTGTACCCCGCGTAAAGTGTTGCGGGGGACATGGAAATACCGGGCGTCCGTCTGTCCGTCCATCCGTCCAGTCTTGTTAGTGCTCTCACAGGTACAATTCTTGCCAGATTTTTATAAAACTTGTACTATAGGTTAATATCAGCAATATCTCGGACAAGTTCTATAATGGTGGCCGATCGACTTTTTTTTAAAAGAGTTATGCCCCTTGGAAATATTAAATTTATGGAAAATGGCCTAGTTAGCGCTCTCTCACGGGTACAATTCTTGCCAGATTTTTATAAAACTTATACTATAGGTTAATATCAGCATTATCTCAGACAAGCTCTATAATGGTGGACGATCGACTTTTTTAAAAAGAGTTTTGACCCTTGTAAATATTAAATTTATGGAAAATGGCCTTGTTAGCACTCTCATGGGTACAATTTTGTATAAAACTTATAGTATGCTATAAGTAATGCCCTTGAAGGTCTGTTTGAAATATTGAGTATACAATAAAAAAAACTTTTTTGTCCCCGCGCATGCTTTTTATTTATAAATTGTTCTAAAGAACAGCAAAAAAAAGTTATTGCCCCTGGATAGATAAAATATGTGCAATGCGGGAAAATTGGAACTCTGTTCTTTTTTGTTTATTTTTATAGTCCTTACATTGATATCTTTTTGGGAATTTTTATTGGTCTGCCTTTCTTGAAAAATTGTACAGTTCAAATTAGTGTGTTATGGTTAAAGGTTACCAAATTGATAAAGAATAGAAAAACAAAAGGTAGATAATTACTCAGATATGATAAATATTCAAACATGTACATCTATGCTCAGCTTCAGATTCATTTTCTTTTAAAAATGGCCAAGAGGCAGAATTTGCCATGGCATTGTCAGTTCCTTTCGACTAATGAGTTTGAATATTCCTATAGAAATCTTTGGGTTCTCTTTTACCCCAGACCTTCTGTGGGCCTTGAACCAGACCTCTTGCTGTGTAACCACCTCAGCCTTTATATATCATTCATTCTTTTTTTCAGACTTGTTCATGATAATAGCCCTGATAATTTATTCTTTTTTTTTAAGACTTGTTCGTGACATCAGCCCTGATAATTCTTTTTTTTTTTTCAGACTTGTTCATTACATAAGCCCTGATAGTTCATTCTTTTTTTGTCCCCTGAGCAACGCATTGTGGGGGACATAGAAATACATAAATTATATGGAAAATTGCATCGTTAGCGCCTCTCATGTGTACAATTCTTGCCAGATTTTTATGAAACTTATATCAAAGGTTTATATCAGCAATGTCTTAGACAAGTTCGAAAATCAGTGCTGAACAATTATTTTTAAAAGAGTTATGCCCCTTGGAAATATTTATTGTATGGTAAATTGCCTTATGAGCGCTCTAATGAATACAATTTTTGCCAAATTTTTATGAAATTTATATTATAGGTTTATATCATCAATGTTTTTGACGAGTGCGAAAATCAGTGCCGATCAATTATTTTTAAAAGAATTATGTCCCTTGGAAATATTGATTATATGGAAAATTACATTGTTAGTGCTCTCATGTGTACAATTCTTGCCAGAATTTTATGAAACTTATAAAATAGGTTTATATCAGCAATGTCTTTTACACTTTCGAAAATAAGTGCTGATAAAGTATTTTTAAAGAGTTATGTACCTTGGAAAAATGAATCATAACGGAAATCACATTGCATTTGCTCTGAAGCCTTCATTTCTCTATGATATTTATAAATTGTTTTAAAGAACAAACAAAAAAGTGTTTTTTTTTAGTTGTTGCCCTTGTACCTTGGATAGATAAAATATGTGCAATGCGGGGGACTCTCTGTTCTTTTATGATAAGTTATTTTGCCCTTTTCCTTCAGTCATGGTTCATTGACATGGAGTATTTTGAATAATTTACATGTTAAAATATTGCAATGTTAATTTCAACATTTGCATTTTTCTATCAAAATTATTACAGGCAAGACATATCTCTGTGTCAACAATTTATTATTATGATCAAACATTTGAATGATTAGTCAGATATAATAAGAACAGTATCTTTATTTTATTTTTTGACATTTTCAATATTTCAGGTGTTCAGAGAAGAGCAGTATCATGTATGGACACTAAAAATCCCAAGGTAGTGAGACAAGTCTACTGTAATGGTATAAATCCTCCGCCAAGTCAACAGAAATGTATGGGGAAAATTTGTAATGATTCTGCTACCATTAATGTGTAAGAATTGAATGTTATTGAATGTACTGTAATACCATTGAACATACCAGACATGGCCAACAGTAATATGATTATCTTATTACAAATAAAGAGCAATGTTAAAGGTCCCACAGAAATCAACTCATGTTTCTCAGCTTGTTCTTTCAAACTTGATGTAAATCGTCTTAGAAATTCTATTTTATCCTGACAATGCTAATATAGTCATTATTCTGTTTTTGCCAATGTAAATCTAACCCAGCACAAGGGCTTTCATTCTTGGTATGATTAAAAGTCATCATTCATTGTTGACCATACTGGTCCGAGGACACAGTTATCGCCCTTAGATTTTCGTTGTCTCACAAATATAGTCCCTAGTGTGGACAGTGTATAACTTGCAAATTTTTTTCATACACTTTCCAAATTCATTTCTTTATATTTTATGCATGAAATATTAAGTAAGGGGATGAAATTACATGTTAAAAAAATTTGGGTACTGAATCTTTATGTAAAGTAGTGATTTGGTCCAGTTACAAAAGGTCAAAAACTAGTATGCCTGAAGCTGTCAAACTGAATTTTAGACCCCCTTAACATAGAATTGTCAATATTTTGAGTTAGAGCTGGTAGACTTTTCTATAATTTTGATATTATTTGTCCCAATAGTAGTACACTACACTGTAAAAATCTTTTTGAGATAGAGCAGGTGCGATTTTTTTAATTTGACTTTATTGTCTAAAAGAAATGCACTACTGAAATAACTGTGTTCTCGGCCTAAGAGATGAATTCAGGAAATGTAGATTCTGCACTTTCGCAACATCCCTGAATGGTTTGCTGGTTTTAATTTGTCAAACTCAATAAAACTAAAGGATTTGCATCTTTATTTGAAAGAAATTCTGTTGAAATGTCCCATTTTGACATTATACGGCTAAAATAAGCATTTTAAAGCAGTTTCCATTTTAAGCCTAAGAGGCATGCTGACTTTCTATCTGACAGCTTTTATGCTTTGATATTTGTGTTTCTATGATTAATTCAAATTCTATTAACCATTTGTGAACTCTGAATATAGAGAAAGTAGATTATCACAGAAAAAATGTGCAAAATGTGTTGTATTTAGGCCCTGGTCGAACGGCCTGTTTAATGTATGTGAAATGTGAAGAGCTTTGTACATAAAATTTGTAGTCCATCATAAATATTTCACTAAGTCTGTAAAAAAAGCACTTGACAATGACCTGTGCACCTTATCCATTTCATATACTATCTTTATTTTCTTCTGTAGGATAGTATGTGGTTCAAATATATGCCAGTTGAGACTAAAACTACATGCAAGTTTTCCATTGAAAAGTGAAAAAACTGTGCATCAGACCATACTGTCTGCAAAAAAAGTTGAATGCAAGAGTCCTTTTGCAATTAGACTTTTGTATCATGACATCTTAGCATAGAAATGAGCAAAAGTAACAAATTTCCATTTCTTGTAGCTTCTGTATGCATTTTATATGTAAATATGTGCTACAGCCTAAATTGACTCTAAATAATGTTCAGTCTTACATAGCCTAAGACCATTTTATACTCATTTGGTATGCTTTTGTAACTTTTCTTTCCATTTAAAGTACATTTAATATATATGGAGGAATAATTTATGGTAAAAACTTCAAAAACTTCAAAATGGTTGAAAAAAATGCATGTTTATGAAAGGCTCCCCTTAATTCGAAAATCTCTCTTTTCAGGCATAGGCTCATATAAATTTTACTTTTGAATAATTGTAATAAATCTGATAAATCAAATGAGTGTTCAGTTGCTTTAAATACTTAATATATTATACTAAAGAGCATTTAAAAAGCAAATTTTTGCAATATTTAAATTTTTTAAGCCCAAATCTTAATAGTTGAAATTATTTGATTTAAATGTCAAAATTAAACATTCAAATTTCAATATTAAAATGGCCATAGTTTCTATAATATATATCCTATGGCCATGAAACTTGGCCAACTATCTTATAATTCCCTAAGCTTAGGTCATGCAAAGTTTTATTAGAATTGGTCAAGTCTTTCTATACTATTAGGTCCGAGGACACAGTTATCGTCCTTAGATTTTCGTTGTCTACAAATATAGTCCCTAGTGTGGACAGTGTATAACTTGCAAATTTTTTTCATACACTTTCCAAATTCATTTCTTTATATTTTATGCATGAAATATTAAGTAAGGGGATGAAATTACATGTTAAAAAATTTGGGTAATGCCATCATTTTGATTCGTCAATTATTGGCGAGAGTTATAGTTCTTTGACCACTTTAAACCTAGTGTAGGGTAATGATCCCATGTTAAAGTTACTCCTTTGAGACCATATGTCTGGAAACTTTCATTTAGTGAGGTTGTTTGTCATGTTTATAAGGGGCAAGGAACATTTCACTACATCTTTTGTCCTGTGAAACCACATGAACAAATCTCTTCAAGAAGAGGGACGAAAGATACCAGAGGGACAGTCAAACTCATAGATTGAAAATAAACTGACAACGCCATGGCTAAAGATAAAAAGACAAACAGACAAATAATAGTACAGAAGACACAACATAGAAAACTAAAAACTAAGCAACACGAACCCCACCAAAAACTGGTTAAATAGGAATGATTTCAGTATCCTGTGAAAAAAGTCTTCATTTTGTCTTGATTAAAAAGTTTCCATGGCAGGAATTTTATGAAATTTTTAATAGGATTTAAGTCATTTTGCAAGAAAATAAATTTTGGGTACATTATTTCTTGAACTTTTAATTTATAAAATAAAATTTCAGACCTTAAATGCCACTTTTTGCATTGCGTTTGCATTTTTTGGCCCCTTGAATTCCAAACAAAAAATTATAATAAATATATTTAATGACATCCATCACATGTTCACAAGACATTAGTCTGTCAGATATTAGTATTCATATTTTTAGATTGTGTCTTACATCTTCTTGCATTTCATACAAAACTGCAAAATCTGCCAAAATAGCCTTATTTTCAGATCTTGTCTTAAATATGAGCCAAGGTTGTACCCAAAAAGATTTGTTGCTACAAGATGTCTTATACAAAGATATTAATGTGAAAAAAAATATCTTTTGGGGTGAGGCTTTGGCTCATAACCATGACAAATATATAGAAGGTCCTTCTTGAAATATAACCATTTTATTCCTGTTAAATAAAACAACTGATTGGACAGAAACAATTCAGCATCCCACTTTGAAAAAAGAAGCAATTAACAAATTCTGAAAAATTCTGTTAAGGGCTTATTGCTTCTAATCTAAAGAATAAGATTGATTGGTGGGAGAGTTGCTATTGCTGACATTGGGAATAGATACTAGATGTATACTCTTTAGGTCCTCTTTATTTTGTAATACTTTGTTTAAAAATTGTGTTGTGGTATTGGAGCAGTTGTTGAGAAAGAAATTTCAAGTAATATCAATTTGATATATTAAACTTATTCCTTAAAGTGTTGTTGTTATAGGACCTTCTACATTAAACTTATTTGTTTATTACAGACAATGGGACAATGGTGAATGGGGACCATGTTCATCATCCTGTGGTCTAGGAGAGCAGTCTAAGTCAGTATTCTGTAGAGCATATAGATCAGATGGTTTTAACTTTGTTACAAATGATGCCAAATGTCTGGAGGCTTATCCAATCAAACCAGTCTATATGAGATCCTGTAATGACCATGTAAATTGTCCAGAATGGCAAACGACTGCTTGGTCTAAGGTAATTTCAAATTGACAGTGAAGATTTAATTTTGCAATTGTATGTACATTAGTCAAAAGAAGATGTAAAAGGGAAACAGGAATGACTTTTCTTGCTGTTTAAGTATGTATTATGGTATAGTAGGTTATTTCTTAGGATGCTATTTATTGATACAACCACCACTGGTACTATATTTAGATCAGTGGATGTTAAACACCATTTTCAATAATTTGGTTTTGTAATGGCAGGGCATATTGGGGTCAAATGTTAGGGAATAATTTCTTTGTTGGTTCCTTTTTCAATATATCATTATTAAATCATTCTCAAATATGTAGAAGGCATAGTAATACAACTTCCTTTAGGCCTCTACTTCTTCAGAGACGTGAAGTGCTATAAAGAAAGTGTTTGTCTTCAAAAATTTAGATGATGGCTAAATATTGCCACAAGTATTGCCTTTCTTTCTATGAATGTTGGGAAATGAATTGCAGGTGAGCAACTCCTTTATTGTAATACCATTCCATGATGGGACTGGCATAATATATGTGATATATTAAGAATTAATGTTTTAATAGAAAGAATCTTTGTGATTTTGAATAAAAACCACTAATGTTCAAAGTGTGAGAGCCAAAAATAAAAAAAATAATAAAATTTAGGAAATTGAGATAATTTTTTCACTTGGTGCATATTTTAATATTTTTATGCCCCAGCCGTAGTGGAGGGTGCATTAAATTTTACCCTTGTCCGTCTGTACATTGGTCCGTATGTCCGTATGTCCCAAAATTGGTTTACGTTCTCTAACTTAAGTTTGCCTCAACCAAATGTTATGAAATTTATACACAATGCTTATTACCACAAAACACAGATCAAGTTTGAATTTTGGTGGCGTCACTTTTACCGTTCTAGAGTTATGCCCATTTACAAATGGAAAAATTGCTGTATTTTATGTTTCCCTTCTCTAACTTTAGTTTGCCTGATCCAAATGTTATGAAACTTATGCACAATGCTTATTACCTCAAAACACAGATCAAGTTTGATTTTTGGTGGCGTCACTTTCACTGTTCTAGAGATATGCCCATTTACAAATGAAAAAATTGCTGAATTTTTTGTTTCCGTTCTCTAACTTAAGTTTGCCTCAACCAAATGTTATGAAACTTATACACAATGCTTATTACCACAAAACTCAGATCAAGTACAAATTTGGGTAGCATCACTTTTACTGTTCTTGAGTTATGTACCTTTAAAACGTTATCTGTGTCACATTCCCCATTTATTTTCCATTGAAATAAAATTGAAAATGAAAACTAGAGTTGTATTGTTTATTTTACTTATTCATTTAATCAATTTTGAAACTTGCTTGATGTAGTCTTGTGGAAACATGCTTGCAAACCAAGGAGATCATAGTCCTATTCACACACTATAGATAATTGGTCTTGCTACCTTTCCACTACAGTTGCAGCATTTCAGAGTAAGTGCAAAGAGTGGTCAGCTTACAGTTAGAACAATGTGTCAGTAAAGGGCATTTCTGCAGACTAGCCATGTGAGTTTAGTACAAAGCAGGGTATCATCATCACAGTATAATGTTATAGTCCTTAATTTGCTTGTAATATTTGTTGCTGGATATTAAACAGCCATCAAACAATCGACAAATAAACATTGAATTATTTTGTTTTCACCCAGTGTAGTAAAAAATGTGGAATTGGAGAACAGACGAGAAGAGTATACTGTAGAGGTCCAGATCCATCTGGTGATAGAAACATATTGCCATCATCAGCATGTTCCCCGTTAGACAGACCGCTGGAAAGAAAAAGTTGCTTTGACAGTATTAGATGTCAAGAAGGCCCAATAGGTGAATTAGAGGTAATTATTATTTGTGCAAATATTAATCTTTCTACAGAGTTATGAAGGTTAAAATTAAAGCATGTCTGTGGTAAAAAAAGAATATGAACACAATATACTCTTAATCAAGTATGAAAATAGCATCACAAATCAAGTACCTTCAAAACTGAAAGTCCTATTTGCTCCATTTATTTAAATTCGACATCCCATATCAGCATATACAGGGTTTGAAACATCATTTACCTCATTAGACATGGGGGCTTTTGACAAAACATCCAGCTATGTATCTGAATCTCAGGCCCTGGATAAGCCAATTAGGTTTCCAAAGTGAGTTATTTATATCAAGAAAGTATATCTAGCCCGGCTCCAATGGACTGGGATATACTAGTTTACCTCCTCGATCCATTGCATGAAATTTTCGTCACCTTTATAGAAGGAACTCATTACCATGGTTTATTAGTAAGCTTCATGTGACATGCTATATCATCTGATGCATTTTCTCTTCCATCCTGCATTAACTTCCTGTTTACTGAATACTTGAATATTCTTACACATTTTGGCTGTGTATGATAATTTCATAACATTTTATTCAGGAACTAAACATCAGAGCTTCCTAAAATTTTGTATCAAGCTTCATGTGAGCATGCTATACTGTGTGATGTGTTTTCACATCAATCGATCATCAACTTCCTGTTTACTGAATACTTACAGCAGGAGTATCATTAGTAAGCAAAAGCTCACATTACATCGCGTTTAAATTATTGTTCTGCACTAACCCCTTAATAAATCCTGTAGAATCTGTAGGGCTAGTATTAGTTTTTAACCTACTGATATTTTGTGAGAATTGGATATTGCTTTTTATCAACTCCAGTTATTTAATTCTTAACCATTATTTTTCTGTTAAATATAAAATCAAGCAAATCAATGATCTAGTCTTTTGCACATACCAGTATGATGTCATATGTCCTGGTTCAGTATCAAACTATAACATCAGACATGTTAAAACTTTTTGAATGCTTCAGAATATGATAAATTTTGACAAAAAGAAGATTTCAGGTGAAAGTGTACTCTGTGCAGTGTGATACGAGAAATATTTCTTTGTGCAAGAAATAGATAACAGGCCACAACCATAAGAGAATGTCTCATATAAAATCCTTGTACAGATCAATATATATCTCAACATTGAATAATATTAGTAACACAGTGTTATAGTGACCCCATATATATCGTATCCCATATGGATTTTACTGACCCCATATATATCGTATTAGGTCACTAGCACACTGTGTAAAGAATTTATCTTACCGACTATCTTAACATATGGCATTTAGACTAATGGTCTATCAAAGTGATCAAGTCTTCAATAAAAAGAACCTAATTCCATTGGTCTAAACAAAAACAAATGCCAACAATAACAACTTGTTAGCTTTTAATGTGTTTTCTGCATTTATTTAAATCGTTCATCATCAATATCTTCATCTGTTGTCCACCACTAACTGTGTATTAAATTAAACCACGCCTACTAACCCCATATTAAATATAAAGGGTCTCCATGCGGTTGCTTTTAACCAATGATATTCCTAGCAATGTATAGGAGGTAAGATAATGTTTCAGACACTAAATGATTTTGATGGTATTTTGAGTAGACTGTCAGTAGAATTCCAACTTAATGGAAATGTACATACACAGTAATCTTCCATTTAAACACTTTACCAAACTTAAGATATCATCAACATATTTTAAGTTAAATTGTTTTTAAAATCATGGCCACCAACAAATTGTTTTTTTGATGAAATTGTAGATAGCTAGAATTGAAATAAAGGTAACTTTCACCTATGTCAATCACTATTTTACATATATATAATAGGTATTAGTTCACAAAAAACTTATTCATTGCTTTAAATATACAGCTTTTTAAAAAGACTGATTAAGATATATCTTAAAACCCTTGCAAAATGTGATGCACTGCTTTATTGTTATCCAAAAGTAGGTTTCATTTGTTACAAATGAAGAGGATTAAAAGCATTCAAGTTCAAGGGGTTTACCTCTTGGTAATCTTTAGGACCTTTCATAACTTTACATTAAAAGTCTAATTGATATTACAGAATTGGAAGCTTGCTATAATGCTAGAAGCAATAAATGAACAATCTTTTGTTTTATATAGCCTAGAAATGTTCTAACTTTAAAACATGGACGACATGAGAAAATGAAATTCCTTGGCATTTAAACAAGATGAAAAAATGTTGAACCCTTGAGCCTCTATAATGCTACTCTTCATATACTGCTACAAAGTCAGTATGCTCACTTCAATGTATATAGTTGATTCATAAACTTGTTAATTGTCCTCTTCAAAACTCCAAAACAGGGCTAGAGGGAGGAATATAGGAGTTGTTGTGTTCTTTCATCTCTGTTAAGTTCCATTTAATATAAAAAAGAGGATGTGGTATGATTGCCAATGAGACAACTCTCCACAAGAGACCAAATGACACAGAAATTAACAACTATAGGTCACCGTATGGCCTTCGACAATGTGCAAAGCCCATACCGCATAGTCAGCTATAAAAGGCCCCTAAATAACAAATGTAAAACAATTCAAACAAGAAAACTATCGGCCTAATTTATATACAAAATAATAAATGAAAAACAAAAAAAGTAACTCAGCAACAAACGACAACCACTGAATTACAGGCTCCTGACTTGGGACAGGCACATACAGAATGTGGCGGGTTAAACTAGTTTGAAGGCGCCAACCCTCCCCTAACCTGGGACAGTGGTGTAACAGTACAACATAAGAACAAACTATAAAAATCAGTTGAAAAAGGCTTAACTCATCAGATGGATACAAATAGAAATACATCTAGTAAAAACACAGAGTGGACGTGGACAGGAACTTGTACATCCAAACAACAAAAAGACACCAAGTCCAGATCGTATTCATTTCAAATCAGGGGGAATGACTTGTGCCGTAGTAAACATATTTCCATATTTTGGATTTATGTAAAGACCTGTTCATTACTGTATCTTTTAAAAAAACCCAAAGATTGTACAACAATATCTTTTTCTTCAATGGGTCACTAGTATAACATAACCTTAGGGTGATATACATCACATAGCGTTGTATCCTACATCACATTATGTCACAGATGTCCAGCTGCTGTAGTTCATGGCAAACAAGCTGTAACCACATTAAACTGGCAGCAGCAAGAGGGTTAATATTGTGAATGGGTTTTATGTGGGGAAATGAGTCACTGATTTATGATGGAAAGTCATTCAAAGTATTATTTACATTCAATCAGGAATGGGAAATATTAGTCAACCCTCGTCTATTGGTACATTTGAAACTCTGTCCTGCCTTCTAATGTTTTAGTTTAGTGTTGTGTTATAAGTTGATTCCTATTATCAGGGTTTCCCTGGGTCAATTTTCTTTTCGCCACCTCTTTCGCCAAAACAATATATTTTTCGCCACTTTCAATTTTTTTTCGCCAACAAACAAAAACATATTTTTCGTTTAAAATTTCCTTCCTAACAAAAAAATTATTTTGCCACATTGCTACTAGTATATGAAAATAAGAAGATGTTGTATGATTGTCAATGGGACAACTCTTCACAAGAGACCAAATGACATAGAAGTTACCAAACTATAGGTCACCGTACAGCCTTCAACAATGAGCAAAACCTGTACCACATAGTCAGCTATAAAAGGCCCCGAAATGACAATTGTGAAACAATTCAAACGAGAAAACTAACTATGTCTTTTATAATTCTAAATATATATTTTTTAATCTCATTGTCATAAATAAACACTCAATAATAACAAACATTTAGTTTTTAAAAGATACTGTAAAATTGCAATATAGGATATCATCATGAAATCATTATGTTGACTTCTGCAAGGGAGCATGGGATTCATCTATAATAGTTTATAAGATACTTCCCGTGTAGATAAAGGATAAAATCAGAGATATTTCTTACTTCTGAATATTTTCTTAACAATAGATTTCTTTTCCGGACCATCATTCAAAAAATTTGGACGTAAAATTATGCCTCAAACACATGCGTTGCTAAAACGATTGTAAATTACCAATTTCAAAAGAATTATTACTTTCAAAAGTTATAAGATAAAATATAAAGTCAGAGATTTTTTTACTTTTGAACATTTTGTCATAACAACAGATTTTCTTCCAGACCATTGTTAAAAGAAAAGAGGAGACGTAAAATGTGCGTCGCTAAAAGGATTGTAAAGTACCCACTTCAAAACAATTATTTCAATCAAAGTTGTAAAATATCCTTAAAGTGACATGTGAAGCCATTTAACCACACCATTTCACGAAACAATACAATCAACACATTTATTAATTATAATCCTTTGGTACCAATGGCTATAAAATGCAATCAGATGATTATTGTCGTAACGAGTTCAAGGTGAAAGAAACACGAAAAAAGTAAACAAGATGGACGAGTCGAACAGTGATATTTCTTTCGCCAAATTATTTCGCCAATAACGAATTTTAATCGCCACAATTTTATTTTTTCGATGGCGACCGCCAGCGGAAACCCTGCCTATTATAAAAGATAAGTGATAAATCAATTCTAAAATCCTAGTAATTTTTGTTGAGCCTGCGACTTCTGTTGCAGAAAGCGAGACATCGGGATAGTGAATTGGCGGCTGTGCCACCAGCTTAATATTATAGAAGGTAGAAGACCTGGATGCTTCATACTTTGTATATAGATGCCTTATGTTATGAAGTTTCTGTCTGTCATATGTCCATTGTCCGTGACCTCATTTTCATGGTTCAATGACTACTTGAAAAACAAGTTAAGATTTTTTGTATTCTTAATTTCTCTCTTATTATGAGCAATAGGATAACTATATTTGGTATGTGCGTACCTTGAAAGGTCCTCATGTCTGTCAGACAGTTTTCACTTGACCTTGACCTCATTTCATGGATCAGTGAACAAGGTTAAGTTTCAGTGGTCAAGTCCATATCTCAGATACTATAAGCAATAGGTCTACTATATTTGGAGTATGGAATGATTGTAAGGTGTACATGTCCAACTGCAGGTGTCATCTGACCTTGACCTCATTTTCATGGTTCAGTGGTTAAAGTTAAGTTTTGTGTTTTTGGTCTGTTTTTATAATGCTGTATGCAATAGGTCAACTATATTTGGTGTATGAAAATATTTTATGATGTGCATGTCATTCTGGCAGGTTTTATTTGACCTTGATCTCATTTTTACGGTTCATTGCTCAATCTTAAGTTTTTGTGTTTTGGTCTGTTCTTCAAACTTTCTTAAACTATAAGCAATAGGTCAACTATATTTGGTGTATGGAATGATTGTAAGTTGTATATGTCTGTCTGTCAGTTATCATCTGACCTTGACCCCATTTTCATGGTTCTTTGGTCAGTGTTAAGTTTTCCTGGTTAAGTTTGTTTCTTAGATAATTTATGCAATAGGTCAACTTTATTTAAAGCATGTAATGATTGTAAGGTGTACATTTCTGTCTGGCAGGGTTCATCTGACCTTGACCTCATTTTCATGGTTCATTGATCAATGTTAAATGTTCTTGGTTAAGTTTGTTTCTTAGATGCTATATGCAATAGGTCAACTATATTTAAAGCATGGAATGATTGTAAGGTGTACATGTCTGTCTGGCAGGGTTCATCTGACCTTGACCTCATTTTCATGGTTCATTAGTCAACATAAAGTTTTCAGGGTTTGGTCTGTTTCTTGTATACTATAAGCAATAGGTTAACTATATTTGGTGTATGGAATGATTTTAATGTGTACATGTATTTCTGGCTTGGTTTATCTGACCTTGACCTCTTTGTTCATGTTAAGTTTATGTGATACTTGTAGTAAAACTTTAAATTTAGGACTATCAACATATAATCAATGGTCAGTAAAGCAGACGAGACATTTAAGCGTGTGCACTCTTGTTTATTTTTGTTGTCATCACATTCATTTTATGGTTTGGAAACCTCTGTCATGTTACATAATGTGCAAGTATTAGGTAGATTTTCAAATACATGTATTTCTATTGAGTGTAGGGCAAATGTGTATATTTGTTATACTGACTTATCATTTTGGTAGATGGTACATTTCAACTAAGATTTTTTCAAATCTTTTAGTACGTTTGATAAGATTTAACATTACCCATTTTGGGTACAATTAGGGAAATTTACAAATATTTTGTGCATATTTCAGCAGAGATTGTATATGTATGTATAATAAAAAAATCCCCTTCAGTTTTTGTAACACTTGTGATGAAAGTATAGAATGTGAGACATAGGGATTACCATTCAGCTGCAGTGACTTTGTAAACTATTTGTATAAAGCTTTATATTTCAGAAGGTAAAAGACCAGCGACTCTTTTCACAAAAAATCTTACGACTAAAATTGATCGTAAGTTATACTGAAATGTGTATGACTTACGAGTATTTTTACTCTTAAGATTTTTTGTGAAAAGAACCGCTGGATGCTTCAAACTTGTATGCATATGCCTTATGTTACAAAGTTTTCCTCTATCATATGTTATATTCATGGTTTAGCAACTGCTTTAAAAAAATGTATAGTTTTTTGTCATTTGAAGTACTCACTTGTTATAAGTAATAGGATAACCATAGTTATTTTTATAAATTACAAGACCAAATAGACTGTACCAAATCATTTCTTTTCTTATCATCTTAGATAAATTTCTTTCTAATATCTTAAAATAAGAGGTTTTGAAATGTGTAAGTTATCTCCCTACAATAACAGAAAAACTTTTATAGAAAATTTTAATAATGAAAATATCAATTTTATTAAGTTGAAAATGTTTTAAGTTTTTTATAATACAGTGACATACATGTAAATTAAGACTTTAATGTGTATATCTATAAATGTAATTCTGTGACAGTTGACAAATAATGTAAGCTTAGTTAGTTCAGTTCCATTGCTTGTTGCTATTCAATATTACCAACTAAAAAATGAAAAGTTGTTGTAATATACACCCAGTCACTTATTTTTTTAAGAAAAAAACATTGCATTTATTTCTGAATGTGGAGTAAATGATAAGTTTTTATTTTAGCGTGGACAGCCTAGATGTAGAAATAGTTTGTATGGTTGCTGTCCTGATGGATATACTTCCGCTACAGGTTATAGTTATAGAGGATGTCAAAGAGGTAGGTGTTCTATTGTCCTGATGGGTATACTTCCGCTACAGGTTATAGTTATAGAGGATGTCAAAGAGGTAGGTGTTCTATTGTCCTGATGGGTATACTTCCTCTACAGGTTATAGTTATAGAAAAGTATGTCAAAGAGGTAGGTGTTCTATTGGCATTGAAAAATTTGTAAGGAATGTTGAAATTATTTCAAGGTATCTTGATAAAAGAGAAAAGTCAGCAAATTTATATGATATAATGGAAAAGCAAAACTACCTGAGAACATGAGAAGAAGTAATTAAAAAGTTATATGCAGGTGTGCTCCTTCTATAAGGAGGAAATTCTACATTTGATTTCTTCGTTAAGTTTTTAGCCACATTTTCAGGAAAGGATACTTAGTTCTTTTAATGTATCCCTGTATCTAGGTCTAAGAAACTAGTTGACATACAGCAATTTCATGTTGTGCACATGCATTTTGAAGAGACCACATACCACTGAGATTGAGTCAACATCAGACAAAGAAATAAGTAATTGAAATTGGTAACTATTCTTGTGTGAATTTTTTTTTTCAAAACACCCACCACCACCACCAGGTGATCAACGATTGCATGTTTATTGAAGTTATGCTTCTGCTTTAATGGAATTGTTTGAAAATTTTTCTCCCATTTTCAAGACTGGAAATTGATGATTTTTCTGTAAAAATTTTCACAAGATGGCAAGATGTAGTGTCTTCTTTCTCCATTTCTCCTTCATATTTTCTTTTCTTTTTTCGCTTGCCTGGAATCTTGTTTGAGGAATGTATCAGATCTTTTATGATAGTTTTAAATTAGTTAAATGCACTTTTTTTATTCTTTTACTGATGAGCAGAGAACTTAACTTTATAAATTTAAATTTAAAATGAGAAGATGTGGTATGATTGCCAATGAGACAACATTCCATCTGAGACCAAATGACATAGAAGGTTAGCAACTACAGATCAAAAATATATTCTTTATTATGATCTGACTGAGTGATCAGACCTCTGTGAAAGTTAACACAGATAATTATTGATGATAAACATGAAGGATAGACTTGCTACAATTCCCTTTCTTTTAATTCTTTTTTACTAATTTATATGTTTACTGAAAGCTGCCATGTTACTAAATGCCCCAGTACACTGATTGCCCTTAGCAGGTGTCAATATAATGGCAATCTCTTAGTTATAGCAGTAAAATTGTTAAAGGGGTAAAATTGAAAAAAAAGAAAACTAGGAAGGGACATGTAGCAAGTCTACATGAAGGAAAGTCATTCTCTACTTAAGAATTGATTGACTACCCTTTCTACTTAAGAATTGAATGACTACCCATTCCTTGACTAGACAATGAAATATAAATCTTTAAATTTGCTCACAGTATTTTCAGTTTCATTATGGTATTGTTTTTATCATCTAAATATGCACAAACTATTTACCACAAGACATTAAACAAACAAAATGAATTGATTCCAGTTAGTTTTCAGACTTGTTATAAGATGAAATTGTGTATACATCCTGTAAAAGGTTAATAATGAATAGGAAATTTGTCAAATTACTCTCTTATAAATTGCATCTATAGAATTTAATTGCTACTTTTTAAATTATAACTTTGTAAATTAAAACCACACACAGGAACAATATTTTTTATAGCTATGTTAGCAATACTTTTTTATTAAGTTTTCCATTTGAGGACATGTATTTCTTTTTATAAGGCAGTTTGATATTAGTATATAGTCATATGGTGTTGGATATTTGATATCAAAGTACAATGTTTTTAATGTTGTTGGTATTTTGTCAGCTTGTAAAATTGTTAAATGGCAGACAGTATGCTTTTGTTCCATATGTAATCTGGAAGTATTCCAATGATAAGGGACACCCAGCAATGTCATCTAAAGGTCAGGCATTATTTTCTTCTTCTTGTAAAAATAATCATATATTGTTGGTGAAAGAGTATCAGAACTGATCATTGAACAGATATAAATATATGATGGGGGAATGGTACATTAAAAAAAATATTCCAATGAATTTTATTCAAACATTTGTATTTTTACAACAGATATTAAAAAAAAAAAAGCCCAATACAAAGTTAGCATATACTTTCCTTATAGTAAATTTATTATTAGGTAAGCTATGAACTTTAAAGTGACAATTATGAATGAAATTATAAGATCTCACACAAATGTCTTCCTGTTTAATAGAAAAAGTTTATCAATGAAAACAGGTGACAGGGATAGAGGCATATGAATGGTGTGAAAATCAAACTTTATATACCATTGACATTCCTGAAAATATGTTTTAGTAATCACTCTCCAGGCTAGTAACTATGATGACTCTGGGGGGAATTATTTGGAGTCATGATGCTCTTACTTCAATCTGAATCTTGACTTTAATGAACTTAAATAGTACCTGTATTATAGTTTTCAGACAGGAGTGCTCAAACACCCCTGGCTACAGGTATACTTTCTTGAAATTTATAATGCCACCCAACTGACTTGGATAGGTATTTTACATTCAAATATATTATAACTTTGAATACTTGAGAAACCTTGAATAGTAATTGTTTGGTTATAAAGGCTATGAACCCTTAGACCCCTATCTTAGTGACTCCTATGAGTTATTAAATTTTAAGTCAAAGTAAAATATCATAGAGCTATTTTTGACATGAAGCCATTTCCAGATTTAGAGAACTAGAGAACCCCTTTGTTTGTATAAGAAAATATAATGGGTATTGCCATTGCTTTGTGATTGTAGTGACAAGTTTACAGGTTTAAAGGTCTGGTCAGAAGATATTACTTTCATTGTGTACCCAAATTCAGCCAAACTTGCTTCTTAAGAAAAAGGTCAATGGGACTTGTTTCACTGATTTGACGGCTGTATTCCTTTTCATGAGAAAGTTGGTTACTTGGTTGTTGTTTGATGGAGAATTACTTTAACCTAAAAGCTGATAGCCAGGATGTCTCTAAGACAGGTTATATTGGGTCAAGACACTCTGACTTTAGAAGTCAATCTTCAATCTGAATGTCCATTTTAATAATTTGAAGTTGTAGTTTTTGTCTCACATGTGACAAAAGTTGCAGTATGCGAGACATAGGGATTAGTATCGGCAGCAGGGGTGTAAACTGTTTGTATAAATTTTATATTTCAAAAGGTAGAAGACCTGGATGCTTCATAGCTTGTATGCTGATATCTTATGTTACGAAGTTTTCACCTGTCATATGTCCATTGTCCTTGACCTCATTTTCATGTTCAGCTATTACTTGAAAAATAATTGTGCTTTTGTCTTGTGAATTTCTTACATATTATGAGTACTAGGATAACTATATTTGGCATAAGGGTTCCTTGCAACAGCCACATGTCCTTCAGATAGGGTTCACTTGACCTCGACCTCATAACATAGATCAGTGATCAAGGTTAAAATTACATGATTAAGTCGGTTTCTCTGATACTATAAGCAGTAGGTCAACTAAATGTGGTGTATGGAATGATTGTAAGGGATAAATGTCAGTCTGGCAGATTTCATCTGATCTTGTCCTCATTTTCATGGATCATTGGTCAATGTTAAGTTTTTGTGTTTTGGTCTGTTTTTCAAGTACTATCAGCAATAGGTGAACTATATTTTATGTATTGAATAATTGTGAGGTGTACTTGTCGGGCTAGCTGGTTTCATCTGACCTTGACCTCATTTTCATGGTTCATTGGTCAATGTTAAGTTTTTGTGTTTTTGTCTGGTTTTCAAATATTAATAGCAATAGGTCAGGTATATTTGTTGTATGGAATAATTGTAAGGTGTACATGTCTGTCTGGCAGGTATCATCTGACCTTGACCCCATTTTCATGGTTCATTGGTCAATGTTAAGTTTTGGTCTGTTTTTCAATTACACTACCATAAGCAATAGGTCAACTATATTTGGTATATGGAATAATTGTAAGGTGTACATGTCTGTCTGACAGGATTTATCTGACATTGACCTCATTGTCATGGATCTTTGAAAATGTTAATTTTATGTGATACTTGTAGTAAAACCTTTATCTTTAAGACTTTCAACATAAAATCAATGGTCAGTAAAGGAGGCAAGACATTTCAGCGAGTACACTCTTGTTGTTTTTAGGGGTATTGTGGAAACACCTTCTGGCTATGGGTGTGCTATAGTAGTAATTGTACATGCATCTGATAGACTGGTTTTAGTTCATGTGTTAGTGTGGATGAAGATAATTAAAATAGTAAAATTAAAACTTTTAACATTGGAGTATGGCTTTAGTTCAGTTTTTGTAGGCTCACCCTTCCGGAAATAAAAAGTTTGCTGCAAAACTGCTGCTATATTATGTTTTGAATAGCCTTTAAAACAGTAGATAAGCAGGTTAATAATTATGTTCTAAAGACAATGTAAGTTATTATATTAATGAAGAAATAGACATCAAGCGAACATCTTGTTAACAAATGCTTCTAATTACACCAAATTATGCAATTTCCGAATGCCGTTCACTCATCTACAAAGATTTACAAGGCTAACAAAGTCTGGGAAACATTTCTGGCTGAATAAACATGCTGCAACTATGTGTATAAAGTTGTTTTATAATGACAAAAACATTTTTTGAACTGGTATTATGATAACATAACTTGTAATATTTTAATGATTTGTGTAATCAACATTTTTTCTCATGGGAGGGAAAAAAATGTTGATATTTTGACTGGAGCACTAACCGATTTCCTTCATTTGGTGTGTGGTCAACATAGCATAACCAACCTTAACTTATTTACATGATTAAATATTTTCCAAATGAATTTAACAGAACATAAATCACTAGGGAACCATTCAAGAATGTTCCCTGCCAATGATCTTTGATAGAGACTGCACAATGATATTATTTGTGTTGGTAAATAGAGACAATAGTTATTACATACAAGTATTTGTGATATGTAAATTATAAATTATATCCTATTCAAGTGTTGTCAATGATTCACAGAAAATACTATAAGATATGCATATATTATTTGTAATGTCATGTTTTTTGTCACTTTGTAAATTCAAGTTTTAGTCAGAAGTGCCTTTAATAAAAGCTGTAATGAATATAATATATTGAGGATTCATTAATTTTTATGGTTCCAATTTATAAGGATTGAGGAAAATTGTTATTTTCTTTCATGGATATTTGATTTCATGGTTTTGCCAAAGTCTGCATAAACTTAAACTTTGTGGTTTGCCTCTCTCCAAGCAACACGAATGGTGCCACATGTGGAGCAGGATCTGCTTACCCTTCTGGAGCACCTGAGATCACCCCCCACCCCCTTTTGGTGGGGTTCGTGTTGCTCAGTCTTTGGTTTTATATGTTGTTTGTCTGTTTGTCTTTTTGTTTTTAAACAAAGACATTGTCAGTTTATTTTCCACTTACGAGTTTGAATGTCTCTTTGGTATCCTTCACCTCTCTTTGAATATTCTGGTGCACCTTAGCAATTAACTTTATAAAATTTAAAAATTTAAAAAGACCCAATATTTTTCATCTTATTTTTGCTATTAGATAATATTGAAATTTACGCACTCATTAACATGAATTCTGTTATTCCTTTTGATATTTACCTTTGAGATGTAACATAGTCAAATATTGTGTTAAATTACAAGTTTTTAACCAAAAAATAAAACTAATTCATATTTGTAACATTGTTTATGTATCATAACTTTGACTGGACAAAAATCAAGTTGCCAAAAGCACTTATATTAAGAGTAGAAAAATGATACAATTACTTTGGAGAACTTTTGGCAGAGTTTAGCTCCTGTAGCTTGTAATCTTTTTGTCTAATTTTGATTGTGTGTATTTGAGTTTTTTCAAGGAGTTTTCTTTGAAATGTTATGGAAAATGTATTTCACATTTTTTTCTAAATGCCTATTAATAATCAAATAATAATTCAATATTCCAATATTCTAAACACATGGTTATAAAAAAAATGATTTTGTTGAAAGTGAGATAACTGATTTTCTTTTCATTATCCTACATAAAACTAAATTGAACAGGACACTCTATTTCTACATCCTTAGGATTTATTTCACAGAAATTTAAACAGGATTGACAATCATTGAATTTTTTTATGATGGATAGCTTTTGTCCTGTCCTTAAATTTGATTGACCTAAAGTTGTAAAAGTTATGGGTGGGTGGTCAGTTACAACAGACCAATACATGAATAATTTATCAAGTCAGGTAAAAACTGCTGATTTCTACAATTTCAGGGCTGCAAGATTAACATATTTTTCAAAGAATTTTTTATTGGATATTAATGGAGCAATTAGATGCTACTGTCCTCTTCACAACATACAATATTTCTGCTAACATTTCTAAAACATAACCAATGTGTTGATAAGCCGTAGTTGGTAGTCTTTGAACTGTGTAATGTAATTGCCAGTGTTTGACTGACTTGAAGATCTGATCGTTTTCTCTCAGTTACTCAACAAGAATTTTCATGTGGATATACATCTTCAAACTCTTAAAACTTCAAAGAATTACAAATTATTAGAAGTGTGAAAAACTTCTGAAGTAATATACTTCTTTTAATTCATTACAATGGCGTGTGACTCTTAATTGGATTTGAAATTTCTTTTATAGTCAAGGACAGATGTAACTCTTTATATTAGAAAGTATATCTAGGACTTTTACGCACTTAACTAAAATTTTGGACAGCGCTTAAATGAATATTGGTTGAGTTATTGATTTCTTAAAGTTGATCTAGGAATATCCATAAGTATGGCTTTCTTTTGGAACATTGTTGTATTGGTTTTGCTTTCCAAATTTGATGAACAGTCGGTATTTTGTCAGGATCCAGTTGGACAGTGTGAGCCCTTCGACTTTGATATGTGTATTGGAATAGGATATGACAAGACATTTGTCCCATCTATTGGCCCAGGGATTGATCCCAAACAACAAATTGAAGCCCAATTCAAACTTGTCATGCCATTAATAAAAACTGGATGCTCAGAGAAGTTCAGGTTTTTCATGTGTTCCTTTTTCATGCCTAAGTGTGAGGATGGTTTATATTCCATCACAAGGCCTTGCCAGGAAGTATGTACAAGTGTTCGCAGTAGCTGTGAGGAATCTCTTCAGAAGTTAGGGGTTTTATGGCCAGAGGACTTAGATTGTTCTCAACTTGTATCAGAAAAGGACAATAACCAGCAATGTCTTCAGGCACCAGAGACAGAATTACCACAGTTTAAATTTAATGAAACCTTGGACATTTCTTCCACCGCAAATGGTTCTGAAATAAGGGAAAATACAGATTCAAACTTGGATTTGAATATTGCAACCAACTTTTCAGATAATACAAGCTATAGTTCAGAAATAAGCCTATCGGAGTCTTCTCTGGATGAAAATATGACAGTTACTTCAGAAAACAAACGTGATCCTTATTATCCAAACTTTTCATCTGGCAATAAAGAAATTACAGTTGAAGTTGATACAACACCAGAAAATGTACAAGAACAAACACCAGCGGGTCATGATAATGTGTATGAAGTCTCAGGACATGTTGGTATAGGTGGTGGTCACACAAGACCACATTCTGGATCACTTTGTGAACCCTTACACAGTGGTATGTGCAAGCAGTTTGGATATACGGAAACCAAGATGCCTAATTTTGCTGGACATTCAAGTCTCCTTGAAGCTACCTTAGATCAGTCAACTTATATTTCAGTTATATATACTGGTTGTTCAAGTGAGCTTGCATTCTTAATTTGCTCAGTGTTCACTCCAGCTTGTAAGGAACATTCTCCTGAGCCAGTCCCACCATGTCGTTCAGTTTGTTTGAATGTAAAGAAAGAATGTTCAACAATAATGAAAACAATTGGAATGCCTTGGCCAGCAGAATTGAACTGTCTGAACTTCCCAATGGCACATGAGAAGACCTGTCTGATGGGCTCGGCAGATATTTTCCGTGTCCAGCGTCAAGTAAAACCTAAAACTGTAGAGAAGACACAGACATTTGTAGTGACAACCAACAGTACAGTTAAGAAAGGAGGCACTTCTATCACAGGAGGATGTAAGCATTTTAATATTTATCAGATTTTAGGAAGAAATTTGTTTCATATGTCCAATTTAAAACACAGATTATATTTTAAAACCATTACATTGAACACAAAAGTATTTTGAATTTGATGCCCTGCTTTTGATAGAAGGGGGCATCATGTTCTCCACTCTCAATATCATGTGTCTGTCCATTAGTCCATCATTTTTGCAGGACATTATTTTGTAAGATATTAATTTTAAAATTTTGTCATACTTATTTACACTGAGGGTGCAATTTTCCTGCAGTTAGTACAAAAACTGCAAAAAGTGCTTCCCTCTAAGATCTTGTCATTAAAATTGATATATACTTATAGCCTTGGCATTCCCCTGAAAAATATTTTGCTACAAGATACATTATACATTTTAGTAAGTCCTTGGTTCATATATTTAATTTGCCTAATAATTTGTGTAAAATGGTCATTTAAGGTCAATATGACAATTTTTACATGTTTATGATATCATAGTGACATCACAAAAGACATTTCTGCACTAAAGTCTAGATACATCTATTCAGTATCAATGAAATTTACATAATTTAGGCATACTTGAAGAATTGTACTATTTTGGAAATTAAGTCAATCTGCAGATAATGGCTGCATCATACCTCCTCTTTTCATAAACATTTCAGATAGCCCTTTTTTGCAGTGCCTAAATATTTTGAGCTGATCTTTAGTTTGTGTGTGTGCTTTTGTGTATAGAAATTACATGTAACAAATTCAGATTTTTTTATTCTATTTCTTTCCAAGAGATAGATCATTGATATTAGGATGATCCTTAGACTTGAAATATATGAACTGTGCTAATTTACATGTTTGTGTTGTAATGACCCATCTAGTTAACATAAATCTCTGTCAAAACTTTTCTATAAGAAACAAAAGAAATGCAGCTTTTTACTGTGATATTGGAATAAATTAATTGAAGATTTGAAAATCTTATTAGCTTGTCAATGACAGGCATGTCATAAAAATTGGTTCTCAAAGTGTTGCAGTGATTTTCTGTCTGTCTGTCTGTCTGTCTGCACACCTTGAAGTAATACTTAAATCATATTTAAATGTATGGTATTGGAATTAAAGCTCCAGAATTAGAAATTGTAATTAGATTTGGCTAATGATAATTACGACATTTTTCACTGCAAATTAATTCAGACACATTTGGAAACCTGCTTTAATACATGCGAGATCTGCCATGTAAAACGAATCAGTGCCTTAGTTAATTATATCCTCACATATTACATAATCAGGAGTTTATAGAATATAGATGTGTGGATTGTTAATTAATTTTACAGATTCTCTAGAAATTCGTGTTTCCTTGCTTTTGTTTTGTGTAGCAATTATTTACTCATTATACTCATCTCAACTGTTAATTGTTTGTGGATGACTGGTAATCTCTTAAGTTTTGTGGGGTCTGAAACATGTCTTGCTATAGTAATATATGATAAGTCTAGACATTTTGTTTTGAGTATTATAGAACAGCTACTGTTCATTACAAAACAGCAAACTGCATATGTTATTATTTTTTTAGTAGGAGGATAATTTAATTTCCGTAGCGGAGGGGGCATTAAGTGTTACCCTTGTCCATCTGTCCCATACGTCACTTACGTACGTCCCCATAATTGGTTTCCATTCTCTAACTTTAGTTTGCCTCAACCAAATGTTATAAAACTTATACACAATGCTTATTACCAAAAACACAGTTCATGTTCAAAATTGGGTGGCGTCACATTTACCGTTCATGAGTTATGCCCATTTATAAACATAAAAATTGCTGAATTTTTCATTTCTGTTCTCTAACTTTAGTTTGCCTCAACCAAATGTTTTAAAACTTATACACAATGCTTATTACCACAAAACACAGATCAAGATTGAAATTGGGTGGAGTCACTTTTACCGGTCTTGAGATATGCCCTTTATAAATGGAAAAGTTGCTAAATCTGTCGTTTCCGTTTTCTAACTTTAGTTTGCCTCAACCAAATGTTTCATAAACTTATACACAATGCCTATAATCACAAAACGGTCTTTTATCCTTTATCATTATGTGGAAGTTGACTCATGCATATTTACAAGCAGGGGGAGGAGGGCAACTGTGGCCCATAGACACATTCTCCATTTATTTTGATTTTATAGTTGTATCCTTAATATAAAAAAAAGAAGATGTGGTACAATTGCCAACAAGACAACTCTCCACCAAATTCCCTCTAAAGTACTCAAATCAAATTGAACCTTCACTGAAGTAAAAAATTCAATTAAATTGATGTTATTCTTAATCTTCAAATTAAATATTGGTAAATACCTAATCATTTTGATTTCATGAAAAATAAGTTATTTATTTTTAAAGTAATAGTGTTGCCGAATTAAGTGTGACTTTCTTAAAACTAAGACATTTGTATATTAAAATTTGAGTCACTTTTTACAGTTTTTGTATGTACCAATTTGTCAAAATGCACAATTACCCCATGATTTATATTGAAAACTGTTTTATTAGAATTAATTATGTGATTGTTTCCATATCCAGATTGGAAATAGTAGTCAAACACTGTAATACAAATATCACAAAATTATTAGAGATAGCATATCTGACCAAGTGAGAATTAAGATAGATGTATATGTGATGTTATCAGTAAGATTTATGCATTTCTTTTGTCTGTTGATGCTATCATAAACAAATTATTTACACCAATACTTATCTTTCTGCTGTAAAGCATGGTCTTGTTATGTCAGATAGGCCTTGTTAATTCTGATTTATTTCCCGACATTAGCTAAGCATTGCTCATTATATTTCAATAGTTATTTTCATCTCACCTTGCTCAACGTCAGTTTTTTTCTTTTCACATTACTTTTTGTCTATCATCTTATGTAAACTTTAAAAGAAATTATATTTTAATTTGACATGTTCATTAAACCACACATTGGTTTGGAACTGTGAGGAATGTTTAGTTTTAAAACATAAATTGAAATGTCTTGACATGGTGTCTGTAGCTGAATATATAGAACATTCATCTTGTTTTAGTGAAACACTGCCATTGTCAAAGCCACACATTTCAAAAGAAATCTTTTTCAAGCCTTTTTGATAATCTCAATCATTTGTTTTGTTCACACATCATTGTCAATATAATGGAATTTGATGCGACTGTCATATAAGTGAGAGGTTTAGCTAGCTTTAAAACCAGGTTCAATCCACCATTTTCTACATAAGAAAATGCCTGTACCAAGTCAGGAATATGACAGTTGTTATCCATTTGTTTGATGTGTTTGAACTTTTGATTTTGCCATTTGATTGGGGACTTTCCTTTTTGAATTTTCCTCGGAGTTCAGTATTTTTGTGATTTTACTTTTTGATATACTTTTATTGATTCTGAAAAGCTTTGTAAAATAATGAAAATAATTATAATGAATGCATTCTAATAAAATATGTCAAATTATACTGAACAACAGAAAATTATGTAAATAGTCAGTCAAAGCACAGCATCAGCAAAAGGACTACTGCAATAAAATGTCAGCCATTGTACTCAATACCACCATCACATTCAAATTCTCAGTTGCACATTTCAATACTATAATATTGAGAATGGAAATGGGAATATGTCAAAGAGACAACAACCCGACCGCAGAGCAGAAAAACAGCCCAAAGCCACCAATGGGTCTTCAACACAGCGAGAATATCCTGCACCCGGAGGTGGGCTTCAGCTGGCCCCTAAACAAAAATGTGAACTAGTTCAGTGAAAATGGACGTCACACTAAACTACGAAACATATAAATAAACTAAAATTAAAAACATACAAGACTAACAAAGGCCATACGTGTATATTATAAGTTTTATCGCACCTCTGGTGAATTAGCGATATTGTGATTGATTTAACACAGTCACGTGGTGACCCCCTATTAATCCCCAGCAGGTATAGTTATCATGACGTCATGTCTACTACTAAAGGTGACATCTTATATTGATGTTATAGTATTTCATTATTATTTTTAAAGAAAAAGTCCTGTGTGCAATGAATTTGTTATACGGTTCACTACTGACCCCCTGCAAATCCATAGAGGGTTAGTAAAATCCATAGATTTGACCCTCGGCCTCACCCCCTATGGATTTAACTAACCCTCTATGGATCTGTAGGGGTTCAGTATGTAGCAAACCATATAACTTATAATATGTTATAACATTAATAGTAGACATGACATCATGATACCCCGATGAAATATACTGACCCCCTATGGATCCATAGAGCCCCATGTGATGCTGTTAAACCAATCACATCAACACTAATTTACTGAGGTGCAATAAGTAAATATATCTGGTTTACAAATTTAAATTTGTCAGAGTATCAGAAAGCTGTATCAATGATAAAATTTTTAGTCAGATTTTATGTTCACTTTATTTTAATAGATAAATGAGTGATCGGTAACACTTGTTTTTCATCGCCTTTTCTCACTATTTAAAATCAAGGGCATCAGATATTATAAGTTTTAACAATTGTAAAACTAAGGGAATTAAAAGCTTGACATATGTATAAACACCTGTCTATTTTAGAAGATGGTTTTTTGACCTCTAGATGTTATATCAGGTTTTTTCCCTACACAATTGTAGTGTGGATTACTAGAAATTAGCCCTACCCCTTTTCATAATAATATCATATGTGTTGTATATCTGTATGTTGAATCCGTACTTTCCGGAACTGTTGTATTGCCTTATCCATGATTGGTGTGGTTATTACATGTGTCAGCCTCTTTTGGCGTTTGAATCCAAAGTAAAGGATCATAATTTGAAAGCTCTTCGTTTTATTTACAATATATATAGACTTGTCTTTAGTCCCCCAAACCTAAGTCAGGTATATCACATGGTGGAGAACCCTAAAATCGAAACAATTGGTACCTGATATATAAAAAATGAACATATGAAACATTAAAATGAAGCCTTGAAATGATTGTCAACAGTACAAAGCACGTGGTTTGACTCGCCACGTTAGAGCAGAAAATGGCCGTCGATGTGTACTTGGACAGAAGTTTAAGCTTAAGCAAGCAGGGATGTATAATATTATTCATGGCATAAACAGTCCTCATCTTTATTCCTTAATGGACCCCAAAACAAACAAAATAGTTCCACAACCAGTTCACATTAATCGTTTAAAGCCAGCTTATATTCGTGTACCAAATCCATGTGAATATTTTATGGATCTTGTCATCAGCAAACAAGATACCATGGATACTGCATCAACAAGTCATGATAATTTGATTAGTGAACAATCTAGCACAAATAACGACGAAGTTCTAGAAGTGCCAAATCTACGGCGATCAACAAGACAGAGACAAAAACCTATTCGCTTTAGAGACGATAATTTTATTACATCAGGCACGAAACAAGTTCTGCGTCAGACGGGACATTACTAAAAGTGAAAAGATTTTAGCAAAGAAAATCATGATGAAAATATTCGTTACCTTGCACATTTAATAGGGAACCGCACAAACGCAATCTGGATCGAAGAAAATCAGTTAGGACCAAAGGCGCGTGCCTTATTGAAGTCAAGACCACCTCGATTATTCCGTAAAATTTTTGCTATGAGATTTATCTCATGCATATCGAAAGTTACAGAACATGATTTACTGTTTGACTATTCTGTTCGAAATTTACCTGAACTGTTTTGAAGATACATTTTATGGATACATTTTATGATTAGTACATGTAGTATATATCATTTATTGCAAACATATGTTGAAAGATGTTTTTGTTTGTTTGTTACAGAACTGTTTTTTTTTCTTCTTATTTGAATATTACGGCATACAAAGTTTTGAGAAATTTTTTTTCATTTTAAGAATTTCCATTTGATAAGACTTTCTGTTTCGCTCATTCATTAAGACAGTTAATTTGTTTAATTGTTAAAGATTTAAATGAAACAGTTAATTATTTTTAAATACACTGAGTGCGAAAACACCGTCAAAGTTCACTGTGTTGAATGATTTTTGTTTTGTTGGTCCACATGTACATATGTTGATTAGACTAGATAGGCCAGCTATCTTATTGGATTTATTGTTGTATTTTAAGTAGTTGAGTTGCTAATGGTTAGTTTTTGGTTTTTTTTGTATACCTCAGAGGTAGAGATTAAAGTTTTGAAATGGAGTACTGAGATACTTAAATTTACTTGTTAGTAATGATTAATGAAGATTTGTCTTGGTATGATAACGAACATTATGTATGACTGATTTGATGGAAATCCTAGCATTTAAATTTTCAATCTGTCTGTGCACAGTAAGAAAAGAAATCTGATTTGTGTGTTAGTGGTGCAAGAGATGACTCAGAAATAACCCTGGTTGATAGTCTTGTTCTGCTGAAATTTATTTGTTTCACTTTATTGTTTAATTTAATCGAGAGAATGTGTGTATGATAGGGATGGTATACCGTGAAAGTTGGCGCAATAGTAGATTTTTTTTTTTTTTTCTCACAGTGTAACCTATAAATTTTGTTCATTATAAGGTGTATCTAACCATTAGCCAGGAGCAGGGACTCCACTGAATCTAATCTCGTACTGTATATCTACCACTTTTAACAAGCACACTAAAATTCAGTAAAATGATGATATGCTATACTTTATAAGATTTCGCTACATCATATTTATGTTGAAGTTAAAGAGTAACCAGCATTTGGTCATACGTATGTTGAAGTTATTTACATGTCTGCGAACATGAGAAATATAAAACTAGTAATAGTAAAAGATGACGAAGCTTAAAGGTGCCTGTTATTTTGTATGTTGTATTGTCATATATAGATGAAAACTTGATTTTTTGGGGTACAATTCAACATTTTCAAAAATATGGAATTTTTCATTTTGGGCGGGATGTTGTATATCTGTATGTTGAATCCGTACTTTCCGGAACTGTTGTATTGCCTTATCCATGATTGGTGTGGTTATTACATGTGTCAGCCTCTTTTGGCGTTTGAATCCAAAGTAAAGGATCATAATTTGAAAGCTCTTCGTTTTATTTACAATATATATAGACTTGTCTTTAGTCCCCAAACCTAAGTCAGGTATATCACATATGGCCCAGTTTACACAAACATATTGATGATGATATGGTAATTTAGAAGAATATCCCTATTTGGTACCTCATTCCAAACTGTCCATCACTTATTTATCTATTTGTCCAGGTAATGGTCAGTGCCCAGGTTGATATGGTCATTACTCATTGTTGATTCAGTACCTGTCTGTCCACTGGTCATTCTTTATAAATGCCATAAAATATCTTATCTTCTGACTGTGAAATTGAAAAGTTAATTTTCTTTCATGTTTATTTAATGAAATATGTTACTTGGTATATCTAACCCTATTATTTACCTACATTGTACATGTATATAGCACTGTGTAATCTATCAAGGTACTTATATCATTGTGACATTTAAAGAGACATGGAAATGAATGCTTAGTTAATACAGTATATTACTTACTATTCAAAATAATTCATTTAAAAAATTGAAAGCATTATCTGTTTAGGCTACCTCAATAATAAATTATGAAACCAAGGTTTTTTGGTATAAATGGGATTTTTCAAAGTATAAAGTCTCAGCCTTTTACTGGCACTCTGGATTTTGTTGATTTTATTAGTAGAGTCATACCAAACTAAAACAAAGTTATTTCTTGAAAAATTTTCTATTAATTCCTATATAACCATGTTGCTTGATTGATAGATTGATTGATTGATTGGTGTTTAATGCCACTTTCAGCATTGTGCTATTTTGTGGCAGTCAGTTTTATTGATGGAGGAAACCAGAGCTCCTGGAGAGAACTATGACCTTTGGTAGGAAACCTACTATCAATCCTAGTCAATTAAGATTAGAGTTGAGTGCACCTGCCATTTGCAGGACTTAGCGTTGACAGGCTAGTGATACAGTAGTTCGACTACTTGACTACTTATACCTGCTGCCACCTAGGCTGGATTGATGTATTTTGATTTCAATAAAAGCAAAATGGAAAAAATTGTAAAATCTGTTGAAATCTGAAATAAAATAACAATATTATATCACCTAAGATTTCAATGTTTTGTATGTGTGATTTGAATATACAATCTACTTGTTTCAAATTTTGAATAAATGAATGTAGAATACATTTGACTGATTGCAAGAATATTTTTATGTTGGATAGGTGTAACATAATAAAAGGAGATGTGAGGTAAACATCAGTGAGACAGCATCCCAATAACACTAAATAAAAGACATTTGGAAGTCAACATAGTGTCTTTAACCATAGACAGGTGCAGTCTAAAAAAGCAGAGAATAGGGATTATGAAAGATTTACAATCAACACCAAACTCCACAAAAAACACATAAAGACATGACTAAAGACTACTGCTAATTCAGGTTACTGACTAGCACTTGCACATATGGTGGGATGAGAATAGTTTTTTTTTATATATACCCTGCCCCCTTTTGAAATTAGATATATAAGAGAACCAAGGATTTATATAGTCATTGAGGGAACTGTAACAAAACAAAAAATAGTATAGGAAAAGCACCTTACTCATAAAAAACTTTTTATTATAAATAGACCACCACAACAAAAACACAAGTATATACAAAAAAAAAACAATAATAAATGGTATCAAAAAATGCTTGCATTTCCTGAAAGCAAGCTCAAAGAACTAGCATGCTTATGTGAAATCTTGCTGTTCTACACTCTAATATCAGTGGTTGTACTTCATAGAAAATTTCTCTAAGAATCATCGTAAACAATAGAGGAACACACAATATTTTGGATCATTTTTTATTTAATTAAATGTCATCAAAATGTGTTTATCAGAATTTGTATCAACTTAAATTCAATATACCAAAATCTATATCAACCTCAAAGTCTTTGGGATTGATAGATGTAAAGACACTTGCATGGCCTAGAGCATGTGCATTGCTTTTCAGTAACTATTAGAGTATTGTATAAATTATCATTTGGGTTTTTTGAAAAAAATATTATGTGTAGGTTCCCATGATTTTATATAAAAATGATGAGCTATTTATGTAATGACTGGTATTGTTTAATATTACCATATTTATACTTTTCATCCAGTCCTTTGAATGCTGTGAATTAGTGATGTTAGACTTTGATTCATTACTTTACATCATTTAATGACAAAATTATATTTAACAAGCATTTCTGAATTTTGTAGTTAAAAGAAAAAATGGAGTTGTCTCCCATACCACAGTTCACTCACAAAAAAGGTTGAAGTATATAGTAAAAAAAAAAACTAAGGCCATTTAGAATAAATAGAATGTCATTCTTCCAAAGAAGTCTAACTTGTGTTTCGTCTAAACCTATAAGAATAATTATGAAATATGAGATTTAGAAAAACAATGCACAGGATGCAGGATGAATGAAAATATAAGAATTAATTTGATGATACACTTTATTGTGTAGGTGGAAAATCTCATGACGACTTTGAAGTACGAGTCAATGATACTACGATTTGTCAACGTTAATTGTGACTCAGCTCTTTAATGTAGGTGAAAAAACAGTTTACCAAAGTAGAATGGAAGAGTTTTTACAGGAACTTTGTGGTTTTGTTACTTGCATACTGATGTGAACTTGTGAAAATATGAAAATAAGGTCGAGTTATTTGTAATGATATAGACATTGGAAGCTTGGTTATGTATTGGTTACATAGAACCTTATAATTAGTCATTTTGCAATTAAATAGCAGCAACCTTTGATTTATTAACTTGTTTATGTATATCTGAAAGTTAAAAGAATTTGATGACAATAGGAATAAACTATATATTTTCCACAAGTCTAAGTGAATAAAAAAGGGGGAATGTGGGGTTCAGATAAAAAAAAAAGTTCATGTGCCTGTCCCAATTAAGAACCTCATGAATAGCTGTCTTTTGATATGTATTGATATTGATGTGTTTTTACAATTAGGGAATTTGGTTTTGATTGTAGATCTTTGATAATCTCTTAAATTTATTCATTACTTTTCGGGACTCATATTTAGTGCTTGATATATTTTATAAACACTTGTCTTTTGTTGCAGACTTCTGGTTGTCTTTTGGTTTGTGTTGTTTGGTTGCTGTCTCATTGGTGTATACCCCATTTCACATTTTATTTATAACAATATATTTTCTGACTTTTTATTGATTGTTTCAAGGCTTTGATAGTTTTAACTTTTTAAACTAGATGGTTGCACCACACCACTGACTGATTACTAGTCTTACCCATGAGCATTGCATGATTCATTTAGGTTACATATACCTGATAAGCAACTGACATTATTCAATAGAAACGAAACTAACCACATCTGCAGATAATCTTAAATTTTTCTCATTGTTGATATCATGATCTTTGGGTTTATGGCACCAGAGTGATGACTATTGTTATATTGAAGTTGTAGTTCAGTGGATGTCCTTGGATGCTGTCAGACCATCCCATTCTTAATGTTCCTGTCAGAAGCCAGATGCTTGTAGTTCAGTGGTTGTCCTTGGATGCTGTCAGCCCATCACATTCTTTATGTTCCTGTCCAAAGCCAGATGCTTGTAGTTCAGTGGTTGTCCTTGGATTCTGTCAGCCCATCACATTCTTTATGTTCCTGTCCAAAGCCAGATGCTTGTAGTTCAGTAGTTGTCCTTGGATGCTATCAGCCCATCACATTCTTTATGTTCCTGTCCAAAGCCAGATGCTTGTAGTTCAGTGGATGTCCTTGGATGCTGTCAGCCCATCCGATTCTTTATGTTCCTGTTAGAAGCCAGATGCTTGTAGTTCAGTGGATGTCCTTGGATGCTGTCAGCCCATCACATTCTTTATGTTCCTGTCGGAAGCCAGATGCTTGTAGTTCAGTGGTTGTCCTTGGATGCTGTCAGCCCATCACATTCTTTATGTTCCTGTCGGAAGCCAGATGCTTGTAGTTCAGTGGTTGTCCTTGGATGCTGTCAGCCCATCCCATTCGTTTGTTCCTGTCAGAAGCCAGATGCTTGTAGTTCAGTGGATGTCCTTGGATGCTGTCAGACCATCCCATTCTTTATATTCCTGTCAGAAGCCAGATGCTTGTAGTTCAGTGGTTGTCCTTGGATGCTGTCAGCCCACCACATTCTTTATGTTCCTGTTAGAAGCCAGATGCTGGTAGTTCAGTGGTTGTCTTTGGATGCTGTCAGCCCATCACATTCTTTATGTTCCTGTCCAAAGCCAGATGCTTGTAGTTCAGTGGATGTCCTCGGATGCTGTCAGCCCACCACATTCTTTATGTTCCTGTCAGAAGCCAGATGCTTGTAGTTCAGTGGATGTCCTTGGATGCTGTCAGCCCATCACATTCTTTATGTTCCTGTCCAAAGCCAGATGCTTGTAGTTCAGTGGATGTCCTTGGATGCTGTCAGCCCATCACATTCTTTATGTTCCTGTCAGAAGCCAGATGCTTGTAGTTCAGTGGTTGTCCTTGGATGCTGTCAGCCCATCACATTCTTTATGTTCCTGTCCAAAGCCCGATGCTTGTAGTTCAGTGGATGTCCTTGGATGCTGTCAGCTCATCACATTCTTGATGTTCCTGTCAGAAGCCAGATGCTTGTAGTTCAGTGGTTGTCCTTGGATGCTGTCAGCCCATCACATTCTTTATGTTCCTGTCAGAAGCCAGATGCTTGTAGTTCAGTAGTTGTCCTTGGATGCTGTCAACCCATCACATTCTTTATATTCCTGTCAGAAGCCAGATGCTTGTAGTTCAGTGGTTGTCCTTGGATGCTGTCAGTCCATCACATTCTTGATGTTCCTGTCAGAAGCCAGCTGCTTGTAGTTCAGTAGTTGTCCTTGGATGCTGTCAGCCCATCACATTCTTTATATTCCTGTCAGAAGCCAGATGCTTGTAGTTCAGTGGTTGTCCTTGGATGCTGTCAGCCCACCACATTCTTTATGTTCCTGTCAGAAGCCAGATGCTTGTAGTTCAGTGGTTGTCCTTGGATGCTGTCAGCCCATCCTATTCGTTTGTTCCTGTCAGAAGCCAGATGCTTGTAGTTCAGTGGTTGTCCTTGGATGCTGTCAGCCCATCACATTCTTTATGTTCCTGTCAGAAGCCAGATGCTTGTAGTTCAGTGGTTGTCCTTGGATGCTGTAAGTCCATCCCATTCGTTTGTTCCTGTCAGAAGCCAGATGCTTGTAGTTCAGTGGTTGTCCTTGGATGCTGTCAGCCCATCCCATTCTTTATGTTCCTGTCCAACGCCAGATGCTTGTAGTTCATTGGTTGTCCTTGGTTTCTGTCAGCCCACCACATTCTTTATATTCCTGTGTGAAGCCAGATGCTTGTAGTTCAGTGGTTGTCCTTGGTTGCTGTCAGCCCACCACATTCTTTATGTTCCTGTCCAACGCCAGATGCTTGTAGTTCAGTGGTTGTCCTTGGAATTGCTTAAAGAGGGTCATTGGATTTCTTCCTTTACAATTTGTTATTCTAGGGCCTTTTATAACTACTAAACATTATTGGTTTTGCTCATTGTTGAAGGCCATACAGTGACCTGTAGTTGTAAATATCCTTACTGTTTGGTCTTTGGTGGATAGTTGTCTCATTGGTCATCATACAACATCTTCTTATTTTTATATTGATTCTGCAAATATCAATGTAGTATTGGATTGTCTACATCTTTTTTTGATCATTTTTGTTTTTTTCGGTGGTTTGCTTAATCAAATGTATTTTCATTGAGGTCTAAGACCATATTTGTATCTTATCTTCAAATCTTCTTATCTTCTGGGTGTATAGTTGACAACTGTGATAGATGGCATGTCTTTCAGAGAAGACTCACATCAGTATATATGTATAAGATTCATTTGGAAACACATTCAAGAGTTCCATATTGGAGATTGAATGCATGTTGTGCCTGGAGTAAAACTCCATGCTTCTGATAAAATCTGGTACATTATATTGCTGACTCTATACCTATTATTATACTCAATATACATAGTTCAATTGTTTGTATGTTTGAATGCTTATGTTCTTGTGTTTTCCGTACCAGAAGTTAGGATCCAAGAAAACTGTTACAAACTCTTAATGTTAACAGTCTGTCAACAGTTATTGAATCAAAATTAAGTAGTACAAGCTCTTTTATACCTGTTCTCTCTTTTCATGAATGTAAATGTGCTTTCTTTTGACCAAGTTTGTCTCCTGTGGTATGTCGTACATGTCGTATAGTATTTTTGTTCATAAGCATGGACATTTTTTTGGTCAAAAAAAATGTGGGTTTAGTTACTTAGTATTTACAACAGTATGAATAAGTTTAAAGTTTAAATGTGTAAATAACTGAATGAAATATACTCAAAATACCTACCCAATAACCTGTAAGAAAAGTTGATGTATCAAAGAGGAAATGTTTACCCTTGTTGCGTAATTGATTTTTAGTGGAAGGATTTAAACTTAAATGAAAGTTATATGACCAGTATATTCTCATTAAAAATGCACTTTTAAAAGTTTAATTAACATGTGATCAGTGCAAGGTACTTTCAAGTGATTTTTTCCCTCGGTTAATCCCATACAGCTCCATAAACTAAAACTTAACCTCTATCCTTAAATTTTAGAAAGTTGTTTTTTCCTATATAATGATGTGGTATAAATGTTAAATCTGAATTATAGATTTGTATGTTTGGCAACACATAGAAACATCAAAGAGAGATTAAGACATAGTAAAATACTATGCTTTAGTGTTTTTCGATTTGTTCTTTCAAGATTAATCACTTTTTAACTTTTTTGCAGAATTTAAAAGTTGAAAGGATATGAGTGTTGAATTAGATTCTTTAACATCAGGCACAAGATTTAAACGATTTGCTACATTTTTATCTCAAAAATCATTTGATTGAATTTAAGATATTTTGACTCCATGGTGAATTATATATTTCATAATATATTACAATGATAGCAGAGTTGAATGTTTGTTAAATGGATTAAATGAAGGTAGAAATCCACTTATGGAGAGGGTATTTGTCCAGAGGATTAAAATTATTGTTATCTCTTATACAACTCTACAAAACTCAGATAGGGCTTCACTATTTGTGTTAAATTGACTTTACAGCACTTACAATTTAATATTTATAGTTGGGTATATTTGAAATGTAAACTGGACCATGTGTCTTGAATGTCTGATAGTCTTTAAACTGAAGATTGAAGATTGTCAATTTTTCTGACACAGCTAATTCTTCTGTATAAAACCAACAGTAAGATTTAAAATATTGATGGATATTTTATGTGGGTGACCATTGATAAAATGGGTTATGACCCACAATTGTAATTATAACCCTATTAACTATTCACTGCAGGTCTCCCTGTCACATCAAAGTTAATCATATGGACGGGGTCATAAAACTGTCACATGTATTTCATTTCCCTAATTTACTGGTCAATTCCACAATTTAAATTTACATTTGGTCTTGTTTCCAAACTTTTCCTTTATAGTTGAAGGACTTTTGATTGCAATATTGAAGATAATTTTTCTTCCCTATACAGGTACATGCACTTGTATTGATCAGTAGGACCAATCATTTTAGATGGTGATCATTTTTTTTTTAAATAGAACTTTGCACCTGCCACATCTATGGTTTTGTATAGTAGTATTTTTGGAAATGGATAAATGACCTTAAACTTTACTCTATAATGCATGTAGCGGTACTTTTATTTGAAATAGTAGTTCCATATCAGTCATGGTACTGGTTGAAGAAAAAGAATTAAAATTCAGATGGATTAGTCCTAGTTAAGACTAATGATTTGACCTTTGGATAATCTGTGATCCATTTTATATCAATTCTGAAATGCTGTGGTTATTTAAATCATTTTTACCAACTCTCAAAATTATGGTAAAGGAAGAATTTATATGTATACATTATTGTTTAGGGGCCAGCTGAAGCCTGCCTCTGGGTGCAGGATTTTCTCGCTGTGTTGAAGACCCATTGGTGGCCTTGGGCTGTTTTATGCTCTTTGGTCAGGTTGTCTCTTTGATGCATTTCCCGTTTGCATTCTCAATTTTATTTTTATAATATAAATCCTTGGTAATGGCAAGAAAAGAATTCTCTATAAACTGATAAATGTACATATCTTAAAATCAGTCCATGATAATGCTTGAACATTTGAACAAAATAATATATATAATTTTCAACAATAAACTTGAAAATAAGTTAAGTAATATAATGATAAGAGTTGAATGCATCTGTTTAGTAATATCATAGGATTGTAAAAGCATTGGGGGAATGCACATTTTTGTATGAAGTGCATCTGTTGAATAATGTGCTATTGTCAGTGCTTGTATACCAACTTAAAACATGACTGGTATATTTCCTGAGTGAAATAGATAATGAACCCATTAGTTTTGGGACCTAATGGTAAATGAAATCGAACTGTTGATCACAAAACTGAGTTTGGTTGCTAATTTGAAAAGCACCAGGCTGCTTTAAACTTTAGTGAACTATTGCCTAAGGAAAAAAAAAACAGACTGCTACAGGATTCCTGGTTCAACCATGGAAGTAAAATATATATAATACTTCCACGGTTCAACAGTCAAGAACATAGAATATACAGTCATTTGAATTTGATAATCATTTGATGTGGCACTATGTAAGTTCACAAAGCAATACAAACCTTAATGATTTATAGCATCCAAGTTCAGAAGACTTTTGAAGACAACTGTTTAAAGGGTTTCAAAACAAGAATCCTTTTACCCAGCATCATGTTTCACAGTAACACTCATGTTACTTATGACTCGTATGGGCATCAAAACCTTTACTGAATGTACTTTCTGGTAGGTCAAGGTTAAACAGCCAAGTAATGTAAAGAAAACTTTATTTTGAGTTAGTTAAAATTGTTTGTTAGACACACTTAGGAAACTGCACTCATTTCTATTCAATATATAGGTTTCAGTTCAGGGTTCATAGGTCATACTAGAATTGAAGTTAAAGTCTCAACTGCATGCATGGATGTTTGCATAACAAAATCATAAAGACAATGAGACAAGCTGAAGAAAATACCTTTAAAGATTATGATAGATTAACCTCATTACAATTCAAATAAAATTACAAGAAGATCAATTTGGATTACCGAAATTTTGTATTTATATCTGACCTTCTTCCACTCTTGATTCATCTAAAGCTATAATGCTGTCATGAAATAGAATTTCAAGTACCATGTAAGATGATGGGTTTACTTCTGAAGTGGTTACAATCCAATTAATGGATATCAGCAAGCTAATCATTGTGGGATCTTTTAATTGGATAAACTTACAAAAATTGATAATAGGTAACGATTCAATCATTGTACTTAAAGAGCAACTTAGATCTCTTTTATTTCTTACCTTATTTGGCCTAAAGGTTTGCATTCAAAAATTATTGTTGCAATAATTTATTAAAACAATCTTCTCCCTGAAGCCTTCTCTCCTAAAGCTACTGAGAAGTTTGAGTCATTCTTATCAATGATGTCTTGTTTTAAAAAACTAGCATTAGCACCTTTACTTTAAATGGAATCTAATGGCCATCTTTTAAACTAATTTATCTGCTGTGAATAACTGTAAGTAGAATGGTCTGCTTAGAGCTCTAAAGACATAAAAGTCCATGCCATTATTGTTAAGGTGGATGCTGAATTTAAGGTAGTAAGAAAAATTTATTTATTGCATCAACATTTCTACAGAATACTTGTTTGAATTAGGTTGCACTAGTGGATGACTCATTTTTGTTGTTCTCTTGACTGCTCCTGAAAAGATAAAATTAATATACAAATTGTTTGGAAACAAATGACAACATCTTTTGTTTAGAAATGTTTATACCATCTGAATTAATATGTATATATCATCCAAATATGATTTCAATTTTTTTATTTGAAAATGATTTTGCACATGACAGTGCATACAAAATTAGAGATTCATCTGTAAAGCTTTTTTTTCCCCAATTTACCACTTACATTGTTGATCATGATAGATTGATTAAAGGCTGCTTAGAATCCAGTGGAAAATATTACATACTTATTCAGGATGACAAAATGTTAATGTGATATGAATATATCCTGAATTTTACTAGTCTGACATCTTGAGTCAAAATTTATAATAAGTTAGCTCACTAAGTAACAATCTACAGAAAAACTGTTTACCTAACTTGATATATAGACATATTATTTTCTCTCCAAGTCAACTACTGGTAACTTTTATCTTGCACCTAAATGATGAATTCTTGGTGATTAAGCTTGTTATACCTATTATAAAGGATTTGGGTTTGATGAGGTAGGGGATAGATGACTTGATTTCCTCCACATATGAAAACTGCTCAGGTACCTTCCCCAAAGCTATATATATATTCTTAATAGATGTAACAAGACTTTCCATTATACAATGGTTTTGTTCCCTTTGGGGCATGCTTCCTTCTCCAATTTTTTAAAAATATTTCTATAACTGTTTAGATTCTGATCCTTAAATCATAAATATATCTAAAATTGCTATGACTAGATCTTACTAGTGCACCATAGATATTGGCCTTTCCTTTACTTCAATGACTTCTGTATATGAAGGGAGACATGTTTTAGTCCTCCTAGGTAATGATGATTTAGAAGACTTTGTGTCTAGTTTTAAGATTGGGAGTAGAAACTGTATAGAATTTCAAACCCGGTCTAGACAAAACAAAGATATATATTTTTGTTAATGCTTGCAATTATGAATATCAAAAGAAATAGCAATAGCTGATAAACATGTCTTATGTATTACAGGGCATGTAAATAACACACATTTCTCTTGTTTATTGTTTAATGATGGTACTTAATTTCTCCTCTCATTAGTCGTAGAATGTTGAATATTAGTTTATTTGTAATAATTCTGAAATGGATTGAGGGGATTTTTGTCCCTTAATGTATATCATAAAATTCCATCTTTCTTTTTTTCTTTGATAGATGAAAATTTTAGTAAAAAGAGATATTGGATTTGTTGTGGTGAGACTGTTTGCTAAGCAATGCCTTTAATTATATGAATTTCAAAGACAGTTTTGTAGAAATGTAAGCTTAAATGGATGGTATATTAACAAATGGAGACTTTTTGTGGTCAATATATGGGTTTAGATAATAGACTAATTTCTCTTTAATATATCAGGCTCTTGCTTGCACAGTTTAGAAAGTTATATTGTGGATGTAAGCAAGTATAGGCAACCGTATATATACTTTCTAGGGTGCGCTTGACTTAATTGAGGTTTATTAGATTGTAAAGGTTGGTTAGGTCTTGTTGTAAACAGTAAATTGTAGCATAACATGGACAAACAAGTGAGTAATCTATGTTTAAAATGTTACAACAAAAATCTCTGTAATAAAGTCTGTGGATTGGTTTGCCACAAGACCCCATTTTCCGTTAAATGCAATTAAACAATAAATATTATTGTTAGTGAATGCATTTCTCTTTACTCATCTCTTTTATTTAGTATCTTTGCTGTTTGATGTTCACTATGAAAATTTTGTAAAACACAGGACTACAGAAGGGGTCATAAACCTTAAATTGGTTTAAATTATTACCAATAACCAATATTGGTAACTGGAAAAAATTCAACCCCTCTATACACTAACATTTCTTGAGGAGTGATTGTAGTGAGTGGAATATAATGACTGGATTATTCGAGTTACCAATATTGGGTGATATTTATCAACTGGTCTGCAGTGATCACTGGGAAAATACACAAGATTAAATTAAATTAAAGAGTTAAATACATGTGTCCTATGTATATTAGTTCTCACAGTTGTAAATATTTAAAATAATAAACCTTCTAATTCATCCAGTACACCTGGAATCACTTACATCATTTCTATTGAATTAAATTCCAATTAATCGACTTATAATCACAAGTTTAATCTAAATCTCATGCTTAAGTGCTTAATTCTAATAATTTCAAAACAAGCAGATATTATTGTATGTTTGTTTTAAACATAAATTGTCATTTTCATGACATATTAATATTAAAATACAACACCAGTTTAATGAAAGCTAACACTAAACTATATCTTTTCTTTATTGTTTGACAGGTAGATACTAAGAAATTCCTTTACACGCCTTCATTTATCATATTTTCATAATTTGTTGAATATTTTCCAGAGAATCCTCTAGATATATGTTCATCATAAAATCTTATTCTTATTATGAGGATAGAAATATATTTTGTCTATCTAAATATTTAAATGTCTCTCCTTTTTTTTTAATAGGTGAATATTGTAAAGTAATTTACTTAGAAAGTTTAAATGTTTATCATTTTCAAATATCCTCTGGGTATCCCCACCTTATTTCATTGTGGACAATAAAAGTATATAAAGAGGTGGGGCTAAAGCAAGGCCCTCTCTAAACTAAGTTTGAATAAACAATAATGTCTCATCTAAATACTTACACTTAGTCACAACCTTTGTACATAGGATCACATTTATTCTCATGAACCATTAAGATACCATAATGTAAATGTGGATGAAATGCATGAATTATATTTAAATCATAGCAATTGGATTCTACAGTGATAATTCATTTCCCATGGCTTTTCTTTATTGAAGTTTTTGCAAGATTTATAAAAGTGGAAATTTATATAAATACAAAAAATTATAAATCAGACCTGTAGACATTATTTTTTTTCATTCATAACTTACAGGAGCAACATAGATTTTATGGTAGAGTGGATTCAAAATTTTAATGATTGTTTGTGTTGCATAAGTGTCCTGAATGGAGATTTCCTATTTCATTTATTCATAAGTTTTGAATGAGTCAGTGGATATTGTGTAGTGTTTAGAAAGGACAGCCTACAACACCATCATCAACTTCAAGAAAAAAATTCACCCACTCAACTTTTGTCTCAGTGCAAGTTAAAAACATATCAGAACTAATTTAACCATCATGGAAAAACTAAAATTTCTTCGGATAAGTTTTTGTTGTTTAGTGATTTTATTAAATTGTTCTTTTGTTCTGACAGCTACTTCAGAGACTTGCTTAAAGAATCCTGAAGCTGGATCTTGTAACAACTACACAGTACGATGGTATTACAACCAAACAGAGAAAGACTGTCGAATGTTTTGGTTCGGTGGATGTGATCCTGGAGAAAATAATTTTTTAACACAAGATGTTTGTAAAAATACTTGCAGTCAAACAAAAACAGGTAAGGTGAATCATGTAAATTATTGAAATTAATTTGAATAGTGAAAAAGTATATAGTCCCATCAAGCTTTTCAAATAGTGACTTAAACTTCTCCACTTGTGCAAAACTTTTAAGTATTCCTCCATAATTTTTGAGGCAATCTAAAACAGAAGGCATTATACTGTTAGAATAGCTGAGCAGTCTATGGATGCTAACTATATACAAACAGTTCTAGTTTTGACCGTATTTAAGGATATAGAGTTTGATAAAAGAAAACACTTGTAAGAGCAAACTACTGTACTGTCAACCATGGAGGCAAAACTCCAATAGAGTACAGAATTAGGATAAAGAAATGAATAAAATACATGTACTAAAAAAAAAAAAAAATTATATTAAGGCATAAATCATTAGATAAGAAATAAAACCCAGAATGAATGAAAAAAAATCCCCAGCCAATGAAAAAAAAAAATTATGTTACAATTTGATGTCTAGTGTTTAAATTTCCATAAGTTGACAAAATTTCTGCATGATAACAAACACAAAAATGTATTTTAAATTATCCTTAATGTCATGTTGAGCTGTACCTATATGTCTTTTTTTCTGTATCTTGATATCTTCTATACAAAGTTTAAATAATATTAAAGCAGGGTATATCACTACATGATATATTGACCTGCACTGTCAACATCTGTAATGAAGCAGATATTGATTCTGACTTGTGAAACTGATGAGATGTACATATATTTAACTTGACACCAAATTTTAAAAGAAACATACAAGGTAGTGAAAATGAAACCATTTATATAAACACCATAGGGATATGTTGTTTCAATTATCATATGTGGTCTTATGTAACAAGCCATTCAAGTATTTGTTGAAAGTATTCATTCAATTGAAGAAATGTATAAAATATGTAGGAAGGACAATTTGTGTAATCAAATTGATCAGCAGATTAAATAACATTCTGTAATGTAACTTTTTTTATGTTCATTCTTTATCAGATGTATTTAGCTTTTTCCTCATATGGTTCTAGATTTTTTTAAATCCACTCACTCACTAGAAGTAAAAGTTGATGAAAATTAATCTTTGAATCTGTAAAATGATGAGCAATAGTTGTTTGGCAATGCTATTTTACACCCATTCATGTTATATTCATTCATATATTGGTGGTAACCACAAATAGGAAATGAATATATTTTTTCAGATAGAAATGCTTACTGCGATAATTACAATAAATATGCTGAGTAGTGTGAATGTGAATTTTGTATTAATTTGATGATAGGATACTATAATTGATGACAATCAGAAGTATGCAGTTATTTGCCAAGACAAAAGATTATTTATTTGTTGTTGTTTATAGAACCTGTTTATTTTGGTGTCCAGTTGATGAATTCAGTTATTACTCTCATGCATTAAGTTAACTTGATTGCCAAATGATATTTATACAATATCTACTTGTGACAAAATTCTTATTATCTGAAACCTGCTTCATGTTGTCTAAATATAAACTTGGTATTCTGATGTTTACGTCCTGGCATAAAACAGACAAAAATGGAAGGTATCTGCATGAAGTGTGGTACAAACCAGAAATTTGGTATTACAAGTCTGGTACAATCAGAAGCCTGGTACAAATCAGAAGTGTAATATGAATAAAAAATGTGGTCCAAATCAGAAACCTGGTACAAATCAGAATCCTGATACAAATCAGAAGCCTGGAACAAATTTGAACTGTGGTGTAAATCAAAAACCTGGTACACATTGGAAGCCTATAGTATAATAATTCAGAAATGTGGTCCAAATGCGAAGCCTGGTACAAATAAGATGTGACTGAGAAGACCCTGACAAATCTATTAAGAATTCAGAATCTAACCTTATAATGTGACTTATTATTGCCAATGAGACAACTATCCACAAGAGTCCAGAATGACGTGGATTTAAGCAAATATAGGCCACCAAATTCATTCAGATTTTGAAATATTGAATAAAGAAAATAGAAAAAAGTTCAAGAAATACCTCTATACAGCTATATCTTATTTGACAAAAGTTATCATTATCAATTTATCACCACTCTTAGAAACTCTAGGAAACTTCATTTTAATCTTGAAAAGAGGAACTGGTAACTTAAATAGTATGTAAAATCTCATTACACTGGTACATGAATTTTACTACAATTCCAAGGAATACAAGATAGATTTCAACCATAATTTTATTCATATGATTTTGATAAACAAATTTTGAGAAACTTGAAACAGATATTGCTAAATATAGTATATCAGGGACGTTATCCTCATGGGAGATCTAAATGCACATATTAACTGTAAAGAGTTAGATTTCATAACAAATGAAGTAGATGACAGTTTGGATAACTTTCTTCCCACTAATTATGTTGCAGATAGTGTATGCAAACTTAGAAATACTCAAGTACACCAAAAAACTAATAACTATGGAAAACTTATACTTGACTTATGCACAGAATCTCAATTAAGAATCCTTAACGGAAGAACACTTGGTGATTCGAAAGGTAAAATCACTTTCTATAATCATAATGGTGTGTCTATTGATGACTATTGCTTATGCTCATCTGAATTTTACCAAATATTGTCAATTTTAGTGTAGGTCAATATGAACCAACAATCTCTGATCACTGTCCAATTTCAATAACCATACTATCTCAATTAGTAAAGGAGCCATTGAATAATTATGTTAAGCCTACTCTTAGAAGAGTTAAATGGACTAATAAACGAGAAGAAATTTTAAGTCTAATATGTTGAAGTTAAACTTTAAAACTATTAACTCCGAATTAGATAATTTAACCCAAAAATGGATGCAAATAATGCACTTGATTCCACTTTAGCTCAAAGTGTTAATGACACAGTCTCAAGTTTATCATCAATATTATACAATGCTGCTTTTTAAGTAAGACTAATAAAACCCTGTTACAGCCAGGAGAAGTAAACAAAGAAAAGCAAAAACCATACTATGATAATGAATGTGAATCTAAATATAGGTCTCTAAAAGTCTGACTAGAAAATTGTGTACTGAGCCCTGGAATGATAGTCTTAGACACAAAGTATTATATCATAAAAGGAACTAAATAAAGTCATAAGGAAAAATATAGACAATTTAGACATAAAATGATAAAACAAATTATAGATTCAAATAATAGCTGTTCAGATGATTTTGGAAAACTATTAAAAACTTAAAAGGAGAACTTCAAGGATCCCAGCTCTAACATACAACCTAAAGAATGGTTTGAATATTTTAATAAATTAATGAATATTAATTATGATAAAATGTACTTAACGATCAGAAAATTTATACTGCTTTTAATGATTGTAATACTGAGATTTTAAACAGTTATATTACAACTGAGGAGGTGGTTATTGCAGCTAAATCTTTAAAGAATAATAAAGCAAGTGGTTCAGATTGTATTACAAATGAAATGTTGCAAATATCTTGTAATATGAATATTGATGTTTATGTAAAATTGTTTAATCTTATTCTTAAGTCTGGTATTTACCCAACTTTATGGAGAGAAAATTTTATTAAGCCCATTTTAAGGGTGGGTGTTTTAATGATCCATCTAATTATCGAGGTATAGCCCTTTCAAGTTGTTTAGGAAAATTCTTTCTTAAAGTTTTATATAGTAGATTAGAAAAATATCTTGAAGGAAATAAAATTATTTGTCGTGAGCAAATTGGATTCAGAAAGGAAGTCGAACAAGTGATCATGTTTTAACTCTTAAAACTATTATTGATAAGGCATTTAAGTCATCAAAAAGATATATGCCTGTTTTATAGATTTCAGGAAGGCATTTGATACTATTAACAGGGAGGCTCTCTTTTACAAATTGTCTTATTACAACATAGATGGCCTCTTTTTCGGTATAATGAGAGATATGTATAAAGAGGTTTTGTACTCCGTGAAGATCTCTGAAGGTGTCACTGATTTTTAAATTCCACAGTTGGGGTAAAACAAGGTGTATTTTAAGTCCCACATTATTTTCTTTATATATTAATGATTTACCCCCTATTTTTGACTCCACATGTGATCCGCCCAAGTTAAATGATAATGATATTTCATGTTTGTTATATGCTGATGATTTAGTTCTTATTTCTGAAACTGCTAATGGCCTACAAAATGCCTTGATAAGCTAAGTTTATATTGCACTAGTTGGGATTTAACAGTAAATCTTGACAAAACCAAAATTATGATTTTAACAAATCTGGTAAAAACTTATAAAAGACAAGTTTGTATTTAATGATAATGTTTTGGAGCACTGTACAGAATATAAATATTTGGGTATACTGTTTAAACCCTCTGGTAGTTTTACTGAGGCAGTGAGACTTCTTTGTAAAAAGCCTCAAAAGCTATATTTTGTATCAGAAAACTGTTATTTTCTGAAGATATTAATGTTTTACCTCACCTCAAGCTTTTGATGCTTGTGTTAAACCTATACTTCTTTATTGTAGTGAAGTATGGTCTCTATATATGATTAAAGATATTACAAATCTAGAGTCAAAATATTGGTCTTTGGCTACCAATAAAATTCAGATTAAATTTGCAAAACTTTAATTGGAGTAAATAAAACAGCTGTCAATTTAGCAGTACTAGCTGAACTTGGTATGTATCCAATTTTATAGAAGCATTAAAACTATCAATTGGCTTCTGGTTGCATGTGATAAAATCTGGTAATAATTGTTTACTTAAAGATGTATATAGTTCAAACCTGCAATTAACCAATGGATTTGCGAATAAGATTGAACAGCTACTTGCTACATTAAATTTTTCACATGTTTGGGAAAATCATGATACTATTTCAAAAAGCCGTTTATTATATGCACTTCATACCAAACTTAATGAAAGATATCTGAATTATTGGAAAGAAAATATTTTTTGTGATGATAAATCATTGCACGGTAATAAGCTCAGAACATATAGACAGCTTAAAGAAAATTACAAATTGAAACCTATTTATTGTTAAATATTGACAGAAAAGTAATAGGACATTTTGCCAAAATTCGCATAAGTAATAGTGTTCTTAAAATTGAACAAGGACGACACACAAAAACACCTGTAGAAGAAAGAATTTGTCCCTTGTGTCTTTTAGAAGTAGAAGATGAATTTCATTTCACTATAATATGTACAAAACTAAATACAATTAGAGAACAATTATTTTCCAAAATTAGTGAAATAGTTCCTCTTTTTAAATATGACTAATGAAGCAAGATTTAAATTTTTGTATACCTGTGGTGAGACTGATATAATTAAAATTATTGTAAAATTCATAAGCACCATGTATAATTCTAGAAATGCTTTATTGAGTACTTAATAACTTTGTGGTACCACCTCCTCAGCAGAGATTATATACATTCATTTATTATTGTAACAATATTTTCTTTTAATAATGGAGGATATACAGTTATATAAATAATGTCTATAAATGTGGTTAGATTATGTTTGTATGTTTATGTATAGTCAATGTCTATTGTCTTGGTAACAATCCTATAATTTTGGATTTTGAACCAATAAATTATCTTATCTTATCTCTTATCTTATCTTATGATTTGGTTTCTTTGAGATGTTTAGGTGCTATCAGCTATTTCATCAGGTGGGGTGGAGTTGATCAAAATTTAGATGCAAGGATAATTGGGATGCCTTTTTGTCATTATGAAATAGAACACTAATATTTGCCACATTGAGTCATACATTGGATTGTTCTGTTCTATAGCAGGTGCTGCATAACTTTGAAGTGAACGTTATAGCACTATCAAATCTCATAACTTTTGCACAAAGTATACATATTTTGAGCCACACAGTAAAATTGGAAAGTTTTAGACTTTTCTTTTGTCCAGTTTAGATTTCTTCATTTAGGTCTATTCAACAGAAACCCTATTTGTTATTTTGATTATAGTTATAGTACAAACATTTCAGATACATTTCGATTACATTGGTATTGGTATATGTTTTTTTTTAATTTTTTTTTTTTTTATTCTGCCAACCATTACTGTTATTTTTTTCTATGAATTTGACAGGTATTTCAGAAATAGGACAGGGATTTAATTGTTAATTCTGCTGATCAAAAGTTTCTGTATATTTCATTTATAAAGAATTGATAGAATTATATTAATCCAATATAGAAATAAGGAGATGTGGTATGATTGCCAACGAGACAACTATCCATCTTAGTTCAAATGAAGTGGATGTAAGCATTTATAGGCAACAATGAGAAAAACCCATACTGTATAGTCGTCTATAAAAGGCCCTGACATGAAAAATTTGAAACAATTCAATTGAGAAAACTAACAGCCTGATTTATAACAAAACAATTTACAAAAACAAATATGACAGACACACTGTTTTTAAGAATTTTTAGATTCTGGGACATGCAAAATTTTTTTTTTATTAGAAATTGAAGTAATAACTAAAGTTGGTTTTTGTTGTTGTGGTTATAATCCTTTTTTTTTTTTTTTTAGAATTTTAAGTTCAATTGTGACACATTTCTGTGAGATTTAAGTATAATTTAGAATGTGCACTGAGTTCAGCAGCATGAAGTTAGTACAATCCAGCTATTACTTTTCCATTTGTTAAAGTTATTGATATAATCTTGACAAATCTGTATACTCAAAAGTGCATTGTTTGTAATCTAACTTTTGATATAAATTGCTTCAAAATTTGGTCGAGACATTTAAGAATTTCAGAGAAATAACTACTTACACAGGCATGACAGAGGAACACAAATCTAGCCCAAACCTAAAAACAAATTGATGGAGAAATTATTTTAAACTTAATTGAAGTTGTATATGTTTAATGATAAAAAGGTTTTGGTAGTAATTGAATTGAAAATGAAACCCTACCATTGCATGTATTGACTATTGCCTACTGATTAGTGAGATAACCATCTTTTAAGAACACCCAAATCTGTTGATCACAGATAAGTTATCTACATACTTGTACAAATTAGTGGTGACATTTAGTTATATGTTAACTTGTTACCTTATTTCATTTGACATTTACGTTTTCTCTTTTCCAACTCAGTTATTACCCTACAATGTTTAAAATTATGCATGCTTGTATAATTTTCAGTGTTTAATTTTTAAAATTTTATGAATGAAGTTATAGTTGTATATACCTTTATAGTTTTGGCTGAATATGGGATTGGTTGACATGAAGATGCAAAGAGAGGTTGCAAATATATAAACGAGGCAGCAATCCAACAGCACAAATAATGAAAAGACATTTAGATGGCAGCATTCAGTCTTCAACTAAAGACAGATGTCTATACAATATGTCAAGCTCTTCAATAAGTTTATTTAAGCCAGAGATGATGCTATTCATTTGAATGCATATTGATAAAATTTACATGACAGTCCTATCAAACAATTCAAACTTTAATCTTAAAATACAAGTTTGACCCTGCCACATATTCTTGTGCCTTTCCCACTCCTAAACATCCTCTGTAGTTTTCAAACAGCCTATTTTAATGTTTTTCCTTATTTGAAGAATTGAGTGTTGGAAGCAGATCTTTAATTGTTTCTGCTTAATTTGTCCACACTTTTTAAAGACTTGGGATGGTTTACGAGCTTGACAAATTGCATAGACACCTGTATTTTGGTTATTATTGTAAGGTGGTTGCTGTCTTATTGATGCCCTTATTTACCTGGTATATTGGTAGGCACAGACTATTTGGTTATTATTATAAGGTGGTTGCTGTCTTATTGATGCCCTTATTTACCTGGTATATTGGTAGGCACAGACTATTTGGTTATTTTTGTCAGGTGGTTGCTGTCTTATTGATGCCCTAATTTACCTGGTATATTGGTAGGCACAGACTATTTGGTTAAGGGAAGCCTCCCTATATCATTTACTGAATGTTTCAATGTGAGATGAGACAAAGTTAATCTTTGCACATTAGAAACATTTACATCTTGTAATATTGGGCCTCCTTTTGATAAACCATGGAAAAGACTTTGTTGTAGACAAATAATTCTAGATCTGTGTACTGCATATATCAAAATATCACCACACATTTTAAAGTATATGAACAAATTTAGCTCCACCTTAACTTAAAGTTTGAAGACCTGAGCTTTCATAGCTTGAGGCTTCTTGTAGCTTTAGTTGTATAAACTTGTTAAATTGTCCACCCTTTACTGTAAGGTTATCTGTAATTAGTTACTCAACCAACAATAGTTTACGATAATGGTTTGAAACTTTCAATGTTTTTATTAAGGTTAAAATGTACATTAGTATTCTTATAGGATGATAACCTCTTTGAAGAAAAATGGAAATCTTTATTTCTCATACATATTGTTGATTTTGTGAGTAAGAATTTTATGAAGTAAGTCTGTGAATGCTATTATGATGTGAGTTCGAATGAATAAAAAGTCTTTAGATTTATGATACAAAAAATATATAAAATTTATGTTTTGAAAAGCTTTAGGTAAATTGTTTTTAATTGAATAACTTTGAATATGATATTATGGTATGTATATGGTAATGGGAGTTATTAAAAGTTCATCAATTATAATTGATCTTTTATGTGAATTAGTTAAAATGAGCAGTTACTGTGTGAATGAAAAAAAATACAAATGTATGGTATTTCATTTTCTTATTTAGTATCTATCTGTTTTGGTTTTTGATTTTGTCTTGTTGAGTACAGTAGTTTCTCCATTATAAGGCTGCCCTTATTGCAAAGGAAAAGTGGTCTAACTGTTGAATTGATGTGGCCTTTCCAAGAAGCTATCAATTTTTGTTAATTTAGTAAAATAAAATATAATTTAGATATGTTGTCTAGAGTTATGTGAAGCAGTACCAACAGGTTGTACCTGTACATATTGATATACAGTAAAGTCATATTAGTGTTACAGCGTAGAATAGTTGGGTATGCAAAAGAGAATTTTTTCCTAATTTGTATTACTTCTCTTTGCTTAAAATGACCAAACCTGTTTAGTCGTATTGAAATGCTTCTAATTGGTTTTAGTTCTAAAAAGTTGTAAAGCAGTCTATATAACACGAGTTTTGTGACGTTTCCAGGTTTCTGTTTTAGTTTCAGCTTGATTTGTTTTTCTTTCAAATGTCATTTTCAAAAGTCTTCAATAAAACTAGATTTGATGGTTAAACACCTTCTTGTATGTATTTTTAGGATGTGGCAACTCTATGTTCTTAATATGAATTCAATTAAATGATGGCCCAAATATTGGATGATTTTGAGTTTGTATTCAAAGAATGAATTTAAAGGGACATATTTACCATTACCAAAATAAATGTAAAGCTTTAATAGTACATGTACAGTAAAGTCATATTGCTGTTACAGCGTAGGATAGTTGGATATGCAAAAGAGAAATTTGTTCTAATTTTTATTATTTCTCTTTCCTTAAAATGACCAATCTGTTGTGTCTAATACAAATTAGATCAATTTTGTTTTGGAAGTCCATCGAAGCTAAAATGTCAAAATTGTCTTCAACAGCAACATATAGAAATGATTGAATGAATTACTTTTCTATATATCTATGAATATACGTAAATTAATTGAAAAATGTTCCATGGTATGTCATTATTGAGACTACTTAATATTAAAATTTCGTTTAGTTTCATAAACATTCTAGTTTTGACCCTGTATGTTCGAAAATTGGCTATTACAACTTTTTTGCACTATTTAAATCATGCCAATTTTCTGAACCAACTATCCACTATAGAACAAGATAATATTAAACCTCCTGTGAAGTAAAACTTGTTAAAATTCATCTATGACATCATCAATGGGTTAAAAATCATAAAAAGTGATCATAATAATTACAATGATAAGGTCTAAACTGACAATTATACCAGCTTTATACACTTTATGTATGATTTGTATCTGAAAGCAACAATTATACCAACATTAATTCACTCAGAAAATTGCTGTTACCTCTCAAAGCCTTTGATCCTCCAAAATGATTTTATTGCAAAAAAATTGATGTGACCGAATTTCTAATCACAAATAAGATCATCAAGATTGTCTTCACAGATATTTTTGTAGTTATTAGATGACCTATTTTTTAATGTAGAATTTGTCTAAATCTTTGCTTTAAGTACTTCAATAAAAGAGTATTTGTATGCTTGATGATAGAATTCTCAAGACAGTTGTAAAATGATTTTCTCCTCACTTTCTGGTGGGTGTTACCAATCTTGTACAGATTTGTGAAAGTTATTATGAAGATGTTGTTGCTTAGTTCATTCAAAATCAAGATTGTATTAGATTAATGTTCCATAAAAATATAATTATATTAGTTTGTACTTGTTTCAAGGACCTTATCCAAGTTGCCCATTCACTTTATATCGAGGTTGTGGATGACTTTTTTAACAATATCAGCTGTGGTGGTTCTTTTTACAATGACCTTATCCAAATTGCACTTTTTACATTCACTTTATATCCAAGTTGTGGATGACTTTTTTACAATATCAGCTGTGGTGGTTCATTTTACAATGACCTTATCCAAGTTGCACATTTAACATTTGCTTCTTATCCAAGCTGTGGATGACTTTTTTTTTTGACAATATCAGCTTTGGGCGTTCTTTATACAATAATTTTTTTAACAGTTATCATTTTATGCAAATAGTCAATATATCTTTCAGTTAATGGTGATTGTTTTTTTTAAATAATAGGTAAAATATATTTGGTTGATAGAATGTTGTAAGGTGAATATGTCATTCTGAAAGGAGTCACCTAACCTTGACCTTGCTTTATTTTCCAATGATCAGCATAATTTTTATGCCCTGCTGTAGCGGAGGGGGTCCGGAAATTGGTTTCCGTTCTCTAACTTTAGTTTGCCTCTACCAAATGTTATGAATCTTATACACAATGCTTAATACCACAAAACACAGGTCAAGTTTGAATTAGGGTGGCATCACTTTTACCTTTCTAGAGTTATGCCCTTTACAAATGGAAAAATTGCTGATTTTTTTGTTTCTGTTCTCTAATTTAGGTTTTCCTCAACCAAATGTTATGAATATTATACACAATGCTTATTACCACAAAACACAGATCAAATTTGAATTTTGGTGGCGTCACTTTTACCGTTCTAGAGTTATGCCCCTTTTACAAATGGAAAAATTGCTGAATTTTTCGTTTCCGTTCTCTCACTTAAGTCGCCTCAACCAAATGTTATGAAACTTATACACAATGCTTATTACCACAAAACTCAGATCAAGTATGAATTTTGGTAGCGTCACTTTTACCGTTCTTGAGTTATGTCCTTTATCATGTTATATGCAAGCGGGGGCATCATCTGTGTCCCATGGACACATTCCCCATTTATTTTTCCTGCTTTGGTCAGATTGTCAGTTACTTTGAGTAAAAGGTCAATTTGTTTTTCAGTAGAATCATTGAATCATTGTAAGGTGATTAGGGATTTTAAGGTAAATTGATAAACATGAATAAATAGAGATTTAAATATATTTTAATGAGACAGCATCCAAACCCCCAGTCCCCCTTTTTCCAAACCAAAAAAAAAAAAAAGAAAAAAACCCCAACAGAAACCATTATTGGAAAATGGTTCATAAATTGGTATTAATGAAAAGCATTTATTTTGGAGATTCATCTTACTAGCTGGCTGGCAAGTCCTGCAATCAAGAAACAGGAGTTTCATTATGGCAATGCTAGAATGCTTAAGTCAACAAATGTTTACAAGTGAATGCTTATTTTAACTTCACATTCAAGGATTACAAAAATATTAGAAGAAAATTGCGAAAGGCATCCTTGTAGAATAATTGAGAATGTATTCTTTAGACTTCAGTAATTTTTCAGTTTGTATTATAAAACTGAATTTTGAATCAATTCATTGATAAATGTCTATTTCACAGCAGACAAGAGTACAGACTAATTTAATTTAATGTATAATGTTACATAATTTAAATATGTTATATTGTATAATAAAGTTTAATCATGTGTAAAATATAGCATTAAACTTTTGAGTACAGCTTCAAATTTCTTGTATTCATGGTCATGTTATATCCTGTTACATCCAAGGTTTTGACATGCTTATCTTTTTTGTCTGTAGAGCGATATTTTTGTTTTACAAATCCACTTGTATGTGAGAATGAAGATGTTTCTCTTTCAAAAGAGTTTTGATTTCCTATACATGTCAATTGTTTCAGCCTTTAGTTTTTGTCTCACCTGCGACAAAAGTCGCAGAAAGCGAAACATAGGGATTGCGTTTCTGGTGATGGTGACGGCGATGGCGACGATGATGATGGCGTCAACAATTGTTTAGTTTTCTGCTTAAGTTAGGTCAGGGTCCAGTGACTCTGAATTAATTAGCAATTTTCAATGTTAAGTTTTCTGCTTAAGTAAGTTTGATAGGAACTAATTGTCATAGATCAATGATATTTTGTATGAAGTTGCATTACTATCAGAACATATCAGTTTGAAATCTATTTAAAGGCCCTGCCCCCTAGGTCATGGTCCAGTAACTTTGAATTAATTAGCAATTTTCAATATTAAGTTTTCTGCCTTAGTTAGTTTAATAAGAACTACTTACAATTGACAATTATATTTTCTATATAGTAACATTACTGTCCGTACATCTCAGTTTGTTGACCATTTTGAGGCCCTGCCCACTAGTTCATGGTCAAGTGACTTTGAATTAATGAGCAATGTTAATGACCATCGGGTTGTCTTTTTCTGAATTTTATGCCGACAGGCAAGACATATCTCTGTGTCAACAGTTTATTTTATGTTGTGTTTTGTAACTGTTGATTGTCTTTTGGTCATTTTTGTCTCGCCCTGACGAAGTCAAAAAGCGAGACTTAGGTATGCTGTTTCCGGCGTCGGCGGCGACGGCGGCGGCATCAACAATGTATTAGTTTGTGATTAGGTCTAGTTCATGGTAAACCACTAGTGGTAGGTCAATGATATTTGGTATGCAGTTGTATTAGCATTGGCACATCGCATTACCATGGAGATTATTTGGCCCCACCCCCTCAGTCAAGGTCTATTGACTTTGAAACTTTTCATAGTTTACATGTATTAGTTTGTGATTAGGTCAATTTATGGGGAACCACTAGTGGTAGGTCAATGATATTTGGTATGCAGTTGTATAAGCATTGGCATATCTCATTTCCATGGAGATTATTTGGCTCCGCCCCCTTAGTCATGGTCTATAGACTTTGAAAATTTTGCTAAGTTAACATGTATTAGTTTGTGATTAGGTCAGTTCAAGGGAACCATTAGTGGTAGGCCAATGTTAATTGGTGTTCAGTTGTATAAGCATTAGCACATCTCATTTCCATGGAGAATATTTGGCCCGGCCCCCTCAGTCATGGTCTATTGACTTTGAAACTTTTGCTTAGTTTACATGTATTAGTTTGTGATTAGATCAGTTTAAGATGAACTGCTAATGTTAAGTCAATGATATTTGGTATGCAAATGTATCGGCATTTGCAAGTATCGTTTCCATGGAGATTATATAGCCCCACCCCTGATCATGGTTCATTGACTTTGAAACTTTTACATAGTTTACAAGTTAATGTTTGTGTTTAGGTTTGTTTAAAGGGAACGACTTATAATAAGTCAATGGTATTTGGTATGCAGTTGTATTAGCATTGGCACATCTCATTTCCATGGAGTATATTTGGTCCTTACCCTCAGTCACGGTCTATTGACTGTGAAACTTTTGCTTAGTTTACATGTATTACTTTGTGATTAGGTCAGTTTATGATGTACCACTAATGTTAAGTCATTGATATTTGGTAATACATTTGCAAGTTTCATTTCCACGGAGATTATATAATCCCACTCCCTCATTATGGTTCATTGACTTTGAAACTTTTGCATAGTTTACAAGTTAATGTTTGTGTTTAGGTTTGTTTAAAGGGAACGACTTATGAAAAGTCACTGGTATTTGGTATGCAGTTGTATTAGCATTGGCACATCTGATTTCCATGGAGATTGCTTAGCCCTGTACCTTCAGTCATGGTTCATTGACTTTAAATATTTGCAAAACTTACATGTTAAAGTATTGCTATTTTAATTTCAACATTTGCATTATCAAAATAACAAATAGGTGAGACATATCTCTGTGTTAACAGTTTATTCATTTTTGCCACGGTTTTGTCAGTTTTTCCTCAACTTATGCGTTTGAATATCCCTTTGGTATCTTCCCCCTTTCTTGTATTTCACTTTATACATTTTTACTGTAAAGTAGTAAATTTTCACGAGGGTTTTTTTTTTCCCGCTTATATATCACTTAAGATAGGATCATGAAAATATCTACTGGCGTAAATATGATCTTAAGGGAAGATCAGATACAGGGACAGAAAAATTGTGAAAATAAAACCGAATGAACACTGGTTTAGCCCTAGAATTTGGGACATTTTAACTCAGTGAAAAATATACCACATAACAATATTTGGTGCATTTTAAAAACTGTTAAGAAAATAAAACCTGAAGAATGAACTAAACATATATCTTATTTATATTTTAGATCTCTAATAAAATTTAAAGGCTTTAAAAAAATGACCATTGAATTTAATCAAAATATTAACCACTGAAATTTAGAGAATACATAAATGTTTTTGTGTATGTCCAGTTTTACTGTATAATACAGAATTTAACTCTAGTCTTTGTGATAGTTCAGAGGAATCCTCAATGGTTTGTGCAAAAGCATTTGGAATATTGAATACAGAAAACTTAATATATAAACATTTCGTGCATTAATACAATTTACAGCTAGTTAAAATAAGTAAAACCTTTAGTATAGATTACATTAGATTTCGTTCCGACAGATTATCCTTCTCTTTTGGATGGTGTCCATGTACTTTTGTATTATTGCGGTTCAAAATGTTATCTATAACTGTAATATAAGATACAAAAGTCCAATAAAATTAACTTGTGAAAATTTTTATATGCTATATGTTGTCTCACACAGTTATAGCAAAACAATAATTTGCATAAATAAATAGGTTAAATACATTTTATAGTTGAGAACATTTGTCAAATAACTGACAGAAATATTATAGTTTAACATGATTCTTATGTAGCTGAATTTTTCAATTTAGGGTAGAAGTACCAGTTATTTTTAACATAAATGTTATTACAATGTACAATTAAAGTATCATGTTATACTAAAGGTGAAAATGTAAAGAAAGTTGAATTGTCATAGTAAGATCAAGAACTAAGTACTGTAAGATCAGAATTTTTGGCGATGTTTTTATTTTTGAAAAAATTACGACGATATAGGTGTTGCAAAAATGAAAACTTAAATTTTAGATTTTGATATCAATATTAGTATGCAGCATTTCCTAAAAGCGCAATAATAAATCCTGAATGTGTGTCAATTGTTGAACAGTTGCAATAATAAATGTACACAAAAACTTTCTGACTTTACTGTATATAACTATGAAGGGGAAACTTTCTGACTTTACTGTATATAACTGTGAGGGGGAAACTTTCTGACTTTACTGTATATAACTGCCAGAGGGAAACTTTCTGACTATACTGTATATAACTGTGAGGGGGAAACTTTCTGACTTTACTGTATATAACTGTTCTGACTATACTGTATATAACTGTGAAGGGGAAACTTTCTGACTTTACTGTATATAACTGTGAAGGGGAAACTTTCTGACTTAACTGTATATAACTGTGGAGGGGGAACTTTCCTGTTAAGATTGTATTGGTTAAAAAAGGATAGAAAAGAGAATGCTTATTTCTTATATTTATTTTTACAATTTGTTGTTTATTTTTTAAGGATCACTACAGAGGGGCAGTAGGAGGTGGTGTCATCCCGAATTCCAGAAAAGATAAATCAGTTTCATGGATCTTGAAAAAAATAAATCATTAATTCCAGAGTTCAGATAGTTGAAAATCCAGAATTCCCTTGGAAATAAAGGCCCAATCCCAATTTGTCACAAAAATAAAGGCCTAATCCTGATGTCCTGAAAAAGGTCCTTCAGCCCTCACTACAGTCAAAGTCAAAATGTTATGGGAACAGAAAGCTTCAAATGCCTTTCTGGTTTTAAAATTTCTAATTTTATATTAAATTTTGCTATTTATATGACCTATAAGAATGATATATTTAAGTCATACCAAGTATTAAAAGATTTCTTCTATCTCATAGCTTTCTGTACTTGACCCAGATTTTTATAAAAATTTACTTTTAATTTGTATTCTTTAAAAATTTGTAGTACAAGTCTATTGATGTATAAAACCACAAAATTATTATATTATCAAAACACTTAGTGTCAGACAGACAGTATGGTTAAAGGCTATAGCACTATCCTAATGTTATTATACCATATATAAATTTCATGGTGGTGTTAGTCTGTGGTATTCATTCATCTGAATTTTAATTACATTACGACCAATACAGGCGGTACTAGTCTGTTATGATCTCTGCACGGTATGGCCAATGATAATAAGTATATAAGATGATATCCTTTGATAATGATTTGTCCAGTTTTTACTTTTACAGACTTATAATGGAACAGAAAGAATGTTCACTAAAAGTCACGGAACAGTAAATCTGTATCATTGTAGAGCAGTTAAGACTGGACCAATTCATTGTTTGTCTAATATAAACTTCTAGAGATTCTATGATACATAGGACTAGAAAAATATACTTTTCCTCAAAATTTGAATACTACTAGAGGACACTGAACTTTTTGTACATCATTTCTACAGTAAATATTTGAAAATTGATAGAAGTATTAATTGTTGTCTGCAGTGTGTCATTTTGTATGACTTTTTGAACAAGGTGTATGTGGTTCTTTTAAGTTAATAACTTTTACCAGTATTATTGATTGTCCAATATACTTCACAATTAAATGATAAAGAGATTCCTTTTAGCAGAAAATAGGCCCAAAGTCCAAATTAGTTCATTCAAGAAAGTTTGAAGGGGACTTAGGGAGTACATCAGTTTTCACCACATGCGCTTGGAGAATGGACCTCCCTTTTTCTTTGTTTGTTTTTGTATTTTATTTTTTTTTTGTACATAGTCCTTAATATTTTAACAATTTTTTGATAACAGTAGTTTATATATAATGTCCCTCTATTCTTATTTACCATAAAATATAAACCATATGAACCCTGCTTTGTACTAAGCCTACACTTTAAGCAGGATTTTTAACGAGATAGTTTACTAGATTACAATCAACAGGAGGACATGTCACCCTACCCAGACACAAGACTTTGCTCTTACTCATAAATGCCTTGTGCTAATAGGAGAAGCAGCAAATACCAGTTTTCAAGTCTGGTTTGACTTGGCCAGTGATCAAACTCATGACCTCTTGCAGAAGACAAGCAGGCTACAAGAGACCACTGAGGTGGTACCATTTTTGTGTAGGAGGACTTGTACAAATATATAACCATTTGTTCTTAAATTTTGATAGAGGCTTCATTTCTCATGGCACTTCCTTCAAAGAAAACATATGGAAGCAGATCACTTATAAGTTCTACCACTCTATGTTGGAAGCATTGGTTTTGTGAGCTTGCTCAATAAAGGTCCTTTTATCTAATATAATTTTAAATGATATGCGTAGGATTTGACATCTTTGCCTTACATACACATCATTAACTTAGATAAATAAATGTTGTTTAACTCTTTCAGCCTGATTTGGTATCTTATGTTTATGGTTTACATTTTGTAGACATCACTTTTGAGATTGTCCAGCTATGGAAATATAAGTATCATATTATCATCATATTGCTGTCTTAGAGAATTAAGGTTTTATTAAGAAACATTCCGAGATAAAAATAAGTTATTCAAATATTTTTGAAACATAAATTATGTGGTTAACTGATTTATAGATAAACTACCGCTATTTTCTGATGTTTGTAATAATAGGGTTGTTGTATAAGGATTATTGACAGTAAATGAAGCAAGTAATGAATGAATTGTAGTGAAAATTTAACTGTAGTTTGGTCATGATTTACTCAGAGTCTTGATGCAATTAAGTCATAATGCAATATTGTTATCTAGAAAAATCAGTTTGATGGAATTTTGAATCAAAGAGAAAAGATAAGTATTCTGAAGTATGACATAAGTAATGTTAAGCACAGTCTTCACCTAGAATGTTATGTATGAGTAATGTAAGCAGCAGACTTCTGTAATAGCAAAAGTTCATAATTTGATTTATCGGAAAAGACCCTTATGATAAATTATTAAAATTTCAACAGAGGGTTCATTCATTCTTGATTTACTCTCTTTCTGATCCTATATATGATTGTAGTAATCATGTCCCCATCCTGAACTTCATGCATGTTATTTTAATTTGGTTTGGGCGAGTGGAAACAAGCTATCTATCATAGGCTGTACTTTGATCAGTTTTTTTAGTTAATACTAGAATGTTAACACTGCACATGTGCTTTATTTTATTGATAATATGAAGCAGAGGAGTGCATATTTATTGGGTATGCATTGCTTCTTTGTTTTAAGTCTTTATAAAGACCTATTGACGTGAATAAAAGGAGATATATGAAAATTTTTTTTATGTAGCTTGTACCTATTGAGGACTGTCATGGTCATTTATCTATTGCTTCACTGGAGGATTCTCTTTAAATGCCAGTCGAAGAATGAGGTATTAAGGAATACCTTTGACTGTCCTTCTGTCTGTCCAAGCATATCTCTCAATAACTCAAATATGCTGCGAAGGGAAACTTTTCTTAGATTTTACACATTGTTAGGTTCTATGTAGACTAGCTGACATTTAATTTGATGATTTTCAGCTTAGTTTTCCAAACATATAGGAGTTAAATCAAGAAAAACAAGGCTATGGTTCATATGTCCAATGTCTGTCCATAATTGAAGTCAGTTTGCAGAATTTTAATAATGTATTATAGTAATCAATAAAAGTATTTTCGGAAGTTATAATATTAATTATTAGTGAAGTAGCTTTGTTGACCAGTACTTAACCACACCTAAATAAGTACTTGATAGGATTTTAAAGGATTAGCCATCACACGCTGATGGTCAAGTTTGACCAATACTAGAGAGTAGATAAGATAACATGTTGTCGTAGAGCACTCCAAAGATAGTAATGTAAAGCTGAATTTAATATGTTATACATGTATTTTATAAGGACCAAATTATCAGTAAAATGATAGGGTTGGAATGCCTTTGGACAGAGTGACTTTTATAAATGTCAAGTTTAGTTTATGGTCCTATATAATTGTATCAACCTAGTATTTAGTCCCCTGTGATAGTTTTGACTTTGTGTGTGTAATTGAATGTTTTAGAAGTTCAAAAGTCTGTCGTTAGTGTCAACAGTTTGTTAAGGGGTGACAAAATTGTAATTATTTTAAAGAATTTATAGGGGCGGATCAAGGGTTTTTGAAAGGAGGCATACTGCCAGAAAAGGGAATCCTTTGTTTTTGAATTATATACTGCCGAGCAGAGTGATTTGTAAAATATTTTGAACTATTTTATGCTAAAAAAATCATATAAATCATGAGTAACATGAGATAATTATTTTTGTTAGGCAATTAAAGGGGGAAGGGGCTACACCCTTTACACCCCCTGCATCCGCAACTGTTATTCCTATTTTAATTCTCTGGTTGATATGATTGTGTAGAATAGTTTGGTAGCTTATGATTGGTATACCGTATAGCGGGTTATTTTCATGGTGTAAAATTTCGCGATTTAGAGGCATCATAGTATACGAAAAATTTTGACGGTTTTATTTTGGCGGATTTCTTCAATCCCAACTTAATATTTTGGCAGATACTAAAATGGTTGCAGTTAAAAGTTGTAAAAATTGACAAACAAGTTAAATGATTGTTTTACCTGCACGAAGTCTTATTCATTGATTATATGTTGATACCTTTAATCAATAGAATACCGGTACTTAGATATTTGTCACAGGTGTACAAACTTTTTGTAAATGTAACGGTTGGTTAGTTATGAAATTGACAGGACCTTTGATGTACTAATTAGATAGATTATTAAAATTATCACGAGTGACTTGCAACTCTTATATAGTTTGACACTAATTAATAAGGATAAAATACCTGACAAAGTACCTTACACTCTTATATTATTAATTATCTTATTATGTAATCAATTAACTAATTAACACCTGACAGCCAGCTGCAGTGAACAATGGTCTTTTGCATTTATGGTGAATAAATTAACATAAACCATTATTGATCCGACGAACGGAATAACTGGATATTTTACTTTACTTATTATAAAGGACAAGACGTATGCATACATTTTCATGAATTTAATTTCGCGATTTCTTACCCGCCAAAATAAGCGAAAATAAACACCATGAAAATAACCCGCTATACGGTATTCCATAAATACAGAAGGATTATAGGACCGATACTTCACAAACACAAAAATACTTTGTATGATGAAAAAGACTAAATATTGACTTTGATTACTAAGTTCAAACATGCCAAGCAACATCTAGTACCACACATGTTGTACTAATCATTAACTTAAATATTTATGTAAAAAGTATTTGTCATTTAAAGCAGTCCATATTAACTTTGAATCAGTATTATGATAGGTATAATTTTAGAAGGAAAATGAAAGCAAACCTTTTCACAGTCCATGGTCTATGTTTAGTTTAGAGAAGTCTGTAGGTAAGAGAGCAATTTTTTGTTCTCAAGTAACTGTTATTTATGTTATATCCAGCTGTTTATTTGTTCATTAGTGTAGTATTGAGGTACAGATTTAGTTCAAATACTGTTGTTTATGGCCCATTTTTCACAGAATTACAAAGTCCCTTAATGCTTGGCAAATCATGCCTTCATGGCACAACTTTAGATTGAGTATTAATGAAAGGAAAATTAAATGCCAACGATAATACTTGCAATAGGTTCAGCTGCAGATCTTCTTCTGAAATTATCATCAGAGGGTGATCTCCTACATTTTTAGTTTGATTGCTTAGTTGATGCTTAGCATTCAGTGGCAAATATTGCATATCTATTCCAGACAATAACTTGGTCAATATGATATGAATATACCATTTGTTTGAAGTAGACAGACTTTCTGGGTCATATTTCTAATGTACTGACTCAAGGTAACAGTCTAAGTAAACATGTCACTCTACTAAGACACATTATATTGACACTGAGCCGACTGAAGTCAAAGGATTTATAAATGGATATGAAGAAATTTTAAGGAATGCTGTAAACTGATGACTGACCATCAATATTTGTCTTAGACATATTGATTTAATAATTGACAAACATAACAACAATAATTCTGGCATTAGATATATTTATTTGTGTATACATTATGGAAATGCAATCACAACAATCAATATCTTACCATTAATTAATCGGTACAATCAGAAAATTTTCCAAAGGCTGATTACTTCATTCACATCAAAGAACGTAAATAACTTTCTATAGCAATCTCAAGAAACATTCAGTAAAGACATCATAATTTTGTTTGTAGGACCTACTTTGTTGCCAAGTCCACATTGAGAGATGCAGAGAAAGAAGAATAAAACTATAGTGGATATGAATAATAAAGGAACCTCTTCAACTACTCTCTGAAATGGCAGTAGGTGGCCTTGGATATGAATAATAAAGGAACCTCTGCAACTACTCTCTGAAGGGGCAGTAGGTGGCCTGTTACAAAGCAAAGTTTCTACCCCATATCCAACTTAAGCTCATCTCCCTAAGATGCTAGCTTTATTTTGGATGTATTAATCTTGAATTGATGTTATGAATTCTTAATAGCATAATTTGAGACCTAAGACTTGCAGTTCTGTAATTTTTTTTTTCGAAAAGAATTAACACAATAAACATGCTATTAAAAGCACTGAAGTGTTTTACTTGATCTTGACCTTGATAAATTTTTTTTAAATTTTTATCTATGAATAGAAAAGGAAACCATGTCTTAGTATAGTCTACATTTACAAGTGTTTCCGACTGGTTGTTGTGGAATAAACTCCACAGTCTGTAGGTTATATTTAAAATCTCTCAAATGTTGTAACATTTTGTTTTTATGCTTTGAAGGTCATGGTTTCTACTCTCTTTGAACAGTTTTTATACGGCTGCAAAACATTTTTTGCGTCGTATAATGCTATGGTGTCGTCGTCTTCATTGTCGTCGTCTGCGTCAGTGTTGTTCGAAGACACATTTGGTTTCCGGACAATAACTTTAGTTTAAGGGAATGGATCCCTAAGAAATTTTACCAGAAGGTTCAATACCACAAAAGGAAGGTTGGGATTATTTTTGGGGATATGGTACCAACAGTTCAGGAATTAGGGGCCAAAAAGGGGCCAAAAACAAGCATTTTTCTAGTTTCCGGACAATAACTTGTGTGTTAGTGTATAGATCTCTCAGAAATTGTACTACAAGGTTCCATATCACAAAAGGAAGGCTGGGATTGAGTTTGGGGGTAATTGCCCCAACGGTTCAGGAATAAGGGGCAAAAAAGGGGCCAAAAACAAGCATTTTTCTAGTTTCCAGACAGTAACTTGTGTCTAAAATTGTACTACAAGGTTCCATACCACAAAGGGAAGGCTGGGATTAATTTGGGGGTAATTACTCCAAGTGGGAGAGGGTTCAAAAAGTTTTGGGGGATTTTTTTTTCCAATTTTTTTTGGGGGTTCATATTTTTTTTCTTCAAAATTTTTGAAATTTCAAATGATTGTTTTGTGCAATAGCAAGAAATCTTCAATTGCACAGTATTGCGCAATAGCACAGTATTAGGCAATAGCAAGAAATCTTCAATTGCCCAGTATTGTGCAATAGCAAGAAATCTTCAATTGCACAGTATTGTGCAATAGCACAGTATTGCGCAATAGTAAGAAATCTTTAGTTGCCCAGTAATGCACAATAGCACAGTATTGCACAATAGCACAGTATTGAGCAATAGCACAGTATTGAGCAATAGCACAGTATTGCACAATAGCAAGAAATCTTCAATTGCACAGTATTGCGCACTAGCAAGAAATCTTCAATTGCACAGTATTGTGCAATAGCAATAAAACTCCAATTGCACAGTATTGCGCAATAGCAAGAAATCTTCAATTGCACAATATTGCGCAATAGCAAGAAATCTTCAAATATACAGTATTGCGCAATAGCAAAAAATATTCAATTGGCCTGTATTGGGCAATAGCATAGTATTTTGCAACAACACAGTATTGTGCAATAGGACAGTATTGCACAATAGCAAGAAATCTTAAATTGCACAGTATTGGGCAATAGCAAGAAATCTTCAATTGAAAATAAATCCAATTTCAATGGGATTAATTTAAAGTCTTTAATTTTTGGGGGTTCTAACCTTGTATTACTTTTTTGGATATTGGGCCCCATTTTTAAAATGGTCTACATTGAGGTCAAAAGGGTCCAAAATCTTCATCAAAAACTGAATTATTGCAGCTGTATATGCTGAATCTAATTGTGCATTTAGAATTTTTATTTTGGGCCCTGTTTTCAAATTAGTCCATATTAATGTTTGAAGGGTCTAAAATTAAACTTTGTTTGATTTCAACTAAATTAAATTTTTGGCGTTTTTTTATATGCTGAATTTAACCATGATGTTAGGTTTTGGATATCAGACCATTCTAGGTAAATTAAATGTCCCATTTCAAATTTTTAAGATCTTTGACCACATTTATTTTGTGTCAGAAACCTATATTATGTCAAAAATTTGATCACAATCCAAATTCAGACAGTATCAAGCTTGAATATTGTGTCCAAACTTGCCCCAACTATTCAGGGTTAGACCTCTGCGGTTGTATATGGTTGCGCTCAGTGAAGCATTTTATTATTTTTGTAATTTCATCCTGCATCTGTTGGAAACAGTGAACTGCTTATATTTGATTGTATGGTAACCCCCATTTTTGTAAAGAAAAAAAGGGTGGCCTTTGACACAGAAATGTGAACAATTTTAGATATAGTAAGATCACATTAGCTCACCAGGTTTTGAAGGGCAAATGCAATTTTTTCTCGTTGTTTTTCCTCTGATGTCGACTTGGTGTTAAAATTTTTAAATCCTTATCCTTTGAAACTGTCAGGACATTGGAACCAAACTTAATAGTATAATGATTTATGTGCAGAATATAAACTAATATATTAGGCTGATACACAATAAACAGGTACAGGATATATACTTTGAACCCCAAGTTTAATGTTATTTTTTATTGCTTTTGTCTTGTTTTTTTTCATGAGTAAGTTATAATTAGAGAAATAGAGAATCATTTGAATGTAATTAAATCAAAGAGATACATGAACTGCATTAAAATGTGGATAGTGAGGTCATGTACCATGTAGGTATGGAATTCCTGTTGTGTACATGGCTACAATTGTGTTTGCCTTCTGTATCCGTCTGTAGAGTTTAGTGAAGAAAACAAGGCTGCATATGGTTATGAAAGGAACCATACAAAACATTATCTATTTTGTTATTTTATTTTGGTGCTAATACACAATTTTTCTTTCTTTCCAGTTAAAACAGTAGTTATAGATACAGGTAAGTAAAAGAACAATTTAGTTACTATCAAAATTATTTCTCTGTTTATAAAAAAAATAAACTGAAAAAAGTTTTAAGAACACAAAAATCAAGAATTAGATGTTTGACCATAAAAATAATGCATGCTTTTCAAGGTATTTTCAAATTGAATACTAGCAAATTCTGAAATCTTGCGGTAGTTACAAAAAAAAAAAGGAAACATTTAGATTATAACTTCTAAAATACATTGATTTCATAAAAAAATGTTCTATTCAGTAATGTATGTTGAACTTCTTGAAATTTAAATAATTGAAAAAATTTCTCATCAATTTGAGCAGTAATTTTTGCGGTCAAATGATAATTACTATGTACTTTATAAAGTGTGAAGTACTACTACAAGTAGTAAATCATCTTACAATTGTACATTAAAATAAATCCACCAGATAGTAGTTTAGAATCACTGCACCACTTGCACAACTTATCCTTTGCAACTGTCACCTCACCCCACCTTCACCTTTGAACTGTAGAAAATACTGTTGCACAATTTTCATGAATGACAAAAATAAAATTAAAATAACTGATTAGGTGTAAAAAATATCAAGGGGGTAATACATTAGTGTGGGAAAACTGGAGTCCCCATCTACACCTGAATAAAATAATTTTTGGTAAACCTAAACCAAATCTTTCAGAGGTAAGTCAATTTGACTTAAGTAGAAAATGTTGTCTTGTTTTTTTCTAAAGCTATATTCTTGAAGGAATAGAAAGTAAAAGACTGTTATTTGATAATCAGATAGTTATCCCTTCATTATATATAGATAAATCTTTGCTTTAAAAATAGATTCTGTTGCATAATCTTTACATTTATTTTTCTGCATGCTATTATAATTCTGTTTTTACAAATGTTCCTCTTGTATCTAGAATACTCAGCTTAAATGTTAATTTTAAGTAGTGGTTTATTTTGTAACTGTTCCAAAATAATTCAAGGTACTTATAAGTATAAAGAGAGTACTTATGATTCACCTTCAAAGTTCAAAAGTCTTGTGAACTATTTAAAACTTTTTAAATCTGTTATACAACTGAGTAAGATAAGATGTTTATGTTCTAAGTTTTGATATCAACTTAAAATCAGATGTTATATCTAACTTATGTAATTTTTGAATAGGGTATTTTGTTCGTAATTTTGTCAAATGATTAGTTATCAGTTTACATGTAGATATAAGGTTGATTACCAGAGTTTTGATCAGTAATTTTATTAAAGAATGAGAAAAACATTTTGCCTTTTTATTTAAAAATAACCTTTCCTAACTTTTTATTTCAATTTGTGTTTTATAAATAAACATACAAGCAAAATTGTGTAAAGTATTGTTAGTTTAAACAACCATGTAATAATCTTTGTTATGCTGGCTCATGCTGCAAAAGATGTTTCAATGTCACTTTTTAATCTATTGTTATTATTCACATATTTGGACTAAAATGTTGTGGACCTAATACCATGTTCACGCTATGAAATCTGCTCCGGGTCGAACCCGGGATAATTAATCCGAATTAATTACCCCAGTTCACACTTAATAAAAATTTAAACCAGTTTGGGATTTTCCCTCTCAACAGAAATAGAAAAGTAAGTACCAAATTGTAACCTGCATCTGTCCACTGTACATATTTACATTTTCTTTTTCATCACAAATGCATTATTTCGAATTCTGATTTTTTTTTACCTGTACTCCTGACCGCTTCGGAGGAGTTCCACATCAACAGCTTTCTGTGTTTTACATCACTTTATCCAAACTGCACCAATATTTCGCCGCATAAAAGCCACGGAAATCTTATAGGTTTCATCGTTTGTCATTATGCAGGTTTTTCAACATAGATAAATACACTTATATCCCTCTTGCTGCCGCTAATTTAATATGGGTTATATAATTCGTGACCCAGTAAATACGGTAACTGGACGTCTTTCAAAATATGACGTCATTCGAAATGTGACGTCACGTAATTGTTACGTCACATTGAAGACCTATTTAAGCAAACGTCCCTATAGCAACAACCTCACATTAACTTCCCTTTGCGTTCATATATAGAAGTGAGGTAGTTAACCCGGGTTAGCCCCACCTTAACTTCACGTCAAATGAGGGGTAATTTTAATCCAGATTCGCCCCGGGTTAAGGCGTTCACACTACCTAAAGTTAACCTGGATTAACTAATTCGGGTCGAACCCGGTTTAAAAAGGCATAATGTGAACGGGGTATTAGTCAGATTAAAGTCCAAAACACAAAAAAAAACAAAATTAAAGATGTCCGAAAAGCAGTTATTATCTGCAGCTACTAAGGAAATATAACAGCAAAAATAAGATATTGAGCAGCTTTACAGATTAATAACAAAAATTAAACATGGTCGTTATATAACTGTTGCTAACACTATGTGTTTGTTTTCTATGCACTGGGAGTGGTTATCCAATATTTTATCTTCAATTTATTTAGCTCGATGTCGCCAAAAACAAGACAGGGGCCAATGTACCAAATATAAAGTTCAGTGGTACTATAATTACAATGACAAACTATGTCAGAGATTTTGGTATGGTGGTTGTCGTGGCAACACCAACCGTTTTGAATCTGAAGAGGCATGTAAGGCCGCTTGTACCTCTAAAGTCATAGGTTTGTATCTATAAGTGATATTGTAGTGTTAGATAACAGTGCATAAATATGATGACATTCATTTGACCATATTCATAGAATCATCAAGTATTAAATCATGAGAAAAATAATTTACGAAAAGAAAAAGATAGTCTATACATAGGTGTCATCTTTCAAATCTTCAAAGTGGGAGCTTCACCTCTGATATTTTTTTTCTTGGGAGGTTAACTGTATCCCTATTTAATGTCACCTCATAACATTTTGTAAAAAAAAACATAAATGCAGGTTATGATAGCATTTTTATAAGGTCATGCATTTGAAAATTGTTGTGATGTTTCTTTTTTCAAATGAGAACTTTGAAGTAAAAATCTTGTTAGAATATATAGCTGAGAAGTGTTATGCAGCTAAAAATGACAAATTGATGTTCAGTGATAAATAAAACAACCACTGTTTCATTTCTGATAATGTTTTCTTCCATAAAAGTCAGGATTTGTGAAATAAATTTACTGACTGTCTGTGGCCATTTTTATAGGAGATTTTTACTCATTGTGTATGCTCTTTATTCATTAAAAAGAACCCCAAACATTATGCAACCCTGACTGAAAAATACTGAAATATTTATCATGCATCAAGGACAAGGTTCACTTTAGGCCAAATATGACCTTGAATTTCAACTTTATCATCAAATATTGAAAAGGACATAATTTGGTTCTTATATGTATCTTATTCCAAAGCCTTATTACTAGGTTAAACAAATCTCTTCATAAGAGTACATTAAAGGCTTCAAAGTCAGCACATTTTGGAAATATTGTCAAAATCTGATGATTTTGTGCAATTTTCAGACCCGAAAGCTTGAGAAAACTATTAGTTGCAACCTACCGTCTAAAATGTTCTGTAACCAAAAGATACCAGTGATGATATGGAATCCCTAGACACAAAACATTTCTGGCAAATTTTTACCAAAACTGACGTTTAAATACAAATAATGTATAATCAAAGGGTTATTACTTTCTATGTGAAATTTGTATTATTTTGACCTTGTTAAAAATACATCAAAATCTTAGGGCCAATTTTAATCCTTTGTGATCTACTTTGTAGTCAATGAAAGAACACTTGACTTATGATCAAGAAAGCATTTGACAATTGTGAATATTCTTTGACTTTTTGTGTCCCCTCTTGTCATGGAAGGAAATTCTAACTTCTTGGCAACATTCTAATAATTAAAAGAAAATTATTGAAGATGTATGATATTTCAAAATGTTTTTACAATATTGTTATCAACACTAAAACAGTAAACTACAGTTTTCTGAATGTCAAATTTGAATAGTTTGAGATTCTAACTCCTAAAAGGGTGATGGGCACAGAGCAAAAGGTTTAGGAAATTTTGAAAAAATATATCAGGAGGCTCCTGTTGCAAAGGGGAGAGTTAATACCTATGTCTATTTTTAAAACGATATTTTATTGGTCAGATTATCACATATATATGCAGTTATACTGTTATTTTATGCCATGAATCAATCATCATTTATATATCATAGTTCATTCATTTATGTTGAATGCATAGAGTGTTAAAATTACTCATTCTCTCCAAGAAATGAAATTTTGCACTTGTTTTCATTAAAAAGAAGGCAAAACTAGCTGTACAATTATAAGAAAACCCAGTATGACATTATACTGTGACTATGGCACGAAAAGAACACCTTTCAGTCTTTTGCCTCTTCATACTATTACAAAAATATATAACATCAAAGTTGCATGATGAATGGATTGCAGATCAAAAATTTGTATTTCACAATATCTTTATGAATGCTCCATATCTTTCTTAGTTTATATAATGATCACTAAGAACTTTTTTAGGGCTGAAAATTCACAAAATGTGTTTATTTTAAGTATTTTTTCTATTGGCTTTACCAAAATAGAAAGAAGCTATGCATCAAGTTATTAGTTATGATTCTGTTTTATATGCATGAGTGAAAGTGTTTGAGTGAATCTAGAGCATGTTCCTTGAAAGAGATATGATACTGAAAACATAAACTTGGTTTTATTTATATTATATCCTTTCCCTTCTATTATTTTTCATTATCCACCCTTTCCACTTTTTAAAGCCACTGTCACATGCACCCAAACCATACAATTCCTACCAAACCTGAAACTGTGAATAAGTAATGATACCAAAGTGTGAACTAATTATTGCTTAAAATATTATTACATTTGTAATTTAAACTATTTTGTAAATTTGATCAGACAAAGGTACGAATGGTAATACAGGTACTGACCATGGTACAAATGGTGGTGGACACAGTGGTACAGATCATGGTACAGATCATGGTACTAATGGTGGTACTCATGGTGGAATAGATAACTCAAGGAATACAGGTAAACCTTAATCTAATGAAACAAGTAAAGGGTGTTAACAGTTGTACAGATGGGGTTTTGACAGGTACAGATGGGGTGTAGATAGAAGTACAGATGGGGTTTTGACAGGTACAGATGGGGTGTAGATAGAAGTACAGATGGGGTTTTGACACAGGTACAGATGGGGTGTAGACAGAAGTACAGATGGGGTTTTAACAGGTACAGATGGGGTGTAGATAGAAGTACAGATGGGGTTTTGACACAGGTACAGATGGGGTGTAGATAGAAGTACAGATGGGGTTTTGACACAGGTACAGATGGGGTGTAGATAGAAGTACAGATGGGGTTTTGACACAGGTACAGATGGGGTGTAGATAGAAGTACAGATGGGGTTTTGACACAGGTACAGATGGGGTGTAGATAGAAGTACAGATGGGGTTTTGACACAGGTACAGATGGGGTGTAGATAGAAGTACAGATGGGGTTTTGACACAGGTACAGATGGGGTGTAGATAGAAGTACAGATGGGGTTTTAACAGGTACAGATGGAGTGTAGACAGAAGTACAGATGGGGTTTCGACAGAGGTACAGATTGAGTGTAGACAGTAGTACAGATGGGGTTTTGACAGTAGTACAGATGGGGTTTTGACAGTAGTACAGATGGGGTTTTGACAGAGGTACAGATGGGGTTTTGACAGTAGTACAGATAGGGTGTAGACAGTAGTACAGATGGGATGTAGACAGTAGTACAGATGGGGTGTAGACAGTAGTTCTGATGGGGTGTAGACAGTAGTACAGATGAATGGAACAGTAGTACAGATGGGGTGTAGACAGTAGTACAGATGGAGTGTAGACAGTAGTACAGATGGGATGTAGACAGTAGTTCTGATGGGGTGTAGACAGTAGTACAGATGAATGGAACAGTAGTACAGATGGGGTGTAGACAGTAGTACAGATGGAGTGTAGACAGTAGTACAGATAGGTGTAGACAGAGGTACAGATGGGGTGTAGACAGTAGTACAGATGGAGTTTCGACAGAGGTACAGATAGGGTGTAGACAGAGGAACAGATGAGGTGTAGACAGTTGTACAGATGTGGTTTTGACAGCGGTACAGATGGAGTGTAGAAAGAAGTACAGATGTGGTTTCGACAGAGGTACAGATGGAGTGTAGACAATAGTTCAGTTGGGGTTTCGACAGAGGTACAGATCGAGTGTAGACAGTAGTACAGATGGGGTTTTGACAGAAAAAATATTGATTGGGATGTAGACAATTCTATTGATTGGTGTGTAGTCAGTAGATCCACAGACTTTTACTGATTTTATATATATTATACATTTGTACATATCATTATTCAGATTGTATAACCAACCTTCTTTCACATTCAAGACTTGCATCGTTGGTGGTCTCGTGCTCACATCTAGAGCAAGACTTGTTTGCATGAATCTTGACTGTTTAACCAAAGACTTTAATAGTGGAACTTTTCTACCAAGCATGTAAAATTTAGGAGCAAGAGTAAAGAATTGTTGGATCATAAGTCAGAATAATGAGTGTTTGAAGGGTGACATGTTTTCCTGTGAGACAATTATCAACCAGAGTTCAAATTATGTGGATGTGAGCAATTAGAGGTCACCATACGGGCTTCAGCATTGATAAAATACTTACCATATAGTCAGCTATAAAAAACCCTGACATGAAAATTGTGAAACATTTCAAGCTGAAAACTAAAGGCCTAATTTATAACAATACAATTTACAATAAACAAATATGTCAGATATGAATCAGCTTGAAAAGTTAATTGACTAGCCATATGGCAGTTGGCATTTATCAGAATTATTTTTTCAAATCAGTGGCCATTAAAGATGGCATCCAGTCTTACTGCAAATTTAACATTCTGATATAGAAAATTCTAATATAATATTTTAAGCCCCATCTTGTGTCTGAAGTGAAAATGCTACTACTTTGGCTGCTAAAGCTGTTCTGTTTTTTTTTTTAAACTTACACAACAAAATACTTATTTTTTAATTCATTCATACTTATTTCCTGCATTTTGTGGGGCAGAATAATCTATTGCATCCTATCTCTTAATAATGGAGGGGATATACAGTTATATATATAATGTTTATAAATGTGGTCAGATTATGTTTGTATGTTTATGTATAGTCAATGTCTATTGTCTTGGTAACAATCCTATAATTTTGGATTTTGAACCAATAAAATTATCTTATCTTATCTTATCCTATCCAGGCACATATATTCATTTCCAAAATCCTCCTGTCAACCCCCAATAAAATCAAATGGTTGTCCCTTACATTAATATATGAATAAATCAGATGAAATATCACACAGTTATGATTGGCATTCTTAAGCATAGATGCCATATGAGCAATGCATTCTCCTAGGAACCTTTAGTTTTCATCTGAATTTCATATTTGTAAGTCAGAACTATTATGTAACACATGGTGGAAATGCAATTACAATATGATAAAAGTTGTAGCACCTGTGATTTAATTAAGTTTTATGTCTCTCAAGCTCCCCACATGTGAGGACAGAAATTTCATTATTATTAAGAAATAACATTAATTACAAAAAAGCAATGAAGTTGGCTTGTTTCATGTAACATGAACTAATTTATTGTACAACACTTCAAAGTCTAACTTGAACTGTGCAGTTAAAAAGGGGGAGGTCCTGGTTTCAATAAACAGCTTGTTAAAATAAGAACTTCAAAATTAGTTTTTGCTGCTGCTCTACCAAGCTTGTGGCATATTAAGGAGTTAGAGCAAAGACTGGTCAGAGTAATGTGTCTGGGTGGGGTAATATGTTTTCCTGACTGTCATGTTGTATGCTAGCACATTAAAAATCTGTGTGCCAATCTAACTTGCAAAGAAGGCTATATTTATATCTTTTAACATGATCTCATTAGATGCAGATCTAGGATATTGAAATGGGAGGGGTACCAAGACAACCTTAGGAGTGGGACTTGTAAAGTAAAAAGTCTATACATTTACCATATAGGGGCCTCTGTTGCTGAGTGGTCTAAGAAGTTTAACGACTGTATCACTAGCCTGTCAACACTGAGGTTATGAGTTTGAATCCCTGCAAGTGGTGGGTGCATTCAACTCCTATCATAATTGACTAGGATGGTCAGTTTTCCTACCGAAAGTCAGTGGTTCTCTGCAGGCACTCTGGCTTCCTCCACCAATAAAAACTGACCAACACAAAATAGCACAACAGTGCTGAAACTGGTGTTAAACAAATATCAATCAATCAATCAAGCATTTACCATATATGTAGCTCCATAAGGGGGGATTTCCCACCATAATCCGCCTCTGGATGTCTTGAATTTGCATGTAAAATTTGCCACTTGACTAGATACAATCAAACAATCAATCATTTATATTTTATTAAACTGAAGCACTATTCATATAGTATACACTATTCATATATTGTCTCCCAGTATCCTTTGTTGTTGGGAGCCAACAGTTACATTCTAATTACTGTTTCACATCACAGATCAGTTTTGTGTACTTTTGGCTGTCTGTGTCTTAGCAACGTTAATTTTTTCAAACTGGAGATTTCAAAACCTAAACATTTTTATTCCCCCGCCGTAGCAGAGGGGCATTAAGTTTTACCCTTGTCCATCTGTACGTCCGTCCGTCCGTACGTCCCAAAGTTGGTTTCCGTTCTCTAGTTTTTGCCTCAACCAAATGTTATGAAACTTATACACAATGCTTATTACCACTAAATACAGATCAATTTTGAATTTTGGTGGTGTCACTTTTACCGTTCTAGAGTTATGCCCCTTTACAAATGGAAAAATTGCTAAATTTTTCGTTTTCATTCTCTAACTTAAGTTTGCCTCAACCAAATGTTATGAAACTTATACACAATGCTTATTACCACAATATACAGATCAAGTTTGAATTTTGGTGTCGTCACTTTTACTGTTCTAGAGTTATGCTCTTTACAAATGGAAAAATTGCTAAATTTTTCTTTTTTTCTAAATATCAAGTAATTTTTAAAATTGGAGTTATCTTCCTTTGTCCATGATAACAGTTGAATCAACTACAATCAATGCTTTATACAATGCAATGTTTAATTTTGCCTTCCACTGATAAATTAAAGCAATTTTTACCCTTCATTTCTAAAAATATTTTGAAGTCTTCTTTGAAAATTGGAGTTATCTTTCTTTGTGCATAATGGTAGTTGAATCAACTTCATCCAATGCTTTATACAATGCAATATTCAATTTTACTTCCTACTGATAAATTAAAGCAATCTTTACCATTCAGTGCTTACAAGCACTTTGATTACCGTTCTAGGGTTATGCCCCCTTACAAATGAAAAAATTGCTGAATTTTTCGTTTCCGTTCTCTAACTTGAGTTTGTCTTAACTAAATGTAATGAAATGTTATATAATGCTTTTTACCACAAAACTCAGTTTAAGTTCAATTTTTGGAAGCATCACTTTTACAGTTCTTGAGTTATGTCCCTTTATAGCATTATATGCTAGCGGGGGCATCATCTGTGTCCCTATGGACACATTCCCCATTTATTTTTTAAGCATAAATATTGAATTGCAAGATAAAGATAACCGATACTTACATTACCGAAAAATATAAAATTGATTTTTAATCACTAGGAAACAGGAGTAAAGATAGCTTTTCTGAAAGTTTCTTAAGCTCATGCAAATAAATTTCATGTTTTGCAACAATGAACATACATTGTATATGTATATACTTGATTTATAAACATTTAGAATAAGAAATATTAACAGAATGAAATGGCTTTTAATTTAGGGCTCTTATCTTGTAGCCTCCTTCAAAAAAAATTTTGTTCAAATCAAAGTTTACTTTATTTTCAGATATCTGTCGTTTACCTAGTGAATTGGGAAGATGTAGAAAATATATAGTGAAATATTTCCACAACGCTACCACTGGCCAATGTACGAGGTTTTGGTATGGAGGATGTGATGGTAATGCTAATAGATTTGATACCAAAGAGGATTGTGAAGCCAGATGCACCACCACAGGTATTGACAAAATTATAGGAATATTAATTATAGGAAACAAAATTTTTTTGTAGAGTTTACCCATAATTATTTCTTTGCATAGAAGTTATTTGTCAGAATAGAGGTGAAAAAAACATGAACATAACAAAGAATTTTTCACTATAGAAGGGTAAGTTATTACAGTACTGTAGATAAAACTACTGACTTGGACTAAAACTGATAGCAAATCAATATTTTTTTTGCAAAATGTGCTTATAGTTGCTTTATTTTGTCTGGCTTTTTTTTAAATGTTGGTAATTGGCAGATCCTGTAATAAGATATACTCTAATAAAAATTGGGATTATTTTTTGTTTGATTTTTGCTGTATAGAATCACATCCTTATTGTTCAGCTATGATATTGCCATCTTTCTTTGCAGACTCCATTTAAATTTAAGTTTTACTATAATTATTTACTATGCTTAGTTTGATTTAAAGTAGAAAAGTTGAAAACGGGGAAGGTAATTTTAGTGAGTCTTAAGATAAATTTTGTATAATTGTGTCCAACATACTTTTCAAACTTCAAAGAAGATTAAATCTTATTGAAATTGAGATGAGTTTGGTTTATATCAGAAAAATATAGTATTTCAGAGAAAGGGGATGGGAACTTCTCAAAATCGTTGACATGTGTGTTGGTTGGGCATTGGGAATGTAAGCTTACCAACATATTCTTTTTATTGCAGGAGTTTCATTAACTGCTTTCAGTTAATATATTCCTAATGCTGTTTTGATTTCGTTGTTACCAATATGTTTTATTTATGTCAATGAATTTATGGCTTGCCTACCATTTTATATTAGTTACTTTAATGATGTATCAAAGATTAGATTGATTATAATACATCCGCTCTAATTAAGGAACAGAATACACTGGTTAACCTCTTTTCCTCTGTCTGTAACTCATTCATGTTACAATTTTCTCAGCAACTTTAAGTCATGGATTCTTAATATAGGGCACTAAGATTCATCTGATTATCCCAAACAGTATGAAACACTTTCAGTTATTCAATGTTCTTTTCCTGTTTGACAAAAACTTATGTCTTTAAAATAAGCTCATTTAAGAAACTTTCATCACATTTAGTTAACAACATTGAGCTGAAGTATAAATAGTTATGAATAGCTCATATAACATCTTGTATAGACGACTTTCAAAAATGTGCATTTTCCCAGACATTTCATGTCAGAATGTTTATGTTATTACATCACAGTAAGAATCGATTGTTCATTGAGGTAATTTTTCTGATTGACCTCAGGTTAACCGGTGTAACTCATTCAATAAAAACAAGTCTTGATTGGTCTGTTGTAATCATTATTTTTTAAATTGTAGTAACCACAGTTGCACCACTGCCCACAACTAAACCAGGAAAATGTCCTAAACTTTCTATAAGCAATATAGGATCATGTGTACAGGCCTGTCGTAGAGATGTAGACTGTGATGGCAACCAAAAATGTTGTTCTAATGGATGTGGCACAACCTGCCAAGATCCTGAAGGTAATTGAAGTTGATTTGTTAACATTATTCTCTCTTGTCCCAAAAGAGAAGATATGATAAGGCAACCTTGTTTACCCCTTCAAAACAATATCAAAAAGTACAATCTAATTAAAATTAGTTCTTAGCACTTGCTCCTCGTTGTTTATATTTTGCGCAACATATAAACAACGAGGAGCAAGTGCGGGGAACTAATTTTAATTAGATTGCAAAAAGTATTACATTTAATAAAACTTTTAAATGACATGCTTCAAATGTTCACAAGACATTATTCTTTCAGATATCAATAATTTTGTTAAGAAGGTCTTGCATAGTTGCTAAAGGGTTTCAAACATTTAATGCAAATCTGCAAAAACTTCCAAATATAGACTAATGAAAATATTGTTATTGATATTTAGAAATGAGCAAGTCCTTACCCAAAAAGATATTTTGTTACAAGATGTCTTATAAATTGATGTTAAGGTGGGTAAGTTATCTTTTTATGTCCTGTCTATAATAGTGGGGAGGGATAATGTCTTTGAATTATAAGTTTAAGTTTTTTTAAGAAGTGATTTATTCTTGTTAAAGATTACATATTCAAATTATGTTTTGATTTCTTCTTTCAGACAGTTATTTATTGACACCTCCAGTAAACATCAGAGCTGACATTGTCAGAGATAACACAGCCTTTGTAACATGGAGAGATGTGGATGCCGCTGATGCCACAGAGCGTAGATTATATTCTGTTAGATATAGGCAACTTGTGGCAGGCACAGAAAGTCAATATACTATTGTTAATACTACAGCTCAACAAGTGTATATCACAGGGTTATCACAAGGTCAACAATATGAATTTAGTGTCAAGGTCATCCAGGGTACAAAGTTCAGCTTATGGAGCATATCAGCTTACAACACTACAAGAGCTGGTAGGGGTAAGTACCATGTTAATGGAATAAGAATTTTTAAATAATTGTAAAATATAAAAGATGGTCTTCAAACTATGCTATTACAAAATCATAAAGGACTTCTAAATTATATGTAAGCCTTCTGTAAGTTTTTTTAAATGTAAAAAAATATGTTGAATAATATTTTTAGATACACTAATGAAGTTCACAAATGCCACTCTGTAATAATGAGCTTGAAAAAAGTAGTTATTTTCCTGAATTACAATTTTTGCCTATTTTTAAAAATTTTGGCTAATAAGTTGAATACTATAGTATAAATGATAGACGCTAAACTGCAAAAATGACCAATAAAACAAGATCTACAAGAAAATAAGTGACATAAAATGTCAATTGACTCCTTATAAGGGTTCTTCACCTTTTATGACCTAACAGAGTGTCAATTTTGACAGCTAAGATTTGACATAGATTGCTAATGATTCCTGTTTGAAACAACATAAGCCAAACAGTTATGCAGGACAGGCTCCTAGGTATCTCTAGCTCTAATATTGTTTATTGAAGGATATAAAGCTGGAGAATGTCCACCATTGACTGCTGGAACAGGAGGTATATGTGTTGAAGGATGTTCGTCAGATTATGATTGTACAGGGACACAGAAATGTTGTTCTAATGGTTGTGGTCACACATGTCAGGAGCCTAATATAGGTAAGGATGTGTACACAAGCATGCCTTTATCCTGTTTGATGCCATTATGTTTTTATAACACATTCTGAGGCAACCAAAAGGATGAGAATGTAAACAACTATAATGTACTACTGTAAATTCAGAAATTATTGCGTGCATTTATTATTGCGATTTTGTCATTTTAGACTAAAATGCGATTTAAATTTTTGCGATATTGAGAAAAATCCTGTTTAATTCATATAACGAATTTCAAAATGCGAGTTTAAATTATTGCGATTATAACCTTGTCGCATTTTTCGCAATAATAAAAACATCGCAATAATTTCTGAATTTACAGTATACAGCCTTCTTCAATGAGCAAGAGGATGTAAACAACTATAATGTACTATACAGCCTTCTTCAATGAGCAAGAGGATGTAAACAACTATAATGTACTATACAGCCTTCTTCAGTGAGCAAGAGGATGTAAACAACTATAATGTACTATACAGCCTTCTTCAATGAGCAAGAGGATGTAAACAACTATAATGTACTATACAGCCTTCTTCAATGAGCAAGAGGATGTAAACAACTATAATGTACTATACAGCCTTCTTCAATGAGCAAGAGGATGTAAACAACTATAATGTACTATACAGCCTTCTTCAATGAGCAAGAGGATGTAATCAACTATAATGTACTATACAGCCTTCTTCAATGAGCAAGAGGATGTAAACAACTATAATGTACTATACAGCCTTCTTCAATGAGCAAGAGGATGTAAACAACTATAATGTACTATACAGCCTTCTTCAATGAGCAAGAGGATGTAAACAACTATAATGTACTATACAGCCTTCTTCAATGAGCAAGAGGATGTAAACAACTATAATGTACTATACAGCCTTCTTCAATGAGCAAGAGGATGTAATCAACTATAATGTACTGTACAGCCTTCTTCAATGAGCAAGAGGATGTAAACAACTATAATGTACTATACAGCCTTCTTCAATGAGCAAGAGGATGTAATCAACTATAATGTACTATACAGCCTTCTTCAATGAGCAAGACCCATACTATATAGAAAGCTATAAAAGGAACAAATTGTAAAACGATTCAAAAGAGAAACCAATGGTCTAATTTGTCTATTAGACAACCAACCAGCAAATTTAATAGGAATCTAATCATCTAGGATTGACGATACTACACAAACAGGAAAAACGATAAAAGTCTTTAGGATTTGTGTAACAATACTGATGTAAGATAGTGATGTTATAAGACCAATTTCATAACATCTTGTTCGTATATTACTATCTTATATGAGTATTGTTGTATAAATCTTCAGAGTTTTATGTTTATATATTTATATATATATAATGGTCACCTCCATTGAGCAAAACCTATCTTGTCAAGTCACCCGCTTGTTGTCCGGTTCTAATAATACTTATGCATTTTGGACTTCAATTAAAAGGTCACCTCTCTCATCAGGTCAATTTTCTCTGTTCTTGAGGGTGAGTTAAAGATATAAAAGATTAACTGATCTCAGATTGAGTTAGTATTTTACACAGATTCAAGACGAGCAAAATGAAAACATCTGAGATTCTAGTTAGTGTTTTGAGTCAGTTCTTAGGGTCCTGACAAGGTTTGCCTGTCTGTCCAAAATTAATATGTCAGAAAATAAGTTTTGACTGATTTTACCTTCATTCAAGAAGAATGTATGGATATCTGAATTGGTTTACAAGTTGTTTTCATAAATTTTTTGCCTGCTGCTAGAGGGCAAATAGCAGAAGAATAACAATACATAATTTGTACAAAAATAGCTGATTATAGTATTTTTGATTTCAGTTGAAGTAGCCCCAGAAACCACTGATGCTCCACAGACATCAGGTATGTATTAACATGAATTTCTTCTCTTGTTTATTGTCTTGGTTAGGCAACATCAGTATGGATACAAGATGTGGGATATATGTCAATGAAACAGCAAACTAATGACACAAAAATTAAAAAGACATCTAGAGGTTAAATTTTTACTAGCATTTTCCTAGTCATCACTAGGTTTCCGTTTTCTTCCTAGTATAAAAATAAGGAGATGTGTAATGATTGCCATAGAGACAACTATACATCAGAGTCAAAATGACATGGATATAAGCAAATATAGGTCACAATACAGCCTTGAACAATGAGCAAAACTTATACAGAATAGTCAGCAATAAAAAGACCTGACATGACAATATGTGAAACAATTCAAACAAGAAAACCAACAATTTATGTCTGCTTTTACAAAACATTAACTTACACGTAGCAAATCAAATGGTACAGAAGGTAACCCAGTATGGAAATATGTAGGTTACAATTGCTGCAATGCTATCTTATTTGTCCAAAATTCTTTTCAAACTGCATCAAAGTCATGCAAAATTCACATTTGTGAAAAATCTGTGTTGATGTGAAATGCTAGGTAATGATTGTGTTCAACTACAATTAAAGTGTTCTGATGAAATACATCTACCATAATGATTGTGTTCAGCTACAATTTAAAGTGTTCCGATGAAATACATCTACCATAATGTTTGTGTTCAACTACAATTTAAAGTGTTCTGATGAAATACATCTACCATAATGATTGCTCAAATGACTGCGACACTTTATTTCTGTTCCAAAAAAAAAACAATTCTTTTCTTATTTGGGACTTTTATTTTTACTTCAAATACTTTTTGGGGCTGCTAAACAGCTTCAAATTATATAGTACACTAGAATCATCTGTATTTGATGACATTTGTTTTTATACATTTCAGCTCAGTTCTGTAACTTGGAAGCAGAAAGAGGTTCCTGTACAGAATACAAAATAAAATGGTCATTTTCTGGAAAAGATGGAAGGTGTAAAAGATTCTGGTATGGTGGTTGTAAAGGAAATCGTAATAATTTTGACAGTGAGGAAGATTGTGATGCAGCATGTCGTAGGAGTGTTACAGTTCAGGGTGTGTAGTTTGTATTTATTTTAGGTAGATTGATAAAATTCAGCACACAATACACACTGGTTTGAATCAGCATTCAAGTATACTTGGTTTAGATTTTTACTGATTAGCAAACTATGTATAAAATTCAAATCAATCATTAGAATATATGCTTTTATTGTTGTTTTAGTTGGCATGACATCTCAGTTATGTATACCCCATATCTCTTTATAATCATAAAATTTTATCAAAATTAAATAATATTTGTAAAACAATGGAAGGATTACAATATTCCAAACTCTAAGAATTTATTTAAATCAGATGAACTAATTCCTTCTGATTGAACTTTGATTTGAATTAAAGGAGATGTTGGGTATACTACATTCATTAGACAGCAAACCAATCATATAAAAAAAAATCTAGTTGTCAACACTGGCTATTCGAACAATAATCAACACCAATTCCCTAATAAACTAAAAACATTAAGAAACACTAAAGACAACTACTGACAAAGACTCCAGACTTGGGATTATGCCTATTGATTTACCTGTTTTGATGAGTTGCAAAAGGAAAAAATAATAATATAATGGTAATTATACACAATTCAATTTTTTAAAAAACTTGCAGATATTTGCCAGCTACCTCAGGCTCATGGACCATGTAAAGCAGCACATAGAAGATGGCACTTCGACCAGACAACCAAAGATTGCACAGAATTTCTTTATGGTGGTTGTCGTGGTAATGAGAACAGATTCAGAACACGTGCAGAATGTCTAATTAGATGTGGTAGTGATGGTTAGTTCCTTTCATTGATAATCCTTCCATTGTTGATAAGATGATGACTAACATTATAAAGTTTGTTCCTTTGATTTATGTCATTTCCCACAATATCATGGATTGTTTTCTCGTTTTCATCCCTTCCATTCCCCTTCTCCCCCTACCAATAAAATTTCATAATTCTATTCAGCAGTGTAACAAAAAAGAAGAATGTGATTTTTCCTTTTTTAGCTCACCTGGCCAAAAGGCTCATCACTTGGCGTCTGTCGTACATCGGTGTCGTTGTCCGTTAACTTTTACAAAAATCTTCTCCTCTGAGACCAAATTTACCAAAGCTTGGCCACAATCATCATTGGGGTATATAGTTTAAAAAATGTGTCTGATGACCCTGCCTGCCAACCAAGTTGGCCGACATGGCTAAAAAAAGAACATTAGGGGTAAAATGCAAGTTTTACCTGTTATAGAGCTCTAACTATTGTCCCACTTAAGTCAAAACTGTAAGACGACTTCATATAGGAGTTATTGCCCTTAAATGACGAATTTTACCATATTAAATTTTTTTCCCTGTTATCTCAAAAATTATAATAGATAGACAGAAACTTTAAATACCAAAATGATCAGCAAGACATGATCTACAAATAAGTCAACAAGACCAAAATTGTAAGTTGACTCCTTATTGAAGATATTGCCCTTTAAGGACGATTTTTCACGTTTTTGCCTATTATCTTGAAAACTAAAAGATAGATAGAAACTTTTAATAGCACAAATGATCAGATAGAAGCTTTACAAAGGAAAAATTATCCGCAGAATAAGATCTACAAATATGTCAACATGACTGATATTGTCAGTTAACTCTTAATAGAGTTGTTCCCCTTTATGAAGATTTTTATCAAAAATCGGCCATTGTTGAAGATTCAGGTGAGCGACACAGCCTCTTTAGAGCCTTTAGTTATCATTTATGAATTTTACTGTTGTCATATATATTTTTTGTGTTTTTGGAGGGAGCCGTCCAACCTTCCTGTAATTTCCAGTGTCATACCATAAATACCTTTTAACTACTACATATATTTATCCTGCTTCTGTACTAGTAAGTATAGCAGCAAACCAATACTGTAATACTTATAATCAGAAAAATGAACCATATAATAACATAATAATTTTTTACTGTCTGGATTTTGGTATATATAATATATTGTCTGTCATTGTAGACATATCATATTTTGTTCACCTATTTGTGGTTGATTCTTTCCTGGATATATCATCTTTTCAAAGACATCTATGAATGTCCATTAAACAATGATCCATAACTATTTATTGTTATTACATTTGTATTAAAAAGAAAAAATTCTCATTTCAGAAACAAAACTGAAAGTAAATGCTCTCCATGCTATGGACAAATCATATAATAAAATAACTTTAAAATGGGATCCTCCAATGATGTCAAAGGAAGTCAGGCAATATAGGGTAAGTTTACACAATAAATTATCAGGCAATATAGGATAAGTTAACACAATAAATTATCAGGCAATATAGGGTAAGTTTACACTGAGTATAATCAGACAATATAGGGTAAGTTTACACTGTGAGTATAATCAGACAATATAGGGTAAGTTTACACAATAAATCATCAGGCAATACAGGGTAAGTTTACACTGAGTATAATCAGACAATATAGGGTAAGTTTACACTATGAGTATAATCAGACAATATAGGGTAAGTTTACACAATAAATTATCTGCCAATATAGGGTAAGTTTACACTGAGTATAATCAGACAATATAGGGTAAGTTTACACTGAGTATAATCAGACAATATAGGGTAAGTTTACACTATGAGTATAATCAGACAATATAGGGTAAGTTTACACTGAGTATAATCAGACAATATAGGGTAAGTTTACACTGAGTATAATCAGACAATATAGGTGAAGTTTACACTATGAGTATGCATGCAATATACAGTATAATAACATGAGAAGTTAAGGGAATTTTACCCTTTGTTTACAGCTCAAGGGTTTAACATTTCTCGTTTCTTGGTGTTCATCATCTATCATTAATAATTTTTTTTAACAAAATTTAACTTTAAGTTACTTGGCCAAATTGTAAACAACATTCATGTAAACAAAGAAACCCACTCTGGACTCGGATGTTTTATGTCTTTTTTTTCTGTATTAATGGATGAATGGTCTCTAAATACGCAGTCTAAGGCCGGGCATTGACAAATCCAGTCCAAATAACTTCTGAATAATATTAAAAAAGGAGGTTTACAGTATTTTTTGGCTAAAGTGTTAGGACATTATGCACACATTCTGTTGCCTGTTCACATTAGACAAAAGGGAAATAACTCAAACTTACTCAAGTTGTGCTGACAAAAAACATGGAGACTTTGAGACATGGCAAAGTTGGGATTTATGTTCAATATAAATACCAGGTAAATTATTTGTTGGATTGTGTTCCTTCTTGAAATTTCCATGTAGTATGCTGGTAAAAATTGTGAATTATTCCCCTTTGTGAAGAACTTTTGCTTTCTTTACCAAAATTCGAGTGGGGAATTTTACATTTTTCTTCTGAATTGAACAATGGAAGTTTAACATAGCCTTATTGAGAAAGATAACTTTTAAAAGAAACCAATACTAATTTATTTGTTTGAAATTTGAATGTTTTGTTGATATAGTGTAAATCACATGCAAACTAATATAAAAAAAGTTAAAACAATGCAGTAGTTGAGGTCAAACTTACTCTGAATAATCTTGTCTTTCATTGGAAACTTGTACGGAGATGATAGTTGGCTGAACCATTCAAACTGTTTCTCTTATTTCTATGTTAATCACTGAAAAAAAAAAATATGCAATTTGTTCATTAATATATAATGTGGCAAATGCTATCTGTGAAAAGGACATTTTCTAATATCGTGGAGCATTATGTTTTCTTGTCTGTTTGTCTGTCTGTTCATTGGTTATTCTTTCCTGTATCGGGTAAAAGTTTTAGTTTAAGGAAGTTCATTATGAAGTTTTGGCAATCTATATGAATTTTTTTGGAAAACATATCAAATTAGGGTATGGATAAAGATTTTGTGGTTTACTGAACATGAAAATGTGATAGTGAAAGTTGGGCAAGGTGTCCTAAAGACACATATTTTTGTATTTAAACACTATGGTATTTGATTCTTAAAATAAATTGTGAAAAAAAATTAAAATGATAATATCAGCAGTCCAAATATTGATATGTTTAAACCAAGCTGTAATACATTCATAAAAATTTGATTTCAAATCTTTGAATTTGCAGCTGTCATATATGGGAGAGCGTTACTATAGAGACCAAGTTCAGCGGGATAGTGTGAGTGTTATTGATATTCCAGGAAGTGTTTCCTCCTACAGTATCAATGGATTAAAACCTTCAACACAATACAGATTTAACTTGACAGCTATTTTAGGAGATGGTAGGAGGGGTCCAACAGAACAAATAGTAGCTGATACTATGGCAGAAAGTAAGTGTTTCCAACGTAAATGGAATTTTTGTAAGATTTAAACTTAACTCAATGTATGTACATTGAGGTAAGTTTAAATCTTACAAAAATACCAGGTGTGACCGAGATTTGTATATGTTATGGGTTTCCAGAGATTTACCTATCAACCTCTGAAAAGACCAAAGGACAAGGATTTAAATAGATGCCTTCAACAATGAGCAACACTAAAACCATATAGTAAGCTATATATATAGCTATAGAAGAATAAAAAAAATGTGAACCAATTCAAAAGAGAAAAACTTTGTCCTGATTAAAACTTATAACATTTAATGAAAAATAATTATGGCAGACTGCAGCCGACTTTTACCTCTGGATTACAGGCTCTTGGCTTAGGATAAGCAGATACAAAATGTGATTGGACACAAAGTTGATCTTTTTTTTTTCTTGTATGGTGTCTTTGAAAATCTTCATTAATATCATTCATTTAGCTTCTTGATTGTTCATCTTCAATACTTATCATAGAGTTGATATTCTATAGGTAATTAACTGTATTGCTTGGATATGATTTCTATAGAATGAAGTGATCAATTAATTACATAATACATGTATACTGTGCTAAATAGAACATTGCTTCATCTTAAGGAAATATTAAGATATGAATTTGTATGTGCTTATTAAGATCTGTATATTTGTAGCTCCTGAGTACAAGGCTGGTGAATGTCCTCGTGTAGAACTGACATCTAACATCAATCCAGATTGTGCAAGGCTATGCCAGACAGACTACGATTGTGCTGGAAATTTAAAGTGTTGTCGTGATGTCTGTGGAATGTCTTGTCAAGCACCTAGACGTAAGTTTTGATGTTATGTCAAATGTTTAACAAGCATACACTAAACCAGTTGTTGGCATGACACGGGTTATGCTCTTCTCATATATTTTATGATGGTATGATACTAAACCCCTAACGGGAGGGATTGTGCCTGATATTCATATGATGAAGACATAATCTTTCAATCAGTTTAATTGAGGTCTGGAGCTGGCATGTCAGTTAACTGCTAGTAGTCTGTTGTTATTTATGTATTATTGTCATTTTGTTTATTTTCTTTTGTTACATCTTCTGACATCGGACTCGGACTTCTCTTTAACTGACTTTTAATGTGCGTATTGTTATGTTTACTTTTCTACATTGGCTAGAGGTATAGGGGAGGTTGAGATCTCATAAACATGTTTAACCCGCTGCATTTTGCGCCTGTCCCAAGTCAGGAGCCTCTGGCCTTTGTTAGTCTTGTATTATTTTTACTTTTAGTTTCTTGTGTATAATTTGGAGTTTAGTATGACGTCCATTATCACTGAACTAGTATATATATTTGTTTAGGGGCCAGCTTAAGGACGCCTCCGGTGCGGAATTTCGCTGTATTGAAGACCTATTGGTGACCTTCTGTTGTTGTCTGTTCTGTGGTCGGGTTGTTGTCTCTTTGACACATTCCCCATTTCCATTCTCAATTTTATACTGTATATCAGGTTATTTTCGCTTCAGGTTTTGTTCATGATTTTGGCCTTGGATGGGATAGTTAAATATTCACTGTGTTCCTTATTCCCTTGCACTGATCTTGAACAGTCCTTTTAAGTACCAGAGAAATGTATGTGTAAGGTAAATTTTGCTGTGTAAATTTACGGTAAAATGTCTACCAAGAAAATTAGACTTAAAAATTTTCTAATATATGGTATATGTTTGAAATCCTTTTTAGTCCCCTACCGACGAAGTCAAAGGGGACTTTAGGTCTGCACTCCGTCCGTCTGTCTGTCCATCTGTCTGTCCATCTGGCAAATCAGTTTTCCAGACTTTTTTTCTTCGTGCTTGAAGGTATTGATTTGATATTTGGTTCATTGTTTTATCATGACAAGTTACAGGTCAAGTTCAATTTTCACGATTTTAGCTTTTCTCTCTGTTCAGTTAAAGCCCTTTCCCTAGAATTAAATTTTTGATGAAATACTTATTAATTAGATTTCTGTTCAAAGGGAAATAACTCATTTTTTAAAAGACAAAATAACATTTTGGATTTTTTTCCTTTTCTTTGGTAAATTGTTTGAAGAATTTAGTGGTAGGTTTGTTTGTCATTCTTGAAGATATTGATTTGATAATTAGTATATAGTTTTATCATGACAAGTTACAGATCAAGTTGGAATTTTGTTCCGGTCTGATGATTTTGTGCAGAGTTATGGTCTTTGGACATAGAAAATTCACTTAAATAATCAGTTTTCAACAGTTTTTTTCATCATGCTTGAAGATTTTGACTTGATATTTTTATGTAGTTTACACCATGACAAGCTATAGATCAAGTTAGAATTTCGTTACATTACAATGAATTTTTAACCGGTAGGGGACTATGTATTGCCATGCAATACTCACAGAATGCTTGTTAAGCCTGATTTAAGAAGAATGTCACTTTTATATTCTCTTGCAAGAATTTGGTTGAAATTAGTGAAGAAATGTGGTGTTAAGTCTTATTCTGCTAAAAAGATGTCTTTCTAAGAAATACAGAGAAATTTGATGATTACAATATCATGAAAAGATAGTCATTGAATAGGTATAAATGAGAAAAGAGAATAGATGCATCATTTACAAAGCAAATTGTAATCTTTTTATGGCCCTGCAACAAAGTTGTCGTTGCCATATAGTTTTACCATTGTCCATCATTCCGTCATTCCGTTAAATCATCATTCCGCAACAAACCATTATACACAATCTTTTTTCTAAACGCCTTCAGATATTGGGCTGATTTTTAGTATGTGAATTAACAATTATGAGTTACAGATCAAGTTTAAGTTTCGTTCCGCTCTGCTAATTTTTGCCGAAATTACGGACTTTGGACTTTGATAAATTGTTGAAAATCACAGTTATACAGACTTTTTTTCTAAACGCCTTCAGATATTGGGCTGATTTTTGGTATGTGAGTCAACCATGATGAGTTACAGATCAAGTTTAAGTTTCGTTCTGCTCTGCTAATTTTTGCCAAAATATCATGCTTTGGACTTTGGTAAATTGTTGAAAATCACAGTTATACTGACTTTTTTTCGAAACGCCTTCAGATATTGGGCTGATTTTTGGTATGTGAGTTAACCATGATGAGTTACAGATGAAGTTTAAGTTTCGTTCCGCTCTGCTAATTTTTGCTGAAATTACGGACTTTGGACTTTGATAAATTGTTGAAAATCAAAGTTATACAGACTTTTTTCTAAATGCCTTCAGATATTCGGCTGATTTTTGGTTTGTGAGTTAACCATGATGAGTTACAGATCAAGTCTAAGTTTCGTTCCGCTCTGCAAATTTTTACTGAAATTACGGGCTTTGGATTTTGATAAATTGTTGAAAATCACAGTTAAACAGATTTTTTTTCTATACGCCTTCAGATATTGTGCTGATTTTTTGGTATGTGTGGCAACCATGTTCATCAAACTACTATTGGTCTTGAGAGCTGGATACTATCCATGCATGTTTGTGTCCATATGTCTTGTTGAAATTGCAGATTTTTCATCTTTTTGAGACGGGGCCATTCGTGTCGTTTCGACACATCTAGTTTATACTATATATAAGTGCTACTTCTATTTGTGTAATTACTTTGGCTTAAATCTTAGGAATATATGTAGATATGAAATACTGGTAATAACATTTCACTCCCAAAGTACTGGTATACTTTTTTAGGGTATCTAGTGATATTATATGACAGAAGAAATTTGAATAAAATAATATATGTCATTAATGAAAGTTCCTGAGTTTAATTTGTGTTTACAGCTACAGAGACTGTGAGGTTATGTTTTGAGGCCATGTGGGGTTGTTGTTTGGATGGTGTGTCAGTAGCCCAAGGACCAAATTATCAGGGATGTCCAGATGCTTGTCAGGTATAATAACTTAGGTCAAATGTTAAAAGTCCTCGTTTCGTTATATATCTAAACTCTTTTTTTTAAATAAAAATTAGCAAAAAGAATTAAATATTATGAATGTACATGTATATGGTAGATAATAATCTACCATATTCAGAATAAATTACTGATTATATGATATGGATTTAAGACCAGTTTTAAGTAGACTTCATTCATTATGAAAATAAAAGTCTTGATTAATTGTGAAAGGTAAAAATGTAGAAGAATTGGAAGACAATTAATTTTATTTGAAATAAGTAATAATATTAGATTCGTTATCTTTATTCTGTAATTAAAAATATTATTTAATTGAATTTATAAAGGTACCAATAAGTTTAATTTGCTAAGTAAAACCTGATTTCTGTTACAGGGTACAGAATATGGATGTTGTGAAGATGGTGTCACTCAAGCTACAGGTAATTATATTAACAAAATTAAACATTCATTTACAATTCCATCTTTATAAGCATTGAATAATTGTTAAGGTTTAACAGCTGATAGAGGGTAGCTTTACAATGAATATAATTAAAGTTCCTTCTTAGCAGCAAATTTTTGTTTTCAACAATAGCCAGTTTATCAGTTTACAAATAGCTCTGGATAAAATTTGAATTAATCTGGCCAGTTGAAGAATGTCTAGATATACATCTATTTATTCCAACCTTGTATATTTGAAAATAACATGAATATACAATCAATTTTAATTTTATGGAGTACTCATTTATTGTCCACTTTGACATCTGTACATTTATTTATATAAATAGGACCTAACAAGGATGGTTGTGAAGTAGGGTCTGGTGATGAGGATAACTTCTGTGAACAGTCCGTCTATCAATGTTGTGCTGATGGTATTACTCCAGCACAAGGACCTAATAAAGAAGGTTGTCCGGAGTACACAATTGTCACAGAGAGACCAGATCTTGGTAGGTGGACTCTAACTAAATGATTTTTGATTTTTGTTTTGTTGTTGCTTGCTGTCTTATTGACAAATACTGAACACTTTCTTTAATTCATATTTGTATAAATCATCTGGAGAAGAAATAAAGGAATGATATTGATAGATGCTGTATAAAGTCCTGAAATTTTATATGTGAAATCTTGACCAATTAGAAGTAGGCAGAACATCAGCATTCCCATAAGAAACATTTCATGATAATTAAACAGGTTGCACTGGCCATTTTTGTCTTAGGTTGACTGTAGCTTTAACAAGGTAACTATTTTGTTTTTATTTCTTCACACTATAGAACCATTTCCCCTCATTTTCTGGACTTGTGAAATTGGTAATTATTCATCACTTGTATATCAACATTATTAATAGTGTTGTCAACGATTAACCGGTTAACCGGTTAACCATCGGAAGGACCGAATATCGAATACCAAAAACGCTAACCGGTTAACCAGACCTTTTTACAATTTTAATAGATTTGATAGAAATGTGTATTGAAATCAATAATGCATTGTGTTGAATTTTAAATGATTGACGTGCTACTTAAAAAAATTGATAGAACAATTGTCCAGTATATTGATTACTAGTGTTTACCTTTGAAAACATTCATATTTACGAAATTAATTAACACAAAAACAACTTGTATATCAGCTCAGGGCAAGACCTTAAATAAACATAATTATCATATATGTATTTTGAACAATTATAAGCTGATTAACTTCATAATTTCACTTTCAATTGATTTAATATTGTGTAGACCTACATTCAAATATGTCATCTATATTGTCCAAAGCAGTATCATTCTATAAACAAGTGCCGACTCAAAAAAGTAAAATGCAAATTATGTGGTTGGGATTATTGTATACTGGGTGGTACAGTAGCATGTTTTATCTACTCAAATTGAAATACTACACAGAATTTTCTCGGATCGAGACACCAGAAAATGAACTCATCACCGGTTTTACACTTGTCGAGATCAAGAAGATTCTCATCTTCTCAATATGAATGAAGGTATAACGAACACATATGGGAGTATTGGATTATTAAAAGTAAAAAAGCTCAAAGCCAAGCCTTGTAATGCACAAGGATAAACTTCAATTTATCGTTTCAAAAACCGTGCAGGTGAAGAGTACTGTAGATAAGACCTGCAAATATCAACTTTACTACCGGTCAACCGGTTAATCGGTCGAAAGATTATCCGAGTAACCGGTTAGACAAAACTGTTCGATTGACAACACTAATTATTAACAATCTTCTATTGTAAAAGAAAAACAATATTTTCCACAGTTTATACAATTGCTTTATTCTGTTTTACTTATTATTGCTATGTTACTTAGGTTTTTTTTTTATGTTTGTAAATGCACATGTCCAAGACTATGATCTGCATATAGTAATTTCTATAACATATCATTGAAGGCCCTGTTTGCCAACAACCTGAAAAGAGAGGATCCTGTTCTGATTACACTGTGAAGTATTTCTTTAATACAACTTCAAGCAAATGTGAGAGATTCTGGTATGGTGGTTGCCAAGGAAATCAAAATAATTTTGACAGCGATGAGGAATGTAAAGCAGCATGTGTTCAAAGTATGTCGTCAAGTCTTGTGGTCAAGTCTTGTAGTATGGATGTTACTTCATTAATTCATACATGTCGGCTTTAATTTAATTTAAACTATTATTTTATTTCACTGCTTGAGGTTTTCACTACAGCATTAAATTTTAAGACTTTATTAATTAATTAATATTAATGAATCAGAGTTCATTTGTTTGTGGAACTATTCTTATGTATTTTGCAATTCCACACACAGTTCATGTTGTCATATAGTATAAAAATAAGGAGATGTGGTATGACTGCTAAAGAGACAACTATCCACCAAAGTTCAAATGAAGTGGATGTAAGCAATTATAGGCAACTGTACAGCCTTCAACAATGAGAAAAACCCATACTGTATAGTTGGCCCTGACATGAAAATGCGAAACAATTCAATTCTGAAAACTTACAGCCTACTTTATAACAATTCAATTTACAAAAAACAAATATGACAGACATGAACCAACGACAACCACTGAACTGCAGGTTTCTGACTTGTAATGGGGCACTTCAGAATTATGGCAGGGTTGCTGGCACCAAACCCTCCTCCTAACCTGGGACACTGGTGTAACAGTATAGCATAAGAACAAACTAATACCTTTTTTATGCCCTACCTACGATAGTAGAGGGGCATTATGTTTTCTAGTCTGTGGGTCCGTCTGTTTGTCTGTCCCGCTTCAGGTTAAAGTTTTTGGTCAAGGTAGTTTTTGATGAAGTTGAAGTCCGAACAACTTGAAACTTAGTACACATGTTCCCTATGATAGGATCATTCTAATTTTAATGCCAAATGAGAGTTTTTATCCCAATTTCATGGTCCACTGAACATAGAAAATGATAGTGCGAGTGGGGCATCCTTGTACTATGGACACATTCTTGTGTAGCTAATTATATTGACAAAAAATCAGAAACTAAAACTTTTTAGTGTCCCGCTTACAATAGTAGAGGCGTCCCTTATTTCTTCCATCCATTCGTCCATCCTTTATCATGTTGAAATTTTTGTAAAGGTGCTTTATGTAGTCAAATCGACTTAAAACTTAGTACTTAGGTTCATTATTATGTAAATAAATTTAGTGTATTTACTGTCTTCTGATTGGTTAAAAGTATTACCTTTATTTTCAATGTTGTCAATTTTTATGGCGACACGCCCACTCTGACATTGTGTATTCATACGCCAACATGTGTGTACGTTGTTATTGTTAATATAAATAATATAAAAGCTCTTTGAGCCTTATTTTGATAGAATTTATTTATAATGAATGACAATAATTTATTTTGAATTTATTGAACCATAAAATTAATTTTTGACTCTTCACATTTTACATAATCCGCTTCGCGGATTATTCAATGTGAAGAGTCAGAAATTAATTTTATGGTTCAATAAATTCAAAATAAATAATAGCCATTCATTAAATGAACTGTCCAAATTGTTTGCCAAATTCGGGTTATGACCCCAATTTTAGGGTTCAGAAATGTGATCCTGGTAAACCAGTACATTTTCAGGTTAAATGTTTTAGATTAAAGTAGTTTAAATTAATCAAATTAGTTTTTAATTCCCTTATTCACAATTTGCTGAAAAAAGAAAATTATAGTGTGAGAGGGGCATGATGTCCTGTGCACACATATTATATGTACAGTTCTTAATAACATAATTTGGCATTATATAACTAATTCAACAAAAGCATGTCAACTAAATGATTTAGTGTAAACAAAAACTTAAAACCGTATATTTTTTTATGAAAAATGAATTTGCAGAAGTTACAGAGACCTTGCCAGTATGTCAGCAGCCAAAGAAGACCGGCAGATGCCGTGGATACTTCAAAAATTATTTCTATAACAAAGATACTCGACAATGTGAACAATTTATTTATGGTGGTTGTGATGGTAATGACAATAATTTTGAAACAGAAGTTGAATGTGAGAGACGATGCAGGACAGGTGGACAAATAACAAGTGAGTTTTGATATTGTATAAAACTCTATTATGTTATGTACTTGTTAATTAATGAGAATGCCATGATATAGAATGTAAACTAACAGACAATGGATTAGGCTTTGAATGGATTGATTGATTGTAGGTGTTTCACACCAATTTCATAACACCTGCCTGGAAAAATTGCAATCCTAGTCAATTAAGATCAAAGTCAAACGCACCTACCACTTGCGGGTGCAAACTCGCAACCTCAGTGTTTACAGGCTAGTGATTGATCTACTTAGACCTCTTGGCCACCGAGGCCCCAAGGCTTTGAATTGAATGTATCCCCCAGTAATAAAAGACCTCAAAGATACCAGACTCACAATTTAAGTATGCTAAATGCATGTTTTATCTGCAGAGCACTTGCCAGAAATTCTCAAATCAAAATGTTTGGAAGGCCAAATCAAAATATATAGTGACCATAACTTAGAAATATATAGTGACCATAACTTAGAAATATATGGTGACCATAACTTATATCTAGTGACCATAACTTAGAAATATATAGTGACCATAACTTAGAAATATAGTGACCATAACTTAGCAGACATTCTTTACACATAAATTTAGGAATTTTTACATGCCTGAATGCCATTGTTGAGCCAGGGTCTTATTGCCATTTTGGAGATGTCTAGGTAATGATATTTCTATACCCTATTCAACCTAAGGATGCCAATTGGAATAAGCACTGTGTAAGTGTTTGGCAGTACACAAATCAGTTCTAATAGTTTAAATAATCTTTTTTTATTACGGAATGCTGTAAAAATTGAATTTGGAGATCTTCCGTTTAAATGGAATGTAATTGATTTAAAGACATTTGTTAGGAGTAATTTTATTCTTTATCTTCAGATGACCGATGTCAGTTACCATATGATGTAGGACCATGTAAGGGTAACATTCCAAGGTGGTATCATGATGTTAGAAGAGGAGAATGTGTGGAATTTGGATGGGGAGGCTGTGAAGGAAATCTAAATAACTTTATTGATAAAGAGACATGTCTGTCTAACTGCTCCAGCATTGTTATTCCTAGCAGTAAGTCATGCATCAGGTTGTTATGTTATTTGTCTGTCTAAGTGCTCCAGCATTGTTATCCCTAGTAGTAAGTCATGCATCAGGTTGTTATGTTATTTGTCTGTCTAAGTGCCCCAGCATTGTTATCCCTAGTAGTAAGTCATGCATCAGGTTGTTATGTTATTTGTCTGTCTAAGTGCCCCAGCATTGTTATCCCTAGTAGTAAGTCATGCATCAGGTTGTTATGTTATTTATCTGTCTAAGTGCTCCAGCATTGTTATCCATTACAGTAAGTCATGCATCAGGTTGTTATGTTATTTGTCTGTCTAAGTGCTCCAGCATTGTTATCCCTAGTAGTAAGTCATGCATCAGGTTGTTATGTTATTTGTCTGTCTAAGTGCTCCAGCATTGTTATCCATTACAGTAAGTCATGCATCAGGTTGTTATGTTATTTGTCTGTCTAAGTGCTCCAGCATTGTTATCCCTAGTAGTAAGTCATGCATCAGGTTGTTATGTTATTTGTCTGTCTAAGTGCCCCAGCATTGTTATCCCTAGTAGTAAGTCATGCATCAGGTTGTTATGTTATTTATCTGTCTAAGTGCTCCAGCATTGTTATTCCTAGTAGTAAGTCATGCATCAGGTTGTTATGTTATTTGTCTGTCTAAGTGCTCCAGCATTGTTATCCCTAGTAGTAAGTCATGCATCAGGTTGTTATGTTATTTGTCTGTCTAAGTGCTCCAGCATTGTTATCCCTAGTAGTAAGTCATGCATCAGGTTGTTATGTTATTTGTCTAAGTGCTCCAGCATTGTTATCCCTAGTAGTAAGTCATGCATCAGGTTGTTATGTTATTTGTCTGTCTAAGTGCTCCAGCATTGTTATTCCTAGTAGTAAGTCATGCATCAGGTTGTTATGTTATTTGTCTGTCTAAGTGCCCCAGCATTGTTATCCCTAGTAGTAAGTCATGCATCAGGTTGTTATGTTATTTGTCTGTCTAAGTGCTCCAGCATTGTTATCCCTAGTAGTAAGTCATGCATCAGGTTGTTATGTTATTTGTCTGTCTAAGTGCTCCAGCATTGTTATCCATTACAGTAAGTCATGCATCAGGTTGTTATGTTATTTGTCTGTCTAAGTGCTCCAGCATTGTTATCCCTAGCAGTAAGTCATGCATCAGGTTGTTATGTTATTTGTCTGTCTAAGTGCTCCAGCATTGTTATCCCTAGTAGTAAGTCATGCATCAGGTTGTTATGTTATTTGTCTGTCTAAGTGCCCCAGCATTGTTATCCCTAGTAGTAAGTCATGCATCAGGTTGTTATGTTATTTATCTGTCTAAGTGCTCCAGCATTGTTATTCCTAGTAGTAAGTCATGCATCAGGTTGTTATGTTATTTGTCTGTCTAAGTGCTCCAGCATTGTTATCCCTAGTAGTAAGTCATGCATCAGGTTGTTATGTTATTTGTCTGTCTAAGTGCTCCAGCATTGTTATCCCTAGTAGTAAGTCATGCATCAGGTTGTTATGTTATTTGTCTAAGTGCTCCAGCATTGTTATCCCTAGTAGTAAGTCATGCATCAGGTTGTTATGTTATTTGTCTGTCTAAGTGCTCCAGCATTGTTATTCCTAGTAGTAAGTCATGCATCAGGTTGTTATGTTATTTGTCTGTCTAAGTGCCCCAGCATTGTTATCCCTAGTAGTAAGTCATGCATCAGGTTGTTATGTTATTTGTCTGTCTAAGTGCTCCAGCATTGTTATCCCTAGTAGTAAGTCATGCATCAGGTTGTTATGTTATTTGTCTAAGTGCTCCAGCATTGTTATCCCTAGTAGTAAGTCATGCATCAGGTTGTTATGTTCTGACATTGGTAGTCACATGCTGATTTAGGGCTCTACATTTGTTCTTTTGGATAAATATCCAACTGTTTGATGCTGTTATTTCAAACCTGGTCCAAGCCAATGCAACTCATGATGTGGGTTTTAGCCGCAAGTGAATACTGTAAATTCAGAAATTATTGTGAGGTTTTTATTAATGCAGATAATACAACTGGGTGAGTATTGCATAATAAAAACCCTGGTTCTGATATTTGATACACATAACTTTATGCAGATTTTCCTGAAATCACAATAATTAATCTCAAACATTTGTCCTTTCTTCAGAGATAATATATGCAAGCAATAATTTCTGAATTTACAGTAGCTATACTAGAAATCATATTACACCATACTATTTTCCTTTATAAAATTTCCATCACATATGTTTCATCAACTAAATTCTGCAATATTAATTATTTTTTTTACCATTTTTATGAACAGTGAAATTTTGACCTATTGCATATATTATGTCCAAGTTTATGTCACTTATGAAAGAAGTGTTCATTTATATATCAATGTGGAAAAATAAATCTTAATACATTTTTAAAAATAATGTAATTTCCTTAATCCTGATGAAAGGATATCTCATGTACTCAGAAATAATTATTATATTTTATCAAAAAAGATTAGTTAAATATGATTTGGAATAAGTATACTTTAGATTTGACAGGTGTTTGTACTTGGGATGTAATTTTAAGTTAAAAAAAATTTTCCTTTGATAATTGATCAAATCAGGTTCATTATCAGTCATGCAAGCATCTTTACCTTGTAGATCTCGAAATTGAAAATTACTATGAAAACAAATGTAGGAGAGAGGTGAAAGGTACCAAAGGGGTATTCAAACTCATAAGTCGAAAATAAACAGACAATATCATAGCAAAAACCATAAGACAAACAACAGTATATAATTGTCCAGCCTGCAAAATTTATTTCTCAAAAGTGAGACATAGCGATCCTAGACTCCATCGTTAGCATCGGTAGTGTCAACATTTAGGTTCTGTCTATGGACATTAATAACTTTGTCAAACCTACATGGAATTAAATGACATTTGGACAGAAGCTTGTTTATGACCAAAATACAGTATCCAGTGCAAAGTTTTGAAAATATTTATTTTCATTTTTCCCTTATTTTACTGATAAATGGACTTAGTTTTTTTACAGTTAACATTCATATTCAGTCTCAGGTTAAAGTTATTCAGTCATCAATAACTTTGTCAAACCTTCATGGAATTTGATGATATTTGGATAGAAGCTTGTTTATGACCAAAATACAGTATCCAGTGCAAAGTTTTGAAAATATTTATTTTCATTTTTCCGTATTTTACTGATAAATGGACTTAGTTTTTTTCACACTTATAACATTCAGATTCAGTCTGTGTTTAAAATTTTTCAATCATCAATAACTTTGTCAGACTTTCATGGAATTTTATGAAATTTGGACAGAAGCTTGTTTATGACCAAAATACAGTATCCACAGCAAAATTTTGAAAATATTTACTTTTATTTTTCTGATAAATGGACTTAGTTTTTTTTACATTAAACAAATAGATAGTCTGGGGTTAAAGTTTGTTACACATCAAATACTTTGTCAAACCTTCATAGAATTTTATGAAACTTTTTTATGATTAAGAGATAATGTCTGAATCACACTTTTGAAAATATATTTTCGTTTTTTTCTGAGAGATGGACTTTTTTTACAGTTAACATTTACATTTACTGACAGTCTGGGATTACATTTTTTTGACATTATCAGTTTGATAACCTTCATGGATTGTTATTAAACTTGGACAGAAGCTAATCCTCAAGACCAAGAAATAGCATCTAAAGAGAAAGTTTGAATCTTTTTTTAACATTCTGTATTTTACTGATAAATGGACTCACTTTTAAAGTCAACATTACACTTTTACACTGACAGCAGCAATCATAGGCGAAGCACAGGGTTCCTCGGAACCCCTTACAAATTTTTAATCAATTAATTAACTTGGTTGTCATTTCTTTTGAAAGGTATTTTAAGGATGAAATTTAAAAGCTTGGTCATAATCAGATCAATAGAAGACTATAGTTGCTCTTCATATTAAAAAATTTATTCTTTGACCTTTACACTAAAGGATTCTCTAACTTGCTTACACAATTCACATTGGAGATGTGATATGCATTTTAAACTGTAGATAGTACTCATTATATTATTCATTTAAACTTAATTTGTGTGTATTTACTGATAACAATAGATCTCAAGTTTCACTTGGTAAAACATGTAAGTACGTTCATAGATATTTTTGACAAAATTGATATTCCTATAGTCTGCACACACTATATTCTTTCCATTGTAATTTTCTTGAATGTTTTTAGCAACAGATGTATGCAGACTACCAAGTGAAACTGGTCGTTGCCGAGCCTCAATACCTCGCTGGTTTTATGATTATAATAATGGTCAGTGTAGACAATTTACATATGGAGGCTGTGAAGGAAATCAAAATAATTTTGACACTCAACAAGAATGTGAATCCATGTGTAGCAGACAGCGTAAGTAATTAGATAAGTTAATAGTTTATACTGATTTCCCTTAGTCTAATGATAAGTCTAAATTATAGTATATTTGACCGAGTAAAAATTTGCATTTCCTCAGTTAATTTCATATTTGACTAGTATTTGGCATTGTCATAGTTCAGTTTCGTAAACTTGAAATCGTATGTTTATTATACCCCGTTTTTTTATGTTGGTTGTAGGTAGTGATTAGGATGTCTGTCCATTCATCCTTTTGTCACATCTTTGTATCTACTGATCCAGAACTGCTGACAGAATTTTAGGGAAATTCTCAGAATCTTAATCCCAATATGTACTTTTACACTTCTGATTTCATTTCTTTATGTGATTGTTTTTAGTGTTTTATCGTTTACTTAGCATGACCTGTCATAACAACACACTACAGTATACATTTTTATTTGCTCCTAAGCACCTTATTAGAAATGAATGAAACTTTCTCAGAATCTAAACCATATAATGCAATTGTGCACTTGCTTCTAATAACTGTCTTTCAGGGGTATGTCAGCCGTATGTAGAACCTTCAATACAGTGTCTAGCTTACTTCAAGAGATATAGATATGCTGCTGAGACTGGAGACTGTGAAGAGTTTATTTATGGTGGTTGCCATGGCAACTCGAACAACTTTGAGACAATGGAAGCCTGCAGGGGGAAATGTGCTCCTGGAGTAACAGACCCAAAAACTTATGATAGTAAGATTTGTTTTTATAACAAATGATTTTGATGCAAAGTTCTGTAAGCATAGTTATTTAAATTTAGAATGTATAGGCAACTTGAAACAAAACATTAATTGGTCTTGTTATTTTATTTTACTGTACATGCATCCAAGAAAAAAGTCATTGGTTCATGATGGACATTATTATAAATGGCTTTCACATAGATTAAAAGAAAGACAGGTTTCAGCTTATTTAACATGAGTAGCTGCTTCAATTTATCCATTGATTGATTGATGTTTTCTTAACACTATCATTAACTGTTTTAGTTGAATAACATCATTTATCATATGTATTTTATGTAATCATTTGATAACTTTACTTTCAAGTGTAAAATTTTATGATATAAATGAGCCTTTTGATTGAAATAGTAACTTTAGAATTAATTGTGTTTGTGAATGTTCAGATATTTTAATAAAAGGGTATAACTAGGTACACAGCAGAAAAAAAGGGAAATGAATTTTGAATTTAAGGGAAAAATCAAACTTAATATTTTTCTCATAAGTGTTTTTCATGGAAAATGTTTTTTACAAAATTCTTTAGATATATGTGCCTTACGACCTGAGGTAGGCAAGTGTAGAGGAAGAGATATTAAATGGTTTTACAACAGTACATCAGTCAGGTGTGAGAGGTTTTACTATGGAGGTTGTGATGGTAACCCTAACAGATTTGATTCTGAGGAGGAGTGTGATAGCTTCTGTAATAATGAAGGTTCAGGGGAAGTAACTATTGTGGATCCTGACAAAACTGTTGATAGTTGTAAGTTTGTTAATTGTTAAGATATATCTTTTACTTTTTGGAAATTAGTGAAACTTGATCAAGCTTTTCTTGATTATGTCTGACAACTTGTTTTGAGGAAATATTTCAATTTTTATTAGTTATATTATATTTGTTATTAGTGTGCAAATATTTGGGAAATTCAATAGGCTATCTTTTAAATGATGAAAAGTTTTTGATGTAAACAGAATAAGTTTTCATTATTTATAGCTAGAGAATAAAAAAACTAGTAAAATTATGAAATCCTTAAAGTATTGTGTCCTCTTCAAGAAATTATCTTTCATAGAGGAGACTTATAAGAAATAAGACAGTCTCAAACATTGATGAGGTTAACAGATATGAGAATATGTAAGTAAAAAAATATATATGTTACAGCCTATTGTCATTTACCAAAAGAGAGTGGAGATTGTGAGAATTCTTTCCCAGCCTGGTATTATGATCATTTAGATGGTGTGTGTAAAGAATTTGTTTTTGGAGGATGTGGTGGAAACAAAAATCGTTTTACAAGTAGAGATGTGTGTGAATCATCTTGTAGCAGAGAAGGTAGACTATACTTAGTTTATATCCTTGTTTAAGTTCCACTTTTAATACAAATGATCTCCATATCTTGAGTATCCTTAAGAGTTTATTTGTGATATTTGGTACGAGTGTTCACAACTATGATAGTGAATTAAAAAAAGTGGAACTTGAATTGGGGTGGATTTTTAACCCCAGCTGAAGGTCTTTAACCAATTTTTCCCCCCAAAAAAATCACAACCAAAAGCACAAAAACTGCCATGATTTTGATACTGCAAAGCACTCTATACCTTGTAAGAAAGGTTAAACTTGTCCACAATAAACTTTATTTTATTGCAAACCGGATGAAAGTTTTCTGCAGAGTCATCTGCTCTTGGTCAAGAACAAATACAACATCACTACAGTTTTGTGAGTAAAAAACATGTATTTTCATTTTTTGGAAGATAATTTTTTACTCAGGTAAATTAATCAATGAGTGATAGATTTCTCTTAGAAGAAATTTTAAGGTCCCAGTGAATAAACTACACAGAGAACAATAGCTATTGTATTTATTGAATGGGACAATAGAACAGACAAAAGGTTTAATAGATTGCCCAATACCAGATGACTCTGAAAATGTTTCATTTGGTTCGCAATAAACAATAAAAGACAAACTGATAGGCTGAGCCTTCAAAAGATGGTCTTTTTCTGATAGGTATCTAACTTGTAATTCAATTGAACAATCATGCATATTGATCTATTTGCAGCTGTTTGTAGACTACCTCCAGTAACAGGAAGATGTAGGGCCAGTTACCCTAGGTATTATTATGATCTAAGAACTGGACGGTGTACACAGTTTACTTACGGTGGATGTGAAGGAAATGCTAACAACTTCAAAACCAGAGAGTCCTGTGGAAGCAAATGTGGAGATGGTATGTATTTTGTTTACAGAAATTAGATATCTTTTGACACTCCATAGAATCACGTTATTTTTTCATGACATGATAAATACACAATTATAATCAACTTTTCTCCAAGCAATCTGTGTCTTAACTTCCTTTTTTAATGTTTCTAAGCCTTTTATCCTTTCAAGAAAATGAAAATTCATGTTGTTGTTCTCATTTAAACCAGTTAAGAATCATAAATAGACACATTATTTGGTTAAAACATATTGTCATTAATGAAAGTAAAAACATCCTGAGTAATACTTTTAACAATATCACTTACAGTAAAAGGTCCATGTCATTTTACAGACTTTTCAGATTTAGATGTATTGATTCCTGCTGCCTTTGTTAATCCATTTACACCTAGAAATGTCACAGCTGTGTTTTACAATGGTGGCATAAATGTAACCTGGAAGGCCCCTCTTGATGTCTTCCACCACTTTACCCATTATATTGTACAAATAAAGGCCCAAAACTCTGATTGGAAAGAAGTCCCAGAACGTGTATACCCTCCCACAACTTCTTATTTTACACTGGATGTTATTCCGAGGACTGTCTACGAATTAAGGGTCTATGCTGTTGATGGAGAAATATATAGTGACCCAAGTGATGAAGTTGTGGTGTCGACAGCAAGTGGTCAGTTTGCACGAAGTGAACAATCACCTGAAATAGAAAAGCTTAATAACGATTTTTATTTGCAAAACTTTAAATGTTCTGTTCTATTTGTAGGTCAGAAATTTAGTTTTTATTGTCCCTACACCAACAAATTTAATAATAGTACACCTATTAGATAGTTTGTTACACATCTCCATGTTTTGCATCTAGGTAGTTATATTAGATTAATACAAAAGTCTTGTCACCTCTCCTTGCTTTAACAATGTTTCTGATTTTTTCTTCCGATGTTTAATTTTTCTCTTTCGATTATCATTAAGTGTCCTGTTTGAGTGCTCACTATTTCAAATTAAATACACATCTTTTCTACCCTTGGTATTTTAATAAAAATATTTCTATATACTGTATCTATCTATTGAATTTAACACTTCATCTTTTCAGAAGTAATGATTTTCACTAATTCATTCATAATAATGTGAACAAAACAACTGCAGTGCATGTCCATAAGTATTTGTCCCCTACAATATTTTGCTATATATTTCATATGATAATAAGTTTTTCAAAAAATTATTTAAAGGCATTTATGGTTGGATTTTAACAAATGTGTTGAAAGACACAGAATTGTCTGAAGTATATTTTTTTATTTGATCATGATCCTGTCTTCAGTTGTTTTTGTTTTCTCCTAATGTGAACATGTATTAAACAAAAATTACAATTTAGTTTGGTTGAAATATAAAGCAAATTTCAGGAAAAAAAATAATACTTGTCTTTATATCATAAAAATATGAAAACACTTCACATATATATAACCTAATAAACAAAATAACTTGTGACAATTCTGTTTATGTTGGTACCGAGTTGATTTTAAGGGGAGGGGCATTAGCTACGATTTTGACAAAAAATATGATTTTCTTTGTTTCAAACATTTATTAAAGTGTAATTGGGAAACAATATTTCGCTATTAGCAGTCAGTTTGATTCAATTTTGTCAAAATAAGCTCAAAAATATGGGTAATGTATTATTAACTTGCAAGTTAATAATTCAACTCATTTGAATACATATTTATCCGACCTTTAATTTAACACTCAGCTGGAGATAGGTCTAGCCTAAAATACATGGGAAATGCTGATCAAATATAATAATTCCATGCATAGTAAATTGTTTTTACAAATTGAATATATGTTTTTATGCCCCACCTACTATAGTAGAGGGCATTTTAATGCTTTAGAGTCTGTGTGATTGTGTGGGGCATCCATGTACTATGTTCTTGTTTAGTATGTTAGAAAGCAAATATAATAACAGTTCATGCATAGTAAATTGTTTTACAAACTGTTCGTCCCTCTGTCCTGCTTCAGGTTAAAGTTTTTGGTCAAGTCAGGTTAAAGTATTTTCGGCAAGGTAGTTTTTGCTGAAGTTGAAGTCCAATCAACTTGAAACTTAGTACACATGTTTCTATGATATAATCTTTTCAATTTTAATGCTAAATTAGAGTTTTTACCACAATTTCACGGTCCACTGAACATAGAAAATGATAGTGCGAGTGGGGCATCCGTGTACTATGGACACATTCTTGTTTAGTATGTTATAAAGCAAATATGAGAATTTGAGTCAAATCGCTGAACATGAATTTGATAGCTAATGCACCTTTAAATCCATCCAGAAACAACACCATAATAATTTTTTATATGAAATATATAGCAACAAAATACAGGGGACAAATACATATGGCTAGGTACTGTACATCTGTTTAATCCTTTTCATTAATTATAAAAAAGAAGATGTGATATTAAACAATGTGTATATAAAAGAAGTTGTGGCATTAAGCATATTTCATATTCAATTTAGACTTGTTTATCTTATCATTTCCTTTCTCTTTCAATTTTGTTTTTCTTTCATTTTTCTTGTCTTAATAACAACACATGTGAAATCCTGTTATAAACAACTAACATACATACCTTACCATCACCATTCCAATGCTTTATTGTAGATTAGATTAAAAAATCATCATTATCAGCATAAATTGTATTTACTCTTCTCTTTTGATCTGTAGATATATAACTTCATTTTCATCCATATATATACTCTTATCACAATACTAATTTAAATATATAAAACTATTTCCGAAAAATTAAAGTTTAAAGCTCTGAAATTGATGTTACTACTTTTAATTGTCATATCATAAAGAGGTTGAAAATTCTGATTAGAGGGATACACAAATTTTTTATTCATTGACTAAATGTTTATTTTGTACAGCATATACTCCCGATGTTACAATCCAGCCACCTGTTATAACAGAACAGTGTAGACAACAAAAGGATTATGGGGATTGTAATGGACAGGAAGTGATGTACTATTTCGACAATACAATCAATGATTGTCGTCCTTTCTGGTATTCTGGCTGTGGAGGAAATAAGAATAGATTCCAGAATTCTACACGTTGTAGAAGAGTTTGTAGAGATGACTATACTAATGAAGTAATTCCTGTGACACCAGCTCCAAGACCAACAACAACCACTCCTGTACCTACTATAGATACTAATGTTGTTATAACAGGTAAATTATCTATGATAAATACTAATGTTGTTTTATTAAAGAAGTAAATTACCTATGATAGATACTAATGTTGTTATAACAGGTAAATTATCTACATTAATACTAATGTTGTTTTATTAAAGAAGTAAATTACCTATGATAGATACTAATGTTGTTATAACAGGTAAATTACCTACACTAAATACTTGTGTTGTTATAACAGGTAAATTACAAGGTGCAAACACCTCTCACCCAGTATTTAATATATGTTTGAGGCAAGTTAAAGTTTGGAATGCTGTTAATTCATAGATTTCTACAGGCATTTATTATACTGACTGCTGAACAGTGGACTGAAATATGGGGGCCAATTATTAGGATTTCAGGATATGTTGCTTACACTCGAGCTATCAAAATTTAAATTGCAAATTTTCTTTTTGAGAAACCTATCCCATCATAGTTTTTGCACTAATAGAAATATCAGAAAAGTTTCTGAATTTATGTATATTATTTTTAAGAGGTCAGTTTTACATAATTATTATAATGCCTTATGGCATAGCTTATATAATAACAAATTTAAGAACTTTGATTTATAACAAGAGACCTATCATATGATTTTTCAGTTAAATATAAATTTATCCTTTTTTATGAATCAAGAAAATGAAAGTGATGACCAGTTTGTCTCCTTTTACCTGAAAGTATTTAAAAAGAGCTTTCTTCTTGTGTTATGTGAAACATGATATAAACTGCATAGTAATAAACCAAATTCTATCTGTTTTAGTTTTCTGCTTCCTTATTACACTATTGTTTATGAACTTATATTACAAGCACAATGAGTATCTATACCACTGTATTGTAATGAAAAAGCAAAAGTATTCTACCGTTATTTGCAATATTAGAATTTTCAAAACAGTACTCTGTATTGATTTTACATTCATAATATGCTTTCCATCAAAGTTCTCTATTAAATCTTTGATGACCAATTATAATTTTATTCACCAGCTTATCATGAAAATGCAATGAAATAGTTATTGTTAAAACAATATAGGTGATGAATGTGAAGAGGATAGTGAGAGAGGTACATGTACTAACTATACTGTTAGATGGTACTACAACAGGGGAGATAAACGTTGTACACGATTCTGGTATGGTGGATGTGCTGGAAATGGAAACAGATTCGTTACTGAGGCAGATTGTGAAAAAAGGTGTATCAACAAAGGTAATTACACCAAGCATGATTGTACATCCTTATTATAGTTCCTATTGCAGTATGGTGGTATGTGTACTATATAATGTTTACTAAAACTGCACATATAACAATTAACTAATCGGAACATAATATATTATTTGTTCTTTACATACTATTACATTACAACAATCATTAAGTTGCATATACTATTTTTATAAAGACTAATTAAGCCAATATCTTAAATATGCTTAAAACCCTATATTTAAAGGAAATAATCCATAACGTTCTGTTTACAACATTACAAAATTAAAATAGATTAACTCTTACCACTTGTGGAGTGAGTTTTACTGGTAAGAAGTAGGCACAGTTCACAAGTAATACTCTGTATATAACTACATCAATGGAGTCCTAAAACCAAAATGTAATCATAAACATTCGGACTCGTAAAATATTAAAATATACAATTTGACAAAATAACTCAAGTTCATTCATAGTTATACTTCTATCATTATAGTGTATAATATAAGTGTACTAATAAATATCAACATTAACACTTTTCCTTATTTTGTTTAATATGCGCCATTTATGAAATATCAATTATCTGTGTCAATAATCAAATAGCTGCATAAATTATCTCATTCTATATTCTATCGTGACAAATTAACGGTAGATAATAAAATATATGTAGCACGGCTAAATAAAATATTCTCGGTACATCTATCATACTAATGTAACAACCAAACTTTACGAGGAGAACGAAATCATAACATAGAAAACTTTGCTAAATTTATCATTTACATGTGAAAATATTAATTATATAATAAAGAAAATAACACATTAATCAGATAATATGTTGTGTCCACAATGAATGAAAACAATAATATACAGGTGATATAAATTGGGACACACAATATCATGCGACTGCAATTTCAAGTTCCGTTCAAATCTACCTGGTCAATACAAAATATAAATTGACCGCGAAATCACAATGACCAATCAGATACGTAATTTTAAGTAAGAACCTTTTGAATATTCATGAACTAAATATAAAAAGTAAAGTGTAGATTTGGATTTAAATTATAATATTCCTTTATCAAAATTCAAGAGTAAAACGCTTATCATAAATTAATTTGAAGAACGTTATAAAGATATTTTTACTGTTATTTAATAGGCGTAAAAATGACACTACTACATTCTCCCCTCTGTTGAAGAAAATGACTTCCATGTCATTGTGTCTTTCTCCCCTCTTTTGAAAACTTGTCGTCCTCGTCAAGCTGTTTACATTAGCAACTGTTCTCAACAATCTTGATGATCGCCCTGGACAATTCCATCTCTAGACCTCTAAATCGTCCCGTTTCTGCCTGACTTTCCAACCAATGTACTTTTTCCAACCAATCTGGGTTAGTGGTGGCCTGCTTTGCTGTTGTTACATAATCCTGTAGGTACTTGGTGGTTGTCGGTTTCTTGGAGGTCTAGCTAGTGTGATAGTTTCTGCTATGTGATGTGGTGGTGTAGGTAAGTATCTCGTCTTCTTTCTCTAACTGGTTGTACTGTTGTAGATTCATCATCTGTGGGTTCATCTGCCATTTCATCTAGAGATGGATCCTCCGTCAACGCACTGCCATTATCTGATTCTAAAGCGTCAGCTTCAATATTCTGACCAGTCGCTGCAGGTTCAACATCCTCTGTTCCAGGGTAGGTTCTTCAGCATTTCCTATGTCTGAAGGTAAAGCGTCCTCTACTAAACCATTAACCTGGCTACTACCAACGGCATCATGATCGTCACCAGTGTCGCTGATAGTTACATCATCTATCCCAGGTCTTTCCACCATATCTGCTTCACTGTCAGTGTCGCTAGGTGTACTCCTTCCTGTCACTGTTATCCAATACTCCTGCTCCGACTCCTCATCTGATTCCGATGCAGTCATCTTTTCAATGCTGTCCCCAACAGACTTCGTCGGTGGTCGTCCAGACGTCTTCGGTTTACGCTTCTGTCTAGGTGCAGGAGTTATCTCAGACTCATCCGTCTTTGGCAGAAATCCAATTGGAAGTAGAAGATTTCGATGAAGTGTCTTCTTTCTTCCAGTTCCGTTTCTTTCTGGACCACATACACAGGTATCTCTTTGTTAGGCTGATTAACAATCTGGTATGGATCTTCTTCCCACTTGTCAGCTAGTTTATGTTTACCGTCAAGGCCAAGATCTTTACTAGGACTCTATCGCGGTTTGTAAGATGGCTGATCTAGCTTTCTTGTTATAGTTGTATTTCTGTCCGTCTTTCCTATTCTCGAGTATTTTGTTGCCAACTCATATGCCTCTTTTAATCTTTTCTGTACGGTTTCAATGTACTTCGTCACTGGCTGCTTTTGTTCATTATAAGGGAGGTTGAAGGCGATGTCAATCGGTAATCTTGGTTCTCTACCAAACATAAGGAAGTAAGGTGAGTATCTGGTAGTTGTCTGTCTGGTGCAGTTGTAGCGTGGACCAATCCAGCTATGTGCTTTCCAGTCTTTCTTCTGTTGTTTCCAGTGTACCCAACATACTCAGTAATGTTCTATTAAACGCTCTGTATTCCGTTGCCCATAGGATGGTAAGGTGTAGTACGTGATTTCTGCATGCCTGTGATGTTACATAGTTCTTTAATAATATTTGATTCAAAGTTGGCACCTTGGTCGCTGTGAATTCGTTTTGGCAAGCCGTAATGTACTACAAAGTGGTTGAAAAATGCTTGGGTAGTCTTTGCTGTTTGATTTTTCGTTGGAATTGCCAAGGCATACCGGTAAAGTGATCGGTGATGACCAGAACATTTTCAAAACCTCCTTTTGATCTTTCCAGTGACAAGTAATCCATGCATACTAGTTCAAGTGGTTGGTATGTTTCAATGCTAACTAGTGGTGCCCTTTCATTAGTTGGTGTTTTCGTCTTATGCATCTGTTACATTCGTAATCCACTGATCTACATCTCTTGTCATCCCATACCAAACAAATCTATCTCTTATAAGTGACAGTGTCTTATCTCGTCCTTGGTGGCCCATGTCATCGTGAAGTGCTATCAGTACTTTCGAACGCAAGTTTCTGGTAAAACAAGTTGTTTAACTGGCTGGAAATCAAGTGTAACTTCTAATAGAACACCATCTTTCAGTTGGAACTTGTCGAAGTTGTTAATGAACCATGTATTCTCTGATGATCTTTCTAGTTGTTCTTTGGTTGGCTTGCGTGTTGGGATACCCAATAAATCCATTCTTTCATTCTGTAATCACTCTTTTGTTCTGATTTGATGTCAACCAAGTGCTGTGCTGGTAAAGATGTATCATTCACGATTGTAGTAGTATTGAGTGATAGACTATCGACGAAAGGTTGAGTATGCTGTAGATTGCAGATGGCTCTTACAGAAGTAGCATCTAAGTTGGATGGTTTACGTCCAAGTAACTCAGGCAATCTCGATAAAGAATCAGCATCGACATTTTGGAACCTGGTCTGTAGATGATGTTAAAGTTGTATGATGCTAATGCTGCAATCCAACGGTGACCAGTTGCATCTAGTTTGGCTGATGTTAGCACGCACGTAAGAGGATTGTTGTCTGTCAATACTGTAAAGGTGTTTCCATACAAGTAGTCGTGGAATTTCTCGGTGACAGCCCATTTTAATGCCAAAATTCTAATTTGTGTACTGGGTAATTTCGCTCAGTCTTACTGAGTCCTCTACTGGCGTAAGCTATGACACGCTTCTTGTTTTCCTGTTCTTGGTATAATACAGCTCCTAAGCCTTGCATGGATGCATCAGTGTGTAACTCAAACTGTTGATTGTATCGTGGAAATCCAAGTATAGGTGGTGAAGCTAGTGCTGTTTTGAGTGTTTGGAAAGCCTTTTCTTGAAGATCTCCCATATCCATGATTGACTGTTTGGATCTCGGAGTCGTGGCTTGCGTTTCTTTGATGAACTTTTCGGTGGAGGCATTAGATCGGTGAGTGGTCTGGCTATTTTGAAAAATCTTTGACGAACTTCCGTAGTATCCTACAAAGCCAAGGAAGCGACGGACTTCTTCTGGTGTTGTTGGACGTGGCCAGTTGGTAACCTTGTCTATCTTTGCAGGATCTGGTTGTATGCCATCTTTGGAGACGATGTGACCAATATACTTGACTTTCTCTTGAAGGAATGAGCATTTCTTTGGAGATAGTTTAAGTCCGCTTTCTGTTAACCTCTGCAGTACTTTCTCTAATCTGACCAGATGTTCCTCGTATGTATCGGAGAATATGATAAGATCGTCCAGATAAATGAAGCAGATATCAAGATGGAGGTCTCTAAGATCTCTTCCATTAACCTCTGATATGTCGCTGGGCTGTTGACTAATCCAAACGGCAAGCGGTTGAATTGTAAAAGCCTAGTGGACCGACAGTGAAAGCAGTTCTCTGCTTGTGGGACTCTTCTAACTCTACCTGATGGTACCCGCTCTTCATATCAAGTACTGTATATAGCGTGTTGCCTCCTAGGCGTCTAATATCTCTTCGCTGCGTGGCAAAGCGTATGAATCCTTCACGGACCTTTGATTAAGTTGTCTGTAATCAATACACATTCTGAGTTTCCCATCTTTCTTTCGGCAAAGTACCACATTAGATGACCAAGGTGAGTGTGAGCGTTGTATTATGCCAGCTGTGAGTAGTTGTTGTAGATGTGTACGAACTTCATCAAACATGGCTGGTGGTATACGCCTATGTCTCTGTTTGAACGGTGTATCATCAGTGAGATCAATTCTATGACGAACTGCATCTGTGTGACCAATGTCTGTGTCTGACATACTAAATACATCTCTATACTGTCTAAGTAGTTGTTTGCCTTTTTCTAACTGTTCGATACTGAGTACGTCTGCTGGTAAGTTCACATCGTTCAAAACATCATAATCTGTATCATCTGGTTTATCTATATCAGCAATTGAGACCGGTTGCAGCTCACAAAGGATAGTGTTAGGTGAAACTGTTATGGTTCTCGTTGTTACATTACTGATATGTACAGGTACTAATCTGTTATCTCTGTATTCGTAGTTGACAAGTGTTGGAGCTATATCTAAGTCTATAGGTACTGCTGCCTTGTGTGTTGGTTGAAGTATTCCACATACAGGGTGGTACGGCAACTCATGATCCATATAACCTTGAAGCATGACATCTTTATTCGTGGAATGCGAACAGTCTTTCCCTCTGCGCATTTAATCAATGCTAATCTGTTGCTTCTCTTGTTGAGTTCTTTCTCTCAGAGTAAAAGACAACGAAACGTCATATACCACAAGTGATCAAGTTGGCGTTTGCAGAAATCGATGACCAAAGCGTTGTTTTACATCATCCATTGCTCTATTCAATACGTTGGTACCAAGTAGCAAAGGTACAGTCTTGTTGTAGGTACTATCAGGGACTACTAGTAGTAAGCAATATTGTGGTATATCTGATGGTGATGCTCCAGGTAATTCTAAATCGACAGTGATGTAACCATGATACGGTAAATTCTCTCCATCAGCACATTCTATGTTAAGAATACGATTAAGTGTCTGTATAGCATGATCAGGTAAGTATTTTCGATGAAATGACTCGCTGACAGTGCTGACTGTGGAACCTGTATCTAATAATGCTGTAGCTTGAATACCATTTATCTTAACAGTGACTTCATTGGTGTTACCTAGTAGTTGGTCAGTGACATCTCGTGTTGACTGTTGCTGTTGGTATGCATATGTTCTATCTTCGCGTTGATCTGCTGGAAGTTATAGGCTTGTCGTGAATGATCTAATCGTATCGGCAACCAATGGCTATGTGATTAAGTCCTCCGCATCGATAACATACGATAGGATCTCTTGTTGTTGGATTAGGAGTCGAAGCAGGTAAGTAGTTTTGGTTGGCTTGGTTGTCAAAGTCGTTGTCCCAGTAGGGTCGCTGTCTCGCTCACGGCGATGGCGTTTCTTCTTTGGACCATACTGTTCTATGACCGATTGGAAGAATGTAGTAGCCCAACTTACTTGATAAATGCCAACAACAAAACCGAAAATGAAAAAAATACTTTCACTTCCAAAACCTATGTCTATAAATGGTGTTTCAAAACAAAATGTTATAATACAACTATTAACTACCTAACCACCACACTAGAGTATCATAATTACAATAAATCAAAATGGTAAATTTTAATCAATAACCAATACTCAATTCTACAATAACTAAAATACACTCAAATTATATCAAATACACATGGATGTGCCTTGATAAATAGTACTACCAAATATTAAAATGATTGAATATATATCATATGCAAATGAGTGCACCTCAATCAGATTATATTTGTAATTGAATAAATTCAAATAATTCAACAGTCACATGTTTGAATCTATCTAATCAAACTATAGATTTTTCAAACTCTGTCTAAGTTCAACACAGAGTACAGGTGCTATATACTATAACTGTATACGATAGTGTTGCTTTCTGTATAAGAAAAAATGTACTTTTAATGTGTAAAATAAAAGTCAATAAAATCTACAAGTACATCTGCACTCTCATGTAAACAATCAATCTTCAAATGAAGTTAATGTTCAATGAAACAAAAAAAAAAAATTCAATGTTCTTAAGTAAAAATGTTTAAGTGTGAAAAGGTCAATATGTAGGACGCCAAAAAAATTCAAAGTCCAAAAGTGTATGTATGAATGAACAATAATGTAAAATGATTAAGGGTAACTAAGTTTAAGTTGAAACTGTGGTATACCAATAACACTGCATGTACAAATGTATGTATGCTATCTATCTATCAGTGTTGCTGTATATAAGTAAGTGTTGATGTTACAATGCGATATAGTAATCGACCAATATATGCTATCTATCTAAAGTCTCCTTTATGTAAACAAATTAATGTATGTGAAAAGATTTTTCAAAGTGTGTAAGCAAACTATTTCAGTATACAATTATAATATATATATAAGTAAAAGCCTACCTTATAAAGCTAAGTTACTATTCCAATTCAAATCACAATAATAGGAATTAATTTAAACAACAAAGTTCTATTTTCAATTAAGAAAATCAAAAGTCTAAGTTACTTAAGTAACTTCCGGTTTCTAAATCTTCATAACTGGAAAACGGTATAAAATGTTAATGTAAATAAACACATGTGGACATCAACGGATGTAAATACTGGCACGTGCATCTTCGGACATCTGCGCATGGTTGGTAAACAAACACATCACGTGGTCTCATCTGTCGTCTGCTTCAGTGGTCACTAAACACACACACTGGTAACCCTAATATGACTGTGCCATCAATCCATAAACTACGTGGGCGCCATTTTGTAACAGTGTCGTATCTTGGGTAAAGAAACAACAAACTCTGCTCTATAGGGTTCGGATGATTTAATAACCAGTATAGAAAATAAACTCTGAAATAACAATATCACAATTATAAATAACAGTTCTATTTTATAAAACACAAATTACAAATTATCAGATACTGTACTAGTAAAATACCATGCTCTTTATTACTGTATACTATACTACGAAATTAATATTAAATACATTCAGTAAGTTCTTTCAGATGTCACGTGTTCTCTTATTTCTCATTGTGGTACACTACACAACAATGTAACCCTTGATCATAAATAGTGTACTATATAATGTTTACTGGTAAACTATGTATACGGTACAAAACTAAAGTTAAAACTGCACATATAACAATTAACTAATCGGAACATAATATATTATTTGTTCTTTACATACTATTACATTACAACAATCATTAAGTTGCATATACTATTTTATAAAGACTAATTAAGCCAATATCTTAAATATGCTTAAAACCCTATATTTAAAGGAAATAATCCATAACGTTCTGTTTACAACATTACAAAATTAAAATAGATTAACTCTTACCACTTGTGGAGTGAGTTTTACTGGTAAGAAGTAGGCACAGTTCACAAGTAATACTCTGTATATAACTACATCAATGGAGTCCTAAAACCAAAATGTAATCATAAACATTCGGACTCGTAAAATATTAAAATATACAATTTGACAAAATAACTCAAGTTCATTCATAGTTATACTTCTATCATTATAGTGTATAATATAAGTGTACTAATAAATATCAACATTAACACTTTTCCTTATTTTGTTTAATATGCCGCCATTTATGAAATATCAATTATCTGTGTCAATAATCAAATAGCTGCTAAATTATCTCATTCTATATTCTATCGTGACAAATTAACGGTAGATAATAAAATATATGTAGCAAAGCTAAATAAAATATTCTCGGTACATCTATCATACTAATGTAACAACCAAACTTTACGAGGAGAACGAAATCATAACATAGAAAACTTTGCTAAATTTATCATTTACATGTGAAAATATTAATTATATAATAAAGAAAATAACTTACATTAATCAGATAATATGTTGTGTCCACAATGAATGAAAACAATAATATACAGGTGATATAAATTGGGACACACAATATCATGCGACTGCAATTTCAAGTTCCGTTCAAATCTACCTGGTCAATACAAAATATAAATTGACCTCGAAATCACAATGACCAATCAGATACGTAATTTTAAGTAAGAACCTTTTGAATATTCATGAACTAAATATAAAAGTAAAGTGTAGATTCGGATTTAAATTATAATATTCCTTTATCAAAATTCAAGAGTAAAACGCTTATCATAAATTAATTTGAAGAACGTTATAAAGATATTTTACTGTTATTTAATAGGCGTAAAATTGACACTACTACATGATGATAGAATCTTCCCATCCTGACATCAACATTTAATTTGTTACTTGTAAATAATATTTGAAATATCATCAGGTATCAAGCAGCCATGAGGAACAATCTTATTTGAAAATTTTGTATAGATATTACATGTCCATGATTATTAAATCGTAAACCAAAATTTATCAAAGTTTGGATCAAGGAATTTTTTTGGGGGGCAAATTGAACAGCCAAACTGTTAAAAAAAAATCATTTATTACTGGAGCATGTACTTCTTTGTTAAAAGATTAAACTATTTGAGAGCATGTGAATGAATTGACAATCTTTTATGTTATTCTGAATATTTAGTTTCTATGAATGTTTATCAAATATTTTCATATCTTGTTTTCACTTTGAAGTTAGAAGTACTAATTAAAACAATACAGAATTTAAATTGCATGTCAGCTGTTCCAGAAGAAATATATGACATTTTTATTTCTACTGTGTTTGCAGTTTTTTCGTGATCCTTTTTTCATACATGCTGGATGTTGGAAATTATTATCATTGCATTTGTTTACATATTTTATTAATTGAAAAAATTACTTTTCAGTCACATATTGATTTTTGGAACAGCTTTCTTGTCTTTAATTTCTACCTTTAGCCTTGTGTGTATTTCAAGTTTTTTTATTCTGTTGTTTAGTTATAGCTTGTTTCTGGTCATTGCAAGAAGTTGTAATGAGAAGGAAAAGGCACATTAATAAATAGGTTTTATATGAACATGAAAAGGGATATATGATCATGAAAATTTTATTGAATAAGTCATATATAAAGATGAGAAGATAGTATGGAGAATTGATCTGAACTTCTTATTATACACTGACAGCAACTCAATTCAAGCTTATAGAAAAATTCTGTTTTGAAATACTGATCATGTCAAATGTTAAACTGGTCAGTTTTTGAGTGGTGAAAAAAATTGCCTTTAAATTCTCAGTACAATTATATCTTGTAATGACCTTGGATTTTATTTCTTGACATTCAAACATTGTTCTAAAGTGTATACAACAATTGACAGCACATCTGTTCTTTAGAGATACTTAATTTTGGTCTGTAATGAATAAGAACAATGTTTGATTGTATTTGTTTTAAACTGTTTTATGATTGACATGTTTTTCAATGTCAGATGAGAAATTTAAAAACTTTTATACCTTTTATACCTTGTAAATCGGTATATATTGATAAGTTGATATAATATACAATAAGGTTATTTTTTTGTTATCTCAGATGTCATTCTTCAATGATGTTTCAATTTTCGTGTAATTTTTCATTGAACAGAATGTGTAATAACTGAATTACTGTAAACTCAGATATTTTTGCATTAATTTATTATTGTGATTTTTTGAAAAATGGTAAACATTGTGTGTTCATTCTTGCAATCTCTGGAAATGTATCCAATAATCATTTTAAGATGTAAAATTTGAGTTTTTATATTTGTAAGACCTAACCAGCTGAATTTTTCACCCCCTCAAAAAATGGAATAAATGCAAAACTTTCTAAATCTGCAGTAAATGAAACAGTATTTTGTTTTTGTTTTAATTTATTAACTTTTCAAAGTAATACACACAAATCTTTCTCATCTGACATTTAAATCTAACCCTTTGCATGTTGTTAGGAATATATCCTACAGCCCGTCCTACTTTGAGACCTCGTCCAACCTCGAGACCGCTTCCCCAGAGGCCATGTGACAACTCACCATGGGGATGTTGTCCTGATGGAATCACTGAAGCTCAGGACTTTTACTTCAGTAACTGCAGAGGTAAAATAATTGACCTGAGTACTGATATCATGTGTCTGTAAATGACCAAAGATGGTATTGGAGTATTTAGTCAACTTGGATTACAAATCAGTTTAATTGATTGGTTTAAAGTTTTACTGAAATAATACAATTTTGATGCCAAAATGAAAGTTATTTTTAGGACTTCTTATTCAAATAAAGAAATTTATATAATTTATATTATGGAAATATAACAGGTGATATTTGCTCAACTAAAAAAAAACAAACTTTGATTTAAAGGCTTGATAACTTAGTTATTTTTAATGCCCCAGCTGTTTCGGCAGGGGCATTAAGTTTTACCCTTGTACGTCTGTACGTCTGTCCGTACGTCCATAAATTGGTTTCCGTTCTCTAAATTTAGTTTACCTCAACCAAATGTTATGAACTTTTTCCAAAAATGATTATTATCACAAATCACAGATCAAGTTTGAATTTTGGTGGCGTCACTTTTACTGTTCTAGAGTTATGCTCCTTTACAAATGAAAAAATTGCTGAATTTTTCGTTTCCATTCTTTTACTTTAGTTATTCTCAACCAAATGTTATGAATCTTATACACAATGCTTATTACCACAAAACAAGGATCAAGTTTGAATTTTGGTGGTGTCGCTTTTACGGTTATAGAGTTATGCCCTTTTACAAATGGAAAAATTGCTGAATTTTTCATTTCTGTTCTCCAACTTAAGTTTGCCTTTACCAAATGTTATGAAACTTATACACAATGCTTGTTACCACAAAACTCAGATCAAGTATGAATTTGGGTAGCATCACTTTTACTGTTCTTGAGTTATGTCCCTTTATAACTTTATATGCAAGCTTGGCATCATCTGTGTCCTATTGACACATTCCCCATTTATTTTTATAAAGAATGTACTGTAAATTTAACCAATTACTTCTTTTTATTTGCTAAAAGCTTTTATATTTATTTGTAATCTTTTGCATGAAATGTTCTTATTAAATTTCTTTGAAGTCACATACCAGTGCTTTATTATGCTCCATGACAAAAAGATTCTGGTGCATGTAGTTGTCATTTTGTCCATACATCTGTCTGTCTGTCTGTAATTTGATCTTTCTATCTGTGAATCCAAACAAGAGCTTTCCTGATATTATCTTAAGCATATCTTGATACATTGGAAGGAAAGTTATATTGAGAAGGGGATGAATCCTATTGATTTTGGATCAATAATGAAAAAGGTGAAGTTATAGATGTTTAGGGGTTAAAATTGTTTTCCAAATAATAAGTTGAGTATTCTTTGTTGGATTTAAATGAAACATCTGTAGATAGAAAGTATAGGGGAGGGAAAGGTCATACATCTGTCGATAGAAAGTATGAGGATCAAACATCTGTAGATAGTATAGGGAGGAAAGGTCATACATCTGTAGATAGAAAGTATAGGGAGGAACATCTGTAGATAGAAAGTATAGGGAGGAAAGGTCATACATCTGTAGATAGAATGTATAGGGGAGGGAAAGGTCATACATCTGTAGATAGAAAGTATAGGGGAGGGAAAGGTCAAACATCTGTAGATAGAAAGTATAGGGGAGGGAAAGGTCATACATCTGTAGATAGAAAGTATAGGGGAGGGAAAGGTCATACATCTGTAGATAGAAAGTATAGGGGAGGGAAAGGTCATACATCTGTAGATAGAAAGTATAGGGGAGGGAAAGGTCAAACATCTGTAGATAGAAAGTATAGGGGAGGGAAAGGGCAAACATCTGTAGATAGAAAGTATAGGGGAGGGAAAGGTCATACATCTGTAGATAGAAAGTATAGGGGAGGGAAAGGTCAAACATTTGTAGATAGAAAATATAGGGGAGGGAAAGGTCATACATCTGTAGATAGAAAGTACAGGGGAGGGAAAGGTCATTGCTTTATTTTCAAAGCCTAGGTAATATCTGTTATCTTGGTGTAATCAGGGGTATACAGAATTTTACACCGGTGTAAAGTTCAGTTCACCCCTGAAAACACCAAGATAACAAATTTATTTCTCATGAAGTGTACCATTTCTCATTATTATACCTGGGTGTAAAATTGAAAAATGCTTATGAAGAACTTCCACTACAACATTGTTTTCAACACCGATGTTGCTATGCATTGTCACATAAATTAAATTGAGAATGGAAATGGGGAATGTGTCAAAGAGACAACAACCCGACCAAAGAGCAGAAAACAGCCCAAAGCCACCAATGGGTCTTCAACACAGCAAGAAAATCCTACACCCTGAGGCGGGCTTCAGCTGGCCACTTTACAAAAATATGTACTAGTTCAGTGAAAATGGACATCACACCAAACTCTGAAACATATAAATGAACTCAAATTTTAAAAGCTATTTTAATTTTTCTTTATTTTAAAGAAAGGAAAGACAATTTTTTTTTTGGATATTGCAAAAAAGATATTTTGGTTGTTGTAATTTTGCATTTGAATTTCTTTTTGTCTCACCTTGACGGAGTCAAAAAGCGAGACATAGATATATTGTTTCCAGTGGCGGCCGCGGCAGCAACAATGTATTAGTTTGTGATTAGGTCTAGTTTATGGTGAACCACAAGTAGAAGGTCAATGATATTTGGTATGCAGTTGTATAAGCATTGACATATCTCATTTCCATGAAGATAATTTGGCTCCGCCCCCTTGGTCATGGTCTATTGACTTCTTTGAAAAATTTGCTGAGTTTACATGTATTAGTTTGTGATTAGGTCAGTTCAAGGGGAACTATAAGTGGTAGGCCAATGTTAATTGGTATTCAGTTGTATAAATATTAGCACATCTCATTTCCATGGAGAATATTTGGCCCCACCCCCTCAGTCATGATCTATTGACTTTGAAACTTTTGCTTAGTTTACATGTATTAGTTTGTGATTAGATCAGTTTAAGATGAACTGCTAATGTAAAGTCAATGATATTTGGTATGCAAATTTATTGGCATTTGCAAGTATCATTTCCATGGAGATTATATAGCCCCACCCCCTCATCATGGTTCATTGACTTTGAAGCTTTTACATAGTTTACAAGTTAATGTTTGTCTTTAGGTTTGTTTAAAGGGAACAACTTATAATAAGTCAATGGTATTTGGTATGCAGTTGTATTAGCATTGGCGCATCTCATTTTCATGGAGATTGTTTAGCCATGTACCTTCAGTCATGGTTCATTGACTTTGAATATTTGCATTGGGTTAAAGTAGTGCTATTTTAATTTCAACATTTGCATTATCAAAATTACAAAAAGGCGAGACATATAACTGTGATAACAGTTTATTTTTTCTTAATTTTGGCCAAATTTTGACAAAATGTTATCCTTGTGTGACCTGGGGTGGGGTTGTTATTTAGAACTGGGTAATTAACCAATCAGATTGCAAGATTCTTGCTTCATAAGAAATAATGTATTTTCACTTTGATAACTTTTTGTGATATATTTTCTTATCATGCTACTCGCTTTAGATAGGAAATTACACTTGTATCTAAGGTCCCTTAGCAACAGCATATTTTTTCTCAGTTGAGAGAAAGAGAATGTATGACAAAATTAGCCTACGTCATTGAGATAGCCTAGGACAACACTGATAAACATATTATCAATGGTCATTTAAACTCAAGGATGTTTCTTGGCTACATCTAATCTCAGGGCTGTGGCCCTTCATGAGAATGTAGCTAAGAAACATCATTTTGTTTTATATTCCAACAATAATCTATAATTATTTTCTTAAATTCATGTTCTGTTGAAGCACAATACTTTATATAGGAGGAGTGTTCATGTTTAGTAAATGGCTGGTTGCAGGATATCTTGTGACCATGTGAACATACTAATTAAAGATAACAGAATTGAATATGAAATATGATTTGATTATTATTGTTGAATTCAAATTGATTTAAATAATACCAATGTCCTAAGATTATGTTCCTATTGCTATATAAGTCCTTTGCTGAAATAATGTTTGTTATTTTAGTATATACTGGAACTGAATTGGGAAATTTAGTTGATGGAAACTCAACGGTCATTGTGGAACGACCAGATAGGAATCTGTTTATAGAATGTGGAGGACCTCAGGGAACTGTTTCATGGTACAAGAATGGGTAAGTATTGGATGCATTTGAATTTAACACCATGAGTTTGATAAGTACTGTAATCATTGCTAAGTCTGTGTAATTTTTCTGCCTGTGACATTTAACATTTAAAATCTTTTTTTTAATTTGAATAAAATACAAAGTTTAGTGCGTTTTTTTTTTTGGCAAGTTTAAAAAAATCTCTGCATTTTTAATTACCAATCAGTTGGAAAGAATTAAACTGAGTATGTTGTATAATCGCCAAAAATTTTAAGGAAACCTGTGACACTTTTCACATTTTATCAGACAACTGATATTATAGTAAGATAAAATAAAAATGTTAATGACTAACCAGTCAGCCACTAAACACCTTATCGCTATTTATTCCTATCCCGATAAGTTCTAAAATACACAACTTTTCACTACTTTTCAAACCAGTTGAAGCTATCTGGGGCCTTGTTCAAATAATGTATTGTGCATTAAACTTTTCATAGAGACATGTTGACTTTTAAAAATTGCTTCTTAAACTATCAAAATTTTAAAATATCCATTTTCCAAACTTTTGCCTCCCTCAGCTCATTGTTGATGACCTTTGTTTTGTTCCGCTTGACCTCAACAGGTAGTTTTCCATGTGGCTGTTTTTTCTGGATTGGACTAAATAGCTTGATAATGTGTATTGGCTGGTGGCAAGTTTTTTGTACATTTATTTCAAATTTCAATTGTATATAGCAATATAAAACAATCTGTTTTGTCTTTTCTTATAGAATATTGATAACATCAGATCGTCGATACACAGTGTATGAGAATGGTTCTATATTAATCACAACACTGACTAAGGAAGATTCAGCAGTGTATGCGTGTAGAGTTGATGATGGAATTCACAAGGCTATTGTCAGAAGGTTTCGAGTCCAGATAGAAGGTAGAAATATTATATGTTGATAACCATTTAAATAATAATAGTAATTTTAGTTTTCAAACAGTTTAAAATTCCAATCGGTTTTGATTTTTGAAACAAACTGTGTGATTCATAACAATATAGAAATAAATGTGCTATTACAGTAGCACGCACAAATGGTGCCCATAGAAATTTCTGTATTCTGCTCTTTTCAAAGCAGATGAAAATGTTATCAAGTAGGAAAATAAATCGTATCTGCATTTTGAATAATATTTAAGATAATTGTTTAAATAGAGGTTTATACTGCTTATAATATTTACAGTTATGGTGTGCTTGTTCATGTGAGAATTTCTCATATTAATACACCGTCAAAATTTCATGTTTGGTTAAATTTCTTCAAAATACTGGTCTGGTCATCTGTTTTGTATATTGCCCTTTCATACTATTTTAAACTGCTAGGTTTTCTTGCATATATTTCGATGTGCCCCGTGCTGTCTGTCATTTGTTGTTTAGTTTTATATGTATTGTCTGTCATTTGTTGTTTCGAGGTTATTGGTCTTTTGTTGGGCAATGTGTGACAAATATATGTTGAAAGACCTCGCCCATAATTATAGATTATGTAATTCATTGACCGCTCCCGACGTGTAACTTCAAGGCATATTTTAGCGGGGATCGATGTCTTTCAAAATTACTGCACTTTTCTTGTATCCCTGATGCTTTCGACTGGAGAACCGTTGTACACAAGCATCGCATAAGTTGGCACTCCGAGGCGGGTGTGGAGCAAGAAGGTGAACTGTGGTTTATTTTTATCAATAGTACCGCTTAAGTCGACGCTAGGGGCCGTCTTGACCTTGTTGTAGGCTATGAATGATTCGTTCATTGTTGAAAACCCTACATCAACTGTCAAGATGAAGAACAGGAATAAAAGCCCTGTTCATTGATAATTTTCTATGTTTTCTATGTATTGTGTGCGATTTTGTCCCATGTACATTTACTCCATATCCTTTCATTTTCTATTGATTCTAGAGTTTGTCTCCAGTGCTGTGTGGAGGCAGTAGAACGTTTCCCTGTGCTTGAGGTGTATGCTCTTATAATATTTACAGTTATGGTGTGCTTGTTCATGTGAGAATTTCTCATATTAATACACCGTCAAAATTTCATGTTTGGTTAAATTTCTTCAAAATACTGGTCTGGTCATCTGTTTTGTATATTGCCCTTTCATACTATTTTAAACTGCTAGGTTTTCTTGCATATATTTCGATGTGCCCCGTGCTGTCTGTCATTTGTTGTTTAGTTTTATATGTATTGTCTGTCATTTGTTGTTTCGAGGTTATTGGTCTTTTGTTGGGCAATGTGTGACAAATATATGTTGAAAGACCTCGCCCGTAATTATAAATTATGTAATTCATTGACCGTTCTCGACATGTGTTACTTCAAGGCATATTTTAGCGGGGATCGATGTCTTTCAAAATTACTGCACTTTTCTTGTATCCCTGATGCTTTCGACTGGAGAACCTTTGTACACAATCATCGCACAAGTTGGCACTCCGAGGCGGGTGTGGAGCAAGAAAGTGAACTGTGGTTTATTTTTATCAATAGTACCGCTTAAGTCGACGCTAGGGGCCGTCTTGACCTTGTTGTAGGGTATGAATGATTCGTTCATTGTTGAAGACCCTACATCAACTGTCAAGATGAAGAACAGGAATAAAAGCCCTGTTCATTGATAATTTTCTATGTTTTCTATGTATTGTGTGCGATTTTGTCCCATGTACATTTACTCCATATCCTTTCATTTTCTATTGATTCTAGAGTTTGTCTCCAGTGCTGTGTGGAGGCAGTAGAACGTTTCCCTGTGCTTGAGGTGTATGCTCTTATAATATTTACAGTTATGGTGTGCTTGTTCATGTGAGAATTTCTCATATTAATACACCGTCAAAATTTCATGTTTGGTTAAATTTCTTCAAAATACTGGTCTGGTCATCTGTTTTGTATATTGCCCTTTCATACTATTTTAAACTGCTAGGTTTTCTTGCATATATTTCGATGTGCCCCGTGCTGTCTGCCATTTGTTGTTTAGTTTTATATGTATTGTCTGTCATTTGTTGTTTCGAGGTTATTGGTCTTTTGTTGGGCAATGTGTGACAAATATATGTTGAAAGACCTCGCCCGTAATTATAAATTATGTTATTCATTGACCGTTCTCGACATGTGTAACTTCAAGGCATATTTTAGCGGGGATCGATGTCTTTCAAAATTACTGCACTTTTCTTGTATCCCTGATGCTTTCGACTGGAGAACCGTTGTACACAATCATCGCACAAGTTGGCACTCCGAGGCGGGTGTGGAGCAAGAAGGTGAACTGTGGTTTATTTTTATCAATAGTACCGCTTAAGTCGACGCTAGGGGCCGTCTTGACCTTGTTGTAGGGTATGAATGATTCGTTCATTGTTGAAGACCCTACATCAACTGTCAAGATGAAGAACAGGAATAAAAGCCCTGTTCATTGATAATTTTCTATGTTTTCTATGTATTGTGTGCGATTTTGTCCCATGTACATTTACTCCATATCCTTTCATTTTTTATAAACACTGGGTGAAATTCTGAACCAGTGAAACTCTGTTTTATGATTAATGTTTTTAATGTATCTAAGCAGTTAGAATGGACTTTGCTCATTTTTAATCTAATGAAAATTTAAAAAAACCACATGCATGCTGATCTTTTTATTTAATATAAAGTAATATTTTAAACATAATTTTTTGTTAAACAGTATTTCAGAAAACTGTTAATTTCTTAAAGTAACTAATTCTTGACCAGTTGAATTGTTATATGTTTTTTTTTTCAAACTACGCTGGCTGGATTAGTTGAGTATTGTTTTTGGTTCCATGGTTTCTTTGACATATTTTTTTGAAGATGTATCCATTAGTCACTAGTAGACCATTGGTATTCAAACAAGATAAATACCAAAAAGAACTATGATGATGAATAGTACAGTAGAGAAAAGTAGCACAATTAGCCTGTGATTACATATAATTAAATTGTCTTGTTACAGTTCCCATCACAATCTTCCCAACACCAGCTACTATTGTTGTGAGACCGGGAGATAACGCCTTCCTTCACTGCCAAGCCTATGGAAGTCCTCAGCCCACTATAACATGGACTAAGTCTGGACAAAGTGTAGCAAACACAGGCAGATATTATGTTTATCCTAATGGTACACTTATCATAACTGATACTCAACAGGCTGATATTGATGATTATACATGTACAGCAAGAAATGGTCAGGCATCACCAGTACAGAGACTAGTTCGATTATCTTTACAAGGTAACATACAACAAGATATCAACTAAATTTTTATATAGAGTAATTTTTTTAATAGACTGCAAAAAATTTGCCTCCGTGTAATAGTATGGTGATGTTGTCCTAATCCGAAGACATTTGGTTTCCAGATAATAATTTAAGTATAAGTGAGTGGATCTCTATTAAATTGTACCACAAGGATTCATACCACAAAAGGAAGGTTTGAAATGAATTTTGGGTTATTGTCCTAATTGTTTAGGAATGAGGGGGGTAAAAAGGAGCTAAAAACAAGTATTTTCTTGTTTCAGGACAATAACTTGTGTATAAGTGTACGGGTCTCTATAAAATTATACCACAAGGTTTCATCCCTCAAAAAGAAAGTTGGGATTGATTTTGGGGGTTATTACCCATATCATTTAGGAATAAGAGGGCCAAAAACAATACTTTTTTTAATATTTTGTATAAATTGCTTATTTCTTGACCAATTTCAATGGGGTTGAATTCAAAGTATTAAATTCTTGGGGTTCTTTAATATGCTGAATCTTAACATGTACCGCTATTATGATTTTGGATCTTTAATAATTGGTTCACATTGAAGTCCAAAATTAAAGCTTGTTTGATTTCATCAAAAATTGAATTATTGGGATTCTTTGATATGCTGATCCTAACTGTGTATTAAGATTTTTAATTTTGGGCCCTGTTTTCAAATTGGTCAACATTAAGGTCCAAAGCGTCCGAACTTAAACTTTGTTTGATTTTGTCAAAAATTGAAATTTTATGGTTGTTTGATATGCAGAATCTCATAATCCATTTAGATTTTGGATATTGGACCATAATAGGTAAATGTCCAATTTCAAATTTTTATGTTCCTAGACCACATTCATCCAGTGTCAAAAACCTATGCTGTGTCAGATATTTAATCACAATCCAAATTCAGAGCTGTATCAATCTTGAATGTTGTGTCAATACTTGCCCCAACTGATCAGGGCATTTCAGGCTGTGTGCGTCCTGCGAAGCATTTTATAAAGGAATAATGTTTTTATGTGCATAGTAATTTATTGTCCTTGAATGAACAGTCTCACAATAATTTGTTTGATTAATACTAAGATTTGGCAGTTTAAATACAGAGTGTTGATAGCTCTGAGTTTGAAGGACTCAGAATCAACATGGCCAATCTAAACTAAACTCAGGAGTTTTAAAGAAACTATTAAATCAAAAGTTTTACTGCAATTTGATAAAAAAAGATATGGCCACCACAGGCATTTCTTCGGAAAAAGGTCTTCTTTAAAACAGAATGGTTAAATGATTTAAATACTCAAGAAATTGCGACTTGGACCTATGTAATAAACTGTTATCTTGAGCCGATGCAATTATGAATAGCCCAACAATAAGCCATGTGAGCCAACAGAAGTTAACTTTAGTAATAATAATAATAATAATAATAATAATAAATTCATTATTTAAAGAGGGTAAACACAGTTAGTTACAATTACTTATCTTCCCTGAGGAGCTCATATGCAATACAAGTAAAAAAAAAAAAAAAAAAAAATAATAATAATAAGAAAAATGCAAACATACAACATATAAACACAATCATATACATGTACCATGATTAAAAGATATAAAACAGTTACAGATTGCATGTAGTAAATAGATATAATAGACAAATCATTAAAATTATACATTCTAAAAAAAGAGTAATAGTTGCAATCATTTCAGACTGAATATTGGGACTGTCTCAAGTATTGTTTTATAATTTGTTTAAAAGAATAAGTGTTTTGCACTTTGCGCATTTCATATGGTAGTCTGTTCCATAAAACTGATCCAGAATAAGCAAAAGATTTTTTAAACAGTTCAGTTTTTGGCTTTGGAACTATCAAGTTACCTTGAGTAACACCCCTTAAAGCATAAGGATTATTAACAGATATAAGTTGAAACTTTTGAAATAGGTACTGTGGTGCTTCTTTCCGCATACATTTAAATAGCAATAAATATTTGTGGTATTTGATTCTGTTTTCTACTGTCATCCATCCAAGTTCTTTAAATAAGGGGGCTGATGGGGATAATGGGTCTGCATCAAGAATTAATCTTGCTGCTCTTTTTGAAGTTTTAATATTCTTACTATCCTTCATTTTACATTCTCCCCAAACAATACAGCAGTAATCGATGAGAGGCAGAATATACCCATTATAATATGCTTTCCTGGCATTAATATCTAAAAATTTCTTTAATTTAGAAAGAAGGTATATTCTTGATGAAATGCTAGCACAAATTTGATATTTGATTTTTCCAGCTAAGTGTGCTGTCAATTTTAACACCTAATAATTCCTCACATGATGAATTTTGTAGTATTTCTAAATTTATTACTAAATTTGGTTGAAAAGATTGGGTTGATAACTTCTGACTTGTTCCAGTAACCAAACATTTTGTTTTTTTTGGTATTGATGAACATATTATTCATTTTGCACCATTCTTCAATTTTGCATAAATCTTCTTGAACATCATCATGTAAATTTTCTATGCTTTTCCCGGATTTATGAAGAGTGGTATCATCAGCATACAAGTCTGTTTTACAATTTTTAATGCAAAGGGGAAGGTCATTTATAAATAAAACAAATAATAGAGGACCTAGTGTAGATCCTTGGGGGACACCAAATTTCACATCTTTTTTTATCAGAATTAACATTGCAAATGTTTACTTGCTGTGTTCTATTACTTAGGTATGACCTGAAAAAACCTACTGCAGACTCACTGAATCCGTAAATAGCAAGCTTTAAGTAAAGAATGTCATGATCTACAAGATCAAATGCTTTTTTAAAGTCTAACAGTATTGCTAAGTTTAGATTACCATCATTCATTTCTTGCAGCCATTTGTCAATGATATCAATAAGTGCAGTTTGACAAGAACTGTCAAATAAATAGGAGGTTTTATATGCCTGTCAGTGACCCATATATATTGTTAACTGTTGTCCCTTTGTTTGTTCATTTGTCCTTCTAAGCAGATCTAACAATAACTTGTTTCTTTATAAAAGATCTTTATGAAAATTTTCACAATGATTGGATCTTTGACGACAAGCGCCCTTTAGATTCAAATGATTTTCAGGTTTCTATTTGCAGATTTATAAGACTTTGATTGCCAAAAAAAGGGACAATTTAAAGTATGTCTCACCCTGAGGACTGCTTTGAACGGTCCTAACCTAAAAGTTTAAAATAATTAAATAAAGATTTGTCGTTAGAAGTTATTGTCCCCTTGCAACGTGTGGCGGTTGACATACAAATACTGGGCATCTGCCCGTCCGATCTTGTTAAGCGCTCTCACATGTACAATTCTTGCCAGACTTTTATGAAATTTGTATCATAGGTGTATATCAGTAATGCCTTGGACGAGTTCGAAAATTTGTGCTAATCAATTATAATACGACCACAAAAATTTTTTGCGGTCGTATATTGGTATCACGGCGTCAGCGTCATCGTCGTCCGAAGACATTTGGTTTCAGGACAATAACTTTAGTTTAAGTGTATAGATCTCTATGAAATTTAACAAAAGGTTCAATACCACAAAAGGAAGGTTGGGATTGTTTTTGGGGGTGATGGTCTCAATCGTTTAGAAATAAGGGGCCAAAGGGCCAATCAATTATTTTCAAAAGAGTTATGCACCTTGGAAATATTGATTATATGGAAAATTGCATTGTTAGCACTTCGCATGTGTACAATTCTTGCCAGATTTTATGAAATTTATATTATAGGTTTACATCATCAATATCTTGGACTTTTGTCGAAAATCATTGCTGATCATTCATGTGAGAATTTCTCATATTAATACACCGTCAAAATTTCATGTTTGGTTAAATTTCTTCAAAATACTGGTCTGGTCATCTGTTTTGTATATTGCCCTTTCATACTATTTTAAACTGCTAGGTTTTCTTGCATATATTTCGATGTGCCCGTGCTGTCTGTCATTTGTTGTTTAGTTTTATATGTATTGTCTGTCATTTGTTGTTTGAGGTTATTGGTCTTTTGTTGGGCAATGTGACAAATATATGTTGAAAGACCTCGCCGTAATTATAAATTATGTAATTCATTGACCGCTCCTGACATGTGTAACTTCAAGGCATATTTTAGTGGCGATCGATGTCTTTCAAAATTACTGCACTTTTCTTGTATCCCTGATGCTTTCGACTGGAGAACCGTTGTACACAAGCATCGCACAAGTTGGCACTCCGAGGCGGGTGGGGAGCAAGAAGGTGAACTGTGGTTTATTTTTATCAATAGTACCGCTTAAGTCGACGCTAGGGGCTGTCTTGACCTTGTTGTAGGGTATGAATGATTCGTTCATTGTTGAAGACCCTACATCAACTGTCAAGATGAAGAACAGGAATAAAAGCCCTGTTCATTGATAATTTTCTATGTTTTCTATGTATTGTGTGCGATTTTGTCCCATGTACATTTACTCCATATCCTTTCATTTTCTATTGATTCTAGAGTTTGTCTCTAGTGCTGTGTGGAGGCAGTAGAACGTTTCCCTGTGCTTGAGGTGTATGCTCTTATAATATTTACAGTTATGGTGTGCTTGTTCATATGATAATTTCTCATATTAATACACCGTCAAAATTTCATGTTTGGTTAAATTTCTTCAAAATACTAGTCTGGTCATCTGTTTTGTATATTGCCCTTTCATACTATTTTAAACTGCTAGGTTTTCTTGCATATATTTCGATGTGCCCCGTGCTGTCTGTCATTTGTTGTTTAGTTTTATATGTATTGTCTGTCATTTGTTGTTTCGAGGTTATTGGTCTTTTGTTGGGCAATGTGTGACAAATATATGTTGAAAGACCTCGCCCATAATTATAGATTATGTAATTCATTGACCGCTCCTGACATGTGTAACTTCAAGGCATATTTTAGTGGCGATCGATGTCTTTCAAAATTACTGCACTTTTCTTGTATCCTGATGCTTTCGACTGGAGAACCGTTGTACACAAGCATCGCACAAGTTGGCACTCCGAGGCGGAGGGAGCAAGAAGGTGAACTGTGGTTTATTTTAACAATAATACTGCTTAAGTCGACGCTTAGGGCTGTCTTGACCTTGTTGTAGGGTATGAATGATTCGTTCATTGTTGAAGACCCTACATCATTTGTCAAGATGAAGAACAGGAATAAAAGCCCTGTTCATTGATAATTTTCTATGTTTTCTATGTATTGTGTGCGATTTTGTCCAATGTACATTTACTCCATATCCTTTCATTTTTATAAACACTGGGTGAAATTCTGAACCAGTGAAACTCTGTTTTATGATTAATGTTTTAATGTATCTAAGCAGTTAGAATGGACTTTTACTCATTTTTAATCTGATGAAAATTTAAAAAAACCACATGCATGCTGATCTTTTATTTAATATAAAGTAATATTTCAAACATAATTTTTGTTAAACAGTATTTCAGAAAACTGTTAATTTCTTAAAGTAACTAATTCTTGACCAGTTGAATTGTTATATGTTTTTTTTCAAACTACGCTGGCTGGATTAGTTGAGTATTGTTTATGGTTCCATGGTTTCTTTGACATATTTTTTGAAGATGTATCCATTAGTCACTAGTAGACCATTGGTATTCAAACAAGATAAATACCAAAAGAACTATGATGATGAATAGTACAGTAGAGAAAAGTAGCACAATTAGCCTGTAATTACATATAATTAAATTGTCTTGTTACAGTTCCCATCACAATCTTCCCAACACCAGCTACTATTGTTGTGAGACCGGAGATAACGCCTTCCTTCACTGCCAAGCCTATGGAAGTCCTCAGCCTACTATAACATGGACTAAGTCTGGACAAAGTGTAGCAAACACAGGCAGATATTATGTTTATCCTAATGGTACACTTATCATAACTGATACTCAACAGGCTGATATTGATGATTATACATGTACAGCAAGAAATGGTCAGGCATCACCAGTACAGAGACTAGTTCGATTATCTTTACAAGGTAACATACAACAAGATATCAACTAAATTTTTATATAGAGTAATTTTTTAATAGAATGCAAAAATTTGCCTCCGTGTAATAGTATGGTGATGTTGTCCTAATCCGAAGACATTTGGTTTCAGATAACAATTTAAGTATAAGTGAATGGATCTCTATTAAATTGTACCACAAGGATTCATACCACAAAGGAAGGTTTGAAATGAATTTTGGGTTATTGTCCTAATTGTTTAGGAATGAGGGGTAAAAGGAGCCAAAACAGTATTTTCTTGTTTCAGGACAATAACTTGTGTATAAGTGTACAGATCTCTATAAAATTATACCACAAGGTTTCATCCTCAACAAGAAAGTTGGGATTGATTTTGGGGTTATTACCCATATCATTTAGGAATAAGAGGGCCAAAACAATACTTTTTTAATATTTTGTATAAATTGCTTATTTCTTGACCAATTTCAATGGGGTTGAATTCAAAGTATTAAATTCTTGGGGTTCTTTAATATGCTGAATCTTAACATGTACCGCTATTATGATTTTGGATCTTTAATTGGTTCACATTGAAGTCCAAAATTAAAGCTTGTTTGATTTCATCAAAAATTGAATTATTGGGATTCTTTGATATGCTGATCCTAACTGTGTATTAAGATTTTTAATTTTGGGCCCTGTTTTCAAATTGGTCAACATTAAGGTCCAAAGCGTCTGAAATTAAACTTTGTTTGATTTTGTCAAAATTGAAATTTTATGGTTGTTTGATATGCAGAATCTCATAATCCATTTAGATTTTGGATATTGGACCATAATAGGTAAATGTCCAATTTCAAATTTTATGTTCCTAGACCACATTCATCCAGTGTCAAAACCTATGCTGTGTCAAATATTTAATCACAATCCAAATTCAGAGCTGTATCAATCTTGAATGTTGTGTCAATACTTGCCCCAACTGATCAGGGCATTTCAGGCTGTGTGCGTCCTGCGAAGCATTTTATAAAGGAATAATGTTTTTATGTGCATAGTAATTTATTGTCCTTGAATGAACAGTCTCACAATAATTTGTTTGATTAATACTAAGATTTTTCAGTTTAAATACAGAGTGTTGATGGCTCTGAGTTTGAAGGACTCAGAATCAACATGGCCAATCTAAACTAAACTCAGGAGTTTTAAAGAAACTATTAAATCAAAAGTTTTACTGCAATTTGATAAAAAAAGATATGGCCACCACAGGCATTTCTTCGGAAAAAGGTCTTCTTTAAAACAGAATGGTTAAATGATTTAAATACTCAAGAAATTGCGACTTGGACCTATGTAATAAACTGTTATCTTGAGCCGATGCAATTATGAATAGCCCAACAATAAGCCATGTGAGCCAACAGAAGTTAACTTTAGTAATAATAATAATAATAATAATAATAAATTCTTTAAATTCTTTATTTAAAGAGGGTAAACACAGTTAGTTACAATTACTTATCTTCCTGAGGAGCTCATATGCAATACAAGTAAAAAAAAAAAAAAAAAAAAAAAAAAATAATAATAATAATACGAGAAAATGCAAACATACAACATATAAACACAATCATATAGACATAATAGTTCAATGTACATGTACCATGATCAGATTGCATGTAGTAAATAGATATAATATACAAGTCATTAAAATTATACATTCTAAAAAGAGTAATAGTTGCAATCATTTCAGACTGAATATTGGGACTGTCTCAAGTATTGTTTTATAATTTGTTTAAAAGAATAAGTGTTTTGCACTTTATGCATTTCATATGGTAGTCTGTTCCATAAAACTGATCCAGAATAAGCAAAGATTTTTAAACAGTTCAGTTTTTGGCTTTGGAACTATCAAGTTACCTTGAGTAACACCCTTAAAGCATAAGGATTATTAACAGATATAAGTTGAAACTTTTGAAATAGGTAATGTGGTGCTTCTTTCCGCATACATTTAAATAGCAATAAATATTTGTGGTATTTGATTCTGTTTTCTACTGTCATCCATCCAAGTTCTTTGAATAAGGGGCTGATGGGGATAATGGGTCTGCATCAAGAATTAATCTTGCTGCTCTTTTGAAGTTTTAATATTCTTACTATCCTTTCATTTTTACATTCTCCCAAACAATACAGCAGTAATCGATGAGAGGCAGAATATACCCATTGTAATATGCTTTCCTGGCATTAATATCTAAAATTTCTTTAATTTAGAAAGAAGGTATATTCTTGATGAAATGCTAGCACAAATTTGATCTATTTGATTTTTCCAGCTAAGTGTGCTGTCAATTTTAACACCTAATAATTCCTCACATGATGAATTTTGTAGTGTTTCTAAATTTATTACTAAATTTGGTTGAAAAGATTGGGTTGATAACTTCTGACTTGTTCCAGTAACCAAACATTTTGTTTTTTTTGGTATTGATGAACATATTATTCATTTTGCACCATTCTTCAATTTTGCATAAATCTTCTTGAACATCATCATGCAAATTTTCTATGCTTTTCCCGGATTTATGAAGAGTGGTATCATCAGCATACAAGTCTGTTTTACAATTTTTAATGCAAAGGGAAGGTCATTTATAAATAAAACAAATAATAGAGGACCTAGTGTAGATCCTTGGGGACACCAAATTTCACATCTTTTTATCAGAATTAACATTACAAATGTTTACTTGCTGTGTTCTATTACTTAGGTATGACCTGAAAAACCTACTGCAGACACTGAATCCGTAAATAGCAAGCTTTAAGTAAAGAATGTCATGATCTACAAGATCAAATGCTTTTTAAAGTCTAACAGTATTGCTAAGTTTAGATTACCATCATTCATTTCTTGCAGCCATTTGTCAATGATATCAATAAGTGCAGTTTGACAAGAACTGTCAAATAAATAGTAGGTTTTATATGCCTGTCAGTGACCCATATATATTGTTAACTGTTGTCCCTTTGTTTGTTCATTTGTCCTTCTAAGCAGATCTAACAATAACTTGTTTCTTTATAAAAGATCTTTATGAAAATTTTCACAATGATTGGATCTTTGACGACAAGCGCCTTTAGATTCAAATGATTTTCAGGTTTCTATTTGCAGATTTATAAGACTTTGATTGCCAAAAAGGGACAATTTAAAGTATGTCTCACCCTGAGGACTGCTTTGAACGGTCCTAACCTAAAAGTTTAAAATAATTAAATAAAAGATTTGTCATTAGAATTTATTGTCCCTTGCAACGTGTGGCGGTTGACATACAAATACTGGGCATCTGCCCGTCCGATCTTGTTAAGCGCTCTCACATGTACAATTCTTGCCAGACTTTTATGAAATTTGTATCAAAGGTGTATATCAGTAATGCCTTGGACGAGTTCGAAAATTTGTGCTAATCAATTATAATACGACCGCAAAAATTTTTGCGGTCGATATTGGTATCACGGCGTCAGCGTCATCGTCGTCCGAAGACATTTGGTTTCAGGACAATAACTTTAGTTTAAGTGTATAGATCTCTATGAAATTTAACAAAAGGTTCAATACCACAAAAGGAAGGTTGGGATTGTTTTTGGGGGTGATGGTCTCAATCGTTTAGAAATAAGGGGCCAAAAAGGGGCCAATCAATTATTTTCAAAAGAGTTATGCACCTTGGAAATATTGATTATATGGAAAATTGCATTGTTAGCACTCGCATGTGTACAATTCTTGCCAGATTTTTATGAAATTTATATTATAGGTTTACATCATCAATATCTTGGACTTTTGTCGAAAATCATTGCTGATCAATTATTTTTAAAAGAGTTATGCCCCTTGGAAATATTGATTATATGGAAAATTGCATTGTTAGCACTCGCATGTGTACAATTCTTGCCAGATTTTTATGAAATTTATATCATAGGTTAATATCATCAATGTGTCTGACATTTTCGAAAATCAGTGCAGATCAATTATTTTTAAAAGAGTTACGCCCCTTGGAAATATTGATTATATGGAAAATTGCATTGTTAGCACTCTCATGTGCACAACTCTTGCAAGATTTTTTTGAAATTTATATTATAGGTTTACATCATCAATATCTTGGACTTTTTCGAAAATCATTGCTGATCAATTATTTTTAAAAGAGTTATGCCCCTTGGAAATATTGATTATATGGAAAATTGCATTGTTAGCGCTCTCATGTGTACAATTTTTCCCAGATTTTTATCGAATTCATATCATAGGTTTATATCAGCAATGTCTGATTGAATGTCTTCTACAATAATTAATTTTATTCCTTCAATAATTTCAATATTCAGACAATTGGTGTGTCTTGCACTTCTAGCTATACTGTTCATTTATAAAATGCAGACATGAGTATTGAAATGTTTATATAATAATTTATCTATATATTACATTGCTATCTATATTTGTTATACTAGTTTGTATTTTATTAATTTATTTGTCATTTTGAAGGTTTTTTAGAAACATCATTTATAAAATATTTTATAAAATAAATGATTGTCAACTTCAGATTCAGTATCAGCCAGAATTAAACCTGTTGAAGGAAGAATAAGAGAAGGAGATACTCTTTATATGATATGTGATGGACAAGGGTATCCTCCTCCTACAGTTAGATGGGAAAAAATGGGTGTAGAGCTTGTAACGACTGGTAGGATGACAGTTAATGGTGCTAACCTACGTATTACCAGTGTAACTTTAGACGATACTGGAACTTACACTTGTGTTGCCAATAATGCTGAAGAAAAATCTGAAGATTCTAAATCCATACAAGTTATACCTAAAGGTCAGTTAGGTTTGTCTGATTAAATCTATACAAGTTATACCTAAAGGTCAGTTAGGTTTGTCTGATTAAATCTATACAAGTTATACCTTAAGGTCAGTTAGGTTTGTCTGATTAAATCTATACAAGTTATACCTAAAGGTCAGTTAGGTTTGTCTGATTAAATCTATACAAGTTGTATATTAAGGCCATTTCATTTTAATTTTGCCTGCCAAATTTGTACAAGTCATAAATTAAGTTGCATATTTTGGCTCTCCTGTGAAATTTATTTTGTCATATCTTAGAAGCAATTAGTTTTTACATAGTAGAAATGGGATTATAGCGTGAGTATGGTCATTTGAAAAACACCTGTAGCAGTCAAATTACAATTCTATGTTGCCAACAAATTTATTCATCATCAAAACAACACAAAAAAGAACAGTGGCAACACAAACAACTATTTCTTCAATGACAAATCCATAAAGATATCATCTTGGAATATGCATCCATGGTGCTTCTATTATTTTTACTTTAAAGTAAAATGAAGGTAATCTGTATGACCTTTTGGCCTGTTCTGTTTAGGTCACAAGGACATTCTTTGATGACTATCTTTGGGGTTAATCCAGCCTTACCGAATAAAAACAATTTATGTTGACAGTATAGTTATCAATAGGTATAGGCAGCAAAGTAAACTTGATTTGGATTATTTTCATGTGCAACTAACAGAAAATTAGGAAAGAATTTCTAAAATTGTCCAGTATTAAGTAAGATTATTCTTAATATCAGGTATTTATTTCTTTTAAAATGAAATGCAAAATTTAATTATAATAATTTGGAAAAGATACTTGATATATTTGACTTTTAAATTTTACTGGAAGGTGTATGGATTTATTATTTAAAAAAAAATAAAATTGTAGAAAATTACTTGGTTTTTTTTTCAGATGTGGAACTTCCTGAATGTAGAGATTCAGCATCTCTGACTATGTGTCGTCTTATAGTTCGAGCTGGGCTCTGTGGATATACAGATTATTCAAAGCAATGTTGCTATAGCTGTGACCAATCAAAACTTAGGGGCTAAAGTTAAAGAGTTTACTGTAGAATTATTATGAATAAATGAAATTTTACACATTTCTTGGTATGGAAGAATTTGATATCCAGTTTAAAGTTTTATAAATAAAAAAAAAATTATGTGTCCTAAAGCAATGTAAATCAGAATTAAAAAATCCTGTGATTTTTTTTCAAACATTTATTTATTTAATTGAATACAATTTAGTAACAAAGGTGGTCTTCTTTCTTTAAATAATGAATCTCTCGCAAAAATGGCTTGACAGCTTGTTGACCCCAATATCAACAGGCTTACACTCCATCTTTTTCAGGTACCAGAATTCAAAATTACGGAAATAATATAAAATTTTGAAAAAAATTGGTACCTGCTTTTTAAGTAATAGATGTTGGGTACAATCATTGAGACAACCTATATATATAATAGCTAATGAAATGCTACACTTTGTCATTGGTTGATAGTTGTCTAATTGGCAATCATCTTTGGATTAGTTTAGAAACTTTAAACATAGGACAGTGCAAGGAAGTATTTTTCTTATTTATGCATAACAATTCTACAGATAACTAAATGCAAGGGACATAACTCAATCAAATACAATAGATTACCTCTCATGTCACCTTGCTGTAACATACATTTTATTAAATTGTACTCTATGCTCATATATTTTCTTTTGTAAAAAAAATAGTTGTATAATTACTTTATTTGTTTTAAGAAAGCTTTAATATTTTTACCTGTCTATATTGGTTTTATAGTCATATACAAGAAAGAGTTGTTAAATATTTCTATGTACAAGTTGTGTTGATGAAGAAATCCAAAATTAAATACTCTCGTTGCAGAATATATCCATTTAATGTTTACTTGTCAGGGGTTGTAAGTCATTTTTTATCTTTTTTTTTTGAAAATTTATACCTCTAAAATATAGCCATAGCATAACCAAGCTTTAAATTTTAATATTTTATAACTACAATAATGTACATTCAAGTGTTGTAAAGTATCAGGTTCTATACAGAGGTTAAATACTCTTTTCAAAAAAGGTTGTCAACCCTTAAAAACTGTCCCATTTTCAATCATATACAAGTCCATTTTTGGATATTTAAATAAAATTGCTGAAATTTTAAATCCTGTATTGCAAAATAAAACCTAAAATTATCCTTTTTTTTCGTAATAAAATAAAGCCAAGATATGATCCTTTGTTGATACATAATTTGTATCCTAACAAAGTATATTTCAATATCACATTTTATTATCTATGCAAATCCTATTTTTCAAAATTGTATTGTATGGAGATTTTGATTTGATTATTGCAAAATAGTGACCGTAATGACAAAAAGGGTTGTATGAAGATGGACAAATATGTCTCTGGAGGTTTTAGGAAAAAAATATGGTTGTTTTGGAGCTTGGTTGAAACATTTTTAACCAGAAATCTTTGGAAAATGACCGTACAAATTACAAAGGTAATAAAGAAGAGTTGACAAAATTTTTTAAATACTTATTTAATTAAGTACCAGTAGTAAATACAAACTTGAATTGAATTAGGCTATAAATTTATGGAAGACAAAAGTTTATGCAGAATTCAAGCTGAAAGGCTACTAATAAATTAAATTGAATTAAACAAAGTTCAAATTTCAAACACAATATTGGCACGGTTGAGTATTTCTTTATATATTGTCTATGCCACATAATTTGTGTTTGAAGTTAAAAGACTAGTCAAGCTTGTACAGATTTTCTAGTGTTCGTAAGATTTCTCTTGGAAAATATCATTTGCTTTTTTTTTAAAATGTTTTTTATTTTGAAAATAAAAGAGGTAATTGTCTGATCTTTTCCAGCATAATTTTTTTCTTCATGTGTTATTTCTGAGGTTGAGAACTTGTGTTCAATCCAGTTTTATGCCAGTATATGTGTTACTTAGTTGTTACAGTCAAGGAATGCAAGATTTTCTGAATGACCTGTAGCATAATTTAGTTCGTGAATTTTGTTTTTATAAAGGTCAGTGTCTATCTTTAGAATTAATTTTAGAGGATAGCTTTGAAATGTAGTTTACATATTGATTGTTTTCCAAACGCTTAAAATGATATGCTTGATAAATTTTGCCACAGTAAAATCATGTCTGCAGAATTATTCTAACTAAAAGAATCCCTGTTCAGATTGAGTTATACATCAAAATGTTATGAAAATTTATTTTTATGTATTTTATACCTTAAATGTTAGCATTACAAAATCATTGCTTGTGAATATCAACTGCTTTTATTTCTTAAACCTGGTCATTGTAATGTTTTGAAAGTGCTTGTATATTTTTAATCGAAACACAAAATTCTGTTTGTATCTTTATTTCTGGTATATATGTATTCAAACTGTGTATATGTAAGTAGTGCTAGATTTATTATTGACATTGTAGTATATTTCAAATTTGTCATTCTTATTTCTATGGCTTTGTAAAATATATGTCTGTAGGAAAAAGATTGATTCATAGTTCTATTTGAGGTAATATTTCAGTTAGGTTATTAACCATAAGATTAGAATCAGTATTGTAAGTGTATAGACATGAATCAGTTATTTCCCTACATACCATCATCAGTCTAAGTCACATAAGAAATTATAACTATTAAAAAATATGAAAACTATGTGTGTGTTTAATATCCTATGGATTCTTTGGAGGATTGTGCCAGACAATGAACAAAGGGTTAGAAAGAGGCTGGTGCTTCCCTGGTTTAAATTTAAAGACTTAAAATTGGTATATAAAGCTCTAGTACAAAGCAGGGTATATGTACATATCTTATGGAAATAAATATATTTGCCAGTGTTAAGCAGCCAACAATAAGTCAATAAACCAAAATTATACAAGTTTCTTTAAAAACAAAGTTATATTGCTTGTTCTACTAACGGCTCCACCGGACCTGCTTACAAATAGCTAATATCTATATAAGCAATAAATACAGCGTTATTGTTAGACTGCCTACTCCAAAAGTGGTGCGATTTCAGATTTGGATACTTAAAATTGCTCAGACCTATATAAATGCCTTACCTCGTGCAGTAGTATAAAAATCATACCAGGTCTCAATCCTAGACAAAAATATATTGCATTCTAGACAGATTGGAGGAATTAGTCATTCTTTGTTTCATAAAAAATGACCAATGTAGATACAGATATCTTGTAGGAAGGGACACACCATTCTGAAATAAAGCTCCCCAACGTCTTTAAATGCCTAATTTTTTAATATACAACATATTTGATTTGTTTGGAGTTTTACAATTGAAAGTTGACATTCCTATTGGAATCAACTGAGCTCCACTTTTCACCATCTTCTAACTAAACTTGTATAAGGCAACTATCAGACAGATTGCAACAGTGCTGGATGTTTACTGGTCATAAGCAACACAATCTGTGGAGCAAGTACTACTAGACCTTTGATAGCACCTTAATTTGATCCTGTCATTTTGGTTGGGTCATGTTACTCAGTCTCTATCTTTAGCTTTTTGTTTAATGCTTTGTGGACTATTGTCAGTTTTTCTTACCATGGTTTTGTCTGTTTTTGTGCAACTTGTGGTTTTCATTGATCACCACGCTTTAAGTATCTTTTAACTTTCTTGGTATACACTTCATTTAAAAAACTAATAAGAGTTTATCTAATTATAATTCAGGCCTATGGTGATATTTGTCATGACTCTCTTGAAATAAAATTGTATAAGTTCATTTGGCCCATTATTGATTGATTGATTGATTGATTGACTGTTGGTGTTTAATACCACTTTCAGCCATAATGGCTATATCATGACGGTCAATTTTTATTGTTGTGAGTGAACCAGACCTTCAGCAGGAAAACCCAACAATCCTAGTCAATCGAGATAGAGGTCAAACACGCTTGCCACCTCAGTGTTGACAAATTAGTGATCAACGTAGACGAACTACTTAGACCACTCAGCCACCAAGGTCCCTCGGCTCATTATAGTTAACATTCTTTATCAAGTTAGATAAAGATGATGTTGGTGTTTAAACTCCTGTAGCAACTATTAAATGCATATTTAGGACAATAACAATTTAATGCAACATAAATATGAAACCTATGTTGTACTAATTTAACACACTGAGCCAGGCTTCACGTATAAGTTCACAAAGTAACAGTCTACAGGAAGAAATGTCATCCTACCTACACACATGATTCTGAGCTGACCAGTTTTGCCTATACTCCTTAATGCTGTGTGCTTAGTGGAGAGCAGCATATACTAATTTTCAAGTCTTTGGTTTGGTTTTACCTGGCAGTCCACTACCATGTACCCCTGAGGCAGTTTACTAAGTTTGACATCAAATGCAATACCTTGTTGTAAATAACATACAATAGAAACAGTTTTACCTTTTAAACAATGGTAACAAGTATACAATAAAACTATGTAGATCTTTATTGGGTGAGGAACTTTCAATGGTATAATTAATTCCCAGGGAAAATAATTGATCCGTCAGTTTAACCCAATTCCTTCATTGGTAATGAATGAATTGAACATAGTAATTAGTACTTAAGGTGAAGCTGAATGTATTGCAGGTAACCAAAGATAATTATGCTACTGATTCATAGATATGAATAAAAGAAGATGAGAAACATACATCAATGAGACCGCAACAAAACATAAAATGTTATCACAGAGATATGTCTCGCTTTTTTGTAATTTTGATAATGCAAATGTTGAAATTAAAATAGCAACACTTTAACATGTAAGTTTTACAAATATTCAAAGTCAATGAACCATGACTGAAGGTACATGGCTAAACAATCTCCATGGAAATGAGATGTGCCAATGCTAATACAACTGCATATCAAATACCATTGACTTATCATAAGTAGTTCCCTTTAAACAAACCTAAACACAAACTAAGACATGTAAACTAAGCAAAATTTCAAAGTCAATAAACCATAACTGAGGGGCTAGGTCAAATAATCTCCATGGTAATGAGACGTGCCAATGCTAATACAACTGCATACCAAATATCATTGACCTACCACTAGTGGTTCCCCATAAACCAACCTAATCACAAACTAATACATGAAAACTAAGCAAAAGTTTCAAAGTCAATAGACCATGAATGAGGGGGTGGGGCCAAATAATCTCCATAGAAATGAGACGTGCCAATGCTTATACAACTGCATACAATTATCATTAACTTACCACTAGTGGTTCCCAATAAACTGACCTATTCACAAACTAATACATGAAAACTAAGTAAAAGTTTCAGAGTCAATAGACCATGACTGAGGGGCGGGTCAAATAATCTCCATGGTAATGAAATGTGCCAATACTAATACAACTGCATACCAAATATCTTTGACTTACCACTAGTGGTTCACCATAAACTAGACCTAATCACAAACTAATACAGTGTTGACGCGCCGCCGCCGGAAACAGCATATCTATGTCTCGCTTTTTGACTCGGTCAAGCGAGACAAAAACAACAAAAATATCTGACGTTTTTTTTTACATTAAACATACTTCTTGTTACCTTGGTGTCAGTTTAACTTGCCTAAAGGAGGTACTACTTCTTTAAAATATCATAATTATATTTTGCATGTCACTATATCATGGAAAGAAATTTTGTATTCAGTAATGGTCTTTTTAGTTCATTGAATTCTCAGGATTTCAAGATGGTTGCCCTGACTAACCCTTTTGGTTTATATTAGCTCTATATTTTATATTTTGGAGGTGATAATTCAAATAAGCTTTTTTTCTGTCAACTTTATTTGTAGTTATTGAACTTGACCATAGAAGAGAAATGACATTTCAATGTTTCCCAGACTGAGACTGTTCAAAATTATGGCAATGCCTTGTCTTGAAAAATAAGTAACCACATTAATATGATGCACCATATGTAACAATAAGGAGATGTGGTATGATTGCCAGTGAGACAAATCTCCACCAGAGACCAAATGAAATAGAAGTTAGCAACTATGGGTCACTGTACTGCCTTCAACAATGAGCAAAACCCATACCACATAGCAAGCTATAAAAGGCCCCGACATGACAAATGTAAAATACTTAAAACAAGAAAATAATAGCCAGATTTATGTAAAAAAAACCAATAAACAATAAAGTTTTACATTTCATAAGTTCAACAGTGGTGCTAAAACAAATATTTGAAATTAAAAAATATTATATGTTAAAAATCAAATGACCAAAATAATTCCAAAAGGAGTATAGACTGGATTAAAAGGTGTTGAATGCACAGCAGTTTTGTTTTTGAATTACAGGATAGTTACAAACAAAATTTGGTTTGAAAAATGTACCGGTAATTGAACCAATAAATGGTAGAAATTTAGGGGATGTAAAAGTAAAATTTAGTAAATGATGATTACTAGGGTGTGAGTTATTATAATTGTTTGGATTTTTTGTGGAGAGATAATCTCTCATTGTGTCCCTGCTAACTATTTTTTAGTAATGTTTCTATGAATGCAGATTCATGTGAAATACATATATAATTTGAAGTACAATATTGTCATTTAATATCAATTCTTATCTAACAAGTTAAAATTTTTTATCAAGATTTCTTATCATCTGTTTTGTTTTTGTCTTTTGTTTCTTTTTCATTTGTCTCTTCATCTTCTTGGATAAATTTTCGAAATCTTTGTCCCAAGCTAGGGATTTCGTTGCCTCCTCCAAGTTGTTTACTTTTTTCTATTGTTATATCTGTATCACTAGCATCCACCCTCACATTCCTTGGCATTGTAGAACCTATCAGAATTTCATCATCATTTTCCTTAATTTTGATATCCATATCTTTTCTCGGTGGAATCAGAGCTGCAGCCACATAGCGCCTTTCTAAATTCAGGAAATTGAATGTAGAACAAGCAACATCCTGCAATGGATTTTTATAGATTAAAAAAGATGAGTAAAAAATTGTTACTGTTTTTTCGAAATCTCATTCTTAAATATTATTGAATATAGCTGGTTTTAAACTGCAACAACAGATTACAGTTGCATAACAATGAAATTCAACGAGATAAAATTGTCTGCTCTACATGACTAAAAACTATAAGCTGAAGAGTAAGTGCATCATTAATCCTTGTTTTCTAAAAGGTATGCACTTCTATTTTTTGCTCACTTATAAAGACTGAAAGCAAAATAGAAAATTAAGAATAAGCCTTTTTTACAAATTTTTGTTCTTTGATATCTCATGAAAATACTCATTCAAAAGATCTTCAATACTGTCCAAGTAGTTTCTAAGAAAATGCAAATATAATTTGTCTATGGGTTTAATGAGATTTTCTGTGGCCTTGATAGGCAAAGGGGAAGGTTTAAGCACACTTTTAAACCCATTACATTTTGTGCCTGTGCCAAGTTGGGCTATCTGGACCATGTGTTGTTTTTCTTTAAATTCTGGAGGAGTCAGGTGTTTGTGGTTGGCATGGTCTGTTGTACTGTCTAATATTTTTCATAATTTCTGTTATACTTTTTATTCAATACCATGAATCCATCTGAGCAAATAAAGTTCAAAAGGAAAAAATCCTTGTAAAGGAGAAACACACTAAAAACTGACCAGTCAAAACTGTAACAATGTTTGACATCTGATCAGCAGAAAACTTATAAACTATATAAAGGTCTATCTATTATGGTTATTATGAAGTTGGAAAGAATTTGACCATTTACTTTCAAAGGGAAAAAATTAGGAAATTGACCAGTTGCAGTTTTCAAACTTAGTTATTAAAGGAGATAAAAATTGTAATGTAATGTTTACCTACAATTCCCTATTAATTGCAAGGATAATTTTGATTTTTTTCAACCATACCATTTTGCGAGTTATTTTCCCAAAAATTTATCAGTATTTTTCAGAATTTCGAAATGAAATTTTCCTCTTTTTATATATCATTTTAGCTCACCTGGCCTGAAGGGCCAAGTGAGCTTTTCTCATCACTTGGCGTCCGTCGTCGTCCGTCGTCGTTAACTTTTACAAAAATCTTCTACTCTGAAACTACTGGGCCAAATTTAACCAAACTTGGCCACAATCATCATTAGGGTATCTAGTTTAAAATTGTGTCCGTGACCTGCCAAACCAACCAAGATGGCCACCATGGCTAAAAATAGAACATAGGGATAAAATGTATATTTTGGCTTATAACTCTGAAACCAAAGCATTTAGAGCAAATCTGATGGGGTAAAATTGTTGATCAAGTCAAGATCTATCTGCCCTGAAATTTTCAGATGAATCGGACAATGGGTTGTTGGGTTGCTGCCCTGAATTAGTAATTTTAAGGATTTTTTCCATTTTCGGCTATTATCTTGAAAATTATTACAGATAGAGATAAACTGTAAACAGCAATAATGTTCAGCAAAGTAAGATCTTCAAATAAGTCACCATGATCAAAATGGTCAGTTGACCCTTAAGGAGTTATTGCCCTTTAAAGTTATTTTTACCAATTTTTGTAAATTTTTGTAATCTTTACAAAATCTTCTCCTCTGAAACTACTGGTCCAAATTCAACCAAACTTAGCCACAATCATTATTAGGGTATTTAGTTTAAAAATGTGCGGTGACCCAGCCAACCAACCAAGATGGCTGCCATGGCTAAAATAGAACATAGGGTAAAATGTAGATTTTGGCTTGTAACTCTGAAACCAAAGCATTTAAAGCAAATCTTACAGGGATTAACTTGTTTATCAAGTAAATATCTATCTGCCCTCAAATTTTCAGATGAATTGGACAACTGGTTGTTGGGTTGCTGCCCTGAATTGGTCATTTTAAGGAAATTTTGCCGTTTTGGTTATTATCTTGAAAATTATTACAGATAGAGATAAACTGTAAACAGCAATAATGTTCAGCAAAGTAAGATCTTCAAATAAGTCATATGATCAAAATGGTCAGTTGACCCTTAAGGAGTTATTGCCCTTTAAAGTAATTTTTACCAATTTTTGTAAATTTTGTAATCTTTACAAAATCTTCTCCTCTGAAACTACTGGACCAAATTCAACCAAACTTAGCCACAATCATTATTAGGGTATTTAGTTTAAAAATGTGTGAGGTGACCAAGCCAACCAACCAAGATGGCTGCCATGGCTAACTAGAGGCTCTAAAGAGCCTGTGTCGCTCACCTTGGTCTATGTGCATATTAAACAAAGGACACAGATGGATTCATGACAAAATTGTGTTTTGGTGATGGTGATGTGTTTGTAGATCTTACTTTACTGAACATTCTTGCTGCTTACAATTATCTCTATCTATAATGAACTTGGCCCAGTAGTTACAGTGGAAAATATTTTGTAAAATTTACAAAATTTACAAAATTTATGAAAATTGTAAAAATTGACTATAAAGGGCAATAACTCCTTAAGGGTCAATTGACAATTTGTAGATCTTACTTTGCTGTACATTATTGCTGTTTACAGTTTATTTCTATCTATAATAATATTCAAGATAATAACCAAAAGGTGCAAAGTTTTCTTAAAATTACCAATTCAGGGGCAGCAACCCAACAACGTGTTGCCTGATTGGTCTGAAAATTTCAGGGCAGATAGATATTGACCTAATGAACAATATTATCCTCGTCAGATTTGCTCTAAATGCTTTGGTTTCAGAGATATGAGCCAAAAACTGCATTTTACCCTATGTACTATTTTTTAGCCATGTCGGCCATCTTGGTTCGCGGCGGGTCATCGGACACATTTTAAAACTAGTTACCCTAATGATGATTGTGGACAAGTTTGGTTAAATTTGTTTTAGTAGTTTCAGAGGAGAAGATTTTGTAAAAGATAACAAAATTTACGAAAAATTGTTAAAATGACTATAAAGGGCAATAACTCCTTAAGGGTCAACTGACCATTTTGGTCAAGTTGACTTATTTGTAGATCTTACTTTGCTGAACATTATTGCTGTTTACAGTTTATCTCTATCTATAATAATATTCAAGATAATAACCAAAACGGCAAAATTTTCTTAAAATTACCAATTCAGGGCAGCAACCCAACAACAGGTTGTCCGATTCATCTGAAAATTTAAGGGCAGATAGATCTTGACCTGATAAACAATTTTACCAATGTCAGATTTGCTCTAAATGCTTTGGTTTCAGAGATATAAGCCAAAATCTACATTTTACCCTATGTTCTATTTTTAGCCATGGCGCCATCTTGGTTGGTTGGCCAAGTCACCGGACACATTTTTAAACTAGATACCCCAATGATGATTGTGGCCAAGTTTGGTTACATTTGACCCAGTAGTTTCAGAGGAGAAGATTTTGTAAAGTTAACAGACGACGACGACGGACGCCAAGTGATGAGAAAGCTCACTTGGCCCTTTTGGGCCAGGTGAGCTAAAAATAGAACATAGGGGTAAAATGTAGATTTTGGCTTGTAACTCTGAAACCAAAGCATTTAAAGCAAATCTTACAGGGATTAACTTGTTTATCAAGTAAATATCTATCTGCCCTCAAATTTTCAGATGAATTGGACAACTGGTTGTTGGGTTGCTGCCCTGAATTGGTCATTTTAAGGAAATTTTGCCGTTTTGGTTATTATCTTGAAATTTATTACAGATAGAGATAAACTGTAAACAGCAATAATGTTCAGCAAAGTAAGATCTTCAAATAAGTCAACATGATCAAAATGGTCAGTTGACCCCTTAAGGAGTTATTGCCCTTTAAAGTAATTTTTACCAATTTTTGTAAATTTTGTAATCTTTACAAAATCTTCTCCTCTGAAACTACTGAACCAAATTCAACCAAACTTAGCCACAATCATTATTAGGGTATTTAGTTTTAAAATGTGTGGGTGACCCAGCCAAGCAACCAAGATGGCTGCCATGGCTAAAAATAGAACATAGGGTAAAATGTAGATTTTGGCTTGTAACTCTGAAACCAAAGCATTTAAAGCAAATCTTACAGGAATTAACTTGTTTATCAAGTAAATATTTATCTGCCCTCAAATTTTCAGATGAATTGGACAACTGGTTGTTGGGTTGTTGCCCTTGAATTGGTCATTTTAAGGAACTTTTGCCGTTTTGGTTATTATCTTGAAAATTATTACAGATAGAGATAAACTGTAAACAGCAATAATGTTCAGCAAATAAGATCTTCAAATAAGTCAACATGACTAAAATGGTCAGTTGACCCCTTAAGGAGTTATTGCCCTTTATAGTCAATTTTAACAATTTTCATTAATTTGGTAAATTTTGGTAAGTTTTACAAAATGTTTTCCTTTTGTAATCTTCTTTTCTAAAACTGCAGTAAAAATCAATATAGAAAACAATCTACTAATGAACTGGCAATAAAATAATTGATAATTCTATAACATGAAAAAAAACCACATTAATACCTGATGATGGTGTTTCTTTCTTTACATTGAAAATGATGTCACAACTATAATCCCGAACAATAGGTCAAATGTCAGATATGTTTTAGTACTTTGGCTTCATTTTCTACAGATTCAAGTGCAAATGATGCTTGAATTCCTACACTAATTTATACAGACTTCATCCCTTTCACAGGTAATGCCTGCCTCATATTATATTTAAAACTTTAATAGAATATCAGAAATTTTGAGAGAAAATTAATCAACCATGCAAGATCTAAATCTTAATTAATATTGTTCAAATTATCAATTAACTATTAAAAAAAAAACTCATTAAAAATATAGTTCTTAATTTTATATTTTATCAGAAGTTTAGGGAAAAAATTGAATTTAATTGTGTCCCTTGTTCTCATTTCCTGGGATAAATCCAATACAAATTAAAGTATTGGTATTGCATTAATATTTAAGAAATATTTCAAACCTTACCATTTTCTTCACAAGAATGAAGACCATATTTTCAGTGTCATGAGTATCAGTCATCATATTTGTTGTACTTTGTTGTTTAAAAGTTGAATACAAAAAGATCAACAAAGCAATTCAATCAAAGTGCTGGATAGCACCTCTGGGAAGTTTGTAACTGTAGATGTGTATTATTTCAAATAGGTTATAGATGTGTATTTTCAAATACGTATTTAATCACAGCTTTGATGTTTTTAACTAAACCATTTTCTTTTCAGCAATTATCAAAAATATTTTTTTCATTGTTTGTCATTTAAATTTTATATTTTATATTGAAACCTTAAACTGTTGTTCTAAAATAATCAAATATACAATAAGCTCTGTTAAATTTCTTTATGTGCCCATGCCATATCTAGGACCTGTGATTTTATAGTTTTTTTTCCATTTGTAACTAGGCATAACCCTAACCATAACAGTAAAATGACGGCACAAAATTCAAACTTGATCTTGGTTTTGTGGTTAAAAGTACTGTGTATAAGTTTTGTAACATTTGGTTGAGACACACTAAAGTTAGAGCACTTAATTGAAAAATATTTGTAAGTGTTCCATGGAACCCGGTGTCTCGCCTACTTTTGCTGTTAATCGCAGGCTCAACAAAAATAAGGAAAAAGTGAATAAAATATTCCTCTCTATACTATATCTTTTATTGTTAGAAGCTTCTGTCCAAGTTTGGTAAAAATCCAGGATAGTTTATGAATCTAATAAATGTTTTAAAAATTTAACTGCAGACTGTATGTAATGTTAACTGGAAGAAAAGCTAGGTCCATTAATACGTAAAATACGGAAAAACAAGAACAAAATTTTAACTAAATTTCCTTCTAGATACTAGCTTTTGATCATAAACAAGCTTCTGTCCAAGTTTGGTACAAATCCGGATAGTTTAAGAAAGTTATTAAATTTTAAAACTTTAGCCACAGAGTGAATGTAATGTTTCCTGGCAGAAAAAATTAGTGCATTTATAAGTAAAATACTGAAAAATGAAATTTTTTTTACAAAATTTACTTCTGGATACTATCGTGTGATCATAAACAAGCTTCTGTCCAAGTTTGGTAGAAATCCAGGATAGTTTAAGAAAGTTATTAAAATTTCAAAAACTTTAACCACAGAGTGAATATTTGTGGACGCCGCCGACAATATGTAGGATCGCTATGTCTCACTTTTTCGACAAAAGTCGAAGGCTCGACAACAATCACAATTTTAAATTTGTAAAGGGGCATAACTCTAGACCAGTAAAACTGACGGCCGCCACCAAAACTCAAATCTAAACAGTGTTTTGTGATAATGAGCTTTGTGTATAAGTTTCATAACATTTGGTTGAGACAAACTAAAGTTAGAGATCGTAAACAAAAAATTCAAGCAACTTTTCCATTTGTTAAGGAGCATAACTCTAGAATTGTAAAATCGACGCCACCAAAATTCAACTTGACCTGTGTTTTGTAGAAATAAGTATTGCGTATAAGTTTCATACAATTTGGTTTAGGAAAACTAAAGTTAGAGAACAGAAACTAATTTTTGGATGTACGGACGTATGTACAATTAAGGGACGTACATACTAACAGAAGAAAAAGGGTAAAACTTAATACGGTGGGGACATAACAATAGCAGTATGACGAAAGGAATAAAAAGTTTTTAAACACTAGATTCATAGAGGTGCTTATAAAACTGTAACACATTTTAAAGTTGATGCTGTGACATTTAGCATTAAGGCAATAACATTTGAGATTTTAGGTTCGTCATAATTATTTGGACTAGCACTTAGAGTAAGAAAGTCATTTTGCTATTACATGGACAGATTTTATTTAATCATGTTGCTACAGCACTTGTCTTGATACACTGAGTTATTCTAACGGTAGAAGCTGACTTGTCTGCCTTATCCTTGTAACGATTTGTGTACAAATGTTATTGTTAATCGTAACACTGAGGACATGGGCTGTGATATGTTCTGTACGAACTGTCGTTGAGTCAATGTTTTCAGCTGTCAGTTTGATCCACGTGACTGAGCATGCTGGACGAGTAAGGTCCTTAAATTCACATTGGAATGTGAAATAGCTAGTATTTAAATAGCGAATTCAAAAGTTTTCAAATGTTTTCGGCATTAAAACCTTCCGATCGATCTGAGACTACTATAACACATAACACATATATGTGTTATAGTAGTCTCAGGATCGATGTTTTGACAAAACATGCACTTTTCTATCATAGCCGGTATTTACCTTTACTCATCCTTGGCGTGTGACATAAGCCATATGATTATCGAGTATTTCTGTCACCTGTGTATAATTGTTCAATCAAACTTTTATCACTTGTCAATTCTCCGACGGCTTGGTCAAAATATAAACATGTTAAAAAGTACGTTGCATTCAGTAATGTCAGTCATACGGATTCTTCGATACACTCTGGCTTTTACTTTATATTTAATACTAAACATTAGTAAATATCGTACGTAGTAAAAATTGTGTGGAAAATGTTCATTCATGAAACATTCATGAATGAAACGATGTCTCGTGTAGATATCTTTTGATTTTCTCTTCAGCACATGGAAAATCAGTGAAGTAGTGTTTTAATAAATCATTTTCAAAATGAAGTTAAATTCATCTGAATTGTCGTTGAACATTCATTTCTTTTTATTCAAGCTGTAATCTTTTCAAAAGGACTCAAAATTTCAAAAGCATCGTCCTAGAATTAGTATTCAAACACTAGTACTACATTATCTTGAAGCAGAACATTTGCGATAGTCTGTCACCGGAAGTTAGAGGCCGGCGCTTTGGAAAGTATTGCTATAGCAAACTTCCCAAAACCACTTCAATTTTGCAACAACAAATGAGAGTTTTAACGACCTCAGCTGGCTATACAACCCTTGCACAATCAACTGAATTTTGCAGAAATCATTAATAGGAAAGACTGCCCTTAAATGATAATTTTTATTACCTTTTGTTTTTTTTTTGGGGTGTTTCGCAACAACAAAACTTCACAACAAACTTTCTCATCACTTCGCATTTCTCGTTAGATAAATTTTACAAAATTCTCCCTGAAACTACTGTCAAATTAAACCAAATTTGGTTTAAATCACCACTAGGATATCCAGGGACCACTGTGTATGATGACCCTGCCTGCCAACATGGCACACATGGCTGAAAAAAAACAAAGGTTTCAAACGCACTTTTAGTCTTATATCTCTGAAACTAAACGACAGTACAACAGTTGCATTTATCATGCATCAATTGTAAATAAAATATCAGGTGAGCGACACAGGGTCCTTGGAGCCTCTAGTTTATCTTAAAGTGGTCATATTGAACATTATTTTGAAACTAAGGATGATTACAGCCAAGTTTGCTGCTAAATGGTCCTGAGATTATTTTTTTAAAAGTTACAATGCTGCATTTCAGACAATGGGCACAGGATGATAAAAAAATTTCATACTGACCCTTTGGGCCAGGTGAGCCTACAATGCAGGTTCAAATTTTCTTAGCTAAAAGAATAATACACTGAAATAAATAATTTTCAAATTTGAAAATTCATCGTTTTAAGCCTTTTTTATATGCCATAGCAATTGATTTCAATAAGTCTTTACAGAGAAAACACTGAATTAAATTGGAATTTTATATGCAGTAGGATAAATTGTGTAAACACCATATCTGACCCTTTTGTCCCTTTTTCAAAATATAACAGTATAAAATCTGATACCGTAAGACATTAAATGACTATTTATCAAGCATGACACTAGAAACATGCTGACCGTTATAAGTTATAGTTATAGTATAGTAGTTTTCATGGCTGATCAAATGTGTGATATCATTGATCTACAATGAATGACACCACAACAATCAATACTTACCGTGGGTAATATTTCTACATTGATCTTCTTTGATTTAAGAAAAGTAAAGACACTGTTACTGACTTTGTTATCTCTGTCACCATAGCCTATTATCACTAAGTCTGAAAACAGAAGATCATTTTATCATCTGGAAAGATAACTGTATAATACTTGTTAAGATCGTAGAGTGAAAGCAGATAGCAAATTAAACAGAATAGCTTTCTTGTTTTTTTGTTTTTGTTTATGTTATTTACTTTTTTGTTTTTTCTGGTTTTTTTGTTTTTTTGTTTGTTTTTTTTTGGGGGGGGGTCTTAGATCAACTAATGCTATATCTGTCTATCACCTAACATTATTTTAATTTTACAGTGTTTTGATACATAAACAGCCTTATATTTTTCCCTATGAAAAAATAAGAACATTATTTCAGAGAGCCCAATATAGTTGTTTTTCTAGATGAAGTTGAACATGCTTTCGCTAAATTCTTACACCAGAAGCTTAAAAATAAGGAGACTCTTCTTAAACCGACAGAGCTTTATTTAGATTAAAACTGGAATTCACTGTTTTATTCTCTCAAGTGACCATATATAGAAAACATAAGACCAAAGCAAGAACAAGATAAATTTCTGACAGGAATTTTAGTAAAGAGTTCAAAAAAGTTATATGTATACATTTGGGACTTTAGATAAAAGGTTGAACTTTTGAGTAGAAACCTGGCAAGGTAGTTCTATCTTGAAATACACTACAGGTGCTATTTATTTGCTAGCATAATATTCATGCAGGAAGCATTCATTCTTTGTAGTAAAACTAACCTAACTTGGGAACAAGCAGTGGAAACAAGGCTAGAGATTCTTCATTTATATGTTCATGACTTCTGACCTGAAAGATATATATTTCAAATACATCATTCATAATCATTCTGTTAAATAGAATATCAAGTATTTTTCCCCAAACATTAGAATCTGTTTTATCATTTAAAATAAGCATTCTGATTGTAACTTTTTAGTTTATGTAATATGTCATTGCACTAGAACTATGATGGCAATCATGGCCTTAAAATAATATATTGCTATTTTATGTATTTTGATGTTCTTCAAAGTTACATGTTTAATGTGTTTAGCTTCCCAAATTTTGGTCTCAAGCAAACCTTAAAAAAGCCTTACTCAAAATATAATGTGTGCATTGACATTGGTCTTAATTAACATTACTACAACAAGGTTTGTGTCACTGAAGAAGTATGATGTATGATGAGCCTAATAATATACTTACATTCCAGTGTAAGACAGTCTTTGGAAAAAGTGCAATCGGACCTAATACTCTTGTTTCACTACTCAATAAAAATCCCATTTGACTAAAAGCATGGACATATAAGTAATTTGACTCATCTTCATGTGTTAAAAATTGCAACTCTGTTTTCATAAAATGTCCTTCAGTATTAAGATTTCTTACTGCATTCCTGTAAATACAAAATTTAATATATATTATGGGCAAGATACATGTAGAACTGAACAAGAGGCCCCAAGTATCCACTATCACTCACCTGGTATACTCTTTATGTGCCTGTCCCAAGTCAGGAGCCTGTAGTACAGTGGTTGTCATTGGTTCATGTCTCATGTTTGTTTTTTTAGTAAATTGTTTTGTTATAAATTAGGCCATTATATTAGTTTTCACACTTTATAGCCCACTATAATGTAAGGATTTTCTCAATTTTGAAGGCCCAATGGTGGCTATAATTGCTTACTAACACTTCATTTTAACTCTGGTGGACAGTTGTCTCATTCCATTCATACCACATCTCCTTATTTTAATATGTATGCATGATGGAGATAAATGTTCTTTTCAGATGGTGCTTTGGTAGGAAGAAAGGTCATAACATAAAACTCTGTTTAGAAAAGTTTGACAAGGGATCCTCATACATAACCTAAATGGATAATCTTCCTTCAGCCAAAAGACAATATTTTGGACAATTATTTAATCATCTCTATGATGAAAAATAATAAATTCCCAGTTATCCTCTTTGTAAATTGAAACTTATTGTATTGATTGTTGTTGGTTTATTTCTGTATTGTTTTTTTAATAACCCCCCCAACCACGATAGTAAAGGAGGGGGAGGGGGGGAGGCATTTTATTTTTTTGGCATGTGTGTGCATTTGTCCAATTGTCCTTTGTCAGTCTCTGATTCTGCTTGTCAGTCCATCAGTCCTGTATCAGGTTAAAGTTTTGGTAGTTTACTATGAAATTGTGCTTACATCATCTTGACATTTGGTATACAGGATTGTTTATTAAGAATTGAATGCTTTTTTATTGTAATTTTATTGGGATGTAAAAGCGTTGACCAGTCAATGTTTTTACAACCCTATAAAACTACAAAAAGATGCATTCAATCTTGTAATTATATTTATTTGCTACATTTATGAAATTACGGGTTATATCAAGATTTTTGTTTTCCTATGCATTATTGTAGTGACATTTTCATGAGAAGCACATGCAGTCATGAATGTTGAATTTTATTGAGAAATATACAAGTTGATTTTAGAATACCTCGTAATTCCTTTCAGCTAATCAAGAGTACCAGATTCTTATTATGATATGAACTATTTACAATGAATGCCAAAAAAGGATTTTGACCCATATTTCATGGTTCACTGATCAAGTCAAAGTTTTTGTGAAATGTCTCATCCAATGGAGTTGTGGAAACATCAACATGAAACTTAGTACAAATGTTTAATATGATGTCAACTAATCAAAGTTTTTGTGGGCACTGAAGGTTAAAGAAAACTGAAATTGACAATAAAATATATAAATGTAAAGGCATTTGCCATTGGTAATCCCCACATAGTCTGGAAATCCCTATGCTCAATGGTATCAGAAGTAAAGATGGGCATTACAAAAGCCAGGATGCTCACTGGCACATTTATAACACAAGCAACCAGATACAAATTTAACATAGAACAGTCAAATCACATTTGCCAGCTGAATTCAAACATATTCTATTGGAATGTCAGGCCCTTTTTACTGTTAGACAATTATTCTACAGCCGATTAAAAGTGGAAGTTATTCATTTGAAGGTGAAAGGAATTGACTTGAACTTTTTAGAAACCAAGAATCTATCTTGCTTCTGATTTTGGACTGCTCAAATTTCAGTGAAAACCTTCAGTACCTCACAAATAATAGTCATTACAAAAATATCGACTGAAATATGTCATCAGCTGTATATTTAGAGATTAAAATTGTTGGAAGGACTCAGAAAAACATCCACAGTTACTCAGGGGACAAGAGCGTCCAATATGTAGTATTTCTATGTGATCAGTAACTTTAAAACATATATATTATTTGTCTAAATATGTATGTGTACATTGGAACTTTGGAAGGCAATGCTATACAAATTGGAGATATTTTCCTTTGTAGATAATTGTAGTTTGTTCAACTATGATAAGGACAAAGGAAGATAACTCTAACTTTATATATTACTTTAACAATGACAACAAAGATATTTTTAAAAAAGATACTAGATTCACATGCACCATGCACAATTTGTGTAATTTTCTCGACAATTATGGTTTATATACAAACACTTCTTTTTGTAACTTGAATTTTGTTGTAATTTTATTGATAAATTTCTTGAAATGTTCATGGATGTTGTGCACAATTCAATGTATTTTTTTTAACTGTCTGGAAATTAATAACTATCAAGCCAGTCCCATAAAGGTTTAGTTTGCATGAATGTAATCTTTACCCCAAAAAAATATATTCCAAAGAAGGGTTTGATCTTGAATTTGCTCTTCACTGAGAGTGGGAATCTGATGGTGTGAAGGGGTATATGTATGTACTATTGAAACATAATCTGGTTTTCCATTTCTAAGAAAATAACAAAGTTTCGTTTTTTAGTATTGAGTAGACAGAAATACTATGACTTCCTTTGACTAGAACATTTATGTCATACTGTATATAGACATTGGATTGAAGGATCACTTTGATTGGTGTTTAACGCCACTTTCAGCATTATTGTGCTATTTCATGGCAGTCAGTTTTTATTTGTCAAGGATAACTGGAGTGCCTGGAGAGAACCACTGACCTAGGGAGGGAAACTGACAATCCTAGTCAATAAAGATGGGGGTCAAGCGCATCTCACACCGTGATGGGCTAGTGATACAGTAGTTTTGACTTGACATAGACCACTGAGGCCCCAGATCATTTTGAAGTTACTTCAACAATGTTGGCACTATTGTAAAATGACATTTATTTTGAATTATAGGAAATCTTGCAATGACCTAGATTGGCCCTGAAACAAAAAGAGGCTCTAAAGAGCCTGTGGTGGTCACCTAGGTCTATGTGCTTAATCAACAATGGACTCTCTCCAACATTGGAGACAAGAATAGAATTCACGACAAAAATTTCTTTTTTGTTAATCTTGTATTGCTGATCATTTTGTCTGTTTAGTTTCTCTCTATCTTCTTTAATTTTGCTCAAAACACAAAAGAGGGTAAAAAAAAAATGTATTTAGGGGCAATCACTCCTATGACAGTGACAGAGTGACAGTCTACATGTATTAATTATATCTGCAAAATTTGACTTGTTTGTGGATCTTGCCTTGCTGATCTTATTTGGTTTTTAAAGTGTCAATCTATCTATTATAATTTTTATCTTGTAAGGCAAACGCAAAAAAAAAATGGTAAAAATCGTCATCAAAGGGCATTAACTCTAATTAGGAGTCGAAAGTTGATTTTGACAATGCCATATTTATTCGTAGATCTTGTCTTGTTGATCATTTTTGCAACTTAAATTGTCCCCGCCCCCTTTTCCAACAAAAAAAAATTCTTTCCCTCAAGATATGGTCATAATCTCAATTCAAATTTCCAATGGAGTTTGCAACCATAATTACCCATTTAAATACATCATAAAAGTCTTAAAATAGAAAATTTGTAAGTGTTCCGCGGAACCCAGTGTCTCGCCTACTTTTGCTGTTAATCGCAGGCTCAACAAAAATGATGAAAAAAAAATAATAAAAATATTCCTCTCTATACTATCTTTTGACTGTAAGTAGCTTCTGTCCAAGTTTGGTAAAAATCCAGGATAGTTTATGAATCTAATAAATGTTTTAAAAACTTAAACTGCAGAATGTATGTAATATTGACTGGAAGAAAAACTAAGTCCATTTATAAGTAAAATACAGAAAAAATGGAACAAAATTTTATCAAAATTTCCTTCTAGATACTAGCTTCTGATCATAAACAAGCTTCTGTCCAAGTGTGGTACAAATCCAGGATAGTTTAAGATAGTTGTTAGAATTTTACAAACTTTAACCACAGAGTGAATGTAATGTTAACTGGCAGAGAAACTAAGTCCATTTATCAGTAAAATACGGAAAAAATGAAATTTTTTTTTTACAAAATTTACTTCTGGATACTATCTTATGATCATAAACAAGCTTCTGTCCAAGTGTGGTACAAATCCAAGATAGTTTAAGATAGTTGTTAGAATTTTACAAACTTTAACCACAGAGTGAATGTAATGTTAACTGGCAGAGAAACTAAGTCCATTTATCAGTAAAATACGGAAAAAATGAAATTTTTTTTTTACAAAATTTACTTCTGGATACTATCTTATGATCATAAACAAGCTTCTTTCCAAGTTTGGTAGAAATCCAGGATAGTTTAAGAAAGTTATTAAAATTTCAAAAACTTTAACCACAGAGTGAATGTAATGTTTCCTGGCAGAAAAACTAAGTCCATTTATAAGTAAAATACGGAAAAAATGGAATTTTTTTTTTACAAAATTTACTTTAGAATATTATCTTATGATCATAAACAAGCTTCTGTCCAAGTTTGGTAGAAATCCAGGATAGTTTAAGAAAGTTATTAAAATTTCAAAAACTTTAACCACAGAGTGAATATTTGTGGACGCTGCCGACGACGACAACAACGACGACGACGAAATGTAGGATCGCTATGTCTCGGTTTTTGGACAAAAGTCGAAGGCTCGTCAAAAATGACATACATCACCATGGCTAAAATTAATATTCCTTAATCAGAATTTAAATAATAGTAACTTCTAAAAATAAATTGACAGCTAATTACCTCAAGACAATACAACATTTCTTTATGCATAATTTAAAAGCAGTGTAAGGGAGGTAATCATAAACATAATATTGTACTTTTTATAATAGTCCATTTTTTTGCCCCTAATTCCTAAACGGTTTGAGCCATAACCCCCAAAAGCCAATCCTAACCATCCCTTTGTGGTATGGAAACTTGTGGTATAATTTCAGAGAGATCCATACACCGTTCCACAAGTTATTGTCTGGAAACTAGAAAAATGCTTATTTGGGCCCCTTTTTGGCCCCTAATTCCTAAACTGTTAGGACCATAACCCCCAAAATCAATACCAACCTTCCTTTTGTGGTTATAAACCTTGTGTTTAAATTTCATAGATTTCTATTTACATTTACTTAAGTTATTGTCCGGAAACCAAATGTCTTCGGACGACGCTGAATACGACGACGTGATACTAATATACTACCGCAAAATTTTTTTGCGTGTATAAAAATGGTAAAATTTGTCATTTATTGAGGGCAATAACTCCTATAAGAATTTGCCTGACATATTTGAAGTCATAAACAATTGGAGAGCTCAACATTCTGAACATTTTGCCTTTGTCAGAATTTCTCCTTTTATAATGGTTTTCAAAATAAGACAAAACTTGCATTTTACCCCTTTGTTCTATTTTTAGTCATGTCTGCCATCTTGGTTGACAGGCGTGGTCATTGTACATATTTTTATTACTAAATACCCCAATGATGATTGTGGCCAAGTTTGGTAAAATTTGGTCCAGTTGTTTCAGAGGAGAAGATTATTGTAAAAGTTATCGCTGACAGACAATGGACGACGGACGCCAAGTGATGAGAAAAGCTCACTTGGCCCTATGGCCAGGTGAGCTAATAAAAAGGGTGTCATTCTCACTGTTGACAAGCGGATGATGGTAACTGAAGTTAAAGTAAAAGTAAAACAGAAATTCTAGATGTTCTGTAATGAATATATTAAAAGCAATTATCAATTTCAAGCCGACTTTAATGGTGCAAATAAATAATTTTAAAATGAGTGTAGGCCAAGCTTCTTTCACTTTCGTTGGTGACTTCCATAGTATTGTCTTTTTGATAGAATACAAAAATATCAATGGTGAATATATATCATGAAATTGGTTATATATAAAGATCCAGAGCGATACTCGGTGGCGGATCCAAAAAGTTTTGACACCCCCCTTTTTATTGGAAAATTTGTCTTTTTCATGTGACAAATTGACAAAAAATGTTAAAGTACTAGCACCCCCCTTTTTTCTGAGAAACCCTGGCTAGCACACCCCTCCTTTTTTCACAGTTTCTGGATCCGCCTACTCAACTATGGGTCATAATATAGGACGAAATACGTAACGTAAATTAATTTAAGGGTGAGGCGGCCCATATATCACGGCTAAAATTGTACTTCGTATTTCATTTTATACAACCTTTTAGCAAGTTACTACCATCTCAGAAATCAGTTACCACGATCTTTCAAAAATAACATGAACAGTTACCATCATCAACGTACTTTTTTCACTCTCTATTTTCTAAGTAATGGACAACTGTTTAAGGTTAATATTTTACAGACTCATTGCAAATGTTAATAACCAAACGACGGCTGAGTAATGTTAGCCACATTTATTTAAAAACAAAGAAATTAAGTGGGAAAGATCTAACGGGGATTCCCCTCCGCCATATTGGGATCGTGGTAACTTCAGTTACCATCATCCGCTTGTCAACAGTGATTCTGAGAGAAAAAAATCTACCAACATGATGCCAATGTTTGCAGAGTAGACAAGATTGGAATTTTAGTTTAAAGAGAACAATCAGGGAAAAATTGATGAGCCTGTAACACTTTACACATGAAGCATGGATGGATAAATCAATGAAAGCTTCCAGAGGCAAATATAACATTCATATGGGATATGCATTTGAACCTTGCACCAAGCATTGTTCTTAACCTAAATGCTGAGCCTGTTCTTTTACTTGCTAATAAAAAGGTAACAGTCAGCAGGAAGACATGTCATCCTAAACCTGTACCTAGACAGATAAATGTGATAGGTGTCGACCAGTTCTGCTCAGCCTCTTACTCCTAAATGCTACATGCTTAACAGAGAAACAGCAAATACCAGTTTTCTAGTTTTCTGGCCAGAAATGAAACCCACAACCTCCCACATTCAAGGTGAGCATGCTAACACCCACAGGACCATCACCAAACAAAGAAGTCTTCAATATATATGCAGAATTTTTGGTCATGGTTATTTCATAAGGAACATAACTCTTTATGCAGAGCTCACTAAAGGATACAATCAAACCTAGCAATATTCATGATTTGCTAAGGGAATTTCAGATATGACAAAAGAGATCCAGTAACGAGGTACTTTGTCTGGGGAACATGTGGCTCAATAGGTTTCCTAAAGCAGAAAAGGATGTACATGAATGTGCAAAATGTAGATTATATGTTTATCATTTTTACGAAAATCATTCTTTTTTGCCATCCTTTCCTATTTTGAGGGTTGAGTCTCAGATATCCTATTGTTTGGGCCTCAAAAATTATTCAGAACTCAAAATTTAACTTGAACTCCAATTCGAATTTCTACTAAAATTTACATAGACATGCTTGTAAATGGAAGCAGTTTTGTATTTTTTTTTATTCTGAATCCGTGACTAGAACTCTAACTCGAACATTAAACTAAAGTATACATTATAATTTAAACTTTAACTAAAAGTCACACTCGATTGGATTTTATGAGATTTCCCAGTATACAACTTGTTCAGTCAGCATGCTTTACGAGTTACATGTACATGTAATTATGGAAATTTTCTCTCCTCTAGAAATTAAAACCTACATTTCTATAAACATTAATCATGTTAACATACAAAAGGTACATGATGATACTTTTAAAATGTTGAAGTTTGATACTAATTTGTATTAAAAAAACAGTTTAAATAAAAATTACACAAAACTAGTTCTTATTTAGCTTCCATAGGACATGTAGAAGCAACACCTCACTAAAAATTTTTACCACATACTTGCACAAGACTTGATGATACAGGAGATATAGTATAAAGTTAACAATTCTTCTTAGTGTCTAAGTCCTTGGTCTTGCTCAATCTTTGGACTTTTCAACAATGTTAAAGGAGTCAGGGGCACTTTTTTTAGTGGTAAGGGCAGAGAAGTGAAGCCAGAGGGAGGTGTTACCCCCTTTACAGGGAAAAAAATTAACGGTCGCCCAGGGCGACCAGAAATTGACCTGGGCGATCTTTTTATTCAGTTGTGGTAGCCCAGGTGGCGAATTAAAAAAAAGTACTCGACTGACGGAAATCCCCCGTTTACCGTGGCTCCACGTGCCGGCTACTTCACTGACAAAAATATAAATTCAAAAAGAAAAAAAGATCTTTTTAATATGTATACAGGCAAGTGTCGAGAGTTGTATTGTCGCAAAGTCGCAGTTGCGATAAACAAGGATGTAAAATCAGTGTTAACCTTTGACTAAATATAGTTCACGTGAATTCAGGTCACTGATTGGTTGTCTATTTAAAGTCGGAAAGTATCGTATGTTTGCAAGGATAACAAGAGAGACGTTCCGATGGTCATTAACAATATGAAACGATCAAATACCCTGTTTGGTTTTGGCTTCAAGAAAGCGAAGAAAGTCAGAGAAGATGACAATAGCATGCTATGAAATAATATCAGTCAAATAAAAGAAATAATAATATATAATGTTGTTAAGAATCTGGAAAACGGTACCTTTTGTAGTTCCCTTTTCAAAGCCCACTTTGTGTCCAGAGAATGAAGGTCAAAAACGAAAGTAGAATATTGTCGACCACAAATAAATAACATTAGTTCAAAACGATTTTAGTTTCCTACTTACTGAACAGTTTACAAAAAAGAGAAAATCAGAGGAGATATCAATTTTATGACAATGCTTTTGAAATATGTGTACAAGTCTTTTGAGAAAAAGGGGTTATTTGTTTACAAATGTACGTAGTTACGCAAAATAAATCAACCAAGATATTTAATGATCTTTAATAAATTAGATTATTATAGAAATAAAATTAAATATTTCATCTATCATCTACATGTACATGTATTCAAGGACAGAGAATTCTTTAGTTGTCTAATAAAAAAAGATATGTAAAAAGTAAAAAAAACTGGTACACAGGGCATGAATTAAGATTCCCATTTTGTAAATGATTTTTTTTATTAAATTTGATTGAAGTCAACAATAAATATAAGACAAAATTTACTTTTTCCCAAGCATCTAAATCACCTCCAGGTATGTTCAGAATGCAGGATTTTGAGTCTAAAATTTCAAAATTTTCTTGGGGGGGCATGCCCCATAACCCCCCTAGCAAGTTCAGCCCGCTATGCGGGCTTCACCTGTGATAGTGAGGTAAAGTGGGCTACTAACTTTTTGTCTGGGCTAACTGATTTTCAAGTCTAGTAGCCCAGCTGGCTACTGGCCTTATAAAGTTAATTTTGACCCCTGCTTTATTTTGCTTTAGTTAGAAAACTGTCATAAATCATCATTGACTTCAAAGTTTAAATTCTGTGGGCGTCTAAGTGAGAAAATCAGTCTAGACTCGATTTTTAAAAGGGATTACATGCAAGTATTCATCATGGGATTTTTTTTCGCAAATAGTTGTGTCACGAAATAGAAGTTCCTTCATAATACAAGTTCCAAATGGAAAAAATATTCTGGAATATTATTTCCACTGGAATAAATGTTACAGTATATGTTCCTAACGGAATAAATGGTATAGAATATTTGTTCCAACAGGAAAAGATATTATGACTTTGTTTATAACAAAGTTTCCATTGGAACTTCTGTTACTGTTAGGCGGAACAAATATACGTTGACAGTTGGACGATAACGAATAAAGAAGAATGACATCACAACTTACAAGAGACACTGATTACACCTTTTGAGTAATCCAATCTTTAAAAAACTTTGTAGCATGGTAACTTCACCAATTTATAGTCAATCTGCCATCCAAAGTCAAGGAGTCTAGGGGAAATGTCAAGAAAGGGAAAGGTAACGCGTTAAACTATTCTTTTTTAATAACAAACCACACTCCTATACAGGGGGTACTTCTATCTGGAGTAAAAAGGTAAATGTTCGCACATGCACGGTGACAGCTGATAATTATCATGCATAAACTAAGATAATTATCATGTATAACGTCACAGTACCCGATCGCACCGGGTACCCAAATTACACCTATTTAGCACAAATAGCACCACAAATCGTACAAGTTTTCTTAGGGACTAAACAATTTGCATTTTTTTTTTATTTGACATTATGTACGTCTTTCAAATCGGTAAATATATTTAATTATTCACAAAACGTTCACAGTCTTCTTCTTCTTCTATATGTATATCCTTCCAATTATGGAACACCTCCTCAACGGATATTATCCAGGTGGGGAGTTAATTAAAACTTTAATAGTGTACACTAAAAGTTTTCCACAAATAACTAAAAAAAAAAAATTTAGATTCACTGTACACTGATAAAATCTAATATATTTAAGGACTGACAAAGAAAAAATTTTACGCAATTAAACGGTAAAAATATCTAGGCCTTGTCAATATGTATTTTAAGATTTACTGTACACAACTAAAATCTAAAAATATAGGGTGCTTTATACAATGGAAAGCAGGACACCCCTGCCTCTACCTTTACACATATGTACATAATGTTCATCTCATATCTTTCCTTATTACACAGATTGTATTATCTATATATTTAGCGAGACAGTAATTATTTTCCTTGTAATTTCCATACACGCTGAGAATGGAGTCTATAACACATGTCCGTAGCTAATCTTTGAATTTTGTCCAATTCGGTCCTATTTCTAAGCTTTGGCAACAGAAAATAACTGTCGATAATAAGTCTTATCAGATCCAAATGTCCTTTAAATTCTTTAGACCAATATCCCAGGCCAATAACTGATATCACATAAGACTTAAGTTTGCCGAATGTTTCTTTTCTCTGCTGGTGTAAGGCTGGACACAACAGCAGGAAATGGGTTATATCTTCATCCGACGTTCCACAGCATTTACATAATGCCGACTCCTGCCACCACTAAATTTAGATCTGTGAGATTCAAGTAAATAAGTCCCAGTTAGTAGCCGGACTTTTATCGCTCCCTTTTTAACATCCGAGACGGTTGAAGAAAGGCTGGTCCAAACCGGATGTGTAGATCCAATTCTTAACAAGGTTTTGTCCAAATATGTTAATGAAGACTTTGTTTCTATTTCTTTAATGGGGGTTTTAGTCCAATAATCCTGAATTGCTAATTTAACTGTTGCTTTCCATTTTAATTTTGACGGTAAATTTTGACTAAGTGTAGTTATACTTGGCAGATCCAGAGACATATAATACAAGAGATTGGCAACTCTAGAAGATAGATATAAGAAGATGTGGTATGAGTGCCAATGAGACAACTCTCCATCCAAGTCAAAATTTATAAATGTAAACCATTATAGGTCAAAGTACGGTCTTCAACACGGAGCCTAGGCTCACACCGAACAGTAAGCTATAAAGGGCCCCAAAATTACTAGTGTAAAACCATTCAAACGGGAAAACCAACGGTCTAATCTATATAAAAACGAGAAACGAGAAACACTTATGAACCACATCAACAAACGACAACTACTGAACATCAGATTCCTGACTTAGGACAGGTGCAAATAAATGCAGCGGGTTTAAACGTTTTAATGGTACCAAACCTTCACCCTTTTTCTGAAACAATAGTGTAACATCACAACATAGAAAAACACACTATAAAATATCAACTGAAATAGCTTAACCATATGCAACTATTCCAGTCATAGTTACGTTCGATAACTCTGCATATTACTGGTTTAATAAGAATTATGTCAAATTTACTGGTTATCCGTGGGATGATTAGAAAATTGAAAAATATAGAGATTTCACCTCGGTTACCATCCATTCGAGGTTTTCTTTTATTGATATAAAATAATAGCATAAATTAATTTCATTATAAGAATCGACCAATACTAATCTACATGTACACAGGTCTTGTCAAAACTTACATCGTGATTAGGTGCCATGTTTGTTTTCTTTGATCACGTTGATGACTTAATACCTCCTTAATCTAGCTATGTCCTTGGGTATTATTAAAGTGACAATAACGTGTCATACTTAATTGCAATATCAACAGTGAAATCAAATTGAATCATTTGCATGGGTAAAATTAGTGTCGAACATCTTCTACGTTTGAAAATTATTTGGTCGCCATTTTTTTACGTAGCTTCGAAATTTTATCAAAACAAACAGCATGTATCCACTTTAACAAAGAGAAACAATGTTTGATGCTATGCTGCTTTAAGGTAAGACAATTACTGAAAACGCATGCATCCAACATTTATTCGATTTTCATCGTAAATATCTTACAAAATATATCTTCACAAGTCGGCCCAAGCTGTCAATGTAAACTGCATGGTTAATGCATATAAATCTTTATTTTGAGTGCGAGAGACTGTTTCTAATAAATATATTAAAGAAAAGGTGAAATAAGAAATTTCTTAAATACACTTCAATACAAATTTGAAATATTACTTTTTGATTAATAACTAAATGAATACCGGCATGTCGAGCCGTTGTTTACTTCCAACAGCGGCCGCCATGTTTAAAATATTGCTAACGAATGCCAAAATGTCAACTTTTCAATCAAATTTTGAAGCAAAAAGTTTGATACCTAAACTGATATGGTTTTCGATTTCATTTACATGAATATGTTGTTGATCTTTTTAGGGGTTGGGAGGATATTAGTAACAATAAATAAGTTGAGAAAATTGATTATATAATAAGGTCCCATTGCAATTTTATCGAGTTTTAACGAAGAAGTCAACGGAGGCTGTGTGGTTATGTCACCTCAATTTTCAAACTTATTTTGAAGCAAGAAATCATATATCTGAACTGAAACTAAAAACATTTTTAATTGTAAAAATGAATATACTGTAAAACGCGGGGTTGGGAGGTAAAATACACAATGTAACAAAAAAGTTATGATCGGCCATTAATGATATACAACTGAAGTGTAAAAGTCACGTGATGACCGCGATAGTTGGATATGTCAATCAAAGGACATATTAACACCATTGAACATACACTGAACAAATAAATTTGACCTATGATGCAATGTAAATTCAAAATAAATAAACTAAGGGAAGAATAATAAAAGTAACATGTTATATCGGTATGAAATGTTAAACAATTTAAGAAAAACAATATGCTCGAACAAAAATATCAGCCATTTGCAATAACTTTAAACACAGGTAAATAAAATAATTTTGTTGTTAGGTATACGTATACAGTTACAATAGAGAAAGGAAATATTTTAACAAAATAAATAATTTTGATGTTCATAGTACGAAGTGGAAATTTATATTAGTACCAAACACTTATCAAAGCTGGTATATAGACCAGATATAACCCTGAATAACATTAAATAACAAAAAAAAGCATTACAATTAGTATCAACAGGTCAAATAAACAAGAAAGTACGATTTGAGAGTACTCGCAGTTACTGACAGCTAGTTAAAAGCCAAAACAATTAATAATAAAAAATCATGCATCAGAGACTAAATTCAACTAAAACACATCCCAGGGATTTAGTATTTTAACGTCATGGACAGTCAAAGAAGACATGACTAGTGCAATGCCAAAATAAATGTATCGACAGACAGTCGGATATTTAGGAGTTTAACCTCTTTATAGATCAAAATGAACGTGGGTGTGTCTTTAAACATCCCGTTTGAAAAGAATACAAATTTAGTTATGTTTTAATTTACTGATGACAAAATCGATATTAGTGCCAATGTAAACTATATTCAAAGATCTAATTACAACATTGGTAAGATAACCTGAACTAATAAGTTTATTTAAAGGTTCGATGAGTTTACACGGATCATATAGTAATTTCCGCGCTTTAAGTACAATATTACCGTAAAATTTAGGATGTGAAATACCGTTTTAATCAGTTTTCTACAGGTACAGCCAAATTTACTAATCAAATCTTTGTATCTATGAAAGAACTTAGTAAAAGTTTTACGTAATTTATGGTAACGAAATCCCTGACTTAATAATTTACTAGTGATGCATTGATTGCGTTCGTTAAAATCTATGACATCACTACACACACGGGCATAACGAACGAGTTGGGATATATACACACCGTATGATGGAGCCAAAGGAACATCGCCGTCTAAAAAGGAAAATTAACAATAGGGAATGAAAATCGTCTCTTTTGTCGTAAATTTTCGTATGGAGTTTTCCTTTAGAGATTGAAATGTCCAAGTCCAGAAAAGGACAACTACTGCTGTTTATGTTAGATTTAGTTAAAGTAAGTTCTATTGGGTAAATTTCGGTAGTATATTTAGAGAACTCTGGATTATTTAACGAAAAATATCATCTAGATAACGGAAGGTATTGTTGAATGTATTAACCAAATGTAACAATGACGTGTCTTTACTGAGTTTGGTCATAAACTGAGATTCATAGCAATACAGGAATAAATCTGCTATTAAAGGGGCGCAGTTAGTGCCCATAGAATACCTACTACCTGTCGATACACTTTATCGCCGAAACGTACATATATGTTGTCCAGGAGAAAATTTAAAGCTTCAATCATATCTTCACATTTCCAGTAAGTGTATCTAGCATACTTTCCTTTTCGTTACAGAAAAAGGCTTTAAACGAGTTACAGCAAATAAATTTGTTATGAGATTTTCAAAAGACCATTTAATTAAATATGAAAACTTTTTCTTGATAAGATTGTGTGGAAGTGTAGTATAGAGTAGAAAAATCATAACTGTCAACAGAATTAAAAGGACCATCAAAAGCATGTATTTTATCTAAAACCTCTAAAGAATTTTAACACTCCAAAATAATTAATACCATTATTTTCATAAGCTTTATTACAAAAGTTAATAACAAGTTCTTTGATAGTAGTAAGGAGGTAGTTAGAAGAACTAATAGATTGGTAGTAGAACACTTACTAGATGCGGAGATGAAACGGAATTTAAATGGTTTTTGTGCAATTTAGGTAACCAGTACATAGTAGGGACTTTCAAATGTTCGGAAGAGGCTTTAAGCTGGGTAGTGGCAGTGATATGCTTGTTTACAATTTGACTCTCTGTGGAGCGTGCGGACCTGAATGTAGATGAATTTGTAATTTCGTTTTGGAGAACTTCCGTGTAGTATATGCGTCACACCACCACTACATTATTTGCTGCTTTATCTGCCGGTACGAACACAAACCGCTTTGCGAGTACTTAGAGTTTATTTTTTATTCTGGAAATGGGAATATCATGGACCCTATTACTAATTTCAGAATTGTTTTCAAAATGAGATATACGAATATTAACAGTATTCATAATTTTATTCAAATAACTGTCTAGAGATTTTTTATCAGATTTTTCACGTTTACACCAATTTTTACAGTAGACAGACAGAGCGTCTTTAATAACCTGACGACACTGTTTCCAATCTATTTTAGATGGAGGACGATATTTCGGTCCTTTCTTAAGAAAAGTTATGACCTCACGGTCTTCGACGATGTTGAGGTCTCCTGTAAGGACATGACCATAGGGAACATATCTAAAACTAGATGTTTCACAATCTCAAGTGGAAGGAACATTATTTACTATATTGACGTCTGATGTAACTGACGTATAATTAAAAATCAAACTTCTGCTGGGATTTTTATAAGAATATGAAATAATAGGTGGTTCTATATTATCAAAATATGGAGGTATTTGGCTTTGGATGGTAGAGTCATTGAATATACTAGATAAGTTAATAAAATCAATACCTCTATTTATATATTTTAATTTAAGAAAATGCCGTTTATGATTTTCAGGTTTATCGATACTAGGAAATAGCCCATGATGACAAAAGGCTGTAATAATACGGGTGTATTCATACATCGGGCTTAAAAAGAAATTGTATCACACTCCAGAAAAATAGCATATAATTTACTTATTGGTATCTGACCCAGTTTGCATAATACTTGATGTCTGCCATTATTTTTATTATAGATAACAGATCAGCAAGTGTATAATTTATACGATGTTTAATACGTTGATTACGGTTTTGCGTTTGCCATGAGACCTTTTATTTCTAAGTCGTTTATCGACAATATTAATGACATCGATTGAAGTTTTAGTTATGTTCCCTGTCCTAATATTTTGTCATTAAGACCGAGAGGATAAGCAGTTTGAAGTCTTTTATCCAAAATAATTCGCGAATTTCACGTGATTTTCAAATTGCTTGTGTGATTCTCCTGGTTGTTTCTGAACGGTTTCAAGTGGTTGGAATTTAATAAATTTTAGATTGTGATTATGCTTATCTAAATGTTGATATATCAAACTTTTGAATTTTTAGGTCTACGAAAGCGGTAAAGGTGTTCTTGATTTCTTTTGTAATACGCTCGTCCCGTCTGTCCCACATATTGAATACCACATTTAGGTTGGGTTCAAGTTACCACATATATAAGGTTTTGAGTTTTTCAGGTAATGTCACAGGAAAAGGAGAGCGAAAAGCTCTCCCGTTCACTGTTGACCGTACAGTATTTTGTGAAGTAAATCTAAAACAGGTAAGTCACTTTTGGCATTGCACGGAAAATTTGTGGATACCCACGCGCATTTTTGTTAAACAATCTGGCTGTAGAGGCATTACAAATACGTTTGTTTAAGCACGTGGATATCCTAGAAGTTGTGTTGTTAATAATTTTCTTTCCATTACGTAAAATCATGATAATTAAATAGGGGTATAAGAAAAATAAAAAAGACCGGAGGTTGTAACAATGAATAAGGATCACAATTACGGAATAGGAAATAATAGGCAAAGCAGTAAAAGAACTCTTACAAAAACTGTTATAAAAGGCCCGACGTAAAAATTACTAGTGTAAAACCATTCAAACGGGAAAACCAACGGTCTAATCTATATAAAAACGAGAAACGAGAAACACTTATGAACCACATCAACAAACGACAACTACTGAACATCAGATTCCTGACTTAGGACAGGTGCAAACAAATGCAGCGGGTTTAAACGTTTTAATGGTACCAAACCTTCACCCTTTTTCTGAAACAATAGTGTAACATCACAACATAGAAAAACACACTATAAAATATCAACTGAAATAGCTTAACTCAATCAAAGGACATATTAACACCATTGAACATACACTGAACAAATAAATTTGACCTATGATGCAATGTAAATTCAAAATAAATAAACTAAGGGAAGAATAATAAAAGTAACATGTTATATCGGTATGAAATGTTAAACAATTTAAGAAAAACAATATGCTCGAACAAAAATATCAGCCATTTGCAATAACTTTAAATACAGGTAAATAAAATAATTTTGTTGTTAGGTATACGTATACAGTTACAATAGAGAAAGGAAATATTTTAACAAAATAAATAATTTTGATGTTCATAGTACGAAGTGGAAATTTATATTAGTACCAAACACTTATCAAAGCTGGTATATAGACCAGATATAACCCTGAAGAGTCTATATAACAGCCAATGAAATGACGTGGCCACCGGAAAGCCGATTATTCCGATGGATTTATGGGTAAAAACCGTATTGTTGTAAAAAAGGTTCTACGCCTCACGATTTTTCTAATGGATAATGCCGATACCTTTCACAGCTAAAGCATGCAAGTATATTTAAAAGTTACAAAAAACTAGTTCTAATAATTTGTTTTTGATAAAATGTGTTCTTATGATGAGATTAATCAAATACAAACAAAGTTAAAACTCAAAGTTAAAACTCGGCCCATTTTACTTCACCTCCTATTGCCGTAGAAACCATTTTTTTTTCTTAAAACTTGGAAATATGCTAATAAATATATAATTTTTATGGGGCAATAATACTTTCAAATGTTGTTTCGTGAAAATAAGACTATTTTCGTAAAATTTGATCCAATAGTGTTTTTTTTCAAAATTATAAACAAATGGGGCGATTTTTTTATTGATACCCGAAGCCAGCTGTGCTGGTACTATCATTTTATCTCGTAAAACTTGGAAATGTGCGATTAAATATTCAATTGTATTGGGCTATATTACTCTCAGATGTTATGTCGTGAAAATATGACCAGTTTCGTAAAATTTGATCCAACAGTTATTTCTAAAAATGTCAACAAAATGACTATTATTTTGTTATTTATACACAAAGCCAGCTATGCTAATTTTATCAATCTGTTTCGTCAAAACTAGAAATTTACAAATAAATATGTCATATTATGGAGATATATACTACTCCCAATTTTTTTTTTTTCTTTTTTTCTTTTTTTTTTTATTAAACTGGCTAAATATTGAAATTGTTCATGGACAAATTTCCTTAAATCAGTCCTTCATTTTTGTGCACTATGAAATTTATAGCCTGCATTTTGTTAGGCAATTTATTCATTTGTTATTCTGTTTATGGTAAAGTTGCTTATTTTCTCATATTCTGAAGTCATTGTTTTTTTCTTGTTTTTAGGGTGCCAAAGATGAATGAATGCAGTAAATTTACAAAAGGAGTAAAATTTTCCTAGAAAAGGAAACCTTCTGCTGGTCGTAATATTATGAATGAGCTTCATGCATCTGTTGTCGTTTCAGACTACGCTTCTCATTCAAAACATGAACCTAATTCATTTTTAAATTAAAATCGTATTGAGGACATTTCAATGGTGACTGCAAAAGATATATATATATATATATATATATATATTTAATAATAAAAGATTTTATTTACACCTAGGATTTGTATATGTATACACATAAACAATCTTACTTTTAAACTGCCATCTCTTTACCCCAGAATAAAAAGACAAACCACTACAAATGATTAAAAGACAAAAACCACTACAAATGATTGTCTCGTGCATGGAAATAAGGTTATAAAATACTTTTTAAATAGTGTACTATCAACAAAGAGTTCGTTATCAGTTTATTCAACTAGGAGTAAATCTAAGTCGTAACTATTAAGATTGTCATCCCACGAAATAAAATCGGAATTTTCCATATTGCGTGCACATGAATGAAGCTTTATTCAATTGAGAAATTAATTGTAATTTTCTTAAATATTAATTCTCAATACACACTTCGAACATGAAGAAACCATAAATTTACCGACAGTCATTTAAAAAACAACTCAATGCAAGCCTATGATGAAACTGTCAAACAACACTTAGAAATCAAACATTTACCGACAATCCTACAGAAAAAACTCAATGCAAGCCCAATTAATGATGAATATAAAACTAAATAAAATTTTAATAATTTATAAATATCAAGAATAAAAAACAAAGCCTATCATTATTAACAATTAATTAACAAATAAATTCAGTTTTTTTCCACATTAATTAATTTTACATTTTGTGAATTGTATTTTTGGAAAGAGTGTGGACACCTGTGGTGTAACAACTTCTTGTTTAAAAGGTGTCAATTAAAACTCATTATTTATAACATGTTCGTGATTTACCTGGTCATCTAATAATTCAAACCTAATATACATGTCACACTGTGAAATTATGTCTCCGAGACAGGTGTATATTCAATAGAAACCCATTATGAAACTATCAAATAAAATTAACTCTGACACAATTTATCAAGTGTTAATTATTTAATATCAGGTTTTTTAATACATTAGGTCTCTTTTCAACAATACAAATCTAAAATCAAAATTACATTAAAATAAATTATTATATATGAACTCAAATTATTTAATTAATTATGATACATTTAACACTGAAACAGTTTATGTTATGCTTAAACCTTCTTCCTTACTTCGAGTACTTTTAATACTTTTATTAATGACTTTATTACCCAAGGAGATCTCGTGAGGTTTAACTAGTGGCCGCGTGTTTTTACAGGATTTCGCCGAGTTGCCAATCTCTTGTATTATATGTCTCTGGTAGATCATATAAAGCTAGTACACCTGTGACCTTACAGAAGAAGCTGAGATGGTTATCAATATTCATGATGATTTGTCTGTCTACTAAGCCTTGAATTGTCGAATTGTTACAGGAAAGAACACTGTACAGAAATGAAAGTTGCCTTTTATGTATTTCTGCCTCAATTGTTAGAGCACCCAACAGCATAAATACCGATCCAGTGGCTGTTCGTGTAGGCAGAGACTGAATATTACGCAATGTTTTTGTGTGGAAGCGGGTCATGATATCAAGTTGGCTCTGGTTTAGAGGGAGTGTTTCCATTCCATATAACAGACGAGGAATAACATAGCTCTGATAAATCTTGTAAGATATCTGTTGGTTTAGTCCATTTGTTCCATGTAGGCCAGTATTCATCAGAGAGTATATGGTTCTTCTCGCAATGCTGATGCGCGCATCAACATTAAGATTGTTTTCCTTCAATTCTGCTTTTATTAAGCCAAGATGTGTTGTGTCTTCTGATGGATAAACAGGGGTATTGCCTAGTGTCTAGTTTAAGTCGGACCTGTTTATATTTTTCGGTTTGTTGAGGATGACAGCTTTAGTTTTGGTAGGATTTATTGTTACTCTAGACTGTCTGGCATGATGAGTTGCAACAGAAAGCATGCATTGTAATTCCTGATGGCTGCTGCTTAAGAAGGCTATGTCGTCCGCACAAGTTGGGCACCCAACATAATTTGTGCCAATTTTAAGGCCAAAATTGTGCGATTTAAGATCCTCAAGCAGATTGTTCACATAGACTTTATATAGAAAAGGTGAAAGAATGCCTCCTTGTCGTACTCCCTGATGAATATTGAAGCTATCACTAATGGTTCCCTTCCATTTGACTCTTGAAACTAGCCCTGAGTAAAGATTTTTCACTATTGACCAAAGAGGATGATTCTGAGTATGGTCATATAACGCATCTAGTAGTATGATGTGATCTACCACGTCGAAGGCCTTCTGACTGTCCACAGTAATAAGAAATAAAGGCTCCATTGTGACTAGTTTTACTTCTGCTCTTCAGTGATGATGAGACTGGCCATAAGCATCGACAATCCTTTTGTAAAGCCGAATTGAAGTGATGACTGATTAAAATTCACTGTTAGACGAGGAAGAATGGTACATTCGAAAAGTTTTGAGATGACAGGTGTTACGGCAATTTCTCTATAGTTGTCCATTAGCATTGGATTTTTCCCTTTTTTGAGTACAGGTGTTACGATACCAGATTTAAAGATATCAGGTATATGATGATTGTTGAAAATGTTATTAAAGCAGTTTGTAAGAAAATGAGTTACAGTTGTTGGAGAATTTTTAAAATGTTCAGCAGCAAGACCTAATTCATCTGTTGCCTTGCCAGAATGTAGCTGTTGGATTGCATCACAGATATTTTGAAAACTAAATTGTGGTTCGTTGCTGCTTTTTTTGCAAAGTTCATCAAATATATTATGCCGGATATTGCAGAGATCTAAGAATTCGGAATCATATCCATTGTCTTTGGGAACAGCCAGGTCCTCAAAGTATCTAGAGAAGCTGTTTGTTTGGTCAGTTGCAGAATAGTGGTGCTCGCCATTTTCCATTATGCAGATTGCATCTTTATTTTTGGAGCCTCTGTTTCGTCGAATGAGTTTATGAAACATATCATTGCTTGGATTGTCCATCAAATTCATTATAGAATTGAGTTCTATCCAAATACTGTTCCTTTCGGAGTTTTTTGCGAAGATTTCGTTGCGCCAGTATTTTGTCTGTTTTAAGATGGTCATTTTTCTTGCCATTGGATTTCCAGAGTTGATATTTTTCTTTACTTATTTTGAGCAGCATAAGAGTGGATGGAGATGCCTTGAATTGTGGACCTTTTAATTTGATAATCTTTGATGGAACAGCAACTGTAGCAGCTTTTTTCAGACAGTTGCACAGGAAGTTAATGCTTTCTTCTATTGAGTGACTTTCAATATTGTGTTGAGAGAGTTCATTACTGATATGGTTATGGTATAACTCACTTTCTATATCTTTCCACTGGATTTTGAATTTACTGATATAGCCGGATTTGATTGCTTTATTCGTTGGTTTTGATTTAACATTCATCTTTGCACTCACAGGAACATGACTTGAAGTATTGGAGTGACATTGGTCATGAATCTTGTAGTCCGAAAGAAAGGCAATTGTGGCATTATGCAGAATATAGTCAATTTGAGAGGTTGACATTCCAGAATGATGAAAAAAGTTTGATTCCTCAGAGCGATGAGATTGAAGATTCATTTCATGTACGAAGGCTTGCAGAAGAAAATCGTGTTTATTATATTTTCTAGGCGGCTTTAAAGTGCCATTGCAGTCTCCAACTATGACGATTCTATGTGATACTGAGTACATTGATAGAATTGAGCTAATAACATCAAGACATTCTGTGTATTCTAGATATGAGTCCCCAGAGTTATTCGTAGGCATATATACACAAATGATGCAAATCTTCATTGGTGATTTCAGTTCAATTGCAATTATCCTGTTGTTACCAGATGGTATTTCACTGATGGATGGAGTTAAGAATCTTTCCACGCTATTGCAACACCACCTTTCCCTCTTGGCCGATTAAAATTTGAAATTTCCTCATATGTATCGCTGCATCTAATGAACATGTCCATATTTGGTAGAACATTACATAATGATTGTTTTTGAAATTCATATAACCAGTGTTCTTGGATACAAATAATGTCAGATGAAGATTCTAATGAGTTTATAAATAATGCATTTCCCTTCCCTTCCATATTAATTGTTGTTAATCTAAGATGTTCTTCAGCATTATTTTGAGAAGTTTGTTTTAGAATTGGTGATTTTGTCGGATTTTGTTTAAGCCTAGATCGGGTGGTATGTTGTTTTGGCTGAGCCCTAGAAAAGAGTTGTGAGATATTTCCGGTTCAGGATCATCCACTTTTGTTGTTGGAAGACAGTCCCTGGAGGTTACATCTGTTGCCATATCAGAGTGAGGAGAGTAGTTTGGGGACGATATGGTTTGCATAGGATGTTGGCCGTCATGTGGAGACGAGTCTGCAGAATTATCGCATGGAATGTCACCAGGTGAGTTAAATAGCGGAGATCCCTCTTTGCTCTGAGCTTGCCGTACATTTGTCATGTTCTCATTTTGCTGGTGCTTGTGTTTTGTTAGCACTTCTTCGGACATTTGCCGCATATTGTTATTGTGAAGCCTAGGAGGAATTTGACTTTTCTTGTGATTCTTCCTTTGCTGTGGTCTATGGCACCTGTCTGTTTGAGACACGGACGGTTTAGGTTGTGGCAAGTTTACTCTCAGGTCCCTTTGAATATGCTGACTATTGTAAGATTGATTTACATTCTGATGTTGTAGATTTTGCGCAGCATTAAACTGTGGATATGGAGGAGGCTGGAATTGTCGATGATATTGGGGGTGATGATAAGAGACCCCAGGAGGAGCATATATACCATTTGGAGCAGAATTTGGTATTACATTTGGCACATACCCAGGAGAAGGTGGAATATGCCTTGGTATTGCCATATGAGGATAAGTAGAGAAACCAGCAGTGGAATGTAGAAAAGATTGTTGCATCATCTGTTGTTGTTGCATCATCATTTGCATTTGTTGGTTAGCTAGCATGTTGTTCATAGACATGTTTTGCATCATTTGAAACTCAAGCATTCTTATTCTCTGCTCGTCAATGTTCGAGCTACCAAAATTTGAAGTTTGTGGATTTGGCTGAGAGGATTGTTGAATATTGTTTGCACTAAAAGATGACGCTTGCTGATGTTCCTGTAGGTTTTGGAGGCTATTCTGAAGTTCAATAGTTGATTTAAGTTTATTGATCTCGTTTTCCAGTTTGAAAATATATGCTTTGTCTTCTGTGTTTATGATTTTAGATTTAGCTGCTTTTGAATGTTGGCGTTCTGCCTTTTTCTGTAAATTCTCTGTTGATGTTTGTTCAGAAGTGGGAGGAGTCTGTGGTCTGGTTTCATTGCCTTTGGTGGAAGAGTTTAAAATGGAGTTGACCTTTGGTGACTTTATCTGGTCATGCGTAGCATGCGGAATGGAGATTTCTTTGACAATTGTCTCTTCAGTGTCACTAAGTTCATAGATTGGCGGAGAGGCCTCTGGATTATTGTCATCGTCCGAGAGAGAAGAACATGTTACCATTTGCAGAGTTTGTGATCTGTTATAAGCTGATGAGTCAGCATGGTACAACATATTGTCAGTACATAGAGAGCAGACAAAGGCTAGTGTGTTTAAGGCATCAACAGCCGATTGTGAAAGTCCAGCACAATGATAATGAATCCATAAAGAGCACTCGGTGCATTCGATAGTGTCTAGAAGTGAGGTTGTGTTGCAAATTGGACAGATGTCTACAGGATCATGTTCAGAATCTTTACTTTCACCACCCCGTAATTCAATGGCTAAATCAGCAATATTGTCTCGACAGGTTTTGGTAGCTGCCGGAAGGTTTTGATCTGTTCCTACACTATTTGACGTTTAAATAGTTGATGCGATGTTGCCATTAAGAACTGACAGCATGTGACCATTTATGGCAAGTTCGTCGCACAATTTATCATGGATTTCAGCCAAATAAAGATCTACTCTTGAGCCATTAATAACCATTCTTGAGCAGAGTTTTGCCCTGGGTGTTGTCATTTTTTCGGTTAAAGACTTTAATACATGAATCAACATTAGCGCCCAAGTTTTCATCACTGTGTCGGATTAGGCCAAAATATTGTGTGGAATTGTCTATTATTTTGCTTAGACTAAGTCTGGCAAGCTCATATACTGCTGTGCTAAATTCTAATACCAAATTGTTGCCAGGTTTCATAGTAGATTCAATGTGCAATTTTGAGCATGCATCATTTTTCCTGTGAATGGCTTTATTTTTGTCTAGAATGTAGTCTTTGTATATCGGATTTGTGATTTGTAGGTTGTTGCCAGAGTTCATACGAGTAATTCGTCTTGTTGGGACATTTGATGCAGCCATAATAGACTGTCAGTGTGATCCAAATACAAAGGTGAGGGTGGTGTGCAATAGAATGTTTCCTTAATCAATGATTGTATGACGAAGATAATTATAATGATCCAGTGATGGTTGATGCAATGGTAATATTATACAAGCAAGTATGAGGCGGTTACGCAGATGTTATATATAGTCAGGTGAGTATATGTTAGTTAGGCGATGATTATATGCTAGCGGCAGATATATTATAGGTTGATTATGTAAAGCAGGTAGATGAGACGCAAGTTTTCAAGTTATAGAATAGTTTATAATGGTGGCAAACGGCCAGTAGAGCCAACACGTCGTGGATATTCCCACCGTTGGAAGGCTCTGCTGGTTGATTTGGGGTGCGGAGGCTGAGTCAGGGAGCACGTCGTGGATATTCCCACCGTTGGCTATAAAATCAGCCCCAGCACTGTTTTTGTACCTGATTTGCCAGTTTTCTAAGCCAAACTTTCGACAAGGTCTGCTTTGGATGTATACCGTCCCTGTATAAATCAAAAAAGTACTTATCTCTGATGGTTAATTTTTTGGATTTTGAGGTTTTTTCTTGATGATGATGGCTGATGTCTATTGCAAAATTTGGAGAGGTGTCTAAAGTTGAATTTATATAACGAATGCTGCTGTTTAGTTCTTCTACTTTTTTAATTAGTTGTTCCTCTTGGTGTTTGAAGGTTGACGGGTTGTCGTGCTTTTTTTATGCGTTGAAATCAAGTATTGAATATGGAGGAATTTCTAAGAAGGTAATTTTACAGGCAGGATATGGTTTCAAAAGTTCTATTATTTCTTGAAATGTGTCGGTTATTTGCTGTATTTTGTTCTCTTCTGTTGAGAGTGAAATGAATTTCCCGTCGTAGTTCGTTAGGTCACAGGTGCCTAGCCAGACGTATAGGTGTATGTTATCCAGTCGGCCAATTTGTTGGGCTATGTTTTGTTTCAGCCAGTCGTAACCTTTCACTGATGTGCGAGACGACTTACACCACCATCTGATTTCCAATTCAATTTGGTTAGATACTTGATCCCACAGATTAAAACCTTTGCTGTCAGTGAGGACTACTGGAGTATGAGTTTTAGTACCGATGATAGAAGGCAATGGTCTTTTTAAATATTTTTGGAGTTTTCTTTCCGACATAAATATCTTGTGTTGAAATTAATTCTTTATAAATAATAAATTTTTCTCTGAAGCAAGCAAACAAGAAGAGTCAATTAGCTAAGGTGGTCCAGGTGAGCAGAGATTTGTAATTGTAGATATGAACTGATGAACTGATGAATGGAGAATGGTGAACTTAAGTTTTTATCGAAAATGATACGCAAGAGAGTTGATGATCAGATAAAAGTCCAATAGAGCCGACACGTCGTGGATATTCCCACCGTTGGAAGGCTCTGTTGGAGATCGGTAGGAGTTGTTGTTACGATGATAAATTTTTACTAGTTTGACAAATTAACCAAGCAAAAAATTCAAGGAGGATGCCAAAATAATCTCTGTTGAATTGAAATATCTATATCGAAATACAGTACAATGTGCAAGGTAGAGGCAAGGGGAAAATGTTTGCTAAAAAATAATGGTAGCCATTTTTTCCCGGGCAAAGTGTGAAAATAAAATATGATTCAAAATGCCAGTTCAAAATATTGTCTATCGAACAATAAAACGTCTATGTACGCATGGCAGTGCAACAAAAGGTGATAATAACACAATACCAAAATGTTTTCAATGAATGAAACACTATAAAATCTAAAAGATTTCTCTCAGGAGGTGCAGGTGCTGGTGCGTGGTTCACATTAGGGAAACTTTTATATATCAACAGATGAAGCATTCACTGGAAAAAGTAATACCTACGGAAAGGTCGCCATTCGACGTCCATAAAAAGTCATCTTTTAAAAATGAGCAAATAAAATATATTACGAGCATTCATTTCTTAAAAAATGAATATTAAGCATGAACTAATGTTAACTTGTTCTAAATATTTGAAGAAATATAACAAAACATCTGTTATTCGATTTTTAAGGGTGTGAATTTAAGTATGGATGCAATTTGGGTACTCCTCATTACAGAATCATGGACGGTTTGGAGGTCGGTTCAAACCTATTTTTCTATTATTCAATATGGATTCAAAATTAAATTGGTGGAAGTATATAGTAAATAAGGATACATCTACAAAAAAAAAAACACAGAATGGAAACTTTTATTTGGATCATAAATAAACAAAATAGGTGCAATCTAGGTACCCTCACGTTAGATCTAATATTAAAATTGATTTTAAAGCCACTTATATTTATGGTGTAGCAGATACGAAAGCGGATAGTTTAAAATGTTGTCTTGTATGTATTAATAGCTTCTTGACAGTTAACACTGTGACACACCACTTTTATTGGTAAAAAACGTTGTACTGCCTTCTCCTCTTTCCGGAGTATACCTGATTCCGGTGTAATGTTAAAATCCGGGTTTTCGTTGAACTGAAAGCGCGTGCATGGGTCGGAGGTCAGAGGTTAAAGACAACTGCTTTGACACCGCTGTATGAGGGTAGTAATGCCCTTTACCGTCAGGCGTCAAACGGTCATTTTCGGCTACCGTTCAAATTGGTTAAAATTTTACCGTGATTCGTCAAAATATCATTATCGTGATTCGTCAGAGTTCTCAAATAATTATCGTTACCGTTATTTTTGGAAAAAATTAACGTGATTCGTCAAAATCAGTCGATTGTTTTATCGTCTAAAAGAAAGTGTACATTTTATCGTCATGCACCAAAAATTACCGTTAACGTCATTTGGCAAGAATTTTTACCGTTATTCGTCATGAATATACCCCAATTACGTCAACAGATGTAAATACGCCAGGTACAAATATATATGTTGCTAAATTTCATGGCATATCTATGATTTTGGAATGGTGGAAAAAACACCATGAGCTCCACCATATCCAAAATCATTGATATGCCATGAAATTTCAAGCCATCTAAAAATATTGAATATCCATCCAAAATCAATCTATTGTCAGTATTGATTTATCGTCTGCCCCAAACAACAGTCACGTGATAATAAAACGTCCTTATGACTCTATCTATGGAAAGCCTGATTAACAAAAATGAACACTTTTACAGGTTTTATTTAGAAAAGGTGACTTATCTTTTTTTTTTTTTTTATGTTTTTGAAAACCATTTCTGTTGATTGAATTAAGTTAGAATTAATAAAAATGAACATGAAGAACAGATAACTGTGGTTAAAGGACAACATGCTTGCACAATGATTATAAAAAATGTGCTTTATAAATAACAAAAATTGAAAAAAGTTATTTCATAGCAGATATTAGTTTTTACTGATTATTTTTAAATGTTTATGAGTGTTCATTTTTATTACAGATATCTTCAAAATGAAGAAAAAGCAATACGACCCAAATGCTTTGAAATATGCCTATGATGCTGTCCAAAATGGAATGTCTGTTTACAAGGCTGCAAAAACTATGGTATTCCAGAAAGCACACTTAGAGATAGGACACTTGGTTTGGTTTCTGTGGATGGGAGATGCTCAAATTACCTGTTTGATAAGGGTACAGAGATAAAAATGGTGGACCACATTGCACAGTATGGCCAGCATTGGTTATGGTTATTCCAGAATTGATGGAATTTATCTTGCAACTGATTTAGCCGTGTTTATGGGCAAAAGCAAACCCCAGGAGGATATATTAAGTAACAAATGGTACTACTATATGAAAAGATGGCCAAATTTAACTATCAGTAAACCGCAGAAATTGTCCATGCAGAGAACTAGATGTGTATCAAAAGAGACACTCTCCAATTATAACAAAGAGCACAGAATCTGACATCATCTTTCAAGAAAAGTGGAATATATCCTTTTAACCCAAAAGCCGTTGACACTAGTGAACTTGCTCCAGCTACTATTTACCACACAGCAACATCTGATGAAGCAACTGAATCTACAATGAACAATACCCATATTTCCAAAGATGATGAAAACACTGTAAATCAGCCTGATCAAAGAAATGGTCCCTCTCAGGAATGAAGCAAATCTGCCACTCTGACAATACAACAATTTGAAGTTTTGTCATCAGCTCAAAAGGAACATGATATCTCATGAGATCATGATGAATCAAACAGTAAACCTTTGCTAGTTCCTCTTGAAAACAGGTACTCTGATGACATCCAAATATATACTGCAGAACCTATAATTGAACTGAACACATCAAACAACTCTTTAAACATAAACACAGTAAACAGTTCTCCATCCGGATTCCTGCTAAAAAGGTCTGTTGTCTCAGTTGAAAAGATAGAAAAGAAAAGGAACCATTTTACCATAACAGGAAATTTAGGTAAAAAGAAAAACATGGATCATCTGAATCAGTCAAAAAAGAAAGTAACATTTAAACCACCCTATAAAAATCAGAGCCTAAAGCAGTTGAAAATGTAACTAAACACCAAAACAAAACAGGAAAAGATACTAAAAAGAGGGCACCTGTAAAAAGAAAAAAGTTCAACTGAGAGGGTCAAAACTGAAAAACAAATGAAATTATCAGAGGATGATGTTAATGCAGGTCTTGGTACACCTGGTTTGAACATAGATAAAGGAGGACCAATATGTCTTGATTATTCATTAAGTGACAGTGATCTAACCGATGATGACGACAGTGAAATTTGCTGTGTTTGTAACAAGAAATCTCCCTCAGAGATTCGACAATTAGCAGGAATTGTTGTAATTCCACTACTAGCAGTCAGATTGGTTCAATTTTGTCTAAATAAGCTAAAAAAAACCTTCGCTGATGTATTATTGGCTTGCAAGTCAATAATTCAACATCATTTGAATCCATAAGCATTATGCCTTTGATTTAACCTTTGTTGGGGGCATGTGTTCAGCATGTTATACAGAGATTGAAAATGTCAGCTGAAAAAAGTGAAACTAGGGAAGGTAGCAGCAGAAAGACCGATTTCGTGCATTGATTCTACACGTAATAAAATCTATCTTATACAGGTTATGAGTGAATGATTGACATTTAATGTTAAAAAATCATAAAAAGATAGTAATATTAATTTATGATGGTCTACATGAAGATAATGGTGACATATATCCAGCTGCTGCAATTTATAACTGTATACTTGGACTGTTAGTATAATAGTCCCAGCTGTATAGCGCACTGCAAAACATATAACATTAATTTTCGAAACATCACGCTATAAATTATTTGGCTAATTATATATAAAATGTAAGTTTAAAAAAAATAATTAATCCAAGTATGTTATGAAAATTGATATTAAATTGTATTTATCATTTTACTTAAGGAAGTCCAGAGACAACGTCGTTGTGGCGACGAAATGTCGTTTCCCTATGTCGACGGAACCAAACGACCAGGGACTTAGTAGACGACACATTATCAAATGTTGTGAAGACAGTCTTGAACGTTTGCAGACAAACTATATTGATCTTTATCAGGTATTAGACGTAGATTGTTATCTTATTCACGTAACACATATATAACATATCATAATTCGTGCGTTATTCATCTCTAGCTAAGGGGTTAAATTAAAGTTCACATGAATACGGATTCAATGAGGTCGAATTATTCACTTGCAAGTGAATAATTCATCATCATGTTTCTTAGCTTAATTTGACAAAATTGAACTATATTGGCTACTAAAAGCGAATTATTATTTCACTATTTCACTTTCATTAATGATTGGACAAAAAAAAATGATACTTCAGATTTTTATATATCTCGTAGCTAGTGCCCCTTTAAGTCAGATAAGCTTTGTTGAAGGCTAATTCATGATAGTGTTAATTTTGACTGAATCTGTTACATGTTTCGTTCGTTACACATCCAAAGGTTAGATTAATCATTTTGACACATTGAATTAATGTTTCAGATGAATTAGACTAGTTTTTGGCAAAGCGAATATTTGATATTACAATATTGTTGGTTTAAATTGTTTAAAGGACCTTTATATCTTAAGTGACACTATTTGTATCAACAAAAAAACATTGCATGTAGTTTTGTAGATTGTTCGAATTATTTTGCGCCTCTATCGGTCAGTGAACTCTCAAAGTAATGAAGTGATCGATTATGAGTGGAGTATAACGACTAGATTAGTCTAAGATGAAAAAATTTTTAAAAATATTTCAACCACTTTGGTCAACATTTTCGTAGTTTCCCTCACAGCACTTGTCTCTGGAAAACAATTACCTATATACTCAGTTCAATATAACATTAAAGTATATAGGTAATTTTTTTCCAGAGACAAGTGCCTGTGGCCTCTTTTCCACAAACTTCAAATACAAGACCTGTGTCGGATAAACATTCCTTTATTTTACATATTGTATTTGAAGTTCATACACAATTGCTCATTTTAATCTCTATTGATTCAACGAGTAGACACATATGTGGGACGATGCTACACCAATTGAAGAAACGCTCAGGACTCTTGATGATCTGGTCAGGTGTGATAGATTCGATATCTTGGGGTTTCAAATTTGCTGGCATGGTAAACACAGAAAGTTGTTGCTTATACCAAGTTTTTGGGATTGACAGGTTTTATTAGCATGCAGGTATGTACATTGCAATTATCAATTATCTTTTTTTAACATAGCAAAATAGTTTGTTCAAAACGTGATTACTACAAGTCGCAAAGATACGGATTTAAGGAGTCGATTGTACAGAACATGCGGTCACATTTTATGTTAAACTTGAAAAATATGTAAATTATTATGTGTATTTAAAACACAAAAATAACCCTGGATCTTCTTGTTGCGTTTGAGCAAGAAAATTTAAAATGGAATTGTACTCTACAAGCAATAATTGAAAGTTGCATACGATAAACATGTTTTCAATTTAGGTCGCCAAATGTACGCATATTTCCAAAATTCATATCCAAGCAAAATGTAGACTGGTTCGTTACAAAATTTGATAAAAAATTCTTTCATTTTAGACAGAAATAAACACGCAAAAAAAAATTTCAAATCAAAATGACAGTATACATTGTATATATGACTAAGAATCTTACCAAGATGTACATGTGTGTGTTACGCATAGATAGGACGGACATACTAAGCACGTGCGACTCGGGACGATTACATATAAAGAAAATCAATAAATATACACTAATTTCTTGGGTGTGTTCATGATTTTCCAATCCAATATCTCATTGCAACTTGTTTAATAGACAAGGGAATTAACCAGGACATGTAAAAAGTGTGTACGACTGTTTATGACTCTTTGTTTACTTGTTTACTCATTGAGTTTTAAAATCTATGTACTAAAAACCACCTACTTGTCGTTACTATTGTATGTTTGTGGTTTTGCATGCAAAGTTTTTACATAAGTGCACTTTTTACAGCGGATGACCTTGAGGGCATTCCGGTGTTATGTTGCCGCAGACATTTCTACCCACATGACTTGCGTTTTTGACTGATAACCGAACGTATTTCGTATAAATACGCGGATATTATCGAGTGCAAAATAACATTCCTTATCGCTTGTTATAAATTGATTTCTTCAATGAATACTCATGAAAATATTTTTTAAGAACATAAATAAATAATATGAAAATGTTTTGTCGTGAGAAATATATATATAAGTAAAAAAATCATTAATATCTTTGCACACGTACCGAAAAATTGTGTTTGCGGATGGATATCTCTTATCGCTTGTTATATATTAATTTCATCAATACATATTCATTAGCGGGTTCTCTATTAAAGCTAAATAAGAATATGAATGCCTACTCAAATCAAACCTATTAGAAAAACGAATTATTACAGAAGAGTGTCCACCATGCACTTGCACTGCACTATCAATAGAATAGTAGAATAGAATGATGGTATAAATGGATGAAAATTTGCCGGTAGAGTTATTAAGATGATCTGCTATATATATATATAACTGTTGTACAAATATCAATATAATATATAACAACAAACCAGATTATACTGATAACAAAGGATTGTCCCATGATTATATCACTACAATATAATGATTATTACGGTGAGGTTGAATTCTCTGTCATTTATTCATCATCCACACAGGAACTTGTCTTAGAAAAAAATCTATGTACCTTAACCTAACTTTCAGGTATAGAGATATTTTATTTTTTTCTGAGACATGTGCCTGTGACTATCCACCAGAACTTGCGGTCATCCGATGTTCAGTACTTTGATTCTGGTACCATTATGGTCCTCTTAATAATGCAAAATATCACAAAATATGGCATCCACTGATACTGAATTAAATATAGTTTAGTCAATACGAAACTACTATAGGCCAACATCACAATTTTAATAACGGACAGTACTACAAAGTAAAGTTTGGTCAAATTGAGATTAGTATCGTACTTTTTTTCCTCCTGTCGATGTTTAACTATCAATCCCCGAGGCATTATCTGTCAAGTATTACGTGCTTAAATATTTTATTACTGCACGAAAAGTAAGGTTGCGACTTTTGCGAAAATGACACAAGACGGTTTTTGTTGTTCTTCTGAGGTCTCTTTATTTTGAAGGTTTCCTGATGCTTTACGTTTTTGTTTTATCTATTTTTTTATTCTTTCTATAACATGCCTGATGAAGCGTTCCTGGGGCGGTTGCATGGCATATTTTCATCACCTACATTCCGAAACGTTTTTTTTTTTTCAAGAAGTTTACAATCAAACAATTTATTTGAAAAATTCCCTTACCTCCCCTCCACACACATCGAATGCAAATAGATATAAGAAGATGTGGTATGAGTGCCAATGAGACAACTCTCCATCCAAGTCAAAATTTATAAAAGTAAACCATTATAGGTCAAAGTACGGTCTTCAACACGGAGCCTTGGCTCACACCGAACAGCAAGCTATAAAGGGCCCCAAAAATTACTAGTGTAAAACCATTCAAACAGGAAAACCAACGGTCTAATCTATATAAAAAGCAAGAAAAGACAAACACTTATGAACCACATCAACAAACGACAACTACTGAACATCAGATTCCTGACTTAGGACAGGTGCAAACAATTGCAGCGGGTTTAAACGTTTTAATGGTACCAAACCTTCACCCTTATCTGAAACAATAGTGTAACATCACAACATAGAAAGACACACTATAAAATATCAATTGAAATGGCTTAACTCAATCAAAAGACATATTAACACCAGTGAACATACACTGAACAAATGAATTTGATCTATGATACAATGTAAATACAAAATAAATAAACTAAGGGAAGAATAATTAAAGTAACATGTTATACCGCTGTGAAATGTTAAACAATTTAAGAAAAACAATATGCTTGAACGTCGGTATGTGCCTTAAACTCCTGTTTCCAGGAGATGGGTAGATGTGTGCCTCAATTTAGTCGAGATAAATGAAACTGGGAAATTTTAGAATTGTGATGGGAATGTACAGCTTCCAAATTGCTATGCCATGAGGAATAAGAAAGATTATTTAGATTAGGTTAATCGCCCTAAAGGAAAACCTATAAATTGCATGTTGTAGTTTTTGTCTTTCTCTCTGAACTTTATTTTGTCTACAGGAATAGTATGAACTTTATATTAAAATTTTGTAACGTGTCTTACTATTATGTATTTTTAGCAACAATACAACTTGTTAGTTCGACATCCGGAATTGGAAGAATTTCAAGTCTGCAAGACTGAAGGACTTGGTGTTTTACCATGGAGCCCTTTAAGAAGGTATGTTTATATTAAATTGACGCAATCGTGAGTTTGTGTTAATTATAAAAAGTTTATATATTTAAAAGTTTGGGCAGAAAATTTATAGACTGCTCGAATCTGCATACACTGTATCAATCGCGCAGTCCATACATTTTAAATTACTGCCTAATTCAACTAATTTCATAAAGAAACTTATGCTTTACGTGTGTTCACCTGTAAATTGGAACCAAAGAAAAATATAGGCACAAATGATTTTTTTTTTTCTTTTAAACAAATACAAATCGTCGATTAAAACAATTTATATCATGGTGTAATAAATCACGTCATTGTCACATCATTGAACTCAACGGAGCGTACACGAATTAATGGAGTCACTGGCAAGAGGTTTTTTACCTAGAAGAAAATGAAGAAATAAACATACAAACGTTCCCACCTCAAACATGGTACACATTATTATCTGTTATTTTTGTCTTGAAGTGGTATGCTCACTGGAAAATACAAACGAGATGAAAAGATGGATCCAAAGAGTGGTCGTTAAGCGCACGATTTCGAAAAGAATTCCCAGGCTTCATATTTGACGAAATACGCTAAGAACACTTATTGGGATATCATGGCAGTTGTAGAAAAGGTTGCAAAGACAAACGTTAAACGCATTTACCTTATCGTAATTTTAATTCCATTTATAATTAGTTTTATTCTTTATGACGATGATTGATTGTTTGTTTATTAGTTTCATATAGCTGGCTTTCAGAACTCTTTTGTTTCGACTACATTTTAAGGTTAACTTTTCAACTGCATAATTTGATATATGACAAAAATGGAAAAATATAAAATGTTCATGTCCTAAAAATATAGGAAAAAATACAGAAATATAAGCTCACTTGATATAACCAGTAATTAAGGGACCCGTAGATCATATATTACAATGCCAAATGGCTGGTACTATCAAGCATACAATATTTTTCCAGTGTCAGTACAAAAATGTCCGCAATCATCCCGATTTACCCACTTTGCTTAACCTACATTGCAGCTGAAAATGGCAAAATATGCACTTCCACACAAAATACTAAATAAAGAATAAAACATAACATTATTTTTTGTAATTTCTTTATTTCAGGTAAAACAGCGGCACAGGTAGCGTTGAGGTGGCTGTTACAGAAAGACGTCGTGTCATCCATAATAATCGGGGCAACATCAATTAAACAGTTAGAGGAGAATATGTCTGTAGGAACTGGCTGGTGCATTTCTAAAGAAGATGTAGGTTTCATTTCTTTTTTGCAAAATCGGTTCCTTAGGTTCAAAATAAAAATAAATAAATACGGAATTTTGTGTTCCTGTTAAACACCAGAAAAGTAGACAAGAGTCTCACCCAGCCACCCAGCTGTACACAAAACGCAAAGAATATACTTGTCTATACATGCTAGTTCTTCAAAGCATATACTGGTCTGTACATGCTAGTTCGTCCAAGCATATACTGGTCTGTACATGCTAGTTCTTCAAAGCATATACTGGTCTGTACATGCTAGTTCGTCCAAGCATATACTGGTCTGCACATGCTAGTTCTTTAAAGCATATACTGGTCTGTACATGCTAGTTCTTCAAAGCATATACTGGTCTGTACATACTAGTTCGTCCAACATATACTGGTCTGTACATGCTAGTTCTTCAAAGCATATACTGGTCTGTACATGCTAGTTCGTCTAAGCATATACTGGTCTGTGCATGCTAGTTCTTCAAAGCATATGCTGGTCTGTACATGCTAGTTCTTCAAAGCATATGCTGGTCTGTACATGCTAGTCCTTCAACCCATATACTGGTCTGTACATGCTAGTTCTTCAAAGCATATGCTGGTCTGTACATGCTAGTTCTTCAAAGCATATGCTGGTCTGTACATGCTAGTCCTTCAACCCATATACTGGTCCTTACATGCTAGTCCTTCAACCCATATACTGGTCTGTACATGCTAGTTCTTCAAAGTTTATACTGGTCTGTACATACTAGTCCTTCAAAGCATATGCTGGTCTGTACATGCTAGTTCGTCCATACTGGTCTTTACATGCTAGTTATTATCTGAACTAGTTGTCTGTGTGTTCGAAACATATGATGCTGAGTTGAAATGATTTAAGTTGTTAGAAAACTTTTGAAAGATTTGACAGTATAAACATGTCATGTACGTTCATCCATACAGACATAAGGTTAAAGATAATTAGGTTAACAAAAATTGATTTTGTGAAAATTGTTAATTCTATATCCTTCATTCATGCACTAATATTGTGCAAACAAAATATTATACTTGAAAATTTTGGAGATGGTGGAGGGATAAACACGGTGCCGTACAGGCGAAATTTAACAAAAAAAATAACTGTGATGTTGTGAAGTTCGGATACTGTATGACTCGTCTTCAAATTTTTAATATAGATAGTGTTATCCAAAATGTGAATTTGAATCATATGATATCAATTAATAATGAACTCGTGAGGTTTTTAAAAAAAAAAAAAGTTAATTCAAGGCGCATGAAAATCAATTTCTATGTTTTCAGATGGAGACATTAGATGAAGCTTCAAAACCAGAAAGTGAAAGCAGTTACCCGTATGAAATGTCGAGGTTTGGAAATACATCACGTGTTAACAGATTTAATCCAAAACCAATCGTTGCAAATATTTAATAAAACTGGGGTGTTGCTTTTATGAGAAGCGTTTAGGTTTATGTGATCGTAGTTTCTAGTTGTGTGCTGATTTACGTGTGTGCATCCGCGACTAACCGCATGTTTGTGAGCTGGTGGAAACTCCGAAAGACGAGAAATGATATAATAGGTTTAATGTTATAATTAATAAACATGGTTTCCTTTGTTAAATAGACTGTGTATACTCAAGGATTTGTATAGTACTATACAAATCCTTGGTATACCTTAACAATTGTACATTTTAATAAAATAATGTTGTTTTCCTTACAGATGTCGAACTATTTCCTAAAGCCCACACCCTTCCTGCACAACGCTATACAAAATGGTTAAAAAGTACAAATAAAACAAACATCGTTTCTCTCCGATCGGAAATCACAGCACAGTCTGGTCATTTGACAAATTGTGTTCAGGGGAGGATCCAGCCATTTTAAAAGGGGGGTTCCCAACCCAGGATAAAGGGGGGGGGGTTCCAACTATATATCCCCCATTCAAATACATTGATCATCAAGAAAAAAGGGGGGTTCCAACCCCGGAACCCCCATCTGGATCCGCCACTGGTGTTTTATCCCTTGATGACTAGTCTGGTTTAGAAAATAGAGTTGCGTAAAATTTTCTTTTTACCTATATATCATGATAATTATGTTTTACTTCTTAGTTTTCAGTGGAAGTAAACTCATCATAGATACCAGGATTGAAATTTTGTACTCCGGACGTGCGTTTCGTTTAGTTTAAACATATTTTATTTACTCAAAGTAAAATGGATTGGACACAAGTAAACCATACTTATGAAGTCCGCTCCAAATTACAATATATTACAATACAATATTAATATGAGAATGCAATATTCAAAATATACACTACTTTACAAGTATAGCTACTGAAAAAATAATCAGTTCAATAGTTTGAGAAAAATCTAGTTTAATGTAAGATGACATCTACAGCGATTTCAGCAAATTTTCTTTGAAAACTCCAAATCACGCCACATCATGATAGAATATAATGTGGACCAATAAATAATCAAATATTCATCTCATCTGCATACAAACAGTTGAATATGGTGCAAAAGATGACTCTAGGATGATAAATACCACTATGGACCTCTTTGTCTTCATTATAAGGTCCCTTTTGGTCCATTTATACCTCTCATTTCCTCAAAATTTCAAATTTGTATGCCAATAAATAAAAATTTTGGAGTAACTATCACACATTTATGCAAGAAATGTGATAATAAATGAGGAATTGAAGTGTTCAAGCTGAATCAACTATCCATATAAAAAAATTAAACACAAATGAATCAACGCCTGGTAAATAACAAAACGCATGCGGGGTCGCGCAGACACTGCCTTTATTTTTTGTCTTTTTAATTTACATTAAATGATAAATTCGTGTTTAAAGACAGGTTGTGAACTAATTCTAACCGATACTTTGCGTATTTGCACTCATACAAATTGAATTCTCACCCCGAAAAATAAGGAAAATTTCCTCCATGCATATATTTAAAACGAATGTCTCATGGAAGCCCGTTTGGAGCCTCCCAATACAGCTGTCGTTGGAGTTGTACCTGTTCTGTTGTACTTGATCTACAACATGCTTTGGTACAAGTATATCACATTGTTAAGATGCATGAAAGAAAGAGGTGTATTAATTAAAAAATCTAAATAAAATTGAGAATGGAAATGGGGAACGTGTCAAAGAGACAACAACCCGACCAAAAGATCAGAAAACAGCCGAAGGCCACCAATGGGTCTTCAACACAGCGAGAAACGTCATACTAAACTCCAAAACATATAAATGAAATAAAATTTAAAAAAACACACAAGACTAACAAAGGCCAGAGGCTCCTGACTTGGGACAGGCGCAAAAATGCGGCGGGGTTTAAACATATTTTGTGAGATCTCAACCCTCCCCCTATACCTCTAGCCAATGTAGAATAAATAAACTCACAGCAATACGCACAGTAAAACTCAGTTTAAAAGAAGTCCGAGTCCGATGTCAGAATAGGTAACAAAAGAAACTAAGCAAAATGACAATGATAACACAAATTAACAAAGGACTACTAGCAGTTACTGACATACCAGCTCCAGACCTCAATTAAACTGATTGAAAGATTATGTCTTCATCATTAAAGTATCAATAAATATTTGCTGTATTAAGGCTTTTACATAGTCATTATTCATTAAAATCATGAAAAGATAACTTGAAAAAAGGGGTTTTATAATGAAAAATTATTTCTTACAGTAAAGCTCAGTCATCGCCTCGTAAAATCTGAAATTATGTGTACTACAATTGTAATCAAAGTACTGAAGTACTGAACATCAGATGACCGCAAGTTCTTGTGGATGGTCACAAGCACTTGTCTCAGAAAAAAAATCACATCTGTATACCTGAAAATGAGGTTAATGTACAGAGATATATATTTTTTTCTTAGACAAGTTCGTGCGTGGATGATGAATAAATGACAGGGAATTCAACCTCACCGTAATAACTATTATATTGTAGTGATACAAATCAGTATACTCTGGTTTGTTGTTATATATTATATTAATATTTGTATATAACAGTTACATGTATATATAATTTTCATCCATTTGTATATCATTCTATTCTACTATTCTAATAATAGTGCAGTGCAATTGCATGGTGGACACTCTTCTGTAATAATTCAATTTTTCTAATAGATAAGATTTGAGCAGGCATTAATATTTTCCCGAAAAACGTTCTTAAGATATTCTCCCGCATGCGTTAACACAATTTTTATGTACGGATGCATAGATATTATTAATGATTTTTTCTTATATATATATTTCTAACGACAAAACATTTTCATATTATTAATTTATGTTCTAAACAAAAATATTTTTATGAGTATTCATTGAAGAAATGAATTTATAACGAGCGATAAGGAATATTATTTTGTACTTGATAATGTCCGCGTATTTACAGACCGGTTACCAGTCAAAAACGAAAGTTACGTAAGTAGAAATCTCTGTGGCAACGATACATCGGAATGCCCTCACGGTCATCGTGATGTAAAAATTGTAAATGTTAACTGGTAACGTTCTTACTGACCTAAACGGAAAAACTGAAAGAAAGAACTTATTGTTGCTATGGTTATAGAAACACCTCGTCATCAATGGTATCTCTTTTCATAGAATCTATATGATCTACTGGTTAAAAATTTATCAAAATAACAAAAATATACAGGGCCGTAACTTGGCCTCGGAAAAAGACGAGGCAGGGGTTTGGGGCCGCCGATTGAGGCCCCACGTTATGGGGAACCAGAGGGGCGAAGCCCCCCGGCCGAAAATTGTTATATTAGGGTTCGAAATATATCTTGTTACATACATTTTTGTATCATATTTACCGTTTTTGTTTCATATTTACCGTATGAAGAACTGCATTAGGCTATCAGAGACGGCTGACAGATACTTGCCTCGAATTTGGTTCCATCAAAAATGTATCCATTTACACTAGGGTACATGTTTGATAAATTGCTTGTGTATAATTTGAGTTTAGTATGACGTCCATTATCACTGAACTAGTATATATATTTGTTTAGGGGCCAGCTTAAGGACGCCTCCGGTGCGGGAATTTCTCGCTGTATTGAAGACCTATTGGTGACCTTCTGTTGTTGTCTGTTCTGTGGTCGGGTTGTTGTCTCTTTGACATTCCCCATTTCCATTCTCAATTTTATTGATAATAGAAAAAGCAGGACAAGTGTGTGTGGTCAATGCTTCATTAAAAATAACACACATTTTCACTAACACTTTAATAAAGCCCAAAGAGTGGAAACTAGACACTGTCTGTGAATGCTAGTTCGACCTCTCTTGTGCCACTAAGATCCCATCGTTCACTACTTTCTTGAAATTGAATAATTAATGTATTTGCTAATTTTATAAATGCATAACACCCGAATCAATAGTGATACTAATTTAATACTCTCGAGCCACCTTTACCATGTTTAATTGTGAGAGCGTCTTTTATAGCAAGCCCGAAGTACTCCCATAATACTCCATGAAAATTCATAGTATCAAGGAATCAAATTATCCGTCTGCGAAGGTCTTGTCCTGTCCATTTAATATTCGAATGGAATGATCACATAACCTGTTCTCCATTATATAGCTGAAATAAAGCCCACTTGCCGTTAAACCAAACAAATCCTCCACCCATCCGAAATCCATGTTTTGTTTTCCAATAGCAGCCAGGTTTGTAGCGAAACATTTGAAATGCCTCAAATCTTCATTTTATTTGAAAGAGAAATGCACACAAATTGTGGGGTGTTGAGATACCCCTGCGTGAGCTGTGAATGCTTCTTTAATAATATTGACCTAGCAAGTTGAAGAATTCGAATTATTTAAAATTTGATTTACTTTGCGCACTGATAATGTGGAAAAAAATCCATTTTCAATAATTCCTTTTCGCGGGAAATAAATATTTGCAGAACCAAATGCCGGTTTACTGGCGATAGTAATCAGGCAGAGAGTTCGATACCTAACGATGAAATAAAAGTACAGAAGCTGTACGTCAACATTAATTACTATTCGAAGGATGCATTACTTAATTCTTGATATGAAAATGCAAGGATGTGATCCACCCCTGCATGCCTAGCTTTCTCCATTTTCTTTTTTTTTCTTCTTATTATTTTTTTTGCCAGAAATTCAGACAAGGCAATTGCCTCGTCTGCCTCATCAGTAGTTACGGCCCTGATATAACATAACATTTAAATTCTTATCAACATAAATATATAACACACATATAAACCCTTCCTACCTAATATATTGCAAGCATTTATTAGTTTGATATCATTGTTAAAACCGAAATAATTAGTGTTATAATTTGAGATTTCAACAAATGCTATACAATTCAAAAGATAATCATAATTTCTCTGTTTTCTAATGCCTACAAATTTAAATTTTCAACTAATATACATCTACATGTATATCCTATAAGCAATTTGCATGTCACCCACTATAAAGTCCATATGTCAATACACATTTGCTATAAATGGTCTGGGATTGTATCTGTTGGCTCGGGCAGAATTAGATCTCCATGACATTTCATATGGGTAAGGTATATCTGGTATAGAAACCTGGTCTAGTTTCTCCATCTGCAATGCACAAAATTATAATTAGAATATTAAACTCTATAACTGCATCTAAATAAAATAAAATAATAGTTATAGGAAAATAGTACTAGAAGTTACCTACATTAACCGATCAAGCCAAAATAATGAAACATCGACAGCATACTTCAAAAAATCAAATAGGATTTCCAGCATACAGATGGTATTTATCGACGATCGACACAATATTACTTGCAAAATGGAAAACAGGAATAACTGAAAATACTGAACATCACAACAGACCACACAAACCATCAAGAGTCGACTCCTCCGAAAAATAAACCAGGGATACAAAAAGACAAACAACAACGAACATCACACAGGCATCAACCCATATATATATATTAAGATGCAAACATCATACAAAAAAAAAAAGAATGCTGCATATATATTTTTTTCGATATTCGGATACAGTTCAACGATATCTGAATGCATACAAATTTCCTAAAAATTCGAAAAACCGCCTATTATATATAGTATAGCCTTAACAATTCATATCTTTTATTTAAACGTCTTTCCTGAATAAATGAATATATGTAAAAAAAAAAAAAGTGTTGACCTTTTGACGTATAATCTAACTTTGGTTTTTAACTAATTTTAAGGAATTGGAAGATTTCTCTTGCGACCCGGTTTTGTATAAGCTATTGGTATAGGTGTATGTTTATTTTTACTATAAGAGTTGGATGAATCAGTTTTTGATACCAGCACTATCAATTTTAATAGCAAAAGTAGAAAAGTATAAAAAAAAAAATTTGAAAATAAAAAAAATAACCACGAATTGAGTATGACTTCAAATAAGACATGCATAAGAAATCTGGCATGTTTAATGTCAATGTGAAAGAATGAACACGTCATTATTACCTCTTCTTTTGTTAAACTCCAACCGCTACCAACGGCCATATTGTCTTCTAGTTGTTTGATTGATGTGGCACCAATTATTACAGATGCCACAACATCTTTCTGAAGGGTCCATCTCAAGGCAACCTGAGCCACAGATTTTCCTATAGTAAAAGTTGTTAAAGATTTAAGGATGTTGGTTGACTGCGATTAATTTTTCCTTAAACTTTGTTACATAGACAGACTTCTTTAGATATAACTATCTATAAGCAATAGTCGATTAAAGAGTCGAAGACTATTATGTTATTATTAGCTAATAAAGCACAAAAATATTGTCCATAGAAATAGTCTGAAGTTTTGGGAAATAAAAACACGACATTACTAAAATATATTTATAGTTTCTACTTTAATTTTAGTGGAATGGATATAAATTGTTGATTTTCACATTGTCTTCATTTGTCTTTAACTTGAATTTAACTTTAACGTCAATTCAATTTAAAATAAACCTCTTAACTCTAAACGATCATAGGTGTTTGTTAAACTTAAAATTACCATGAGCCTTTCCTATTTCTTCCATTGTTTTTATTAGGCTCCAGTATGCTTCATTGTTCGCATACTGACTCCATGCTGGAGCAGATTGCATGGCCTTGCTTTCATCTTTAGCTATATGAGCAATACGTCCACTTGTATGGTCAAGTTTTTCTCCTCGTTTGTATTTACCAGTTAAAACACCACTACAAATATAATGTAAAACAACTAGGTACATATTTTATCTTAATATTATCTCAAGTACATTGTTGACACAGTATTTCATCTATATCATAGGGCATTAATCGTGTTACGGACCAAGGTTGTTGATCATAAGTATAAACAGCTCATGGCATTGGTATGACCTCATTTAAGCGTTTATGTCGTAACATTTAGCAATGGTCATTTTATGTTCTTTTGAATGAAAATGATAAATGATCAAATTCTAATATGAATGAATGGAAAAAACACGTTTGATGATTCTTTTTTTTTTATTCCTGCGTTTTGAGAGAATGGTTAAGTTTTAGCATTTTTTTCCTTCAAAAATGAACAAAAGAAAAATGTACAACAGAAACATAAGGTATTCGGAAATAAGAAAAACATATAAATCCGCCTCCCTTAAGAGTAACGATTTAGACCAAACTTGTCTAATATATAATCTTACCCCTTTAAAGGACTCCATGGAAGAACTCCTAAACCTTCATTTTTACAAACTTGGAATTCTTCAAATTCTGGATGTCGGGTCAAAAGATTATATTGTTGCTACAAGAGAAACTTCGTATTTTACAATATATTCATTAATAACTTTATTTGCTGTTTAAATAGATATAAGAAGATGTGGTATGAGTGCCAATGAGACAACTCTCCATCCAAGTCAAAATTTATAAAAGTAAACCATTATAGGTCAAAGTACGGTCTTCAACACGGAGCCTTGGCTCACACCGAACAGTAAGCTATAAAGGGCCCCAAAAATTATAGTGTAAAACCATTCAAACGAGAAAACCAACGGTCTAATCTATATAAAAAACGAGAAACGAGAAACACTTATGAAACACATCAACAAACGACAACTACAGAACATCAGATTCCTGACTTAGGACAGGTGCAAACAAATGCAGCGGGTTTAAACGTTTTAATGGTACCAAACCTTCACCCTTTTTCTGAAACAATAGTGTAACATCACAACATAGAAAGACACACTATAAAATATCAACTGAAATAGCTTAACTCAATCAAAGGACATATCAACATCATTGAAGCTTATATAAATTAAAATAAAAAAAATAAGGTAAAAAAAAAGCCATTAGTATTACTAGAATTTGATCCATATTAGTATAAGAAATCTTAATCAGTACAAAAAGCACTGCAGACGTTAACAAAACAGTATCCCCTACACCCACAAAATTCATCATTAAGCTTACATTAGCAGTGAATTTGAAGTAATAAATACGCCATTATAAGAACAGTGCAGTTTCATACCTGTAGGCTTATCAGTGGTGTAAGACCCATATATTTCGTAAGATCTACAACTTTCTGCATCTGCCAACCGACCAAATTACATGCTCCGATATAGCGAACTTTTCCACATCGTACCAGGTCATCCAAAGTTCTCATAGTTTCTTCAATTGGCGTAGCATCATCCCATATATGTGTCTATAATAATTGATATGTACCTATTTAAATGTCTTAGATTAACATGGTATCTAAATGCATTTGTATTAGTAAGCTTAACTAAAAAAACTCATTTACTTATATCTGGCAATGACAGTTTTAACATATTGTATATATTTGGTGTTATTTTTATCTTACAAAAGGTTAAAGTTGTTGGTGTGTTTGCATGTGCGTTTGTGATTGTTATATTGTCCTGTTATATGCATTGATGTCTTTTTTGTATGTTAAAAATAAATATCCTTAAAGAGATCGAACCAGTAGCAGTCCTTGAACTGTTGGCAATTAATGTTTAATCAGTAAAACATTAAAATTGATTTAAATTCAATACATAAAATTCTATTTTAGAACCAAGTTGAATATCTTACCTGCCTTTTTTTACATTATATATGTAAACCGTGAATGTGCAGATCTGACATTGATTGGCTTAATTTATGTGCTATCTTTGTGTAAATGAATATGGTAATTAACAGAAGGGTTATTACAATCAAGTGTTATATGCACACAAGGAGTTGTAGGGTATCCGTCAACGAGAAAGCGACCCAACGACAAAAAAAAAAAAAAAAGCATGAGGAGAAAATACATAGAAGTTTAAACAATATCTCCAGAGTCTAAAAAAAGGAGAGAAAGAAATCAAATAAGCGCTTTCAACACCTAAATTCTCCAAATGACATAGAACTTTAAGATATGAGAAAACACAATCGCTGAGGAGGTTCATGAAAGGCACATACACATGTTGCGGTTTTTAAAGATATCTACTCCCCCCTTGTCAATAAATTTCACATACATATTTATATCATCACAATTTTAAAATGGAGTTAATATTTTTAAACGGTTTAAAATATATTAACCGCAAATTCGGTATCACAGTGGTTTTTTAAGTTCGGTATATTGGACATTTCAATCTGAAATTATAGCTCTTCTAGCAAATCTGAAAATGAATATGAAAAAGAGTGACACAAATAATGGCAAACACACGTAGACGCAAAATATATCGTAAAAATACAATGTAGGATAACTATGGAACGCCACAGCTGTCTTATGTAGTACTCTGATATTACGTTTTATCGCACCGCCGGTAAATTATCACGTTGTGATTGGTTTAACGCCGTCACGTGGTGACCCCCTATGGATCCGTAGGGGGTTAGTAAATTTCATAGGGGGTTCATGACGTCATGTCTACTGTTAATAGTGACGTCATCTGTTAATGTTGTGTTTTATTGTTTATTTCTCTACAAACACAGCGGAAAAAAGTCTCGCGGGCGATAAATTCGTTATACGGTTAACTACTGACCCCCTACGAACCATACAGGGTGAATAAAATCCATAGGAGATTCGGCCTCCGGCCTCACCCCCTATGGATTTTACTAACCCTCTATGGATCCGTAGGAGGTCAGTAGCGAACCATATAACTTATAGTATTATTATTACTTGATGATATTTTGTCTTTACATAATATGGTTTTGACATTACGTAATGATGTTTTGATTTTACTCAATATTGAATAGTCATTACTTAATGATATTTCGATATTACATGATATGGTTTCGTATGGACTTGATATAGTTTTGTCATTACTTAATATGGCTTTGTCATAACTCGATGTTGTTTCATCATTATTTAATGTGGTTGTGTTATTAGGCAATGTGGTTTAACATTACTTGATGTGTATGTGGCTTAACGTAATGTAGTTGTTTCATTACATGATGTGGTTTTGTTATTTCGTAATGATGATTTGCCAATTCCTTATATGGCTTTAAAATTATATAATGATGTTTCAAAATTTGACGATTTTACACTACATGTTGTGTTCGTTTCAATAGTCATTCTTTGATGTAGTTATCACATTACTTGATGAGGTAAAACCACGTGACTATTTGGGAAAAACTAGTTCTATTTTTAAAACCGATTTCCATGTTTTATTTGCCTCGGATGAGTGTGGCAATCCATCGAATTAGAGTTCAAATGAAAGTTCGGGTTACTGTTCGAATTAAACTTCATATTAGTCTTCGATATAAACTTAGAGTAATTTTCGATTTCGAGTTAGAATTCAAGTCATAATTAGAATTAAAGTTCGAGTTATCATCGAGTTTCGAGTTGAACTTCGAGTTTGAGTTACCTTTTGAGGTAGAGTTCAAGTTAGACTTCGAATTTGAGTCTCATTTAGATTAAGATTCCGAGTTGAAATTGGAGTTATCTAATATGAGTTCATATTTAAATTTTCTATCGCGGATCAAGGGCTTTTGCTAGGGCTTCCGAAAAAAGGGTTAAGGGGTATGCGTACAAAAGATAAACAATGTTACAGTATACAAAACACCACATAGAAACCGAAATAAAGTTAGATGTAGTGTGATTGCCAATGAGACAACTATCCACCAGAGTTTAAATACAGTGGATGTAAGCAGTTATAGGTACCCGTAACTAATAACTAAACAACTTACGAAAAACAAATATGACACACATGAAACAACGGCAACCACTGAATTACAGGCTCCTGACTTGGGACAGGCACATAAAGAATGTGCACGTGGCGGAGTTAAACATGTCTGTGAGCGCTAAACCCTAACCCTACCATGGGTGAATAGTGTAACAGCACAACACAAGAATAAACTGTAATAAACAGCTGCGCCATGAGCGTATGATACGCCCGTCGCTTTTTCAAAAAATAAAGTTCAATAACTTCTCAATGTTATATCAGAAATTTATGAAAAACTAAAGGGAGGTTATCTTAATAGATATAAACCATTCACCAAAGAACTTTGAAGATATTGTCCGAAAACTGAAAAATCACCCATTTTTTATGAATAATATCCCATAACTCGGAAATGTAAAATCTAAAATTTATAAAAATTGAAAGGGAGCTTGCGTCAATAGATATAAACAATTCGCCAAAGTTTCATGAAGACTGCTGAAGGCATTTTTGAGTTATTGTCCGAAAACTGGAAAATCCCCCTTTTTTTAATGAATAAAACCCTATAACTCGGAAACGTAAAATCTAAAATTTTTTAAAATTGAAAGGGAGCTCACGTCAATAGATATAAACAATTCACCAAAGTTTCTTGCAAATTGGTGAAAGTGTTTTCGAGTTATTGTGCGAAGACTGGAAAATCCCCCTTTTTTAATAAATAAAACCCCATTACTCGGAAACGTAAAATCTAAAATTTATAAAAAACGAAAGGTAGCTCACGTCAATAGATATAAACACTTCACCAAAGTTTCAAGCAAATTGGTTAAAGCGTTTTTGAGTTATTTTCCGACATGTTGACGACGGACGGACGGACGGACAACGGTATACCATAATACGTCCCGTAAACGGGCGTATAAAAATCAGATGCAATTGGCTTAACTCTATAGATCGGTATGACTGGGCAATATAAATCCATCAAAATCCTGGGGTGATCTCGGGTGCTCCGGAAGAGTAAGCAGACCCTGCTCAACGTGTGGCACCCGTTGTGTTATTCGTGAAAGTACAAACCCAGTGATTTGGTCCGATTCGGTAGGTCACATTCGAGGAAAAGAGAACGGGATTGTGGTTACGACAACTGGAACATATCCGTCGTCACCTGTGAAACAGATACTTCAAAAAGTTAAGTTTTTTTTCAATTTAGTGCGAGGTATATCAGAGAATGGAATTTATAAAAATATATATTAAAAGATTGATATTCGTATATGTTCAAATGATAATACACGCTAAAAAAATGGAGAATTCTTATTTTATAGAATTGATGCTTTGTCGCTTAGTCCGATCCCCCCATTTCCCTGTAACTTTAGTGTGAGTTGATTTAAAGTGTCTCATTTGTTGACAATAAAGTACAAGTCAGTTGATGTGTGTCCAGCCTGCGATATTAATGTCGCGGAAGTGAGATACAACAAACCTATATTCCGTCGTCGGCGTCTTCATCCTTTAGATCGTTAGGTTACTCTTTTGAATTGTTTTTACATTTGTCACTTCTGGACCTGTTATAGCTTACTATGCGGTATGTTTTGCTCATTGTTGAAGACCATACAGTGACATATAGTTGTTAACTGCTACGTCATTTGGTATGTGGTGGAGAGTTGTCTCATTGGCAATCATACCACATCTTCTTATTTTTATATAAGTTTTATTTGCATTAAATATTACCAAATTAAACTATTTTGTCATGATGAATTTTTAAACCTCCATGAATTGTCATAAAACTTGTATAGGAGTTAATCTTCTATATCGAGATAAAGCATGTACAGAAAAACATTTTTTTAATTTTGTTTTTTACCGATAAATGGACGTTTAACAGTCAACATTACACTTTTACACATGGCAGCAGCAATCTCAGATCACATCAAATACAGGAACAAACACATCATGTTGTGTAAAATCGTCAAATTTTGAACCATCACTATGTAATGTTAAAGCCATATGAAGAATTGGCAAATCATCATTACGAAATAGCAAAACCACATCATGTAATGAAACAAATACATAACGTTAAGCCACATACAAATCAAGTAATGTTAAAACCACATTGCCTTTTGACACAATCACGTTAAATAATGATGAAATCACATCGAGTTATGACAAAACCATATTAAGTAATGAAAAAACCATATCAAGTCAGTACGAAACCATATCACGTAAAATCGAAATATCATTAAGTAATGACTATTCCATATGAGTTATATCAAAACATCATTACGTAATGTCAAAACCATATCTTGTTAAGACAAAATATCATCAAGTAATAATAATACAACATAACGTAATATCAGAGTACCACATAAGACAGCTGTGGCGTTCCATAGTTACCCTACACACATTGTATAGCAACACACACTATATTCTCCAAATTGTTGCTAGGCAAACGTGAAATGAAAAATATGACATATCAGCAATGTTTGGTGAATAAATAATTATACAACAATGCCAGTTTAGTTTGTGTGAGGTATTTTAAATGTAAACACAGCACCTGATAAAGGTCAATGTAATCAGTCTGAAGTCGTTCTAAACTGTCCTCACAACTCTTGATAATATGTCGTCTGCTAAGACCAACACTGTTAGGTTCCATTCCCATCTGACCCCGAACCTTCGAAGCCACAACTATGTTATCTCTTTTCTGTCTGAAAAAAAATAAAATTGAATATCTAATATCGTTCGAAAATTAAATAAAAATCAAGCCGATTGTGACATGATAGCATTCTCTATTTTTTTTTATTTATTTATTTATTTACAAGAATGACATTTGGTGTACAATTCTAATTTGGCATTCTTTCGTGTAATAATATAATTTTACTGCTTATAACGTTATGACATAAAATCCGTTGGAGGTGTACTGATCAATATTTTCGTCTGGGAAATCATGATGTTTTTGCGATTTGAAACTGGGATTTGAAATAGATTCCAATATATGCGAGTACTGTTAGATCTGTAATTTGTGTCTTTTGTCTCTGTTAATTTTGTTATGCTTAGTGCCGATCAAATAAGTCAAATCTTTTCCAAATGGTTTTTACAGTCTGTTCTTATGTTGTTTTCACCACTGTCCCAGATTAGAAGAAATGTTGAGCGCTAACAAATATGTTTAACTGCGCTGTTTGTGTCTGTCCCGAACCGGGAGCAAGTTATCCAGCTGTTGTCTAGGGTTATTGTCTGCTTTAAATTTTTCAGTTATTAGCTTAAATCATGAAATTCGTTGTTCTATTTTGAATTGTTCCAAATCTTATTGTACCTGGGCCTTTTATATAGTTCACAATACGGTATGCATTTGGTTCAGTTTTGAAGGCCGTTGATTAACTGTAGTTGTTAATATCTTTGTCCATTGGTGGATAGTTGTCTCAGTTGTCTCATTTGCCATCATAGCACGTCTCCTGATTTTAATGTCCCGTCTTCGACAGTAGTCATTTGAGGAACTATAGTCAACTACCATACAAATGGTTTAACAATCTAGCCTTAAAATCAGGTTTAACCCGCCATTATATTCAGAAATGCCTATACTATGTCGGGAATATGACAGTTGTTTATCTATTCGTTCCGTTGGTTGATATACTAGTAGTCGAGCGGTTGGTTTTGTCAGTTTTATTGACTTTTGAATTTTCATTGGAGTTCGGTATTTTTGTTGTTACATTTTTATTTTAGTTGTTTTGTGCTTTGTATCGATCTGATGAGTTAAGAGGGTACCCAACACTTTGACTAAAATAGATTTGGCTCGTTTAATTTTCATGAAATTTTGACCTGTTGACAAAAATATAAAAATTTCAAGAAATTTAAACCACACAATTTACATGAATAATTTCATTAGACATATAGCATTTTCACAATAATTTTGACCATTTAGAGGCTTGATTTCTCTTTACTAATACTATGTGATTAAACGTTCAGCTGAATTTTACGGAGTTAACTCCCTTAGGTATTCTCTAACCCACTTAAGTTCTTTTCAACTATTTTTTAGCGTTTGTTATCAATTTGTGCTCTTACATCTCTGTCCCAGGTAAGGGGAGGGTTGAGCGATCGCAAACCTGTTTAGCTCGCAACTTTCTATATGTGTCTGTCCTAAGTCATGAGCCTGTAATTAAGTGGTTGTCGATAGTTGCTGTTTTCTTATATTTTATTTTTTCGTTTATTATTTTGAACATGAATCGTTTGGATTTTTTTTACATTTATCATGTAGGGAATTTTATAGCCTACTAAACAGTAAGGGGGTTTCCTTATTAAGGCCGCACGGAGACATATAGTCACCTTACATCTACCTCATTTAGTCCCCGGTCAGATAGTTGTCTCATTGGCAATCATACCACATCTCCCCATTTTTATATATAATGAAATCATCTACATCTTTTACATTATGTTTCTTTAAAATAGAATCTTTGTGCAGAAGTTCAAAGTATTTACAGATGAAAAACACATTGATTGAAATCGTAATTACTGAAAATTGAGAAAAATACTGAAGTTTTACGCTTTTAGTAGCTAATTCGGGGTATTTTGGCCAATTTCGGGTCTAAAATATAAAACAAACATAAATACGTCGTTTACAACAAAAGAATAGCATTAAAGTTATTTTAGTGTGCAAAATTTAACAAATTACAAATTGCAATAATAGGTAGATATAAGAAGATGTGATATGAGTGCCAATGAGACAACTCTCCATCCAAGTCACAATTTGTAATAGGGCTTACTTCTTTAGCCATGTTCCAATTATTTGTTCAGACTGGCCAGAACAGTACACATTAGCAGTGTCCAAAAAGTTGCCCCCAAGTTCCACATAGCGGTCTAACAATTTGTGAGACTTTTCCTCATCTGCTTGGGTCGGACAACTGAACACCTAAAATATTCACAATATCTTACTTAATATGTTAATTTACATCTACCTGTAATTCATTCTCACATTAAGTTATTTTTTTCTTACTTTTTCTGTAGTGGGTAAAAATCTTGATCTAATTTTGAGTCAAATTACTAATTAGTAATAAACAATGTTTAAGTCGTTTCAAAGATCTTTCTTAAATACTAATTTCGGCTACTGAATTTTAAAAAAAATGACAGTCTCCTGAACATTTTTGTACTGGAGAGAGAGAGAGAGAGAGAGAGAGAGAGAGAGAGAGAGAGAGAGAGAGAGAGAGAGAGAGAGAGAGAGAGATACTTACGATATTTTTGCCAATTCATGAATGCATGATGCGGATGACCTAATTATCGATGAGATATTTTGGAATGTTATTTGTCCACGAGATGAATATTTTTTTTATATTTGAATTCTTTTGACGAGTTATTCTTCTATTACATTCGCAATATCATATAAAAAAATGTGAGCTTCTGTCAAATGTATCTCCAGAAATCGCAATTTATAGTAATTGTATAGAGTGTACGTACAAATGCCGAATAAAACAGTTTTTTTTCGCCATTTATACGTACACTTTATACATTTATAGACCTGTTTCTCAAACTTTGAATTGATTGTAACTGGAAGAATTTGTGCTTCTTGTTTCATTTTGCACAATAAGTCAGCAGCCGACGCAATTAATAATTCCAAAGGTAAAAGCACTATCAAATGTAAACCTGTACTAAATACTGTCATTCGTGTAAATGTTAATGTGAAATGACAACATTTATTTACTGTTTTCTATTTTGTTTTGTTTTGAGTTTGGAATGATCTCAAAAGAAAACCAGTTTTGATATAGCATATCATTTTAAAGGTTTTATTTAAATCTCCAAAGTACTATGACTTGCACATACATTCGATACTTAATAAAAACGTAATATTGGTATAGTGACAATTGCATAAAAGATTAATGGGTTATCTTCAATAAGTATATTCTGGCTAAAAGTAGGTCGATTTGTTCTTACTGATAAAGACAGTTTTTTTTTATAACTAATTTTGCATAATAAAGTGTTACTGTTCAAGAAAGTAGTCATATTCCATTATTCTGGTAATTAAATACACGCAAAAATTAAGACCTACACAGACTACCAGTAGTCAAAAGACGTGCAAGCAGACTCGTGGTTAGCACCACTGACACCACTCGAAGCGCTGATTTTTGAGCGAGCGAAACGCTCATCTATCAGTCATAATGCAGGAATAACCCAAACCAAATTTTGTATTGTGTGACCAATAAATGCCCGATTCTTGGTCACCACAGCCCACCCTGTCAAAAAATTTACTTATTTTTACAGTTGGTTACTTACAGCTACTGGGTGATCATCGTTTTTACCAAAAGTCATGGTTCCAAGACATACGTTGGAAACTTTAAGCCCTGATTTTCCAACATGAGTATATTCTACACCACATCTCTCTTTGGTGGTCGCCATTTCACCTATACTCGTTTAACTTTTGTAATCTGTTTAATTTCTGAAATATATATAGTTCTTAAAAATAACCTTCGCCCGATCTTTGTTTACGATAATGAAATATTTGAGTTACCTCCCTTACACTAGAAAACAACTGCATTATGACAGTCAAACATGTTTTAGGATATTGGATATATTGGCATCGTTTAGAAAATATTGGTTCCTCATTTCCCTTGTTAGAAGCTGCATAGGATTATTCTAAAAATCCAGTTGAAACAAAAAGCCTTCTTGTATGGATCAATTAATGTTTTAAAGGGAAAATATCTGGTATAGAAAACCATATATCAGCAAAATATTCAACATTTAAATTACACTGTGGTCAGATTGTTTAAGGGGTACAAAACTGCATTGTGAAAAAACAGCTAGATATGCATGAAGATGGTAAACTACGAACTTATGTAACATGCAAGTGTAATTTTGGTTTTGAAAATTATTTGTCAATAATACGTCTTTTTGAGCAAAGGAAATGTATTACTAAATTTAGAATATCTGCTCACAAATTGCAAATTGAATCTGACAGATACCAGGGTACTCTTCGACAGGAACATATCAGGTGAGGTTGAAGATGAAGTTCATTTTTTATTTAAATGCGACTCCATTTATTAAAAAGAGAGGAATTGAATGATACAAAGTATATTAAAATCATGTCCAAACTTCCAATATTTAGATACTAACAACAACAAAATTTGGATAATGAATAATGAAGATCCCACTGTACTATTTGCATTTTATAAATATACTATAAAAGATACTCAGTAATAATTATAGGAAAACATAATCTGCAAGAACTTATTCCCATTTGATTCTTTGATATGAGTTTGGATGCTCTGTTAAGCATGCACTGAGCATAAGAGGATATACAATTCTGTTCCTTGATGAGCATTGCTGGCTTGACATAGAATCTATTATCTTATATAATGATTTTTTTTATACGAGTTTGATTGATCTGTACTAAGTACAAATATGGATTTCCCTTTAAGCATCGACACTTGGTGCTTATTACAGACTAGTCATAATATCCATTATTGAATATTATTTGCAGTATACCTCATAGTTAAATTTGTGGGTGTTTTCTTTGGGTTTTTTTGTAGAGATGTCTCTATAAGGCATAAGCTACTTATTATTTAATAGTCAAAATACACTTACCTGGTGCAGTTGAGTAATATTAATATTAATACACATACTCAGATTAATTGAAATATAATATGTTGTTATTTTGGTGTGTGTGTGTGTGTGTTTCTTTTTTAATTTATGTTTTCTTCAAAAATTGACAGGTATTTACATATATTTATCTTGGGGCACAATAATCAAGCTAGTGAAATAAATTAGCATAATAAGCATAATATGGTATAACAGTATTATACACAATTAATATTTTAACAGTGATTTTAGCCCAGTGTTTCCATTACATGTTCTGTTCTTCCACAACCACATTTTTATAGTAAACGCTGACATTATCAATTTTAATGTGTTCATTATTTCATATAGATTCCGAAATGACTTCCTCAAAATGACAGGACGTCTGAGTTATATTTCCAGGCATTATAAACTTCATTCCAAATTTTTTTTATATTTCAATGATTCCAAAATAATCCAACTCTGTAAAATCTATATTTAGTTAAGAGGTAAATAGGTGTGTGTTTCTTTTGGCTTGTTTTTTAATTACATATAAATAAGAAAATGTGGTATGAGTTCCAATGAGACAACTATCCATCCAAGTCACAATGTGTAAAAAGTAAACAATTATAGGTCAAAGTACGGCCTTCAACACGGAGCCTTGGCTCACATCGAACAGCAAGCTATAAAGGGCCCCCAAAAGACTAGTGTAAACAATTCAAACAGGAAAGACAACGGTCTAATTTACATGTACAAGAATTGTGGACATTTCAAGGCGAGATAACTCATGTTACTTTTCTAATCTGGTTCCCATCTTGTTCTCATCGTCTGGTGACCAGTATATATGAATAGATAACTCCCCTAAACGAACACCCCGCCAATAGATGTCACTTTGACGTTATGCCTATAGGATAATTTATGATTTTAGTAGTTATACGATAATTCTGAACGCAATGGATTTAAGAAAGAAAACCCGTGTACACTATACACAGATGAATGATGGAGAAATTGCCGATAGAAAAGAAATAATTAAAAAAAGAAAAGTTTTGCATGCCCTATGATGTAGAAAGAATATTTTCTGTTAACGATGGTTCAAAAGAGATACGTTTACATGTTATTATATTTCCTATATTTATAATATATGTATATCTGTTGATCAATACTTTTTAAAAATTTTTTTTTCTTAATCTAGTAAATTTTCTTATTGTATGAAATTTGTAACCCTGTTCATACTACACACGACCTTTTCGGAAGCTTTAAGATAGTCCAAATAATTTATCATCGGTGTTTCTTAAGTTCAATCAAAGAAACCTTTTAAAGCCGCAGGCAAACTGGTCTATCCCCGTATATTTCTTTTTAATAGAGTTAGATGAAAATCCAATATACAAATCCTTTCAACATCAAGCAGACTTGAGTATTATCTAGATTATGTTTTATATTAAAAAACAAATAACATTTAACTATTCAACGTGATTCTGGAAAAGGATAGACAATTTATGAATATGACGAAGACATAATCTTTCAATCAGTTTAACTGAAGTGTGGAACTGGCATGTCAGTTAAAGGAGACGTGATACGATTTTTTTTTTTTTTAATTAAATTAATAAATATTAGTCTGAAAACATGTTTTGTACAATTTTGCTGGTCAAAACCTGATCAATCGGCATTTTTCTGGTTAAAGAATCCAGCGCTTGTCATAATGAATGATTTTTAATTAGATGACGATCACGTGATCGTGCTGACGTCAGTGGTTACAAGCTGGGAAAATGTCTCTAACTGGACGATGTCCATACACTATAGACGGTATTGACAGCACTTTTCCCGATTACTGTCAAACTATAAAGACAACTGACCTCATCAATTTGAGCCATTGTGTGTGGAAAATAACCAAGAAAAAGATATCAATTCTTCATGCGAAGAGTCCAACAACGACGATTTTTCAGACAATACCGATCGGATTGTTACCATACATATTTGGTTTGTCTGATGAATAAATTTAATAAACCGCTTTCTGCATTTTGTTATTAAAATAAAACTACTTTTAATCATGATTTAAAATATAAATTTCTAATTATTGATGATCAAATTGTTCTTTTTTCTCTCTGTTAAGGTAACGTTATATTTATGTGTGCGCCAGAAGCAGAAAAAAAAATTAGTAAAAGTTAATTTAGGCGTTCGCAAAGGGTACGTTTTTTTTTTTTGGTTACGTAGAGACTTTTAATAGGTATAAATTATCACCAAAAGTTATGCTTATAATTCTTTTGGTTGGAAACCATACATCACACAATTTAAAGGATTTGTATAGTGAAAAATCCTTTATCACACTATTTCTGCATTAGGATATTCAATTAACAATTTTATAACTCCCCCCCTTTTAAGTAAACAATTCAATTAAATATTTTATTTGCGTCTCACCTTATGTATAAAATTACACAATACACATTTATTGGAGGCTGTTGTTTTAGTAATTAAATTTTGACACCAATAGCATACTTTTAATTCGACCTGTTGATACTATTTTTAATACTTTTTGTTATTTTATATTAATATGGATCTTGTCTGTATACCAGCTTTGATTATTTGGAATATCTACTAATTTTCACTTCTTCATACTACATTTGTATGAACATCAAGATTATTCTCCTTTAATCTGTACAGGAAGTTTTATTGTTGATATTTACCCTTATGTATCTAGTGTTAAATTAGGTATTTATATGACAGACCTTTCTTGGTATTCCTAATTATTGGAAGATTTTATATAGACAGAAAAGTATACCTAAAACGACAAAGTTATTTTTCATTTACCTGTATATATTATGAAAACCGGTTTTTCAAAAGTGATTATTTTCTAAGGGTTAAATATTTCGCGGTGGTGTATTGCCATGGCTTTATTTGGACTTGTTTGTTTGCTTTTGGCCTTGAATGTTTGTCCCTAATATTATATTAACTATGTATTTACTTTCAGGTATCACAGATCGAATTTATTCGTTCATAGTGTGTTAATTTACGTTTTGATTGAGTTAAGCCTTCCAATTGATGTTTTATCGTGTGTTTTCTATGTTGTGATGTTATACTATTGTTTTAGAAAAAGGGAGAAGGTTTGGTACCATTTAAACGTTTTATCCCGCTGCAAATGTTTGCACCTGTCCTAAGTCAGGAATCTGATGTACAGTAGTTGTCGTTTGTTTATGTAATTTATACGTGTTTCTCGTTTCTCGTTTTTTATATAGACTAGACCGTTGGTTTTACCGTTTGAATGGTTTTACACTAGTACTTTTGGGGCCCTTTATAGCTTGTTGTTCGGTGTGAGCCAAGGCTCCGTGTTGAAGGCCGTACATTGACCTATAATGGTTTACTTTTATAAATTGTTATTTGGATGGAGAGTTGTCTCATTGGCACTCACACCACATCTTCCTATATCTATTGACCAGGTGAAAGGTAAGAAGGCACCTGTAGTGTGATTTAGTCACGCGTTATGTTATTTACCTTTTAAAACCATACATTTTAAAGAAAAACAATCTTATCTTGAAATAATTAATATAGTTATACTACACTTCTAAAGTATGTTATTCAATCCAGACCCTTATAAATCTAACTTCAAATTTAAGGAATTACACAAAGTAAATTCAAATTCACTTATTTCTACCCCTCTCTTCCAATATCATTTAGCAATCAATTTGTTTATTGCTACCAGCAAAACGCTTGAGTCCAGGAAAATATTCGCAACACATAACGTTCTTTTTTAGGCGCTCACAAACATATACAACCGACACATTTTGAATGTGCCTGTCTTAAATCAGGAGCATATAGATCAGTGGTTGTCGTTGGTTCATGTCTGTCAAATTTTTTCTGCGGAAATTATTTTGTTATAAATAAGTTAGTTTTCTCGTTAAAATTGTTGTTTCACATTTTCATGTTGAGATATTTTATAGCCGAATATACGGTATGGGGTTTTCTCATTGTTGGAGGCCGTATAACGACACTTTCTTCATATATTATAAAGTTTCCATTTTAAAAAGAAATGTTTTTCATCATCTGAATCTTTACCAACTAAATAGTTGTCAATGATTATATTCGATGTTCAATATAAGAATGTAAAAGACTTATGATTCACATTCTCGTATCATTTCCTTGTCTGCTTTTTATGTTTTATGCTTTTGCCTAACAATTTCTTAAGTTATAAACTTGCAAGCATACAGGAATATTACTTTTCCATCTCAAGAAGTCAATTAAAAAAATGCATCTGTTATGAACCTTTTTATATCTGCAATAAAAATAAGATCTATATACAGGTTGTCTATTCGTTATCAACACTGGTTAGGGTATTTAAATGGTGGTGCATAGGGTATTGTATGGTAGTACTACAGGTATTCATTAAACATATGAACAGGTAGTTGTACCTGTATTACTGTAACAATAATATATTCCAATCTCACCTGTGCCCTCGGCAAAACCAACATCCAGGATGTACACAAAGAGCTTATGAAGTAATATTGCGTAATAACTATGTCTTATCAATCCCCCATGTGGCGTGACACCTGAAGCTTGCAACTTCAAACGAGACCTGAAACTGCGAAACTCAATCACCTGTACCGTACACCTGTGACCTATGATGAATTAATTACATGGCACCCGAGACCCAAACTCTGGATTCCTTATGAAAGTGGGTGGAAAGAAGTGTAGTTTGGGCTTGTTAAAAAGTCCCATCTTAACATCTTCTAAGTCTGCGTGTCATTCGAAAAACAGAAAATATCATGTCAATATTCTTTTTATTTATATTGTTAAATCCATAGGCATCACACATAATCATTGTTTATCACTGTCATGCGTTTTGTTGGATAAAAATCGAAACTAAATTTGTGCTGTACCCATATGTCAATATGAATGAATGTAACCACTGACGTAGTAGCCTCGTTCTGAGTGACTTCCGGGATGGAAATATGAATATTTGACAGGTCGATTAATCGTTGCATTAAAATCGTATTAAAATACATATTTTACCAAATATTTGACACTTATATTGCTATCGGTGTATTTTTGGGGAAAGTTAAGTATGAATAAACATTTTGAAACACAGATTGAAAATCGTGTCATGTCTCCTTTAATCATGTTATAACACTGATTTGTTTTGTGATTTATAAATGTTTTTATTTATCAGAAAAGAGGACTATATTTGTGAATATGTTGTTCGTCTTAAAAAATGAAATTGAAACACAAATTTTATATTATCCAGATAGTCTATTTTTGAGAAAATTTCAGAGGAATATATCAGAACTTTGATTATATTCATCTTTTTATGAGAATTATGCTTTAAATAAATACTAAAGTATTTAAGCAACAAACAATCAACCAATCAATAAATCAATCACGAGGGTCAATAACTCCTTCCCTGATTTCTTTTATATACTTACCAGAATTATTCGATAATTTTAAGTCTACAAAATTACACATAAGAGATAATATTGACTTGATAACAATACTAAACTACTTACCATAAAAAAAAAAAAAAAAAAAAAAAAATACAAGAAAAATCTATTACATTCAGTGCTATGATAATTCATCATTTTATATGTGATGTATTTTATTTTTCACTGATTAAAGTAAGCAAATATAATCGAAAACATCGAAAATATGAAAAAAATAGCATTACAATGAGCTTTGGCATTATTTTGGTTCAAGAAAGTACTTTGGTGGATAGTTGTCTCATTGTCAATCATACATCATCTCCTTATCATTTTTATATTAATCCTAAAAATATTTTTTCCTAAAGCTATTCATATTCTGTTTAAAATAAGCAATCAATATTTTCAAAAATATGTAACTTACAATGAAACCATGTGCAGTACGTACAAATTACGAACTACCTTTATTAAAAACTGGCATGAATTTTGTAACTTCTCTTAAAGTGGAAGTAGCTGATTCTATGGTAAATAAAATGATTGCAAAATGTTTTTAACAATATTCCATCGACCTTTTTGGTCCAGGTCTTTTTCGATTTCAAATAAGGAATCCACCAATCCTCGAAAACTACTTCCAACATATGTGTTTACCAGACTCTCGGCAAACAGTATATGCCTAGGGATGTAAAACAGAAGTTAATTAATAACAAACTTATTTGCTGGCTTTGAGTTCAAGCGTTAAATCGCTCCTTTCAAGGGCGGATCAAACCAAAGGATTTTAAACTGAAGAGGAAGGGTGTGTATATTTCCGATATAACGCAACGTGTCGGGGTTGGGGACAAATTATCGCCATCATTTGTTATTTTTAATGTATGCAACTATTATATTTGTTTTTGAATTTCTGTGTTAATGAAAAGTGCAAAAAAAAGTATTTCTTTAATGGATCCTTTTGTTATAAAAATTAGTCCGAGTTCTCCTCCTGATTGTAACCCTCTACAACAAGGTACATCCGTTGGCTGTGTGGGATGTATGAATACGCAGCCACGTCCGGATGGAATAAACACTTTAAATTAGAAGCCTAGTGCGACAAAATTTTCATGTTCTCTGCACGTTTATGGACCCTTGCAACAACTTTTTGAAAGTACATTCATTTCTGTCATGATTTCTGACTTTAAGTAAACAGCAATCAATCAAGTAATTTTTACACTATAGTTCTACTTGCATGCTTAACTTGCGTAATTTTTTCCCAGTGTTTGAGGTTTTATGGTCATTAATAAAAGATCGGTTATTGCACTCAAGATTAAAATTTTGATTAGTGTGTATGTGTGAAATAATCCCAAATATAAAACTGAAAATTAGTTTCAGTTCGCCAATTTATTGGTGGTGAACTGTTTAATCACTTGAATGAAAATACATGTGTTCCACCAGTGAGACAGTACTAATGTATGAGTACTGTATAAACTCACCAGAAATAACAGGCTTATCAAATATATAACCTTCATCTCTCAAAATTTGTATAATTCATCTGAAGATACCAAGACCTGGTTGATAAATATTCCGTATCAACTTCACAAATAATACATGATGGTCTTGATGTATAGATTCTAGGATCTGACTTTGTTTATCAACTTAATTACGTGTTATACTACTGTTGCCTTTATTTATAGTGGTCTTTTATTTGTCATTGTAAATTATTAACGTTCACTGTTTAGTTTATATTTGGTAATATCATTTAGTCGCTCGGTACTTGTACATCCCGCCATTGTGTTGTTGTGCTGTGGTCATTTTTTATATTCTTGTGTTTCATTTTTGTGTATGTGCTTTGTCTACACCCATTTTGTTTTTCTTTGTTGACATATTTGTTTGTTTTATAGTGATTGAGATTATAACACAATGTTGACTGCTGTACCCCTATTTTTGACATTTTTACCTTTTATGTCTGTTTGTTTTGTTCACACATTGGTTTCAATATATAATGGAATTTTATGCGACTGTCATACAAGTGAGAGGTTTAGCTAGCTTTAAAACCAGGTTTAATCCACCATTTTCTACACAAGGAAATGCCTGTACCAAGTCAGGAATATGACAGTTGTTTTCCATTCGTTTGATGTGTTTGAGCTTTTGATTTTGCCAATTGTTAAGGGACTTTCTGTTTTGAATTTTCCTTGGAGTTCGGTATTTTTGTTGTTTTACTTTTTAGTACACTAGATACACTTTTTGTCTACATAAGACTCAAAAGTGGCGCCTAAATCAAAAAAGTTGGAAGGCAAAATCAGTTACGAAGTTGAAAAACAATGAAAACCAAAAGTTTCAAAAGTCTGTGTCCTTTCCGGATCGACCTTATCATTATGCAACGGCTGATGTGGTTAAACTGATTGAAATGCATATTGTTTAAATATAGAATTGTTATAAAGACTTTGAAAAAGTAAGTGGAAAATATATTGACCATCGTCAGTTTGTGATTTGTGTTGATACACGTACATGAGGTTCAGCAGACATTTTGAAGTATCTAATTGTTCAATGATCAAAACTATTTCTTCATATTGAAGACATGCATCTATAATAGTTTTTAATGATTTGCCAAAGAAATTTAGGCTTAAAGAAGCTTAAAATGCAATGTTCCATAAGATTATTTTTTCTAAGGGTATAACTCTTTTTAAAATAGTTGATCGGCACTGATTTTCGAACTTATCCAAGGTATTGCTGATGGAAGTTTGATAAAAATCTGTCATGAATTGTACATGTATTAGCTCTTGCACTGCAATCTTTCAATATATCTAATATTTACAAGACTCATAACTCTATCAAAAATAGCTGATCAGCACCGATTTTCGACATTATCTAAAACATTGCTGATATAAACCTCTGATATTCAGTTTGATTAAAATCTGAAAAGAATTGTACATGTGCTTACAAGAGCGGAAGGACAGACGACCCTACCGAAGGGACAAATAGAAAAATAAGGGTCATAGGACTTGTTTTCTTGCTACAAAACAGAAAAGATAAATGTACTACACATTCCTTATAAAAAGTTTATCTGAGTTATCTCCACTTAAATGGCTGAAATGAAGAGAAAACAAATAAAACAAACAAAACGTAAATTATTATCATAAAAAACAGTTGTAATAATCGGATAAAACACATTTATTGTCTTTTTCGGATGAAAGTCTTACAAAATAGATAACTTTAATCTCTCAAAATTTGTATAATTGAAGATATAGACCGATTCTTTTCTTCTTTTTTACAAGCTCGATCTACTTAAAAAGGAAGATATTCTCATTTTTAGGTAAAACAGTTGTCTATAATTAGCAACCAACTAATATAAGTAAACGGTAAACCTAAAATACTATTTATATTATAAGTTTACCTAGCATATGGACGTCCAGGAAGACCTTGTGGATCTAAAAAGGATCTTTCAAACAATGTTAACTGATCGTTTATTTTCCGAACTTCTAGAGGACTGAAATTAAACATGTCAAAATAAATATATGTGAGAGCAAATTCATAATGAGATGCCTGTACCAAGTCAGGAATATGACAGTTGTTTTCTATTCGTTAGATGTGTTTGAGCTTGTTATTTTTTTGCCAATTTATAAAGGTTTTTCCGTTTTGAATTTCCCTTGGAGTTCGGTATTTTTATAACTTTACTTTTTTCATTCTTATTATATAAAAAAGGTGATGGGGTATGAGTGCCAACTAGATTAAATATCGACCGTAGACGATGTTGTATAGTCTATACACATACAAATAATTACAACGTGTCATCGTGATTTGATTGTCTATCAGAATGTACAATATATTCGATAATCTTTGCTGAACAAAACCTTTTACATGTTTATGTTTCTGAATCTAATATTGTCTTGTTGCCGACAACTTTAAAAATTGTTTTATTAACATAAATCCTGACTTACTTATATTTATTTACATTTTTCAGCCTGCTCTTGAATGCCATTGCCTCTGTTTTAAGATTGTCTTTCACCGTTTTTAAATCATCTAAAACAGAAAAAATATAGACTTGACCATACCAAATTTGTTTATTATTCATTGCTTATGCTGAAATCCTTTACTATTTAATATAATTTACACTGTCACTACTCAGAAAAGCGCTTCGAACGCATGAAATTTATAACGTGTTGTTTTCATTTTTTAGAACTTTTACCATAGATTGTTTTATGTTTTGAAAAAACTCATCATAGATACCAAGCTGAAAACTTTGTACGCCGGACACACGTTTCGTCTACAAAAGACTAACCAGTGATGCTCAAATCAAATTAAGTTGGAAAGGCCAAATTAAGTTGAAGAGCATTGTGATTTATATTTTGCTTTAGTACTCTTCAAGACTATTTCAGCATATTGTACACCAACTTATTTTCGCGGATACTTTATTTCGCGTTTAGCCCTTTCTAGTCCAATTCGCGGCGATTTAATTTCGCGATATTCAAATTCACTTGATGTAATCAAATATGGAAATATCCAAGTTTTACATATTCGCGACGATTTATATTCACGTTATTTTTCTATTCGCGAAAGTCGCGAAAATTAAATGGTTTACAGTACTTCAGTCATCAAAAATAGAATATCAAAAATGATATCACAAACAATTAACTATTTCATATCCAATTACTGCACTATCATTAAATTGCTTTCAAATGGTTCCCAAAGAAAACGATTCAAATATTCAAAACTTATAATCACTAATGTATTAGTGTATTGTATAAAACAATCGGAAATTCAAATATCATACCAAAAGTTATACCGTGATTTCGCAGCATAGTTCCATAATCGTCTCAAGGGTATTTACCAAGGAAAGCAGTTCGTTTGCGAAGTTAACAACATCTAATGGAATAACCATTGTATCGGCTAAAGCCCTTGCCATCTCTGCCCATGCCTGACCTGTGGCTTGGTGATGCTGAATTTAAAAGGATACATTTGGTCTTTAATACGAATATTAATTATCAACTTGACCAATTCCACGATTTCCTTTTTTGAGGTCTTGGCTTGGACATGAAAAATAATGCATATATTAACATACGTCACCTTTTATACATAGCTTTTATAATATAGTCAGTTGCCAGTTCATTGTCCCTTGTATATATGTCTCTGATTGTCCTATACCCTACATCACACAGCATCTTACCTTGAAACCCCGGTCAATGATTTCATCAACAGCCTTAAAAGTTTCATACTTTGAATGGAACAGTGGATTGGAAGACAACTGGTACTTGTTCTATAATGAAAAAAAAATAAAAATATAGCTACATCATCAAGAAATAAGAACTAGCCAAATTAAGGACATATATTTATAATGTTATCTTGATTTTTTGTTGTATTACTAAAGGAATAAATGTTAAGGAATGTAAATATTAAGTACTAAGAAAAGAATCTTTAATGTTAAATTTGAGTTCGGGGAAATATATAGTTGAGCTGTGATTTGAAAAGGAGGCAGAATTTCCAATACATGTGAAAGGTAAATCTTAAGTGCATCTAAATGTTCTGTTTTAATTTCGGTTTGTTCTTCCAGTATTTCAGATTTTAAGGAACGCTTTGCAAGGTGCATGCCTTGTGCAAATTGTAACAACTTATTTTAAAAACACGTATGTCTCCTAAGTAAATTACTTCTTTGGTCTTATTTTGCACTTCGTTTGGGAATTTCGGTTTTTAATGCTCGTTAACTTCGTATTTGCTTTTGCCTTCAAACTGTTCTGATTCGAGCGTCATTGTCGAGTCTTATATAGGCGAAACGCGCGTCTTCCGTACAAAATTATGAGCCTGGTATCTTTGATGAGTTTGCACAACAACTAGGTGGATGCCCTGCTAGTGGACATTTAGTCCCCTAGGGTATTACCAGCCTAGTAGTCAGCATGTTTATGTTAATTGACTGTTGATGGAATATTGAATTATTTGAAACACTAAGGTTTTCTACCTCGTATTGCCTTAGACTTATTTGGAACAACTTTTTGGAATTTCGTTTTTTCTTAAAGTTCCAACTTTTTAGATTTGAGCGTCACAAATTAGTCTTTAGAAAACGAAACACGCATTTGGTGAACGAAAAAAATCAGCCTGGTATTTTATAGAGTTCTTTCCAAGGTTAAATTTTGAATTCAGATGTTGTTTTTGGAATTCATGATACCAGTAAATTGAGATATCTAATTAAGACAGGACACTGTAATGACTTACAGGATCGAACGTATAACGGACATCACAGCTGGGTAAACTGATAGCATAATGTAATGACTTACAGGATCGAATGTATAACGCACATCGCAGCTGGGTAAACAGATGAGACAATATAATGACTAACAGAATCGAACGTATAACGCACATCACATCTGGGTAAACTGATGTGAGCATGTAATGACTTACAGGATCGAATGTATAACGGATATCACAGCTGGGTAAATTGATGTGAGAATGAAATGACTTACAAGATCGAACGTATAAGGACATCACAACTGGGTAAACTGATGTGAGAATGTAATGACTTACACGATCGAACGTAATACGTACATCACAGCTGGGTAAACCGATGGGATAATGTTATGACTTACAAGATCAAATGTATAACGCAACTCACAGCTGTGTAAACTGATGGGACAATGTAATGACTTACAGGATCAAATGTATAACGGATATCACAGCTGGGTAAACCAACCATTTGTACCATTGGAGCAAAATCACTTCCGGAACCAATACCGCTAACACTAAAACAGAATTGAAATTATATATAGACTTTATTTTGGTCTAAAACACCACAATTAAAAACTTGCGTTAAACATTGGAAAGTGAAGATACTATCCATCAATCATGTATAGTAAACTTACCGAGGAACACTATTAGGGTCACTCATATCCTTTGGAAAAGATGCCTTCCATTTATCATAAACAGTTTTATGTATTTCAGTGGAGTCTGGATTAGGTACCTGGTTGTAAGAAAATACAATGAATACTATTAGAAATGAATAATAATATATCTTCTTCATGTTTTTCTCAGTTTAATTATTGAAATATCTAAGCAAATTTGTCTGCTTTGACCACGAACACTGCTTCCTTTATTCATTGCTCCGAAACTATTATAGCCAATTACAATACAAAGATATCAGGAATGATATTTTTAAGACTTTCAGATTTCAGACACTGTCTCATCCATAAACGGTGTTGCATGTCAGTAAAAATAAAAAATCAAAAAAATCCGAAAACTATCCAGAATAACTACATGACACTTTATAAACTGGAAGCAGTAGCCGAATGATTTAAATATTATTTACATTCTGAAACATTGATAAGTCGCATGTACACGAAATGCGCATGTGGTGTACAAAATGAAAAGGCTGGTATCTTAGATACATTTTCTAAACTTACTGTCAGGAACATGGCTGAAGCAAATACATTGATATCAAATATAAAACATTCTAGTTATCTCTGAATTCTGAATTACATTACCATCTACGCATTTATTTCTGTATTATAAGTACCTTTTTCGTAGCTGAGAAAATGACATCATCCAACAGTGGAGTCGACAGCGCCCTCAGAGAAAAGATACCTGTATCAAAAATATAAATTTAAGCAGCTAGAAACTAGAAGGTATCAATTTTGCACATCCATCTACGAATTATTATATATTATCATAAAACTGTGCCGTATTGAACAGTTTTTAGAAACATTTTGCAACCGTTCGACGGTCCAATGGGGTCTGCATGATGCAATTCGAAAATGTTTTGAAGATGTAAGCTAATCTTAGTTAGTAAAGGAATAAATGTTTCTATGAAAATCCTTAATATAAATTCTAATATGACGACCTATTATCGTCAACCAGTATAATCACAGTATATCTACCTTTAGCGCAAACGCATTAATGCTCAAAATTGGCTGTTCCGCGTTACTCCCCCTTTAAACGAACTACTTTCTATTCGATTACAAAAAAAAAAAAAAAAAAAAAAATGAAATTAATTTGTAAAAAATCTTGTTAAATAATAAATTGACTTCATTATTATTTTGTTATTTTTGGTATGCATGTACAAATCGTCTGTTGCACGTGAAAGCAACAACATATTCAGCTTTGAATGAGTAAAAACAATGATTTATACTGCAACTCAGTAGTTTTGTTTATTTCCTAAATATAGTAACACCTATATTTTGTGCAATGTCAATTTCATCATGGATCACTTTTTCCACAATCAGGTTCATTTATTATTGTACTGTATAAATTGACTGACTAGAATTATTAAAATTGTTAACAAATATCAATAAAGATAAATACATTAATGTATTTCAGTATTCTACTATGCAAATCAAAGGAGAATAATTATTTGGTTGCAGCAATAGAAATATTCGGAGAATTTTTCAACAAAGTTTGACATACTCTGTTCGAATAATAAACATTATGAGACTAGTCAACAATTGAATAAAATAAAAATCAGGGCGAATGGATCCTGGGCGAACAGGTATCAGGGCGAACAGCTACTAGGGCGAACGGACCCGGATTCCTGACTACACAATTGATTTTATGTGTGAATTAGGTCACAAGCGTTTTAACTTTATTTCTTATTAGTATTAAATGAGTGTTCTTTCAAACATTTTTGTGTTGATGAAGCCTAAATAACTATTCCCTTTCTATTTCAGATGAATTTGCACATTCAATACAATATTCAAGCACAAAATAATGAAAATTCTGTTTTAAATACGGGGGGGGGGGGGTAATACGGAACAGCTAAACAGTATCATGTGTATAGGGCTTTCACGGTTGACAAAATTACCGTAATTGTCCTATTAGAATCGAAATAATTCATGGCAGCTGTAGATTTGTTTTCATTTAACCATGGGCTGGGCATTTATATTCGAATTTTACCCCTTGCTAACGCTCGAGGTAAAATAATCGAATATAAATGCCCAACCCATGGTTAAATGAAAACAAATCTACGGCTGCCATGAATTATTTCTTAAGCAAGGAGATGTGGTATGATTGCGAATGAGACAACTATCCACCAAAGTTCAAATGAAGTGCATGTAAGCAATTATAGACAACTGTATGACCTCCAACAATGAGAACAAACTCATACCATATAGTCAGCTATAAAAGGTTCCGATATGAAAAATGTGAAACAATTCAATTGTGAAGACTAACGGTATCTCATATTCACTGTTAACGTTACCAGGTATTTAAACACTGGGTCTTGTCAGTTTTTATGCAAATATCTGCCATAATACATTGCAAGTTTAACACTTGTACTGAGTATCACTCGATAAAAACTGAAAACTGAAGTACAATACTGACTCGTAGAAAGTCAAATATTTAAAAGGCTAAAGGTTGACAAATATAGCAGTAACTCTAAAAATTTTGGTAATACAGGAACTCCAAACAGTGTATTGATGGGTGTCACGACAGTATAAGTAGTTCACAAAACTTTAAATTGTTAGAAATACTAAGGATTTTATATCCCGGGAGTAGATTACCTTGGCTGTGTTTGGCAGAGCCTTACTGACTTTTTGGGTTATAGCGTCACTGGTGAGTCTTTTATTGACGAAACGCACATCTGGTGTACAAAATTATAGGTGTGGTATCATTGTTGAGTTTATTTTACCTAGCTATGCATGTTACTCTATTTGAAACCATGTCTAGAATTATGAGTCAAGTTAAAGAATATGTTATAAACGGTTATATAGCACTATCCACACAGTAGCAAGTACTTTGATACTGACACATTTTCAATGATACTTTTTATTATAAATATTAAGTTTCTTCACATTGTTCTTATACTAAGGTTACATGTCTCTACATTATAAATACAAGGCAAAATTTGGTAGAAATTAATCCCATTCTCTACCATGTAAACTTTCCATAGAATTTTTCATTTTTTTTTCTTTTCGGAAATCATATTTATAAATCGAAGTTTTTTTTTCTTCTTTAAATTGGTGTTTTATTAGCTGTTTTGTTTTGATTTTCCTTATTTTCCTAGTCTGTATTTATCAGGGGGGCAAACATGTTGCCTGAATGGCAAAACTCCATCGCTTTGCATGGAAACAATTACTCTTATCCTTCGTTTAATTGCTTAAATATTCATAACGAGTTTTTTTTGTAGTCAATGCGATGTTTCAAATTCAAATTTAGCATTTTTTGTATACTTTTTCACCCTGAAATTTAAAATTTACAATTTTGATTATTTCATGCATTTGCTTAATTTTCGATCGCTTCTTTTATGTTTCAACTTTAACGTTACAAGATTTAGCGATCAATAATAAAAAAAAGTTTTGCGTCTTTTGATGATAGAGAAAGGGGTCAAATCGTGACTTCCCAAATGCCAATGCAGTTTGAAAACGCAAACGACGATGTTTCAAAATAACAAATAAATTAAACATCAATAAAGATGAACCTTGAATAATAACATGCTAATAAATGACTAGAATGGTTTTACATATTGCTGAAATAAACACCAAAATAAAAACCAAAGAAACACATATATAATAAGTTTGAAGCATTTATGTTCATCCTAGGATTTTGTTGGATATTTGTGATGTGTTGTTGTTGTAGTATCAAGTTTAATGATTTACCTAATTTTGTGTTGATAGCATATCTTGGATCATTTCCATCAAGTTTATTCGCAATTGTTTTACACTCGGGACGAGTATGAGCTTTATTGATATATTGTATACACGTCTTTTTTTTATTTCACGGTGTCGTTGGATTACTGTAACATGGATGTATATCCCATCTCCTAATATTCATTCTGTTTGTCTTTACTTTTTACTTGAAGCTTTGGGGTGTTTTCTGTCATTTGACTATTTTCTTTTTACCACTCTTTGGTCTTATATTTCTGTTCAGAAGATCTGCATGTGCGTGTTAATTTGTCTCAGTGTTTCTTTTTGGTCACATAACTAGTATTTTGAGAAAATAACATGACGTAAAACACAGATCATCACATTTAAGTAAACATACCTCAACCCATTCTACAGAACCAATCAAAAAATATTCTTCTGCTCCCCAGCTACAAAATATTATCGATCGACGTGGTCGCCATTTGTCTGAAAACGGTATATACTCATTTTATATTAACTGCAAAAGAATTAAGAAAATGCTTAAGGGTTAAAGGGGCATTAGCTGTCAAATTCATGTTCACCGATTTGACTCAAATTCTCATATTTGATTTATAACATACTAAAACGTATATAAAAATTACAAAAAGTCTAAAATAAACAATTAACATTGCACGGACTCGATAATATGTATCAACATTTCGTGTGTATTTTTGTCTAGACGTCATTTAATTAACCATCAAAATGACCTCCGAAGACTGCCGACGGTCATATAACCCAATATAATCATAAATATAAACTGATAGCGACCACGTGCAATTGGATTGTTCTAGGTCTGTTTGATTTCATATCGTAGGTTAAAAAGTATGTTTATCATTGTTTTTACCTGTATTAGAATGATGTTTTTGTGTGGATCGAATCAGTCAATCAAATGATTCATCCTTGTTTCACTTCCAATGTTGACATTCTTTTCCTTTAAATAGCTGAATACATGCGTATCTCATCTCCAGCTTAAGGGTTAAATTAAAAGTCACATGAATACGATTTCAAAGAGGTCGAATTATTTACTTGCAAGTGAATAATTCATCAGCTATGTTATGTATCTTATTTTGACAAAATTGAACTAAATTGGCTGCTAAAAGCTAATTAATATTTCACTATATCACTTTCAATAATGATTGAAGAAAAAAAATCATATTTTATTATTTTTTTGTATATATCGCAGCTAATGCCCCTTTAACGGAAGCCGTAAATAGAAAGAACGGACAAGACCATGACTATTTCAGTGATGAAGAAAAACGGTAACAACCATTCATAAAATATATATTTTGTTACTCGTGTTGAAATGTAGTAAAAAGTAACTTACAATGTAACATAAAACGGAAAAACACAACTGTAGTTCGAACGCTGTTTCGTTATGGAATTGCACATCTTTATAAATGGTCAAAATATACAAAATATTTATTGCATCAAACAGTATAAGCTTAGAAAGAAACTATTGCAGATTAAAACAAAAACTGACTTACTACTTTTTACCAGTTGTCCCATGACACGTGACACCTCCTTCATTACAGCTGTACCACTAGAAGGATCGATTGCACCAAACACCCAAGCGTCTCTATGGTTACCCAAAAGTACGTATCTGTCTTATAACATACACAATATTTGTTAACAGAATATGTTTTCACCGATTTTATAGAAACAAGGTAAAATACATGTGTAAAACAATGAAATCATATATGATGTACAAATTTGAAAATAATCCGATAAAAAAAATGTATACCTGGTTCAATAGCGCCCTTTATTATTCCTATTACATCGTAAGTTTTTACTCTTTTATTTGCTGTAGATATCCTCATTTTCACTTTCCTGAAAAAAAAAAATGATAAGAATAACCTCTGAAAACATTTATTCATTAATTAATTAATACTGAACTATCATATAGAAACATTTCTTTTTTTTTTATTGTAAATCTTTCATGCAGTCACATGCAGTCACATTTTCATATGAGTAGTATCATACATTTGGTCAGGTTAACAAGAGTACTACTATATATTCTAAGTGAGGGTTTTGATTCTGTTATGTATTTTTATTATGTGATATCAGTGTTATTATTTCCCTGTCGACGCACCCGGTTTCACTCTTTGTAGAGTTCATGTGATTCCCTCGGATTTTGTTTGTTACCTTGATTTAAGAGATAACTGTATTGTATTTGAAGCTTTGCGGACGTCCATCGGTAGTTTAACTGCCGCAAATTGAGTTTACCTGGCGACGCGTGGCGGAGACAGATAAATGGGTATTTGCGACAGTAAAACTACCGATGGACGTCCGCAAAGCTTCAAATACAATACAGTTTTCTCTATTCTATGCAGAGTAAATACATAATTCAATTTTAATCATTATTTCAGTGTAAAATTTTCATTAAAGAAAATTCCGCGAAATGATGTTATCTTCTTTGGCCCCTAATCTAGTTCACGTCATAGGTATGCTTCCGGCGTCATAGTAAACATCGGGCGTTTTCTGGCTTTTTGGCCGCTTCAGAATGTAATAAAATTTGACAAAAGAGGATTTCTAGGTGCAAAATGTGAGTTTTTTTGTTTATTATTGTAGAAAGTACATGTCAATACATTCCGGAATTCAAAATGTCGGCTTTCTTAGTTACAGACAAGGAGATAGAGAATTTTACGCTTACTGTCATCCAATCAGAACTACTGATACAAAATAATTGCATTATAATTGTCTATACCCAATCAATTTACGAGATTTGAACATCGGTAAACGATTGTCGCCTTTCTGTATTATAAAAATAAAATACTTTGGACGATAAATCAAATACATATGTTGGATTATGCCAAACTCTGAAAGGCACTATAATAAAACTTGTATTGTTGTTGGGCGTTCGTTTTTGGTATATACAAATATAATACAACAACCTATTGACATTTTGGTGTCCCGTTTGTATCTTCTCTCTTATCCTATACACAGACAAGTCTGATTGCGGACGCTGACTTCTGTATAATACTTTAGAAGAATTAAGTTTCAAGTACATATATACACGACGAATCTCTATAAATATACTAAAATGTAAATTTCAAAAGCGCAAAAAAATATTATAATATAATCTTATTACCATGTTGAATTACTCAACTGTCAAATTTCAAAAGCGCAAACAATAATTATTATATAAAACTTGTTACCATGTTGAATTACTCAACTGTCCATCATATCTGTAAGTGACGTTTGGTACCGCTCCTTCTCACTCCGATGTAACATTATCACCAGTCATATGTCTGTAATCAAATTGTAATGTCTATCATTCATTCAAATCATACGATTGCTTTTAGATTTTCAAAAAACTGTGTGTTTGTTTCGAATAGGGAGAGTTAAATTATGATTCATTTGAAAAACAAATAGCTTATGCAGACACAGCTTTCAACGGTAATACACTTTATTATAAATCAAATGTTCTAAGAATAAGCTTCCTGCTTGTCCCGCCTATCCGCTTAAAATAATATATTTCATTAAAAAGAATGATTTCTGATTATATTAGCCTGGTATCTTGGTGATAAGATTTTACAAGACAAGGTCGATGTCACTACTGGTTGACGTTTCTCCCCCAAGGGTATCACCGCCGAATCCGCAGCACCGTTGTGTCTACATGACATATCACTGATATGTTTTCATTTTCTGTAAATTTACCTGTTTATTTCTACCACAAGCAAAGACTGCCTAGTCGTATTTGGCTCATTTTTTTTTTTTTAGAATTTTCTGTTTTGAATACTAGTCAACTTCGTACTTGATTTGGCCTTCCGACGGTTTTGATTCGAGCGTCATTGGTGTAAACGAAACACGCGTCTGGCGTGCAAAATTTTGTTCTTCCTTATTGCTGCTGAATTCCTTGTCTGTTGTATTTTTAACTTTTTGCAGTTTAAACACAACTAAAATAGTATTATTGACTTTGCTATTCTCTTATAGTTCTGTGCCTTGATTTATACTCTTGGCATTTTTACTGTGTTGTTTATGACGTTGATTTATAAAATCTACGTAAAAGAACATCGATCGATATCAGATTGTTGGAATATATCAGTGAAAAGGGTAGTACTTCGTCTTTAGTGACTACCAACATTGTTTAATAGGGTAAATAAATGACTGTTTTCTTGTATCTCTGTTCTTATCATCTGTAAAACGGAATTTATTGAGTAAAGTTTTTGAATCGATTGTTCGTTTTTTCTATATTTTTTTCCTTCTTTACTGAATAAGATAATAAACTTGCTATACATAATCATGTGCCTGTCCCTAGTTAGGAATCTCAACTTTTTGTTGGTTCTTAAGGTTCATGTAGGAATGTTATTGTGTCTATTGAAATATTCCAAACTTGTTCAGATGTGGCGATTTTGAGCTAGATATATGCATGATTCAACTATCATTGAGGTCCGTAGTATAACTTCTAGATTTATCAATAGAAAATACAGGATATGATGTATCAATTCATGACACAAAATTGCTACATGCACACAAGGGAAAACACAAATGCAAAGGAAACGTGCTTTTTATTGGTTTTTTCATCACAATGTGATATTCAACATTACTTCACTGAAAGTTCAATACGTCCCCTAATACCGGTTAAGCGTCAGTCTTTGCTAATAGTCGATCAAGCTACATCTGTGAGTGAAATAACATAGCTGCCGGGGTGATATGAACACGTTTTACATTATATCAGATCAAGAGTTCCAACAAATATTGTAATAAATAGTCCGACAAGACATTAAGACATATGTTTTAGGGATAATTAAAATAATATTGTAAATATTAGGTGCATCCGAAGCGCTTGTCTGGATTATCCATCATCAGAAACGCTCAAACACAAACATATAAAAGTTAAAGATATATCATTAGTACTTCAATACATGAGGAGTTATATGATAAAAAAAGGACCTAAAAAAAGAAAATCTATCTGAGGTCAACTTTGCCTGAGGGAGTTTCTTAATAATTTCTAAATTTATCAAGATGAATTTAAGAAAGGTAGGTCATAGATCATGCCAGTCTGAAGCATTGACTACTTATTATATTATGCTATCAGGGGCTACCTAGTCCATCACCAGTGCTAGGAACGCGTCTATATAGAATTCTTAGAAGAGGAGATTACGTATAAATGGGGCATGCGATTCGGGTTGACTGCAAAAATAGATTTCAATAAAAAATCTTGTTAGGGGCAGAGACATATTGTATACATAAGTCTGTTTGGGGTACTGTGCAATATTGTCAACTGATACATCCTTTCTGGATTAATATTTTGTGTCTAGCATTTTTTTAATTGTACTAATAATACGTATTTATCTGAACGTTATAAAACTTCAGTTGGTTTAGACCAAAAACAGAATGAGTATAATACAAAGGTCGTACTTACTGCAATATTTTTCCAGCGACGCCATACCCAACAGGGTGTGTTATAATTTTTGGTAAGCCAGCTTCTGGTTCATCCTCTCCTAGACGGTATGCAGTCTCTAAAAAGGAAAAAACAAACCCGTATATAGAAGGGTGTCATATAAGTCTTTAAAGGTAGAAAAATGTCAAAAATTCATTTAAATTGGACTCATAAATGTTTACCGATTTTCTTATGGTTGTTATTAACTATTTTTGTGATATGTCATTACTAAAAAATAATTACTTAAATACAAGTATTGAAATTTAGTGTCATTTCTCCATATAGATGCTTTATACCCATAGTTTTGAAAAAAACTGGTAATATACAAATACCTTGAAATTTAAAAACAACAGATAAAGAAACTACAATAATTTCTGTATTTACTCGTAAAATTTCATTAAAATCAGACAATAAAGAACATGTTTTAAAATGTGTTTTGATATGAAATATATAACAAAATTTTGGAGTGATGAAACACTTTTGACTTCTGACGGTAAAATAAGTCGGTACCTGTTGGTGGATACCCAGGCGTTAAAGGATCTCCAGACCCCAGAAATATTGTTCCGCGTTTTGCCCCTGAGGCTGGGAGCCACCAGTCATAAGGATATACTTGTGAACTATCATTTTTTCCCATACCATAGTCTGCTTGATCCGAGTATAATATAATTCCGATGGCCCCATGCATATAAGCTAGATTTGCCTACAATATAAAAAGAAAATGTGCAAAATAGGATTTAAGTATCATAAAGGCTTTAAAATATTCCAGTTAAATTTGCAAGTCGTTTCTTTTATGATAAAACAAATCCATACATAATGATCCATTTGCGATACTAGTTTTCAAAGCTGTAGAGGACTTACCTGTCCTAAGTCAGGAGCCTGTTGTTCAGTTGTTGTCGTTTGTTGATGTGGTCCATAAGTGTTTCTCGTTTCTCGTTTTTTTATATAAATTAGACCGTTGGTTTTCCTGTTTGAATTGTTTCACACTAGTCATTTTGGGGCTTTTTATAGCTTGCTGGTCGGTGTGAGCCAAGGCTCCGTGTTGAAGGCTGTACTTTAACCTATAATTGTTTACTTTTTACACATTGTGACTTGGATGGAGAGTTGTCTCATTGGTACTCATACCACATCTTCTTATTTGTATTTAAAGTTTTCTATAATAGTGGAAAAAATTGATAATAGGGTGTGTATGGCAATCTTACAAGCAACGCTAGATCTCACACTGGACTGAAGCATTTCTAAGATTGAGTTTTTAAACATAGATCACAAGGATGTTAAAGTAAGATACTATTTTTATGATTTAACAAACCTCATACGCATTTCTTACCTTTTTACCTCTTTTTCCATACCCAAAATGAACCTTAAAGACACCGCATTAAAAAAGCAAATATAAAACAGCGGTCAACGTTTTACCGCTTGATATTTTGTGGGTCTGTAACCTATTTGTTGTGAATGCAAGCTCAGAAATGAATGTCAAACGTTTAATATTGTTTATTGTTGGGTTGCTGTTTCAGTGACCCTTTTTCCCATATGCATTTTATTTACACTGTCTTCAGATTCAATATACGTTACACGGGTTCTTACTTTATCTCCTCGAAATATATTCCCATATCTTGCAATAACAATCTTCCCGGATACATTTATTTTCAAACTGTCTAAATGTGTATAATCCTCAACTCGTCCATAATTAACATAAATTAACTGATCCTGAAAATACAAACATCATATTTTTGTCATGAATTTATACAGTTAAAAAGCTATACAAAAGTAATTTACTTGTTAATGAAGTATGCACTTTCAATGCATCTTTTAATGGTTTCTTTGTTTCATTTAATACTGCCATGGCGGTATAACGAAACTTTCAGGTCAGGGTACATTGAATTTACAGACAATTTGACGACTGATAATCCTGTGATGCGTAGTCTTAGTACTCTCGGTACCTTTCACAAGTTACCGCAAACGGATTTCACTACATTCCGTATACAAAATTAAGCAACAGTGTCCAATACTGTGCAACAAAAACCACGCTATGTGTCAAATAATATGCAACAAAAATCACGCATAGTGTCCAATACTATGCGGACAAAAACCACACAACAGTGTCCAATACTATGCGGATAAAAACCACGCAACAGTGTCCAATACTGTGCGGACAAAAACCCCGCAACAGTGTCCAATACTATGCGGACAAAACCACGCAACAGTGTCCAATACTATGCGGACAAAAACCAAGCAACAGAGCCCAATACTGTGCGGACATAAATCTCGCAACAGTGTCCAATACTGTGCGGACAAAAAAATATTAAAAAAAATTATAGTAATTCCGAATCTATCAATAATCTACCAAAATCTGCCTAATCTCCCTAGAATAACAAAAACCGTTTAACGTTTCATATTGTATCGTTCCTTTCTCATCTTCAATTCCTCCAAAAACTGAAACAGAGGGCCCTTATATACACATTGCCACCAAGAATGCACCAAATATGCACCAATAATTCAACCTAAATTTCTATTGTTTATCTGATCTAAATTGGCACCAAATATGCACCAACATATTAATATATATATATAATTCTACTTAAATTAGCACATGCTAAAAGGATATGACCTCTATGAAATCGCATATATTATACATTACTGATAACTACTACACAAAAATAAAATCTAAAAAGAATGAAATAAATGACTTTAACAGATAGGAGAAATAATGTCTTATTTAGACTCTTTCAATACTACTTTCGCTAAATGTTTTAAGTATGAAATAAAATTTTGAACGAATAAAGCTTATACTGAGTATTAGTCTAGTGATGAATTACGTTTGAGAAAAAAGTGAAGTTATGAGAATTTTTGGCGATTCGAGTGCAAATGATACGCGTGGTATATCATACTTTGCTGCAAGAGCAAGGCGCTTCTTCCTCAAGATCAAGTCGGGGCGGGGGGTGGGTGGAAAATTTAAAGGGGAAATCAAAAGCTATATGTCGATGTCGAAAAAAAAACCCAATAAAACAAAACGACTATCAACGGTCGACACAATTCTACTTAAAAACTAAGATGATTTAAATGTTCACGGAAGGGTAAGCAATCAGAGTTTAGTAATGGCAATGTCTATTAAAACCCACAGGTGTACACATTTTTTTTATTCAATTAAAATGTATCTTTTGTTTGAGAATTAAACATGGGTATCCTTATTTTTTTTAAAATTTTCTTGGTGATTGAAAACTCGGCTGAAATGTAATAGCTATTTTTCATAGATAACTGTAGGACACAGATCCCTTTTTGAACATTTATCAGAATCTGTAACTTAGAATTCGTATTTTGAAATGAATAGTTAAAATAGCAGAATGAACCCTAGATATCTGTTGTTTTTGTATTGTTGTATGGCTGTCTCATTGACATATGCCCGTAATATCCAATCAATTATATACGCAAAAGGCGTAATAAGATATCAAGCGGGCAAACAAAAACCAGAAATCGAAAAAGGCAGAGTAAGCACCACGGTCAAACCAAAATACGAAACACCACAACATTACACACAAATCTACAAAGAAAATTTAAAATCGAGTAGCACTAACCCTCAAAAAGGGAAGTTGAACTCATGTGATCCTGAAGGGTAATCAATACCAGTCTACTAGGGGAACCAGTCTTGTTGCTAAGAATACCACGAAAAGTCATATCACTGATGTCATATAACTTCATCAAAGATACCAGGCGTATAAATGTTTACACAAAGCGTGCATTGCATCTACATCAGACTCACAAGTTGTGTTCGAATGAAAACAGTAGGAATGCCATATCTATAACAAAGTTAAAGAAAATTGAAAACAAAACAATTGAAAATGTACGAAATATGGCTTACCTGTGGTAAAAAAAGCTTTTCAACATTTGTTGAACAGTTCATTGATAATTCATGTCAGCACAGTAGTGTTGACTAATGGACTGGTGAGACTCTCGAGAACTAGACGTCTTCCAGTAGTGGCATCGACACAATGGTAAAACTCATCAAAGATACCAGACTCATATAAAGTAAGGCAGATGAGAGCGTATTGTCTTCATAAGACTCATCAGTGGCATTAAAATAAATCAATTGGAAGGCCAAATCAAAAACAAAGTTAACAAGCATTGAAAACTAAAAATTATAAAAAATCAAAATGTGGCTAGGGTTATCTATACTTGGAGGTAGAAAAACCGAGCTTCGAAAGATTCTAGCATTTAATCAGCAGTTAATTTACAAAAAATGATCGTTTCTCAGTGATAAATTCATGTAAGCACAGGAATGCTGGGCTATTGTAACTCTCGGAGACGAAACGTCCACCAGTAGTGGTATCGAACTAACGGTTGTAAAAATTCATCAAAGATACCAGGGTTCTTTTCACAGAAAATCTTACGACAAAATTTGATCGTAAGTTATACTGGAATGTTCATTTCTCTTAAGATTTTTTGTGAAATTGATCGTAGGCTTCTAATTTTGCATGACAGACGAGTGTTTCGCCTTCACAAGATTAGTCAGTGGTGCTCGAAGCATAACAATAGATAGGAAAAATTAATTAGAAGAATGAAGAGCATTGAAAACCAAAAATTTAAAAAGTTAAGTCAAATCTGTCTGATGATATCTATATATACTCAGTTGTAGAAAAGCCTTAGGTGTTTCGAAAGATTTTAACATTTCATGAACAGTTAATTTAATGAGGATGACCGTATCTTGACGAATATCAGAAACAAAGAAGGGATGTTGTCAAGTTGATTCTTACAAAAAAGACGATGACTAACGGTTGTAAAAATTCATCAAAGGTACCAGGGGTTCTTTTCACAGAAAATCTTACGACAAAATTTGATCGTAAGTTATACTGGAATGTTCATTTCTCTTAAGATTTTTTGTGAAATTGATCGTAGGCTTCTAATTTTGCATGACAGACGAGTGTTTCGCCTTCACAATATTAGTCAGTGGTGCTCGAAGCGTAACAATAGATAGGAAAAATTAATTAGAAGAACGAAGAGCATTGAAAACCAAAAATTTAAAAAGTTAAGTCAAATCTGTCTGATGATATCTATATATACTCAGTTGTAGAAAAGCCTTAGGTGTTTCGAAAGATTTTAACATTTCATGAACAGTTAATTTAATGAGGATGACCGTATCTTGACGAATATCAGAAACAAAGAAGGGATGTTGTCAAGTTGATTCTTACAAAAAAGACGATGACTGTTGAAATACACGTACTAACGTAGCAAATATGTAGTCTTTAAAAAACATTCGGGTAATAACAATTTCATCGAACGTTTACTAGTATCAGAGTAATTTTTCACAAATAATGATGTGTTACTTCTTATGATTGCATTTTTTATTAAGTAAAACTGACTTATTCTTTAATAGGACTAAAATTAAAAAAAGTTATATGGAGTCGGATGTCAACTGTTTTATACTATTACACGAAGATTAAAATGTTTGACATTTCAATAATCTGTAGTGATAATATAATTTTGCAAGTTTAATATGATCGGTCTCTTTAACGATGAAATTTGATCTTGACCCTTTTACGACGCTTGCATGTGCTTCTATATGTCACAACACCACTACATTTGGTAAGCGTTAAACCTACAAAAAAAAAAACTCAATCAAATATGCGAACATTAACATTGAAGTTCAGTTCAGTGTTTTATTGATCATTCTTACCGATTCAACAGTTCCTGGTTTAGAGTAAGCATTAAAAGGCGGAACAACATTGGACTTGTTTTCCGATTCATCCAATATATCCTCATATAATGGTGATTTTTAGATGATATCGCCGGTACTGTTGTCGACGATCTGTATCTGGTTCATATTATCTTCGTCTGTTGTATTAGGATATGACAGCAACACGTCATATTCACTGATAAATACCTCG